>CM041730.1:16685035-17285035 GCA_023373845.1 Nibea coibor
AAATGTGCCAATCCATTGAAAACACAACTAAATTCAACAAACTAGGCTAAAATAGAGGAATGGACTGAAGGATGGAGTTTTACTTTCATGTTTTCAGCAGCGAAATTAATTAGAATTCAACACTGAGGCTTCTTCCTCTTCAGAAATATTTCATTAAGTCTGTGCAGTAGATTAGCTGGTCTGTATAACTGAGACTAAACTAATCCTCTTTGCTGGTTTTATGGATTTCACTCATGCCATCTTGTGTTTCCAAATAAACCCGAACACACTGTCATACACGACAGGGCACAAAATGGCCGCCTTATCAAGCTCGCTTACTGGACCTGTGACATTAAGTTAAAACAAAGCATTCGAGACAGTTTAATCCATTTAACCTGGCCAATCCTGTTGCGGTCACTCCATTCACTGCTTGATTCTCTCCAATTGTCTCAATTTAAAGGCGCAGCCATGCTCCTGTCTCTCTCTCTCGCTCTGTCTGTCGCTCTCTTTCGCTTTCTCCCGCGTCTCTTCTGCCTCAGATCGATGGCGAGGGCGAAAAGCTAATGACCCATCTCAGCAACCAATTCACTCAGCTCTGCCACACTCAGTACCTGTCTAAACCTATGAGGAGAGAGGAGAGGAGAGGAGAGGAGAGGAGAGGAGAGGAGAGGAGGACGGTTTTATCTAAAAACCTTTTTCCTCCCCCTCTCAAACCGAGCTCATCAGTTGTAATGATTTGTACTGCTGTCGTGTCCAAACCTCTTACTTTGTTTTATTTCGGTCAGTGTTAGAGGAGCGAAGAAGCAGTCTCATGTACAGTATTTCATAGCGGGTGCAGCTTTATTTTCCACAGGCTCGGGCACGTTTCAACAGGCTTGTCTATACGGACACATCAGTGAGCTAAATCACGAAAAATGGCATCATCTTAAATGTGGCGTCTTATTGAGTGCCATCCCATGATATCACGTTGTCTTTCCTGTAGTCCTACCCGACTCGGAGCCACCAGCCTTCAGCCTTAGTCTTCGGTCAGCTGCTGTCGGGTTGTGCAGGTAGCTTTGGGTTTGTTTATTTGTGCTGAGTGTAACTGGCTTCCTGGACACCGGCGCTCCCTCACTCTCGTTCACTGTCGGACGCAAACCAAAGGGAACTTGTCACTGTTTTGCAGTGCAGACTGCGAACCAGACACAGATGTAGAATCTGGTACATGAAATAAACCAAGCCAGAACACAACTGGGAGAGAGTATCGCACTTCAGTCCATGAATCCAGCTGTTTCAGTGAGTTTCAGTGAGATTTTCAGGCTCACCGTGCCACCACAGCTTGATGTACACCCGTAGCCCCCACACATGGTGGTTACCGGGGTGCTTTGTTGAGAGATGCCATGGCAGAAGGGACAAAACTCCTGCCATAGCGTGCCCATTTACAGGCCCATTTACTGTGAAGAATGATTTAAGGGGGTGGCTGGGGTCGTGCGCTATACTGTGCGCTCTGCGTGGCTTTACTGTTGAGGTCTGGGGGGGGGGAGACTAATGATCTTGGTGTGTGATGCGTGTCAGTTTGTTCCTATCGGAGGCAGTTAGCATGTTGAAGACGCAGGTTACGGAAAGTGCTTTAAGTCCGTGGATGTCCGTGGCGTGTTGATCGAAGTTCAGGGTGAGTCATGGGGCTGTGAGCTGAGCCAGGCGTGATAAAAGTGTGGATAATTAGTTGTTTTGTTTTCGTCAAAATCCAAACAAACATTTTGTCATTTTTTTATCATCCAAGATCCATTTCTAGCATGTCAACATCTCGTCTTTGTAATTGTTGGACATTTATCGTCATTGTTTTAGAACTCAAAGAGCCACTGGATTGTTCTGAAGCCGGCATTAATCTGCAGGAGTTCAATCAGGCTCTCATGAAATGTAATGATGTGAAAATATTTGAAGTTTTTACTTTCACCCTCTCTGACGCGGAGATCTTTTTTTTTTTCCTCGAACACACTGATGAAAAATGATGAACATTTTCATGCATAAATGGTTATTTTGTTACAGTGAAAACAAAGTTTCCCCGCCTCTGTCTCTCGGCCTTCCTCGCTCTTTATCCATCTATCTCTCTCTGCCCCCCTCCCTTAAGTTCAGCTTCAGTGCCTATCACATCTAAATTCATTAGTGCCTCAAGAGATGTGTGAGTGTGTGTGTGTGTGTGTGCATCATCAGTGCTAAATGATTATAAAGCATAGTTATTAAAAACTGCCATAATTACCATGCCTGTAGCAAAAACACTCTGATACGAATTTACCTCCTCTCCTCTCCATGGGCAAAGACACACACGCCAACACACAGATACTTATAGAGTACATGTAAGCACACGCAGTTACGGTGGCACACACGCACAGAGACACACATGTACATGGAAAAGCAACGGGATACACACACACACACACACACACACCTCTCCTCTGGCAAGAGCAAACTCTTCCACAGCCTCCAAAGCTTGATGTAATTTTTCATGTTCCCTGTCCTTTCCGGCCTGCTGTGAATGTCAATTATAGACCTTCTGACCCAAAGTTTGGGGACTTACCTCTTCTTTATATTCCACATGATGCCAGGGAAACACATCGTCTATTTAAGCAACGTTGGTGAAATCATTGAATCGTCTAAAAACACGTTAACACAGGTTGTATATCATAAATTAATAATGAACGGGTTTAGTAGGAGTGTGTTTACGCTGAAAAAAGTGAGAGAGTTAAGTATACATGAAAAAGTCACAACAAAGAAATTACGGTGCTGCTCACGGATTAAATTAAATTAAAAAATTAAATTAAAAAAAAAAAAAAATCATTGGCAATGATGAGTATCAGGACCGCCAACAAGAAAAACAATAATCTGAGATTATGAGAATTAACTCATGTAACGAGATAGAAGTCCTAATATTTCTAGAAACAAGTAGAAACCAGAAAGAAAAGAAATAAAACTCTAGAAAGAAAGAAAAGCAATTTTCAGAAACCTAGCATTTATCCTTTAAGACGACTTGTAAATGATCTAGATCACTGGTAGAGTGGCATCAGTGGTAAAGTACAGTGATTTCATGTTTACCAGCTGCAATCAATATACTATAACAAAAAGTTCAGTGGAGCCTCCGTCTGGTTCATTACAGTTCAGTGTTCGACAGGACGAAACATGTTGAGCTGAATCTAAACTGGTTGATCAAGCACAGCATATAGTGTGAAAATATTCCAATAATGCAGCCAGTTTGATATGTCGCAATCTGTTGACTCTGGCATCGGACACTTCCTAACAAATGCACACACCCAACCCCCATAACCAGCCCTGGTTCAAAAGTTGTCGCTAACCACGTTCACAGTGGTTCATTCACTGTAGTATTAGTAGAGTTTATGGCCACCAGTTGAGCACAAACATGCAGCATGCAAGCCGTATTCCTGCACCGCTTTCACATCCATCCTTCTGATTGACGGGCGTGGCAGCAACAAGAAAAGAATTTGAAACATCCAGGCGTCCGTTTTTTTAAGCGCATTTCCTTATCATGGTCGTGGGCGGCATCCCAGCTGAGATTGGGCGAGAAGCGAGGTACACCCTGGACAAAGGATTCAGTAGGATACAGTAGGTGTGCAGTGGTGGCTGCTAAAGAGGTTAGCATAGATGCTGCTAGTGTCAGTCAATCAAATCATTGAAAAAAGGCTTTTCTTGAGTTTCAGAGTTTGACTTCGTTCTGATTGGTTGAAGTTCACCTGCGATAGGCAGGTGGTTCATCCAACCCGGCCTGTATTTTCTGAGCGCGCCTGCCCTTTTTCCAGACAGTTTCCCAGATTGTTAACAAACCATCTGGTGTGCGGCCGGGTTATGTTCTGCACCCACAGGAGGAAAAACATTATAGCAGCCTCCTCTTTTTGTACTCCAAAAATCACTGCAAAATGAGACAAAGAAAAACAAACAAACACTCAGACAGGTCGCTCTGGCCGAGTCCCTCTGTGTCCCAGCTTCAAAATGCTGAACTGGCAGACTGGAGGCAGATAGAAGCCAACTAGAACCAATGGTGCTGGACTCTGTCTCTGAAAAGCTACAGGCGATGGTCAGCCACGCTTGGCCCAATAGATGGCCAACTGTTGGCTTAGTTTGTCAGGGCGCTTAAGGACTTTCTTTATGACTCAGAGTCATGAGACTGACTCACAATAAAGGTGAACGGTGTGTGAACCCACGGAGAGAGTTTCGCAGGTGATGAATCAATCTTTCGAATAAATAAAAACACAGATCTCAGCTTCATTCTTTTGCAGCTTAGTCTCTCTCCTGGAGGCTCTGTGTTTTTGGTTTATCTGCTCTGAAACAGACACAACACTCACTCCGACACACACACACACACACACACACACACACACACTCACTCCCACCATCCACCTGTCGTTACCAGCTGGCAGATACACCTGGTTCGCCGGCATCGGCCAAAAAAAATGGAACGTTACCATAGCAACCATATGGTGTTGGCCTGGCACGGTGGGCATTGTCATGGTAACAGCAGAACAGACAAGTGGGCAGTGCCAGCCTTATAGGCCAAAATGGACCGGACACACACACACACACACACACTCACACACACACACTCCTTGATAATGCTGATTCTTCAAAGCTCCCCACCACACTCCATAATAACACCTCCTAAAGTAATAATCTCTCACATTAGCACGTCACTCAGTGTCAGGTTTCACACTTTCTGTCTCCCATTGATTTACATCAACCTGTAGCCAGATCCTGAGAAGCTTTTATTTCTTGTCTGTGCTGTTTTGAACAGCCGGTGTTGGTCTTAACCTGGAAAAATCCTCTCCAGCGACAGCAAAAGGCAACAAAGCTGAACACTGATCTTCTGAGATTATCACTTTAAATCAGGTTCACAGCTTTTAGTAAAGCCAAGCACTGTACAAAAAAAAAAAAAATACAGCCAACTGTGTCTTCCTTGGCTGAGTCTGTGAGCACTGTGAGCAATGTGAAAAAAAATGGCAAGTGTGGACTAACCCTTCCCCTTCATGGCTCAGTGGATCGGCTTGCATAGATGGGAATAGTACGTGTGAAGTGGCCAAATCATTAAAAACTGTGATTAGGAAATTTGAATATTCTGCACAGCAATACACAATACAATTAAAAAAACAGGAGACCAATAATTAGAAGAGAAAGCTCCTTCAGCAAGACACGTTTGTTCAGCAACAAAGGCTTGAAGTTCTGGGTTAAATTTAACATCCTTGGCCATATATCTCATCACATGGCTTTTGTAGGCATGCACATACATTGGCAGAAGAAGCACAGAATCAAAATTGGAAGAAAACATGCTGCAAAAATTAAATTCAGCTGCTTCCTATAAGGCTTCCAATATGTGGACAGACTTAGTGGCCAAACTGCAGGGTGGGATCATCTCCAATTCATCTAAGATATCATGCTCGATTGTGTCGCTCGCAGGGACTCATTTCTTTGTGTACCACCAGTGTGACGCAAGCATACCAGCATTTGTGTGGCTCCATACGTGCTTGAATGTGTTTTTATTTGGGGGGGTTTGCTTCAGGAAAATCACTGAAGAAGTGATTTTTAAAATGTAAAAATACACCACAGACTGAGATGAGCGAATGTATTCCTGGTGTTGGTGCAGGAAAATATTCTTGTGTCAAATCAAAGCTGTTTATTGTATCTTTGATTCACAGACGTTGTCGCAGAACAGCAGGCAGTCGAGCTGACAGACAGGCAGGACGATATATTAATATCCTGTCAATTTCTTTTTTTCGAACCATTCTGATCATCTAAATCCACAACATTTAATATTATCGGGACTGGACAGATGATAACTGGTGCCTTCATCTCAGTCTCTTCTTGGTCGAGTGTCAGGCTGCATTCAGACTCGAGTTTCCTTCTGCTAGTTGTTCAACAGCTCCGTAACATCTGTCCACACCAGCGAGCAACAACACCCAGCGTTACGAGGAAGGGAAGGATGAGCTGAAAAACTGGCTTCAAGTATGCATCCAAGTCAATGTGTTGTGAGTGTGCCGAGTATGCAAAAGTACATATTTGTGCACCTGTGTTTACACGCCGCCGCATCACGTCGCATACCTCAGACCTGAGTGCGCATGAGAAAAAATAACGAACGCAAACTTTCTGTTCCTATCTGTGTTTTTTCATAGCAGTGTGCACACACACACACACACACACACACACACACACACTTTCCTCCCATAACTGCGACCTTGAGACTGAACATGAACATGCATATCTCTCGCACACAGACCCCAAATGGTTTAACTCTGTGTGTTTGTGTTAACATGGAGCTTTGCCAACTCTGTCTACAAGAAGAAACTATACAACTCCTCTCCTCTCCTCTCCTCTCCTCTCCTCTCCTCCTTGTGGGTGACGTCATGGATACACCATCCGCTCTTTATACTGTCCGTAGTGTCGCACGAGCTTCATGGAGTTTTCACAGTTGTCACGGAAACAGATGCGTGAACCTACAGGACTTCTCGTCTGCGATGTCGTGCAGTAAATTATAACATGAACTTAAACTATCAAGCTTTTGTCTACAGCTTTCAGAGGAATCACATGGTCTTGTGTTTAGTTTCAGCTTCTGAGTTTGTATGTTTAGACATCCATGAAGACTGTGTGACATGGTTAAAAGCTCCGGAAAAAAGTTTTTCCTTGAATCCTTGAAGGTCTAGTTTGTAAGAATTAGAACAGAACATGGAATAAATATATATAATATACACAGTTATGTGTTCATCAGTGTGGAAGTCCACACTGCTGAACAGCTTGTGGTTTCCACAGCAGCCCAGAATGGGCAAACTAGACACTAATGCTCTAGAAAGGATCATTCAGTTTTGTTGTAGTTGTATGTTTCATGTCCACCTCCTTCACTCTAATAGGGAGAGGGCGAGGTGAGAGGGTTGCAGTCACTAAATATAGCACTAGATGAAGCCACTAAATCCTCCACACTGGTCCTTTAACGCAGCTTTGAAAGGAGGCCTGAAAGTGATGAAGGTGGCACTTTGAGTTGGAGAGCTCTTGGTCATTGTTGGATTGATCAGTCTCAGTTCAAACGTGTCTATGATGTGGTTGTGCTGGAATATCTCTTAAATGCTTTTCTGATCTCTCAGAAACTGAACAAGAATTATGAAAAGCAAAACACTTTTACATTTTTATGTCTGGAAATGAAAGAGCTTTTGAGAAGGTGCACTAGCGACTTTTTGGTCATGCCTGCTCAATAGACTTTTGTTTGTTTTGTGTGTTTATTAATTTTACGTTTAGTGGCGTTGTTTTTCCTTTTCTTTCACCTTTGGCTTTGGTATTTTGTTTTTATTCCTCCTGTCTGTGCTTTTCAGGTTATTTGGCTTTCAGATGTAAAAGCGTATTCACTCTTTTCCTCTTTTTTTCTTTTTATTTTCTCCTCGTCGGACGTGGGAGGGGCCGCCATTCTTCCCAAACACAGTTTGACGGTTAATCAGTGCTAAACACGCCTGCGTTCCTCTGCCATGTGATTTTTAAGGACTTTTACAAGCTGCCTGCTCTGAATGGGTTCATCTGCGAATTAGCTTTTTTCATTATTAAAGAGTACAAGCTACACCTTGTGTAGTGGCATGCTACTTAAACAAGGGCACTGTGTCCTTTTCCAAAAATAATCTTCGGACCAGTGTGGAAGCTGAGGTGAATTTTTAGCCCTCAGTTATGCACATGAATTCTCAATAATTCATCCTCACCACCGCATACAAAAACATCCTCCCACTTGTCATTTAACTCACCTCCACCTTCATCTAAAGCTGCACAAATCAATATTTCTATACAAACAGTGGCGCGGCATCGCTATATGTCATATTCAGCTTATTGTTTTTGTTCTCCTACAACTTCATCAAGCTCGGGTCCAGATGCAGCAGGCAGCTGTTTTCAGTGGGAAGAGCTTTGGCAAGATGGCGACAACAAGAGTCCATAATCCATAGATTCCTATGAGTGACGTCACAAATGTCAAAACTGTATTTCTCTTGTTGCTTTCCTGTTTTCAACCACGTTGTGTCCTGTTTATTTAGTCTTGTCAAAACCTGTTGTCGTTCCCTGCGAATTTATTGGTTGTTTGGTGTCCTGCTTTGATTTTTGCCGTATCAACGCCATTGATTATTTGCAGGAGCTCTACGGATTCGGTCAGATCCTCGGAGCTCGTCAAATCTTTGGTCAGAATCCTGGGAACATTCAATTCAAGTTCTAATTTAATTCAGTAAGTTTTTGTGTGTGTGTGTGTGTGTCTGTGTGTGTGTGTGTAGACATTCAAATGCTGAATGTTTTTGCATCGGAAGGCCCCCATATTCATCATAAGAGAGTGAAGGTTACACCTTTAAAAAAACGAATTAGCTGTTTCTATTCAGGCTGCGAATGAATTGACGCCAACATCAAATGAGCTGACCTTATGTCCTGATTACTTCTCGTCTTTTCTTCTATTTTTCACTCCCTTCGTAGGGAGACAATAGCGGTCATGTTTTCATTCCTGTGGTTGATGAAACACTAAAGGTTTGAAAGTATTTAGCATCCGTGAATTGAATTTATTTCTGTGACTCATACATCTTGTCACGTGTCACAGTTGAAGCTGAAGTTTTTCTGACTTTGACGTGTCCACGTTTACTGTAAAAATAAATCTCATGCTCATCCTTCATCATAGCCCCAACGTATTTAAATAAGTGTGTCTATTTCAGGTCACGTCAAACTTTAAATTTCCTGCTACCAGAGTCAAACCCATTTCATATACATTACAGCGATGTGACAAGTCAAGGCTTTATCAGAAACTGAAAGGACATTCTGGGCTGTGAGGTACTGCCTGCAGGATTTTACATTTCTCTGTCTACTGTAAAATTCATCTTTCTAAAACTACCTGAACCAAGAGGACAAAGTCAGTTTTGACTTTTTCTGTATCCAACTTCAAATAAAGCGCATGACAGGCCGACAGTGGAAGAAAAAGAGCTTGTGCTGCCTTCACGGCTGGGAATAAAATAACAGGAGAGTCATAGAGCTGTCAATCAAACAAGTGGTCAGAGAGACACTGGGAGACGCTTCATGTACAGCATATGTGTGGCATCATCTGCGTCTGCAAGAGCGTGCTGACGTTTAGCAGGTATAACGGCTCACCACTTTAGCTCAGTGTGTTAGCATGCAGGAGTTTTGCAGGTATTTGGTCACAAACTCGTGTGATCACAACCCAACGTAAATATACCCAATAGTTCTAACCTCACGGTGGCACTAGAGGAAAAGTCAGAGGAAGTCAGTGTCATCCATCGTCTGTGAACCGTGAATGTCTGCACACAATTTAAATGCATTCAATCCAAGGCTTACTGAGACGTCTCGCTAAAAAACGTTTCAACACGCTGCTGAGAAAAGAGGAGGTCACCATCATCAAGGTCATCCGAGTCAGTAGGCTTCACTCTCAAGGGTCCATGAACGTCTGAGAAAAGATTTCATGGCATCCATCCGGTACTAAAATATTTTAATGTGGACTAAAGAGATGTTTGTATCTATCACACCATTGTTTTTTTCTCACTGAAAGACTGACAGTACCTCCCCTGGAGCCGTGCTGCTAGCGCGACTAAAAATCATTGGTCATAAAAAAAAACATACCCGACTGTAATTCAAGGTTTCGCAAAATGGTCCAATTATATATATTCTTTTCTGTTGATAGGGTTAGTCTAAAAACACAGCAGCCTCCTCTATAATCCATCATAGACCAGACACTGGATGGCACATTTGGTCTTGAAATTGCATTGAGCTACTGGTGAGCTCCGGTGAGTGCTGAGAGAGGTTAGATTGCTGGAAATTGCCTGCCCAGGAACAATGTGCCTGCATCTGGGTCGAACGGGGTCGCCCGGTGGTTCAAAATAAAAAAAAATCTGTTTATGCTTGTCCAGTACAGACCAACTTTCAGTCTGTTGTTGTTACACAGCAGTGACTACCTGCCATATTTTCCTCAGATGGCTTTTTCCCCTCACCTGAAGCCAGGTAATATTTACATCATGATAGTTTTGTTTGGGAGGAAAAACAATGGTCGGATAGACACAAACATCTTCAAATCACTGCAGGCGAGAATTCACACTGGAAGACAATGTTTGGTAGAAATGCAAGAATGAGAGAAAATGTTTCCTTCAGTTCGTGTCTGTCATATTTTGCAGTGAATAGAAGATCTGTACATGCCAAGTCATTAACAGGGAACTTTATCTTTGAAAACATGACAGCTGATGACACTTTGAAATTTGGACAGGGCAACACAGACATTCTTGACTACAAATAGAGTTGTAGTCGCTGTGTGTAAGAATAAAGAGTCATCCCTGAGTTGAAGGCAGAGGTATGCCTCGATGAACTGCGCACAAACGTGCAAATGCAAAAGCAGCCTGCATCAATGCATACAAAAGCACGGCATGACAGCAGCGTGCGCGAGAAAATAACTGCAAATAACAACCTGGAACCTGCAACTTCAGCAAACACAGCAGCGAGGATACACTGCTGTCTATAATGGCAGGCTACCAACAATAGCAAACCTGCATTTTGAAGCAGAGTGGTGGCATCGGAGTGATATTTGGTGGCAGAACACCCAGGTTTACATGCAGGACACTTACAATTCCAGACCAGAGACACATTTACTGCTGAGACAGAAAGAAAACATCTGTAATTACGAGGACACTAACAATCCAGCCACCCTGCGAACGTCTGGAAATGGATTTCTTGTCTCTGCAGAGACCAAAGTTTGCTTCTGTGTGAATATTTCTGTCGCCCATAGCCAGAAACTTGGTAGAGGAGATATTTCACAGCTTTTATGTGGGAGAGGTGGCACTAAGAGAGACAAAACACAGTCAGAGGATACACAGCAGTTCCCTGCTTGAACATTTCCATCCACACCATGTATTTTTAGCTCAGCTGTGTACCAAATCAAAACATCTATTTTGTCTTTTTGGCAGGCCTGTCATGATGTCATCTAGCCCTACTTTGACACGCACAGCTGTCACCGACGTTGGCAGATGGTGAAATGTGGGCAAATGATTTGTTTTTAATTACACAAGGAACATACAGAAGCCGGTGCTACTGTATAATGCACATATATACCCACATGAGTGAAGCGTACATGCAGATAAGTGAATCGCAAATGTGCTACAGGGACAAAATGCAGTTTTCAGGTGATGCATTTTATGGCCTGAAACCAAGGATATAAAAGTCATCCTTCAACCGAATGCTAAAGCAATTTAAATCATTTTTTGACAGAAAGGTTCTTGCACAAATAAAAAATAGTTATGTTCACAGCCCACCCACTGTCCACAAGGTCTCCTTTAAATCAAAAAGAAGCACCTTCTGGCTGTATATCTTGATGATGTTGCAGATCCAAGTCCTGCTGCTCGGGTTAATGTCTTTGAAAGAGTATGATTTTGTCCTACAGAACTCTTCTGTATGTCTCTGTTGAATCTCTCTGTTAAATTTAAACACATTAACACAAAAACACACATTTATTACATGATCAAACACAGTGAGTTAGTTTGTCTGTTCTGTTTACTGTCTTGCCTGCAGAGAATATGGGCTGATTCTATATTATTCTCTTCTCTTCTATATGCTTTATTATCAGGCCCTTTGTGGGTGGGAGTGGCTGAATGGTTTAGGGGAGCCCAGAGCTGCACAGAGTTCCTGGACTGTGCCAGGAATTTAAAATATTTTGTGTCAGAACTGTTCGGTGACCAGTAAGACTGTCCCAGTTTATCTGAATGTTTAAACGTGCAATAACTTGAGTTTTTTGGCCACTTGTGGGCAGCGTCAACAAGCTGGGAACAATCAGTCGTTACCTTTTAATTAATTAACGATGATGATTACATTTAATAACTCGTCTCTATAGCACAAACTCTTAACAGAAGTTATCTCATACAAGGCTAGACTCTCTTATTGACAGAGACCCAACAGTTCCCACCATGAGCAAGCGCTTGGTGACAGTGGTGAGGAAAAACCTCCTTCCTAGAAAGCTTGAACGTGGAATATTCATGTTTAACAAGAAATATCTTGATAAGTTTGTATGTAAGAACATGAAAAATGTATAGTAACACAAAACTTTTCATGTTATACCGTGATGCGGATATTTTTTTCCTTTTCTGGAACCATAGTCATGCTTAGAACAATTAAAAATGAATGTACAACATATAATATTCAGGATTATACAGCTAGAAAAAACTATTCTTACAAATTGAAATATTCTTTATTGTTCAAAGTTAAATAAAAACATTAATGAGGGGGTAAAACTTCACTTTTTATGTAAATATCGATGTTTCAAAATAAGATTTAAAAATTAAAACACACTACAAGAAATGCAGGTTTTGTTCCAGTGTTTGTTTTTTACGTGTGTGTGTGTTTTTCCCCTTTCAATTAACTCCTGTCTCATGACGTCACACACTTTCTCCGCGCTCGCTCTCCGCCTCTCGCGCTCCCCTGTCTCTCTCTCTCTCCCTCGCGCTCTCTCTCTCTCCCTCACTCACTCACTCCGCGTGAAACAAAGTGTGGTGTCCGCGAGAGCCCGTAGGAAGCGAAAAGAGAGAAACCGGAGAAAGGAGAGAGAAATGGAGCGGCTGTATCCACCACAGCAGGAGGAATAATAACCCACCGAAGAGAGACAGACAGACAGAGAGAAATAAAGAGGAGAGCCCGGGAGGAGGAGAAGACGGAGAAACTCGGAGGAGGGGGGGAAAAAACAAACTTTTCTTCGGGGAGAGACTCGAACACACGGCCACGTTATTAAACATGGATACACTTTTCTCCGCGCTCGGTGGACTCCTGTTTCTCTTCTCGACAGTTGGTCACGTCTCCGGTCAGATAACGACAGGTAAGAGCGAACACGAGGAGGTGCTCAGAGGGAAAAGTTTGGACGTTTGTTCGCTTCTTTTTGTGCTGAATGCCTGACAGGTGTGTGTGTGTGTGTGTGTGTGTTTTCAAGGTGTGAAGGAAAAGTTATAAAAGCAGTGTTTGAACATGAGCCCCTCGCGCGTTTGGGGCTGTTTTTTAAAAAAATGGAGAGACGTTCAGGTGAAGATGATTTTAAACGGTGTCTGTGTTTGTGTCTGTTTGCCAAGCAGGTTGTCCTGACTTGGACGAATGACTAACACTGGTTAAACCAAGCTTTAAAACTAACTTGTTATCGTCTTTCGGGACTCCGGGGTGTTTCATTTGGGCACCGAAACGCACGATAAAGATAAAAAAAAGGCGACAGCATTCACGGCTTTTGCGTGAGATTGCCCGTTTTACGCATGAAAAGCGGAGTGTTTGCGTGGAAAGAGCCGTGCAGCGCATGAATGGAGAAAAAGTTGCTGTGTGCGCGGAGATCTGCGCTTTAATAACCGTAACATCCACCGAGGCTCGCAGTAACGCTGCCCCGCTTATGACAGTGATCTTGCACTTTATGGTGCGATTGTGGCAATTATTTCTGACTCGTGTTCTACTTGAACGCACGCACTGCTGTGTTATTTATAACGGGAAGTCTGTGCAGGTATTTTGTGTCTTTAAAGAGGACTCTGGCTCTTTTTTTTTGTACGAGGTGATCCGTTGCGCAAAAGCGCAAAGCGATCCTCTGTGCTCCAACTTTATCCGTGCTGCAAAATCTAATGCTGGCTGCTGGCCGGTGGTCTGTTTGATGAATATTGTTCTTGCATCGTGTGATTTAACTTAAAGGAGGTGATAGATGGAGTGGATCGGGGACTTTTTTCCTCCTTTATCTCATTGCAAGCTGTGAATCTGCGAACATTTGTGAGGCTGCGACGTAAACTCGGAAGTTAAACTACATGCAACCGTGTGCATGCATCTTTTATTGACCGTAAAGTCTCCTTTATTTTGCATCCCGGACTTTGCGGGTCGCTCCCGGACCGTGCACTCTGCAGGAACACATATGCACTCCTCGGATCTTCTTCATGAACTCCGACGCTGAAGCAAAAAGAAAAAAAAAGTCCCCTAAATGCTAAATGCTAAATGAACCCTCCGGCTGTGTGGCTGGTGCAGGACTGATCGCAAACAGTCCTCACACAAGTCCTCTTGCAGCTCTCCGTCTCCGCACATATCAAACTCTCTACCTGTGTGTGTGCGTGGCTGCTTTGCGGTTTATCTCCGCGGTTGTTCGTCTCTGAACTCCAGCGCAAAGAGAAAGAGAGAGAGACTCACACAGCTGTGAGACAGCTGACCTCCAAAAACATCCCTAAAACCCATACAAGGCTGTAATAAAGGACACACCACGCTCCATTTAAGTGCTGGAAATAGTATAAAAACGTCGTTTTCTGCCTCGCGCAGGCTTGTTAATCATTTGCATAGAAATTACACATTAATTACCACTTCATCTGTGAACATTTTATTACCCCTTCACTCCCTCCCTCCCTCCTACACCCCGTATCTACCCCCCCCCCCTCCCCCTTCCCACCCCTCCTCCCTCTTTGTAGCCATTTGGCCCACTGGGTAACAAATGTGAGGAATTTCTTTGAGGCCTCTTTGGGAATCTGAGTGCTGTTAATTTGCAAGTAAATACTAGTGACTGGATTCTGCTTTTTCTTTTTTTGCAGACAGGCGGGAAAGGCACATCATGTGTGGAGGAAAAAGGGTTAAAACAGAGAACATGCAGTCATGAAAACAAGTCGATATTTTTATAGAAAAGCAAGCAGCATTATCAGCAATGACTCAGATGCAATGGGAAATTGTAATGACCTTTTTCTGTAACGAGAAATGACAACTTACAATAGGTGCAAAGGCAGAGTCGCTTTTATTTGATCACTGCAGTTTAATGCGGCTGATGGGGTTAATAAACCGATGATTAATACAAGCAGTGAAGTGACAGTGTGAAAATAAGTGGTGATTATCAGAGAGTCATAGCAGAGGTGTGTGTGTGTGTGTGTGTGTGATGTGTTGTGATGCAGCCAAGGACGCGAGGCAGGAGTGGATTTAAAACAAAGTCACTCTGACTTTCCGTTGAGCTAAATCTGTCTCATTCCTTTCTTTATCTTTCACATTTGGAGAGCCTGGCTATAAATTACAGCGTTTTCATAAATCAGGCTCCCTCTCGTCTCGTCTTATCGTGCTGCAGGTTTGTTTCTGAGGTCTATCACTTACAAAGTCAGTGTAAGAATAAATGTGAACGCCTTCGCGAAGTCTGTAACTGAGTTTATGTTAATTTGACAACTTTCTAAATCTGTCTCCTCTCTGATCGAACTGCGACACAGATTCCAGTCGTCTTTAATCTTAATGAAGTGAAATAATTGTTTTCCATTAGTGTCTCCAGACGAATTAGAAGGCTGCCGCTGCTACTGAACACCACATCTGAGCTGGTTTAATTATAATTGTAAATTATTTCAGTATTTTGAACATTAGGACCAAGTTGGTTTAATTATAATTACTTTTCAGCTCCATTTGCAAGATGAAATAAAATTGTGTGTTTTCCCGGAGAAAGGCGAGAGGAAGAGAGTGATAGTGAGAAACAGGAGAGGAGAGGAGAGGAGAGGAGAGGAGAGGAGGGGGGAGAAAGAAAAAACAAGGAATGCAACCATTGGTTTTTGGCCGTGGGCATCTCCTCCACTCAAGAGACTGTGAAAACGGCAGGAGGGAGTGTGTGTGTGTGTGTGTCTCTCTCTCTGTCATGTCCTGTGTGTGTGGTGTGTGTGTAGCAAATGTGTGTGTCAACTCATGTGTGTTGCTGTCACTTAAAGAGAAAGAGGGAGGCCGACGCTTTCAAGCCCTGCGGAGTACAGCAACACAAAGATGAACATGTGCAATGTTTGCCTCTCATTTGGATTCATGTGAAAAATTCCTCCCCATTCTACTCGTGCCATGTAAAATGGCGCCAAATCAAAGGCGTGCTTTATTTCTTCTCGTTTTAAATGTGAACGCTCCAGTCCGCTTGTCCTTCAGATCCATCCTAATGTCTCCTCTCTTCAAATCAAACGCCGCTTTTGCTCAGAGCCAATCTGTTTCCACGGATTTCAATTTAGTGATAGATTTAAACGGGGGGAAAAAACACCACGTCTTTGAAAGGTACTGGCTCATTTCATCAGTCGTCTGGGGGATGAAGTCTGCACGCACACAAGCCTGTGTGTAAAATGTAATTAATCTGTTGAGAGAATTTTATTAGCTAATCCCTCATTAGACTGTGTGCATGTATGTGTGTGTGTGTGTGTGTGTGTGAATGAATTTGAGGGTTTAGCGACACACAGCGACAGTGCAGCTTGTGAGAGAGTGAATGGCGAGGAGATGACGTGACTGACGCAGGTTGTGATTCAGGTTTCCGTACACCATGCTGTGCAAAAACAGTGTGCTATTACAGGAAGTCGTGGGGAAAGTTTCCAACAAAATGACGTGCAAGTTTCGAGCAAAATTTTTGAGATTTTGGCAAAAGCAAAATATGAATCAGTGCAGGCTCCATCAACCATCTCTCTGATGTATCCATCATTAATCAAGAACCAGAGACTCAGGACACAACGTGGCATGTCGTCGCCGCTTCCCACCGAAGATTAATGATTAGTTTCTTGATTAATCATTTAGTCTAGACATTAAATGGTGGCCAGTCAAATAAAATTTATCTGCAACTATTTTGCTTACCAATCTTTCAAGCAAAAATGCCAAACATTCACTAGTTCCTGCCCTCAGTTGAAATGATTTTCTGTTTTTTTTTCATCCTTTGGTTTTGATGGTTGGACAAACCAAGACATTTGAAGATCTCCTTTTGGGCTCTTAAAAAATGCAATAGACATTTTCTTTTGGCCATTAAACAATAAACAGAGAATAAAATGTGCTCCTTAATCAAATTGTAAGGTCATCTATTACATCTCTGGCCTACAACTTGTCAGGAAATGGTAAAAATAGTCCTGAAAATCACAAGGTGACATCTTGGAATAGCTTGTTTTGTTCAATCAGCATTCAACAAACCAAAGAGGTTCATTTTATAATGTTATAAACCAAAGAAAATGACAAAATAATCCCAATGGAGAGGCTGTAACCGGAGAACGTTTGGAGCTGTTGCTTAAAAATGACTGAATGTTTCCTGGCCCATATTATAACTTTTTGACCCCAGGCAAGCTGACACACCAAATTTCAACTTTTCCTCACGACTTCCTGGTGTTTCCACTAAGACACAACGAGAAATTTAACATAAAAAGGGGTGGATGGAAATGTACCTAATGTTACGGACAGGACGAACCTAAAGATACTGGTACATGATGGGTGTAAATCATCAGTCATCGAGCAGGAAGCGAACCAAGAAAGTGTTAAAGTCCCTGTGGAAATGAAGAGAGCCAGCACGTCCAAAACAAATCCCAAATCCCTGAAATATCACATCCCTGATGAATGATGGTATTAGTCCAGTATCATCAATCTCTGCTCTGCCCTGTTTGGCTCTGGTCACAGCTGTCGGTACAAGGGGGCCTTGAAACACTCTGCTGCCTCGCATACACACTCACATACACGCGCACACATTTACACACACGGTTGGCTAATGACAGATTAAGTAATCAACACTCTCTGCTGATTAATTACATTACAGTGCACATACACACACTCTGTCTTTGCCTCACACTTACTCACAGATGTGAGCAGCCTCGGTGCCAGTTGTGTGCAGTGATAATGACATATATAATGGAGACATGACTGGTGTGTGTAAGTAAGGGAAGGAGATTGAGAGCAGTGGCGGCAGGTGATGACAGTCTTGGGAAAATGATTATTTTTAGGGTTAACATGAGGGTCAGGTGAAGCAGAGGGTAAAGGTTGAGGTCGGCATCTGTTGGCTAAAGTCAGGGGACATGTGCCAGCCAACAGTTTGTCCTCACTACTTTTTTTATGCACATTTGTGTGCATGATATCCAAAGCTGTTTGGTTCGAGCTGAGCATCCAGAAGTCGTAAGAGAAAACCGCAGACTGCATAAAACATGGATGTAGTCTCCGTGACGGCTCCGGTCATCGCCATCTTGGCACTCCTGCCTTTGTCCAAAAATAGACAAAGACGTGGAGCGTGGGTGGAGCTGAGGTGGGTTGAATGAGGCCCGGCTGCTCAAACGAACCACCTATAACGACCCCCACCTGTCAATCAAAGTGGCCCTGCTCCTAATCGTGCATAACCTTTGATAGCAAGCAACCTAACTGACTACCCTATGTCGCGGGTAGCTAGCATGCAGCTTCAGCTGCAGCAACAGCAATACTCACAACTGTCCTGCTACTACAGCTAACATCAACAACAACAGCAGATCTTGGCAAAGTAGAAAGGAAGTTAAATGTCTGTTACCTGGAACGAAATCCCGGCTGGAATAACAAGTTAGTGTGGCTCGGCCCGAGTTACTTCTTTTTGTTTCCCATTGCAGAGCGTGGCTTGTGTTTTTCAGCGCGCATGCAAAGTGGAACGCTAACGCGCGGTGTGGAAATATTTGCATTCATAGACGACGGCAGATTTCTCACAACAAGCAGCCAAAATCAGAAAATTATTTATGAGTTTGGTCTTAGCTTTTGATAATGGACAGTTTTGATTCTTGTTGCTGTTGACACACTTTCTCTGTTGTGTGTGATATTAAACTAAATATCTTTTGGTCTCTGGTGGATCAAAACAAGTAATTTGAAGACATCGCCTCGGGCTATTGGGTATTGCGATGGGCGTTTTTCACTTTTCTCATTTTATAGACCAAAAAGAAAACAATTGTTTGTCGCTGTCCTGTATCCGAGAGGTCATCATCCTTTTGACGAATCTGAAAATACACTGCTTCTCTCTTGTATGTGACTCTATGCCTGTGCATGCTATCCAATCTAATTCTCTCTTATTATTTTCTGCTTTGCTTCCGTTGGACCCAGCTCACATGGGGCGCGCTGAGAAGGGTGAGTTACAAGTTGCCAGCCAAGAGCTGCGCTTCATCTGTCATAGTCATCATCGTTCTTGTCGTAGTCTTTGGTGTCGTCATCATTAGCCCATCGTCACTGTCACTAAGGTTCCCGTTCCAGTGTGTAGATATCCATCGTAGTGATCTAATCCGTGTCTTTACTAACCATCCCATCCTGCCACTTACATCTTGTCCAGCCTGTTTTAAAGCAGCAATATGCAGACATATTTTCACAGTATGAACATGTTTAGTCGCATCATGAACTATTTGATTCAAAGTCAAATAGTTTCACAGCTCCGCGGTGCTTTCAGGTCACGTCTGCAGCCGTTTTCCTGGAAATAATTTGTGTAATGACAAAGTTGAATTGATGAAATACTCGAAGTGCTCTGTTCTGGTTTGCCGTTGTCCATCTCTGTGACTCTGCCAGCCTGGCTGTCAGTTAATTCATTTGCCATTTGTCTGTGAGTCGCCCCTCCACCCTCTCCTGTCTGTCTCCGTCTCCGTCTCTGTGTAGTTAGACAGCTGTCGGTAGGTTTGAAGTTTCCAGGTGCTGTTTGCTTAGTTGACCCTGCTCTTTAATAAAGGAGCTCTGAGTAACTTTGTTCCTGCAGTAGCAGGACACACCTCTTCTTCTCTTCTCTTCTCTTCTCTTCTCTTCTCTTCTCTTCTCTTCTCTTCTCTTCTCGTCTCTTCTCGTCTCTTCACTCCGTCTCACACATATCCTCGATCTTTCCTCTCCTCCTCGCACAGCAGATGGATGTTAATGAGGGAGTTGTTGTTTGTCGCGAAAGTGACAAGTAAGTAAAGAAAAAAAAAATACACACCGCAGAGACTTGAAGAGTGATCACTGCTGAGTCTGGCATCCCACAAGGCTTAGTCAGTCAAAGTAAATAAGATGTTTTTATTTACTAAAATCAAAGACAGGACGCCTCATTGTCAACCTTTAAAACCTGATAAAATATGCTTTCATTTTTTTATTTTTACGTTTGTTTTGGATGTGTGTGGGAGTCAGACATAGGATATTCGGAGCGCCGTGTTCCAAAACACAAATTATTTAATACTAAAATAATAGAGAGCTAATGAAGGCTCGGCGAGGCAGAAACACTGTCAGTTCATATTAAAGAGGACAGGTTCTTGAAAATGGTTCGACAGGTCCAGGTGAGCTCCAACTAATCTCAGTAGATTACACTCACCTCAGGCAGGATGTGTTTGTAACTGCTACAACTTTTAGCGCTGCGTGAGTTTGCTGTAGTCTGGGGATGTTTTACTTGCAGCGCTTTAACAAATAGGTTCTGCTATAGTGTAGTTTGGAGGCGATGTGGTTGATTGGCTTGAAGTATTTCTAATTTCTAGGGACAAAATCAAACTTAAATTGAAAACTGTTGGAAAGAGAGTAAATAAGTGGCAGGAGGAGATCTGATTGTTTACTCTGATGGTATATTAACGTCCTCCACGTGTGGTCAGGTTTATCTGGAGCTTGTCCTTGTCCTCGTTTTCCCAACTCTGCAAAGTTAGCATGACCCATAGGGTAAAACTACATTTATTAGCAATACAGCAGGTTGAAACCAGGAAAGTAAGAATAAATATGTGTTCTGAGTTTGTCAGGCCAAAGAGGAAAGTGTTATTAACTATTTTCTAACATATTTAATATATTTAGAAAGGAAGAAGAACAACTAATGATGCATATTTTACATGAATTCGCCTTTTCAGCCATGAAAACTGCAGGAAACTCTTCTAGTAATACCACAAATCAGCTATAAATACTTTAATATTTACATACAGTTGTGAAGGTTTCATTTAAAGTGAAGAGCTCATCCTAAAGCTGATCCAGTGTCGGCCTCTGGGCAGAGCCCTTACAGTAAACCTCCAGTTTCCCCCGCTGTCACTGTGACCAAACCCTGCCATTGTCCTGTACGTTTAGCAAATGTTTGATGATACTGGGCTCACGCCAAACCACCCAGGACAAAAATACAAGCGTTGGGTAATCCTGGTGGCTCGGTTGCTCAATGAAGTTTAACCCAGCGCCCTCACTGTTTTCACGTGTCCTCATCTTATTCCACATTTAACTGAATAAATAAATAAATCGCCCAAAAATGAACCTTAAAGGAGAATTAATATAGGAAGAAGTATGACTTTTTTTTGAGGGCATGTGCCTTTTAGTGTCCTTGCTCAGGCTATTTTTGTCACCCTTAAAACCTCCTTAAGAGACTCTTTAGACAAATTAAGATAAGACAGTGTGCATGACATCGGCATTTGATAAACTCAGAGACAAACTGTCCTTAAAAATATGCTCTTTGCTTTTTACTTAACTCGAGGCAGTTGGTTTTGTCTCTGCGTGTGCATGTGTGAGATCTCCATGTTAGCCTTCAGGTGGACTGGATCTACAGACGTGTCCAAAGGGTGCCTGTGTGTGTCTCTGTGTTTAGCTATAGGCAGCGGCTGAAGTGGTTTCCATTAGTCCAGTTAAGAAGACATCTGTCATGAAGCTGCACCATACACACACACACACACACACAGAAGTAGCCATAAGCGATCTCTGTGCAGTAAACCACAGCGAGTCTCATTCCTGATCTCTGTGTGTACTCTTATGATAAAATCCCAGAGGTCATTCTGTCACTTTCAGCCACACAGCGTCATTATGGACACGCCGATATTAAAAAGGACACGATTTTTACCGCCCTTACGTTCCTTTCTAATAACTCCCCCCTCTGCTCTGTAAGCTGATTTTAGTAGCAAGCAGCAGAAAGCTTTCGAGATATATAAACCCTCCTCTGTGTGTATGTGAGAATCAGAGGATCACAGACAGATGACCAGTCCATTAAGATTATCATCTCCATCCCCGACCATGTATCTTCACATCACCACGATGCCGGTGCTCCGTCTGTCTGCGTAAGCAGAGATTTAAATCTTAGCAGATATTCTAAAGCTATCTTTTTCCTCTAAATGATGTTACAGTTGTTTTTTTTTTTGTTTTCATCTGTCTGTCCGCCGTCCTAATCTGTCGTTTGGTCTGTCTGTCTGCCAACCGGCGTGTGTCTGTGTGTGTGTGTGTCCCTCCTGTCTGTAAATGACTACATGACTGCAGACACATGGTCAGCCTGACAGCAGTTGCGTACACGTATGCACACCTACAGTCAATCACTCCAGCAGACAGGTTGTGTGTGGGAATGTGGGAGACAGACATTTAAATGTTGAACATCTGTCTGTCAGCTTCTGCTTGTTCCTCTGCAGCCTTGATTCCTGAAGTCGTATATTAATGCCTCAGCCCTGCGTGTAGCTCCTTTAACATATTTAATATGCTTACTCAATAATCACATTTGTTAATGTTTCATCACTTCATAATTTTATTTAATTTGTGATGAGTATATTGAATTATGATCGCAGAAATTTAATTAATAATCCACACTTGCTAGCTAATTTCTAGCATATTAAATTTCTACATCTAAGGCTTGTTTTGGTGTTAACGCATGTAATCTCTGGACCTCACCAAGCGCGGCCCTGTTAAACAGCTTCAAACCCCACCAGGAACGTTTCAGCGTTTTGTCCACCAATAACATTTTTTCATTGATTTATGTGTTTCTAGTAGGAGTAAGTTAAGCTACATGGTTGAATAGTTTCCCCCCTCCAGCTCAATCTGTTTGGCGCAGAACCAAGCAAGTGTGGATGCTTCTGAAATGCGCCGCAGTGTTGAACGCGGTGCCGTCATGCCTGGTGGGATCCATATTTTTCAAGTTGAATGCAAAACTTTGCTGATTTGTTTCTGGTTTATATCATCAGAAGTTACGTTTGTTTGTTTGTTTTTTTTACTGTTGACCACACAAAACAAGTAGTATGAATATTAGCTGTTAATAAAATAATTAATTTACAGATTCATGTTTCTTCAAAACGTCCTAAAACGATCATCAGAAGACGATGTAAGTGAGCGCCAGAGACTCGCTGCAGTTGTTCCTCACGAGCCGTGAAGAGATCTTTTCCCAGCAACATAATATTAATTGAAAAAAACACAGTTCTCGTCAGGAATTTACATGAATTGAATCCACAACCAAAGCCTTATAAAGCAGTCTTACTGCTCTTAAATGGGTCGTTACAACTGCAAATGCATACCTCTCCGAGAGTAAGGGGTCACCGATGATCGCAGTATGTTACTGGCTTACATCAGCGTTAAAATACGCAGCACCACCGACAGCTTCAGCTGCCACTTCATACCTCCAAACATTCGGATTTACTTCCATGCATTCATGGAACTAAACAATAGTTTTACCACGGTTTCCATAGATTGCAGGGTGAGGACACCTACCGAGATCGTATTTCTCCGAGGCACTTGTGTTTTTAAGTGAGCGGCACTGAATAAACCCCTGTGGGAAACGCTAACCATGAATCCTTCCGCACCGACAGGAGTACTGCATAGTTTTTTGTTTTTTTTTTGAACAGTGCAAATAGTGTCTCCTTTCTACTGGAAGTGATAAGAAGGCAGTGCTGTGAAATTCCCAACGGACACACAGCCGTACAGTAACACGTGAACCAAGAAAAACACCAAAATAGGACATGGGAGGTTTGCATTTGGGAGGTAGCCGTGAGATTCTTGTTGTGGAGGTATGTTATTTTTTTATGTTGATACTATGCAGACTCCACCGTGTCTGGTGGAGTCGAGCGAAATCAGTCAGTTTAGTTAAACAAACTCCTCTCCTCTCCTCTCCTCTCCTCTCCTCTCCTCTCCTCCTCCTAACGGTTAATTCACCTCATTCCCCTCTTCCACTCCTTCTCCCTCCCTTTCTTTGGAATTTATGGCCGACTAACCCAAACAAAGCAACACAATGTTTATCGAACCCTTCCCCCCCCTCCACCCTTCCCATGTACTCCTTACCCCCTTCCCTCTCCGTTGCCCCATTTGTCCTCCCCCTACTTCCACTCCCCCTTCTTTCCCCTCTCCTCCTCTCCTCCCTATTTCTCCTGTTTCAGTGTTTCCCCCCTCCAAAAGACCCACAACAAGATCAATGGTGGGATTTTGTTCCCAAATCCAGACTGAATGGTGTTGTATTACAGGGATAAAGTGCGTGGATTCTGTTTAAGGTGGAAATTGTAATTGCGGAGGGCGACGTACTGTAGGAGCAACATGGGAACAATATGATACTTTTAGAAGTTAAAAGTGAGTTTGATTGAGAAGCACTGTTATCAGGACTCTCAAACAGACCTCATTTACTGGATTACTGACCTGAATGTACTCAAAAATGTAGAAAGTCAAGGCTTTAACTAACTTTACTTTCATTGTCGGTTTTCCTGATTGGTTCATTCATTTGGTGTGCAAACAGAGAAAAGGCTAAATATGTCTGTTGCAATTCCCCAGAGCTCAAGACGACATCTGTTTGTGAACAGAAACTGCCCAAAACACTCCATGTACAGTGACATTAAAGGGATGAAAGCCATAAATGTACACACCGATTAACAAAATAACAAAAGTAATCGTGATTTACTTCAATCAGCGGCAGTCGATGTCAGCTGATGTCGCTGCCAAACAGAACAATGACGCATTTGTGCGTGTTTTATCTGATAGCTCAAAAACCAAAGAACAAGTTCATCTCCACGGTGACAGGCTGGCACAAAACATCCTCACCCCGTCCTGTATCATGTCAGCTTCCCTCTCTCCTCCTTCTTCTTCTTGCGATCTCTCACCCACTTTCAGGAATGCTTTTGTTAGTGTTTTCTCTCTGCTCTGTTACTCTGACTCACACTCGCACTCACACACTACCCCCCCCCCCTCTTTGCATACAAGCCTATGTAGAAGAAACTGTCTCTTTGTATTAAGTGGCTAGGTTAACTGTCACGACGTCTATATTGGGCCAAAGGTAAATAAAGTGTCTGCGTGTGCATCTCATGTGTGTGTTTGTTATGTGTGTGCGCGTTGGCCAGGCGAGCTGTCTTGTTGGGGTAACGGTTAGCAGATACAGCGCTGCCTCCCCATGACACAGACTGTCTCTTACACTCAACCTCACACACACACACACTCACACACACACACAATACTACCTTAACACAGAGCGTCGTCGCTCCGTCGTGCAGGGTTAGTCCCCGACTACAAAGTGAGTTATGTGAAGTTAAGTACAGGTCTGAAGCAGAACTACTACAGTCTGCTCATGCTGACTCTTAAATGGGGGGAAAGAACCTGTTGATTTTTTTCTGGTATGAAGTCTTTAACTGAAAAACTCAAGGCAAGAATGTACGTGATGCTTTTATTTGGAGATATGAACACAAATGTGAAAATGTGTTAGTCGTCCACGGTAGTAACGAATGTTCTGGTCTCCTGTTGTAGAATTTATGAGTGGACCTTGCTGGCGTATAAGTTATGTGAGGATTGTTCAGGAACGCTGCGTACGGAGAGGACCGCTCAGCAACCATTTATGTAAACAGAATCGCTTAAACTCAGTGCAAGCGTTAAGTCATCAGTCAGGAGTGAGCGGAGGGCGTTGGGTGCTATGAAACGTTACATGAACCCGAGGTTAAACTAAACACAATCAAACCGAACAAAAATGGGTGAAAAACACCAGACTTCCAGCAAGAGGAAGCCATTTTACTTCATTAATGCAGATGTTGTTTTGGCGCAGTCACGTTACCCAGAAGCCAGTTTCAGAAACGCTATTTGCAAAATAAATTTGTCGTTTCTTTCTCATATTTTCATGCATTGGGCGTTTGTTTGTGGTGAAACATGTCAAACTGAATGGCAGCGGCCACAATGATGAGAATAAGACCCAAAACTGTGATTTTACTTAACCCTGTATGTCATTGTAGATTTGGTTGTTCCAAGAGTTGTTCCCATATCGCATGAGTTCACATTTTACCCTGTGAAACGACTGCACCAGCTTGCACAAGCAGCAATTCCTGCAATTACTCATCCAGCCTCCCTTCTGTTGAAGTTCATACAGCTGAGAAACTCGAGTGTTTCCTGGTCGTGACTCGCAGGTCGATCAATTCTGCACAGATTTTACATGGTCAGCCAATAGAGGTCTTTATTTAACCTCTCCTGCAGTCAATATTAACGGAACACGGAAGCTTTTCGGGAACATCTGACCAACTTTGCTGGATGAAAGCTGATGCGACTGTATTGTAAAATGCGTCAGTGTAGTCGAGCGGCAGCACCTCTTGAATTATCATTGCCATTTTTGTCCTGCAGTTAAAGAACCGACGTTGTCTTTTGGCAGTAGGAGCCAAAATATATACAGCGACGGGCCTTATGTTGTGAAACAGGGGAAGTTTGAAAAACTGTTTGTCCTATTTGACGCACAAACAGCAATTCTGATGCATACCGAGGCCTTAACAGCTGCCACTTTGTGCTTGTTGTAACTTTGCCCTTGAACAAAACACTTCACCTCCAACTGATCTAGTGGCGGTGCTGCAGCAGCCACCGGTACAAAACTGTAGTTACAGTGGGGCAGTTCCCGAGTGTGTAACCTCGCGAATGTGTAGCAACATGTCTACAAACAGCATGTCTGCCCAGCGAAACTGTTCCCTGGATAAATAAAGGTTAAAGTCAAGTCATGAGCTTGCTTTGCCTCTCCTTCTGCTGTTCGCTATCACACCTCCCCCTCCACACACACACACACACACACGTACACAGACGCACTCCAGAGGCTCGCATACCTCTGGATGGAGCGAGAGCGAGTCAGCCACATGTGGTTTCGGTTAGCCACACTCTCCCCTCGCGCAGGCCCCAAACTAACCACTTCTACTTTACCATGGTCAAGTACATGTGTATATCTCCCGTTCAGCGTATGCCGCCGTGTGTCGCCTTGTAAATCTGCCGGTCTGTACATGTGTTTAGTGCGTGTGTATGTGTGTGTGTGTGTGTGTGTGTGTGTGTGTATGTGTGTGTGAATGCATGTTCCAGCCCGAGGCAGAGTACAGTGAGAACAGTGAATCAAGGTTAGTGGTCCAAAGAGAGCCAGAGAGACTGAAGGAGAGGGAGAGAGACTTTAATTGAGGTAGCAGGAAGAGGAGAGGAGGTTTTTGTTAGTTTGAATCCACTTTTAGCCGCGTGTGTGACTTAAAACGTAATTATTTCATCATTACTGTTGACGTTGTTGAGCTGAAGCTTAACAATGTGGACTTAATAAAACAGGTCATGGCAGGGATTTTATTTCATGCAGGCTTATAGCAGAAACATCTGCTGTTAAAGGATCTTTCTTCTGTTGCTAATAATAGGCTACAGTCATTTTCCAGTTGCCCTTTTTCTCGTATAGATAGAAGCAGAGTCTCCTGTTCTTGTATGGCGCCGGTACAAGTGGTTGTAGGAGACGTTGATACATGTTTAGAAGCCAGAGTCAGCTCTCAGTGCAGTTTTTCTTAAACCCTCTGCCCTTTACACAAAGTTAACACCCCCTCAGTGAAGTGCTATTAGCATTCTTTGGATATAGATTTGCTTGATTCTTCCTCGTCTATACATGAACTGATAATGTCATAGATGATAGCGCCGCGCTGAATACAAAACGCCCTGCATTTTCATGAGTTCAAGAGGATATACTCTTATGTGATCCTTTAAAGTTGTTTTTTCCACAGCTCTGCCTGTACAGTGTGATAAAGTGGACATTTCTCTTTGCTCTGCTCCATTCTTTCTCTCCAAAGATGCCAGATGTCATTGAAGTTAAACTACCGCTTTATAAAAGTTCAAACGGGCCGAACTTAGTTATGTTTTATTTATTGTTTTCTGCAAAGTTTTGCAGATTCTCAGAGCATCTGCTGCTCTGCCTTCGATGTACGAACACAGAAACACAAAGCGATGGAAGTGTTTGTGTGATTTTTTGTGAACATCGTGTCCTAACATTGTAAACAGAATTAGATTTTGTATTGACGCACATTTTTTAAAAGTAGATTCTGTGAAATTATTCATCACTTATCTCAACCCTTTCAACCTCAGTGGGCCGGCCGTTACAGACTCTTGTTGTACAGCTAAATATAGTTCAAACCCACGAAACTTCATTTGAAATCCGGGTGGAAATCCCAGCGTTTTCAAAGACACTGAACACGACACTGTACCCTCAGCTCAGTCGATGTGAGATAAATAGCTCTGAATACAGTTTATTGAATGTGTGTGTGATGATTCTCTTCCAAAGAAAGCTACTCGACATGCAACTGTCTCCACTGGGATTCCTCAGAACATGAGTCACGTAAATGATAGCGCCTGGTTTTTAATAGAATCAGAGAAAAATCAACAAGCCTGTTGCAACCAACGCATCCCGGAGAAGTGCAAAGCCTCCACCTACTTGCAAAGACAAACGAGGAAGCCAAACTTCTTCTAAGTGACACTGTGAACAAAGAGTGGGCTCGACTGTTTCTTACATTTTCTCCGCTCCACGGCTGTTATTACGAGCGCTCTCTGTCCTGACTCCTTAAGTGAATTGTAAATCATTTTTCTTGGCTGCTGTGATATCAATTTGGCGTGTTATTAGAGTATAATGAAGCATGGTTTAACAAACTTAAGTTTAATGCATCTTGGGACTGTGATACCATTTTTCTTTGCTGTCGGCTGCACATTTAGAAAGCTTTCTCTGTTGTCACAAATATCTGTTTTTTTATGTGTATTCAAAGAGGATTTGTAGACATGAAGGATCATCATATGATGTTGTTTTAAAGCAGCCGTGTCGCCTGTTAGGGACAACATGAACAGTGTGAGTGTAACAGAAGTGAAACTGATATATTTCAAGATTTGACTGTGACCAGTGGAGACGTTTCGAGATGCCGTGTACTGAATCAGATCACTTTGAAATCATGGAAACTGAATCCAGCGATGAAACCTCATTGCTAACAACCAGGGTAGTATTACTACCAGTCTACCAGTTACAAACGTGGCTTGGATAGCTGATATATGTATATGTTTTGGATTTGAGCTACAAATTCAGACTTTAAAGAGTTTTCTGAGTGTTTCTGTCACCATTATTCAGTGTTACAGCTTCACCTTTCCTCTAAATACACTATAAATGTTGTAATATTGTCCTTAAAGGCAGAATAGAACAAAGCAAAATTTAAGAAAGTAGAAACAGAAAGGAGCAAGATGACACAGATTACTTAAAACCCACGATAAGAAGCAATTTAGATGTACGTTACGAGCCCTAACCTGCAGCGACACAGACTTGGACTATAATTCTTTCCAAAATGGAGGAGAATGATTCGGGAGTAAATGATACGGGGTGAGAAGTGGGCAGAGAAAAGTGTGTGGGAGACGGAGCGAGAGCTGTTTGAAGTGTGATAAGAAACTACGCAAGAACAGAGAAGACGAGAGCAGACTGACACAACAAACTCAGCTGCAACTCTTTCGTTCCTTACCCTCCTCCACTTCTGCTGATAACAACAGAAGAGCGAGACAGAGGAGGAGGGGGGGTAGTGAAAGTTATGCCGGTTTGATAAGATGCAGAGCGTTAGATTTTCTTCGTCTCGTCTTGGTCTGCAGGGCGAGTCTTTCCTCCCGTTATGGGCTTAACGCTCAAACACGCCAGAGGAGGTACCAGAAAGTGTTGGCCTGCTTTCTCTTGACCAGCAGAAAGAGGACAAACATAAGTTTGTTGTTAACCTATATTCACACGGGCAGACTTGAGAGATGGACTTTGTTCCTTGTTCCGTGTGTGTTGACTTTGCTAACCGGCTGGAATCCTGTCTAGAGACTGATAGGTTTCTGCTCTCAAATCAGTCTATTTGTCTTTGAGGGGCCTGTTTCTGTTTCACATTCTTCAGCTTTTGGCTGGAGCTTTTTAGCTTTAACCAGGGAGATGCGGTGAAGGGTAAAAATGACTTTACTTAAGTCAGTTGACCCACTTCATTTTCACATGAGGCCCGCCTTTTTAAGGTGACATAAATCTTGACAATACAAATGTTTGATTTACTAGCCCTGAAGAATCATGAGCAGAGCTCTGGATTGGGTTGCACCAGCTATCCGTAGACATTTAGCCGATGCTTTCATGCAACCCCACAAAAAGAGAAACAATCAAGGTACAGTGCGACAAGGACGTGTTAGTGCCGCAGTAAGTACTGTGACAGTTGTAGAGGGGGATAGATTTATCATGTCCAGGTGTTGGAGGCCTCTCTGAAGAGCTGGCGGTCTTCAAGAGGTTTTTGAAGGTAGGAACAACAGCCAAAGAAAGTGTGGATTGTCCTGAGCGTACGGGTGGCATAGCCAGGCATGCTAACAGGTCGCTACAGGTAGCCAGCGGGGCAACATGTAACCTTTTGGGATGACTGAGTACTACTACTTGTTTCAGTTTAGCCCTCAAATCTTTGCTACTAAAGATCTGAGGAAAAAACGTAAGTCATGCACAAACAAGTCAAGTTAGCATCAGAAGCTGTAACAGAGCTACCAGAGGCCAGAATATATATTTCACTTTAAGATATCAGTTGATTCATCATAGCAGAAAATAAGTAGAACAAATAAAGTTGGAGAGTAATTTGAGCCCGGTTTCAAACTGAAGACGTGGCTATAATTTTCCTTCTCTTCTGTGCAGTAATTCTTTGGTCTGTCCCACCAAACAGCGAGCAGCATCAAAAACAACTTGCAGAGACACAGGCTGCCTTTAGACGTGTAATCAGCCGTTATAAAAAAGATATTAATACGACCTCCTCCTCTTTTTCTGCTCATCTCCTGTCTTTCTTCTCCTCCGCTCTGCTCTCTCTTTTCCTCTATGTTCTGCTGCTCATTACGCCGATCACTCAACTTTCACTGACAAACACTAGTCACACCTCATTACTGACCAAACACACACACGCAGTTTTCAGTCAGTGAACCTGCATCACTGTTTAATGTAGTGAGGACGGATGTGGACGCTCACTAGCGAGCAAATGGCTGAAAGTTATATACGTCAAGTCGCTGATTAGTAGTTGTTTTTTTCTGTCAATCAGTTAAATGACTGATCATCAAACAGTAAAGGAGTTAAAGCTCAGCCAATAAAATGCTTTTCTACAAATTCATGCCATTATCCAAGTGTTGTTGGATAACAACGTGTTGTTGCCTAGTCGGTAGAGGCTTTAAGTCCAGCACAGACCACAGCAGTGACAAGGACTGGTGGCTGGAGAGGTGCCAGTTCACCTCCTGGGAACTGACAGGGTGCCCTTGAGCAAGGCACTGAACCCCTACCTGCTTCCACTCCACCATCTCTCCACATTTGCATGGCTATAAACTAAAAAGTGCTTGTATTTCTCCATTCAGGGATTAATAAAGTAACTCTCCTTCTTCTTAAGTAAAAGATCTGAATTCTTCTCCCACCGCTGCTCCGCACTATCAAGCATGGTGATGCTAAACAGTAGCTTTGTGCACGAAATATTAGATAATAATGAGTCTCCACAAGGATTTCAGTGGGCGTGTGTGGGACCGTGACTGGTGAGTCGTGGTGAGTAACACGCTGGGTATGCTGATGCGTACTGGCAGATACAGTAGCTTCGGCTCGAGTGTGTGCATGTGTGTGTGTGTGTGTGTGTTTATGACAGGTAGTTAATTATACGAATGCGATTGTCCGTTCGTATATGTTTCCACGCGCACACGCTGACCACAGGCCTGACAGGCAGGTCTTAATTAGTTGCCACGGCTACCGATGATGTGTCCTGACAGTAACTGTGGCGATGACAGAATCTCCTGCCTCGGAGCAGAGAGGCATGCTGGGATTGACACAGGGTCCACTCAGTCATCACGCTGTTTCTGTATATACCGGGTTTGTGTGCGTAAAAGTTCAGATTGAAGACAACCAGTCAGGCGCTTACTTCTTCGTTAGTCAGTCAGTCAATTAGCCGTTGTGTGAGGCACAGAGAAACACGCTCACACACTATCTGTCGTGCGGTAAATAGAGTGAAAGTAGAAAATTGCACGGCGATTTCCAATCTGTAGGTGTGAAGACGTGGACGACTTCAATCATCACTTTATTCTCCGTCCCCTCTAACCCTCTCCACCTCATCCTTATTTTCCTTCATCTGTCCCCGGGATGCGGCGGGAGGCCGGAGAGAGCGATTATTATGAAATGTGTCGGTGGCGTGTCACGACAGATCCACAGAGAGATGGTCAGCTGTGCAAAAAAACAAAAAGAAGTGATTTATGCAGGAATTAAAAAAACATGCCTCTCTCTCCAAAATCACTTCACAAAACAGGAGTTTGAAGCCAAAAAGGAAAAGCCGCAAAATGAGTAGATTAATCAGTGTGATGTCTGCTTTTCCTTTTTTTTTTTTTAACGCTGCTTTAGTGCCACAATTACTGCATTCATTATGCATTCAGTGATTTGAATTAGTCCAAATGACAGGCGAGAGACAAACAGAAGAGGAGAGACAATTGCTGCACTCTGACAGAGAGACCACCCTCGTCTGAGTCTGTGTGTTTGTGTGTGTGTGTATGTGTGTGTGTGTGTGTGTGTGTGTGTGTGTGTGTGTGTGTGTGTGTGTTTGGTTTGCTGGTGGTGAACTCAAAGATGAATCTTAATGGCCATCATTTAACCTTTCACCTGAGCTTATACGCACACACACACACACAGGCACAAACACACACACACACACAAAGAGCTAGTTTAGTGGATGAGGAATGGAGTGGTGAGTGGAGTGCTGCAGATATTAAGTGGAGTGTGTGTGTGTGTGTGAGAGAGAGACAGAGATAGAGAGTGTCTATATGTGTGTGTGTGTGTGTGTGTGTGTGTGTGTGTGTGTGTGTGTGTGTGTTTGTGTTGAGCTTGAGAGGTTGATCGGGGTCAATAGACACAATTTATCTCAGGGAGCTCTGAAGGATCCACTCTTAACCAAAATGTTTCTGTGGTGACCTGAGTGGAAAGAATTTAATAAGCTCATTCTTTGGAAGTTTTTTATCTATTGTAATGAGATGACGCACAAAGCTATGATAATAAGTTGTGAAACTGAGTAGCAGATCAACATTTTCCATGCAGAAATGTCCAAAATTCACTGGTTTCAGTTTTCCTAGTCTTCTGTGGTGGTGAATTGAATATTTTTGACTGTTGGTCAGACTTAAAAAGCAAAATGAAGAAGACACCTTGTCTTTAGGGAACTCGCAGTGGCCGTTTTCAACTGTTTTCCGACATTTTCCAGATATTGAAAGTACTAGTTAGTCACAGACCTTCTACAGCGTGTGAAAAGAAAGGTAAAATGGATAGATGGATCTCGAAAGTGATTTCTAACAATAGAGGCTTTTAAAATCTTAAAGTGAAATCGTCGCTGCACTTCTCTCTGCGGGCTGAAACTTTTAGACGTGTTCAGCGTCTGGTTACGTCCCAGTCGAGTGGAAGTGCTAAAAACTCCTCGAGCAGCTGAAGTCAGTCTCCATAGAAAATGACCAACTTCGCAGCAGGAAAAAACAGCCTGGTTCAGGCAACGGTTTTGGAGCGTCACCACCTGGTCAACAGGTAAGTGCCGTTCAGCGCTTCAGAAACCTGTGGGTGACGTCACTCAGACTCCGTCCTGTGATGTTACAGTGAGCGTTTCTCATCTGCAATCAGAGGATGAACGCCTGCTTTGATGTGGGCACAGAAAACGGCGAAATGTCTGCGAATGACTTGATAGCCGTAGAAATCAGTGCCGCGGAAGAACAATTTGAATAAAGAGCGATCACAAGGCAGCTTGTAACAGTTCAATTTGCAGAATTGGACAGAAAATTGTCACTTTTCGTGGCCAAAGCGTCTTCCGCTCATATGTTGCAGCTTTAAAGTGAGAATACTGTATGCAGCGTAGCATGCAAGCGGGGGAACTGCTGAATTGTGGTTACATGATGCTAGTGGGTGGAAGCTGTCATTTGTGTGTGTGTCCATCTGGCATGACCCCCTGTTCAACTCCTCCAGCACTAATGCACATATGGACCGTACACACACACACACACACAACAGCACATACACACCCATATGAGGGAACAGCTGAAAGAAACTACCCACCCTTCCACCCATCCTCCCTCCTCCTTGAGTTCTCCCCTCCTCCCCGCAGAGCCTCAGGACTCATCCAGGTGTCCATTTTCCTCCTCCGGCTTCTTTGCTCTCTTTCCCTCTCTTCACTGTTCTCTCTCTTGTTGTGTCAGTGTAAAAAAGTCATTGGACCAATGACAGATTCCTCACATGCAGCGTGACAACAGTAGAGCAAAGGAGAGAATAAAATCAACATGAGCTAAGTGGTCATTTACACTAGTTTGTCATACTAAATCTGATTTGTGTTCACCTTCACGGTGACTGTTAATTTGATATTATGTTATTACGCTTTGTGGAACATGCTTTTATCGCCGTTGTGCTGAGAGTTTGAAGATATACTCACAGCCAGCAGCTGATTGGCTTAGCTTAGAACAAAAAACTGAAAACAAGCCCAAAGGTTAGCGGCCCAAAGTCACTAAAATCTCACTTCTCACTCACTTCAACCTCTTGTTTCAAGCATGAAGGAGAAACTACAGTGGCCGTGCCTTCTGGGCTACTGTAGAAACATGGCGGTTCAGCATGGTGGACTCTGTGGAAGAGGATATATGTCTCATACGTGTCATTCTTACAATATTTAGATGATTATACACTAATGAAAACAGAGTTGTGAAGGTTATACTTCATCTCTGCCAATAGGTCGGCATAAATGTTTCAAACTGGACCTTTAATCGCATCTAAAACTCAGGATAATTGACTAATTGACGCGATAAATCTGGATTTTTTTGTTTTTATCAGCACTAGTCCTCATGCCAAGCTAAACTAACTAGCGTCAGATTTATGGACAGGGTGATAAGCCTCTCAATCTTCTCTTCTGACTCTCTGGAAATAAAATTCAGTAGTTAGTTCATATGTTCAGGCACTTTTCTGATTAGTGTTTATAACTTTAGCTGGTTTGGTTTAAAAGCCTGCTTGCTTCAAGTGAATTATTGTCTCAAGGATGAAGGTGGTAAAGAAAGAGGGTTGAGGGTCAAGAAAATACATTTGTTAGGGGATAAAGAAAGAGAAGACATGGTCAGGTAGAAGAAATAAAGAGAAGCAGGCAGGAAATATAAAAGGAAGAGAGGCAGAAGGAAAGGAATAAAGAAAAATGAAGAAGGACCAAAGAAAAGAAAAGAAAGAAAGCCTCCAGTTTTGTGCAGGAGTGCAGTTTCAGCTTCCATAAACCCAGGAGCTCTGAATACTGCTTATTAAGCAGGGACCGCGTGTGTGTGTATGTGTGTGACAGGGTGATATATTGAAACACACCTCTGTGGAACAGCTGCAATGATGAGACAGAGAGTAGGGAGTAAGAGGTGTCGTCTACCTTACACACACACACACACACACATTCATGCATGCAGACGCATAGAGCTGAGCCAAGTTCTTTATTGTATTACTGTGGCCGGCTTGTATCAAGAGAGGGAAGAGCGAGAGAGGAAAGGAAAGAATGAAGAGAGAGAGAGAGAGAGAGAGAGATGAATTTGTTGTGACTGCTCTGGTGGACTCAGCTTTTTAACGCAGCACTTCTTTTTTTCTTCTTCTTCGTCTCTTTCTTTCCCTTCTTCTCCACCCACTGCTTTTTTTATTCCTCAACCCTCTTCTTTTCTTCTTCTTCTTGTGTGCAAACTTATTACATTACAAAGATAATGAGGCCGATACAGGGAATGACAGAAATTGAGGAAGACAGACAGAGTTAAGAAAAAAAGAAAAAAGTCAAGAGAAGGCTCTAAAAAGAAGAGGAGATGAGCTAGGGGGAAAAAAAAGAAATAGAGAGGAAGAAGGGGAGAGAAATGGAAAGGGGGCCGACAGATAGAAAGAAAGAGAGATTGAATAGATGAATCTGATTTATCTATAATGAAATCAGCTTCAGTCTGTATGGAGGAATGTGTTCCATTCAGCCTTTCTGCTGTTACAGACAGATTTACCCGTTTAATATTCTAAAGATCAGTGTGAGGAGATAGAGCGTCGACCATCCGGGTGCTTAGGAGGTGCGGCTGCTAACCGGTCCCACTTTGACTGCAAACTTCTTACCGTGGAGTGTCGACTCCGTACACGTCAGCGTGGTTACTGTCATTGCAGCTTACCAAAAATACACAAAACGGACGATGACGACGTGATTTTCCCACTCGGTCCCAGTTCCCTCCATGTATCCTCACAAAGGAAAAGCGCTTTTTAATTTGACTTTCTCTCTCCTGAGGAATTTGGATTAACTTTTTTTTTTCTGGTACATTATTCTTCCTTCAAATTCACCCAAAGAAGGAGCGAGTCGGGCTGCAGGGGAAGGCGGAGAGATGTAATTTAGTCCTGATCCTTCCTGATAAAATGTCCTCCCCTCTCCGCTCTCTGTTTCTTTGTTTAATGACAATTTGTTTCTTAATCAGCTAATCAGTCTACGTGAATCATAATAGTTTGTCTAATTAATTAATTGTGCTTTGAGGCGGTTTATCATGTAAAAACATGAAAGTTGCTTTTGGCTGCTTTCATCACTGTAAATTCGACGTCTCTGTGTAATCTTAAGACGTCTCTTTGGGCTCTTGGGACAGATTCATTGAGCATAGACCTCTTTCACAGACGCCGGTGTTATCAGTGATACTAATTCGGGTTGCATTGGCTCACTGGAAAGTCTCTGCTACTACTGTTAAACGCACTGGTAGCTCACCTGGTAGAACCATGCACCATGTTACCATAGGTTTGATTCCACGAGCTGCAAACTTTCTGTTTAAAGCACTCGACGTACACTATTCGTATGTTTGGGCACCGCAAAGAACCGTTCTCTGAGCTAATACACGGTCGAGCAATGAGTCCATAAATCATGAATAAGCCTGACTATCACTTACAATGCGCTGATGATGAAGATGATCATAAAAACAACAATATTTGTTGTTAAAAATCAATCGTTCGAACCCAAAGGTGTGAAAACATGAATAATCCTCCCACCTTCTTCCACTCGTAAGACATCAAAAAAACTCTCGCTTCACTACTCGCAATGATCACGCGTGTTTGTGTGTGTGTTGTCTTCTGGGTTCATACTGAAAGGAGATGAGTGCATTCGGTTGTCTGTTTGTTCACGCATCCATACATGAATGCTACTGCAAAAGGCTTTTCCAGTTTGCAGTGTGTGGTTGTGTGTCTGTGTCTGTGTCTGTGTGTGTGTGTGTGTGTGGGCATGCTCTCTGTCTCTTTCTACCTTTCATGTCCGTCCAGGCATGAAGCAATCCACTCCATACACACTCACACACTGCCTCAGGCCAACACACACACACACACACACAGGCGTCCACAAACCAGCACATTGCCCATGGCTACGCATTCGGTCCAAGGAAGCTGTTTTTTACTCTTCAAGTTGTTTGTTTGAGTGGATTTTACACAACGCCCTTGGCATAACATCAGACACACACACACACACACATTCAGAGATATGTGGAAACACTCTGGCACATTTTAAGGCCTGACTGTACGGACTTCTACTCCTGTGGGCATGGCATAATAACACAGAGCGAAACCCACACACACACACACACACACACACTCATATACATTTTCCGGTTGCATCTTCTCTTATTGAAGCAGCAGCCATCGAACGAGGCGCTGTCCAAAAACCAGGAGCCAGATCGGGCTGGCTCACCTGCCAAAAACACTATGCAGTCCAGTTATTCTGTAAATGTGTGTGTTCGTGTGTGTATGTTCTCTCAAATTGCAGCTGTTGTGACCGCAGAAGTTTCCCCGGCAGCTTCTCTGTGTTTCACTGATGGCTGTAGATCTGTTGTAAATCAAAGGACGGGGCTGCAACAGCCTGCTAGTTGATGCTTTTTGCTGTAATATGGTGCAGCGATTTGGGGAAAATTATAGTCCATCTCTGTGTTTTTATGGCGTGAATGTTCAGTAAATGCTCGGTCCTGTGCATCGCCAGGGGATTTGTTTATTCTGAAAAAAAAATGTGGTCGTGAATATCCCAGTTTGATGACCAAATGGGCTGTTAATGCTGCTAAAGTGGCAAACTGTTTTGATCCCCTCTTTCATCACGCCTGTATTTCCTGTCCTTTCCTCCTCCTGTGTCACTATCCGTTTCCTTGTCTCCTTTCCTCATCCCTCTGTCCCTTCCCCCCCTCGCCTGCAGGACAGGACAGGAGGCAGAGAGGAGTGGACAGTTAAAGGAGATGATCCCTCCCTCTCTCGCTCCCTCCCTCTCTCGCTCCCTCCCTCGGCATTACAAAGCCCCTTGTCCACTTTGATTACTTACATTAACATGAGCAAGAAAAAGACTGCGCTCGGGATTTTGTGCACGCTATAGAGAAAGAGAGGGAGTGTGTGTGTGTGTGTGTGTGTGTTCAGCCCAGACACAAGTCAACAACCAGACAGAGCAGTGATTGTTAGGTTTGTTGTATAACAACCAATGGTTTCCTTGTGCCACAAACCAGAGAGGAACGGGCATTTTCTGCCAGCCCGCCATGAAGGATGACACTCGCATGAAGGGGAAGGAAAGAGATGAAATGTATGTGTTGGTGTGTGTGTTTTGTGCTCGTGGCAGGAGGGACGTGTGAGCCAAAGGGAGGAGAAGGGATGGATAAAAAAGATGGACATGGATAGATAGATGGGATAAATGAAACTGCGGCCAGTCTGCACTTGTTTTCCATTATCAAGGTTCCAAACTGTTCGCAGAACAAACACAAACAGCGTTAATTACTTGGCACACATTGTGGCGTACGTGCCGCAATGGGAGCTTGTGAATGTGTGTGTATGTATATAAGACAAAGGGAAGAGTGCTCGTATGTGTGGCAGAGGCAAGGATGGAAAGGACAATACTGTGGGAAAGTTTAATTGATGTCAGGCGACACTCAAACGTGAGTGGACAGAGGCGTCTTTTCTCATCACAACTGGAGAATGACAATATTTATTTCATAGAAAACATGTCATACATGAGGCTCTGCTCAGGTTATGAATCCTGATCTGATGAAGTCACCAAACACTTCTTTGTTTCTCTCATCGATGCGGAAATGACTCAGTGACGCAATTCCAGCCAAACTAAAAACATGTGAGTCAATTTCAGACAGCAAAGCAGACTTAACCAAAATATAGACAAGGTGCGACCGGAGGTTCATGCAATTTGTGGTTATCGGAGCCAATTATGCACCATATTGCCTGTGAGAACACGTCAAATGTGATTGTAGCATTGTATTTCACCCTTATTTAGCCGATCTAGTGAACACATGCCCCGCTGCTTGCAGTAGCTCTTTGTTTAACCCCAAATAATGAGGCTGCTCTCTTGGAAATAGCTTCTGAATGGCTACTTTTGTTGGTGGAATCGATCTCTGAGGAGTTCTACCTCAGTACTATTGTATTTAAATAATGCATATATCCTAAACTAATTGTTTAATGTGAGTACATGTGCAATTTTAGCCTGAAAATGAGATTGAAGTTCATTCTTGAGCCTGGAAACTGCTGAAATATCTCTGTTATTCTCAACCAGCTTCAGGCTGCTGGTTCTGCATCCGATCCTGACCTCTGATCTTTCCAGAGGGGTGCATACAAAAGAAAATTTACCCACAAGGGTCAACAAAGTAAAAGTGTTCCTCTGCAAACAAAATATTTCAGTTAAAGAGCGTGTTTACAGGGGGAAAAGTCTCCACACAAGCTGATTCCTCTCTTAACCTCAGCTGGGAAGAGGTAGAACAGGAGTGCGTGCAACTCACCACCGGTGACATGAGTCTTTGTATGAGTCCTACATACATGAAAGGATATGGAAGTAATCCATGCTACTGTGAAAGGCACATTGTGAACTGTAATACTCGTGTAGCCTGTGCTGTGTTCGTGTCTGGGTCTCGGGTCACGAAATGGGTGTGTGTGCTTCAGCGATGTCCTCATCTGTATCTCCACCCACGACGCCGACATTAAAGGGTCCGTCTTAGTGTGAGTCTATGCTTGATAAAACAGGGTCTGATGCCCTGGAGCAATAGGCCACAACCCCTCAAAATGCGCACACACACTCCCCATGAAATGGACATTTCAGGGTCGGCTACGTGGCCGACATCCTTGAGGAAATATTTTCTTTATCTGATTTCTTTTTGCTTTATATTTCAGCAGATCATCTATTCAAACAGAGTGCTGTGGTGACAATCAAAGGGGCCCTTTAATTCAGTTTTTCATCTATTCAGTTTACAAATAGTCAAATATTTTGCAGTGCATGAAAAGTGTTGTCAAGGCCAGGCACGCTCTTTATATCCCTGGAGTGTTTTTTAACTTTGCGTTTTTAAAAAATGTTTGATTTTTGACATTTTGCATCACCACTTTTTTTTTTTTTTTTTTTTTTTAGAAAAACTCATTCATGCATTGCTCTCCCTTAAATCAATGGTCAGACTCTCTGTCAAGGTCAGGAAACCTTTTTCTGCTTACACGAGCCAGTGTTTGCTGTCAGTTGGAGTAAAAGTGACGGTGATATCTGCACAGCACAGACAAGATAAAAGTACATCTACTAAACGTGCACCGCTCTCCTTTTTTTCATGCTGTGAATCGGCTCTAAGTAGATATTCAACGTCTCTCACAAAACCTAGACTGGTACTGGAACCGGTTGTTCCTGGATTCCAGGCAGAGTTTGCAAAATTATCTGAGGAATTAAAGAATTTCTGGAGTTATTTTTTAGATAGATAAAAAAATCAATCTGCAACATTTTTGATGTTTTATTAACTTTTCATAGTTGAAGCTGAGAATATGCTGCTTTTGTCTATTTTGCATAATTGTTTTTCGGACTTATATTGTTAGAGAAAATAAGACATTTAAAGACGTATGGTAGAAAAACAGCAATAATGATTATTTCAAATGCACGTTTAATTGATACTTTATTGAGCATAGTTCTTGGCAAACCAAAGAAAGGTCGTCTCCACTCTAACACCCAAGTCCTTGGAGTTTTTCCTAAAGGAAGGCTGACAGAGTGACCCAGAGTTCAATGTTGTTCACAGTCAATAGTGCTGACAAGTGCTCAGTACTCAAAAGCTAAAAGACATACTTATATGGTACTGTGTGTTCCTCTGTGTGTGTGTATGAAGAGAGAATCAAACCAGCAACCCTCCAGTCATGTTTCTGACCATTCAGCCTCAAACCAGCCCGTATATTTGTCTGTTGACCTCGATATATGCAGACAGAGAAAAAGAAACAAAAAGATGGGACACATTTAACAATGGTGTCTGGTGTCTGATAGTTTGTACATGAATGTGTGTGTGTGTGAGCCCGAGGCAGTGCGCTGTAACCTGAATGTGAGTCAGGAACCGGTTCGACTCATTTCCTGCTCAGACCTTTGTCATTTAACAATGGACACACACACATCTAGACCACTCCCCTGCAGGTAGCTGGGCCTCCCCTGAGCCACTCCCTAGCCCTGAGACACACATAGAAACAGAAGAGTTTGCATAACGAGGCTTGTGTGAATTATTGAATCAAGGTGAATTAATATAATTTGCTAAAATGGCTCGTTTTTCCAAATGAGGCCCATTCAAAACATCTTTAATTTTCCTTATCATTAAACTCACCCAAGGACACAAGGACCAGGTACATGACCATAATGTCTTTCTCACTCACACACACTCACATGCAGTATTTCCCTGTTGTAAAGTGTAATAACAGCTGTCCTCGGGCCAGTTACAGCTATCGTAAAGAGACGACAACTCCCAAAACTCATTTACCACACACACACACACATGCACACGCCGTGAACCTGGAGGGAGTCGGAGTGGAGGTCTCTGTAGCACTTATTTTGCCCTTTCTTTTTTCTCTCTATTGCTGCCTCGCTCTCTCTCTCTCACTCTCTGTCTCTCTTTCAGTCTCGCGTCTCTCTTTTCTCAGCCCGTAAGTGACATTTGACCACATTTCACAGCTGAAGGTGACAACGTACACACTCATACTCATGCACACTCTGCAGTATGTGCTCTCTAAGGTCCCCAGGCTAGTGTGTCTGGTTGTTGTGTTTGTGAAGGAAGGAGGAGAAAACAGACAGGAGAGAAAGTAGTAGTGGAGTGTTCACATTCCTGTAGATGAACTAAATTGAAGTGCTTTGAAGAATAGCTGGTGTAATTAAGATGTCACACATACTTATAACTTGGTGGTTAAAGGGAAAGTTTTTTAAATTTGTGGTTTTGATCATCTCTCTGTTACGACTCAGGTTTCAGTCACTGTGCGTCACACTACTGGAGCAAACTGTAAGACAGAGACTTTACAGTTTTACTGTGACAGACACTGACAGTATAAACAATGGACAGCTTAAGCTTCTAACGAGCCATTATGAAGCTCAAAATCTGTTGAGCTGGCCTCTTCCGCCTCCCGAGTAATCTAAAAATCAGCAAAGATGTGGATCATTGGCAGGTCTGAAGCATCTAAATGATGCTTGATCTGTAACGGCACCCACCTGTAACTCAAAGCTTCCACGCTGTTAATCCTGCATAACTTTAAGCCTTAATATAATTTGAACAGGTGAGTTGTATATAAATTCACCCTCAGTACAGTTGTCATGAACGGGGAAATTAGCTATAGAGACCAAAACTGTTTTTTGTACCAGGCTGTAAACATGTTTATTTCTGCTGTGAAGTTGGACATTTTAACATGGGGACTGATTCGTTCTGTAGCCAGCCTCTAGTGGACGTTTGAGGAACTGCTTCACACATCGGATTTGGAAACACGGCAGAATCCCTTTCATTCAACACAAAGCAGGCAAATTGTCTGCAAAGATGCTTCATCGCACAGGACAAGTACAGAAAGTGTATACTTTCAATCTCAAACTTACTTTATTTGGAGGTAAAACCTAAAGTGAGCACACGGGGGGTCAAATTAAACCATAAAATTGTCCTTTAATCTGTAATAGACGTTTATAAAGGGCTACAAAGCTGTCTGATCACTCGCCCACTCGTCTTTCTAAGATGTCAGCAATATACTCGATGATAATATTATTCACTGACAGGATTGATCCTATTTAATATACATCTGCCTTTGGATGTAAACCCAGTGGGCACAGTGCAAACACAGCTGTAAATACTGCTTCATGTTTTACATTTATACACACGGTCTTGGCACTTGCGATACACAGCAGTGGTGTATTTATGCCGACATAGTTTTTCCCCTCAGCACAGCCACACATCCTGACAGGCTAACAGAAATTTGTAATGCATGTTTAGCTCCACAAGCAGACTTCGGTAGTTATCTGTCCTGCTCGCATGTTATTCCCACTTGTATGTTATTCTCTTTGTTTGAGTCTCTGCGGTTTGCACCGCTGTGTAATGCGCTCTTTTTCTGTGCCGGCAGTGAAAAGTAAATTTCCTCCAGGACAGTAAATGCTATCGTTAGGTATCTTTTGTTGTTCGACAGAACTGTGTCACAACCATAGATAAAAGAGCTTCTCTGACACATTATTTTTTCTATCTGAGATCGCTTTTTTTCTTTTTTTTTTCATATTTGATTTTTATTGGTTTCAGAAGTCCCAGAAACATTTTTCCAAATGTTATTTTAGGCTGCTTTCTCTTCTTTGAAGTTACTCTTTTTTATGTGTGTGTTTATTTGTTTGGCTCTTGTCTTTTTTCCCTCTCCGTCTCTGTCGTCCTCTCCTGTATTAGTGCTGTTTCAGGTTGTTCTTTGTGTGTCGGTGCGGAGAACTGCTTTTTGTCCGACAGGCTGAACAACAGAAGTGCTTCTGCTGCACAAACACAGGATAGACTAAATCCGACCCGCCAGTCAGTCAGTCAGTCAGTCAGTCAGTCAGTAAATCGGTCGGCCAGCCTTTGAAATCAGCTTGCTGGACAATTGGAGGAGTCAGCCAGGCAGTTCAGTGTGTCACCAGCCTCTGTGCTGACTTGCTAAGCTAGCCGCTTCAGATTTAACCTGCTTATAACTCGTGTGTGGGTTTTTATTTTTCCTAAACTCAAACACTTTCTTCCTATTTTCACTTTTCTCACTCTTCCTTCCCTCCTTCCTCTTCTCCTTCCCTTTTTGTTTCTGCAAATTTCCCTCCTTCCTTCTCCATCTGGCCTTAGTTACCTTGTGTGTCTGTTTGTGTGTGTGTGCATGTCTCTGGGGGTTGGTGTTAAATGTGTGTTTGTTCTGCTCTTATCTCGTCCACACCAGACCTGCTTTTCAGTCCAAAACCTCAGCTGTGCCCCGATTGGCTCAGAAACAACCTGCCTCCTGTCTGCTCTGTGATTGGCCCATTCAAATCCTCGACAATGGATTGAGCATTATTTGATTGCATTCTCCTGGTAATTTATCAGTTAGCTATCAGGGAACATGATGAATGGTCCGGTGTCACCGTGTTAAAGGAGCTCGCTGTCTCCGCGTGTGGGTACATACAGGTACGGCGCTCGCCGCTCCGCCCAAATACAGCCCACCAACCGCTAGCAATCACTCTGACCTCATTCTGTCCAGTATTGATCCCTTTACAGTCCAGGCCGCTTTTGTATAACTCAATGGGACTCGTCCATCGAGCCTCTCTCACACTGTTTGTGTCTACAATGAAACCTAGAAGTGTTACTTTCAGATCACTCCCCCGGGATCTGGGACCAAATATTAATTACTTCCTAGATTTTTCCCACTTGGAGTCATAATTCGGTTAAAGTTTACACAGGCTGAGTGTCTGTAGTGAGTCAGCCAGTCAGCATTTTTGAGGTCAAGTGTGCGACGAAGGGTGGAGAGAAGCAGCCAGTCGAGACTTGTTGTTTGGGGATTTTTACTTAAAAGAAAATGCCAGCTGTGCTCTCAGTTCAGAGCCGAGCGGAGAGCCGTGTACGGGCTCAGTAATTACTCCCCCCTGACTCATTCAGAGTGACACACACTGACACGGGATCTGATCCTGTGGATTGTTTATGGGTTAGTCTCTCAGTGACGTTATAAGCTACCAATGTCGAGAGCCATCTTACGACTTAATTGCCGGGGCCATAAAAGTTTTCTGTCTGCTTCAGTTCGGCTCTTGTTGCCTCAAGAGAAGAAAGAAAAGTTGACCTGTCACTGTTTGACAGAAAGCTGAAGTGTGTCAGCGTTCACAGAGCACTGTGTTTTATTGCGAATTGTTAAATGGGCACCTCCGGTACCAAATTGTATTGTAACCCACACCGGCAGAGACAGAAAGAAAGGGGTGGACAGGGAGACAGTAAACACTGAAGTGGGTGTGGGGAGAGGTAAATGGGTGAACAAACACACAAAAAAAGGAGGGGATGGCTCAGCTTTCCAGAGGACCGGTGAAATCTGACTCCCAAGGCTTATGGATGAACTCATTCATAGACGTGAAGAGGGGGGAAGGGAGGTAAAGGAGAGGCGAGGAGGATTTCCCAATTTTCTCTGTGAACGGCGAGCCTCTCCTCCTCGTCTTCTCTCTATCACCCCCACCTACTCGGCTGTCCTCTCTTCCCCTGCCTTATCTGCAAGTCAGCCAGTCGGTCATCCAGCCAGTCAGTCAGTCAGCAAGCGAGGTTTCTTTAAATGTCAGCATTTGAATAGTAATAGAGATTAACGATTACACAGAGCGTAAGAGGCAGGGAGAAAGCACAGGAGAGGGGTGAATGTCATAAAGATAGCGTCTATGGACAGTTTCGACCCCTGCTAACAGCGCTAACAGCTATCTGCGGACACACACACACACACACACACAGAGTACTGATTACAGTGGTCAGACAAAGAGCAGAGAGAGAGAGAGAGAGAGCGAGGAAGGAGATACTCCCATAGGTGAGACTCATTTAGGGTTCAGGTGTCATGTTGACTGTCAACATGTCAGTTAGGTTGTCGAGAGCTAAACACAGGATTGATGATGATGACGATGACCTACGTTAGTTGGCAAACGTTTTGTGCCTAGTTACGAGCAAAAATACTTTAAATGAAGCCAATGCAGAAGCTCATCCATGTTGATCCACGTCTTTGCCGATATTTAGGTTAACCGGCAACCTATGGGTGTCGTCGCTCCTGCTCTGTCCACTCTTTGCACTGTCACTGCTTCAAACTTGTGAAAATTAGCTGCTAAAAGCACGGACAACTATCTGAAAACTTTTTTCACTATTTTTGGGATAAACAGTTTAAATTGATTGTCAAAAATACCAGTAACTGAAACTTAAAAACTCTGTTAACGATATATATATTTTAAGGTTTTGAACACTTAACATGACAGGATCCCGTAGATGTATTTTTGTGATTAAAATACAATCAGCACTCTGTGGTATTTCTCGTTACATATCGACATAAGACTGATAAAAGAATATCTACAGAAGCCAAACGTTTCTCAAGCTCTAATCGAAGGCTGAAATGATGAAACGAGTAACTGAATCATCAGAAGATGAATAAAGAAATGTTTTTTAACATAATTTATCAATGATCCCTTGCGGGCTAAATGAGGTGTTTCACACTGAACCTTTTAATGATAGGGCTGCCGTGTGGAACTGAATCATCGGCTCAAAAAAGAGCTACTGTAGCATCAAAAGACTCCCGGCTCTCAGTTCCTGTTCCTATTGTGCCGCGTGTGACAGTTGATACTGCGATGGCAGATCATTAGTAAGTCGTTCACGCCTCATTGTCTGTCTGATGGCGCTTTTTGTTTGCGCTTGTCCAAGCAGGGGTGTGTTTTCAGGTACTACATTCAGCTTCCTTTGTGTTAGCATAGCAAAGAGAGGCTCGTTCAGCGGCAGAAGTCCGTGTAATCACAATTTCTGACAAAGAAAGCACTCGAAAATATAGCGAGGGTGCTTTTTTTTTTTTTTTTTGGCAACTCGGGAAGTTAAGTTTTATTGTGGAAAACACTCTGTCCAAACATGTTGGTCAATGAAATGCCAACACGCAGCGATGGAGGTCATCGTGGCTGCTTTTTTTTTGTTCACCAAAAGAGCCTCGACGACCAAATCATCAGTTTGTGGAAAATAATGTGGCGCTTGAAAACTGCTTGAGTTTGAATTTGAATTGAAAAGCCGCATTAACCCCGAAGAAGAAGAAGAAGAAGAGGAGGAGGAGGAGGAGGAGGAGGAGCAGGGTGAGATAGTCAGGCATGGAAGGACGGAAAGGCTCCTCACAGAAGGAAAAACACACATTTCTGTTTTACTGTTACTGTCAATGGAAACTCCTGAATCAGCTGAACACACACACACACACACACACACACACATGTCTCAGATTCAATTACAGCATTGTGAGATGAAGGAGAAATTCTTCAGCCTTCAGCACTTCCAATTAAACTACAGCTCTGAGTGTGTGTGTGTGTGTGTGAGTGTGTGCGAGCAAGCGCGCATGAGTGTGTGACGGCGTGCACGTGCCTGTGTGTCGCTGTGCAAGTCATGTGTATTTGGGTGTGTGATTGCGCGTGCCAGTGTGTATGTTTAACAGGCGAGGTGTGTGTATATGGGTCTTGGCTTTGATGGCGTCGCGCTGCGCTGCGAGAGCCACTGAGGCGTGACGAGTGTGTGTGTGTGTGTGTGTGTGTGTGTGTCAGGCTCTCTGATGTCACCTTGTATCATTTCAGGCTAATTTCACCTATTCTCAGAGAGGGAGAGAGAGAGAACAAGAGGCAGGGAGAGAACAAAAAAAGTAGAGACGACACGGGGGAAAGTAAATGATAAGGTACAACTTTATTAGTGTCCTTGAAGCGGTCTGCGTCAGGGCTACTCAGTGATGCACACACACACACGCAGATTAAAAACAACAAGTACACAGCATAATACGCCACAGCAGAGAGCAATGTCAAGAGGGCATTATGAAGGGACAGTGTATAATTATATAAAGTGAGTCATAATACACTACCATCTTTAATTCCTCTCCTCCTCCACTCTCTTTTTAAACCTTCCTCAAGCATGCAAGCCAAAATCTTAAACCGTTGTAGTGATTCACGGGCGTGTAATGTCCCACAAAGCCACCGTATTATTAGAAATCCGGGTCAGCATACGTAATTATTAACTGGACCCGGCCAAAATTGAGCTGATTTGGTGGGAAACAGTATTACCAGTGGTTGGAATTGGATTTTAATGATGCAAATGTAATTATTGTCCTTGAAAATGATTTCCGTTTGCAAACTGGAGCTCCATTTTTTCCTCTTCTCTTCTCTTCTCTTCTCTTCTCTTCTCTTCTCTTCTCTTCTCTTGTGTACATGTTTATGATATAATAAAGTGAATCAGGCTCAGAGTGATCTCCCACAAATTTTCCTCCTTTCTTTTTTCCATTCCTTTGTACCCATTCCCTCCTGTTTCATCCTCTTTCACTCATCCTGTCTTATCTCCTCTCCCGGTGATAATATCTTTGCCCGCAGACTGAAACAGAGCTCTGCTGATAAAGACTGTCAGAGGGAGGGAGAGAAAGAGCAAGAAGTATGTACTGTACGTACATTAGAAAAAGAAAGCGTATCATTTATCCCGGGGGGAGTGAGATAGCGTTTATGCTCCTGAGTCCTTAAGATTCCTGAGCAGATGCTCAGGCAGCTGGCTTCAGCTTGTGATGAGGGCCAAAGATGTGATGATGTACCTGTAGTAATGTCATCTGATTGGCTCAAATGTACATGGCACTATAAAACATCAAACCTAAGTAAATCCAGCCTAATATTGCGGACCATTTCAGAACTTACAAACATGAGTTCATGTTCTTCGTTGAATTCATTCAACTTTAACTAACTTTGGTGCAAAGTATCTCCAACAGGAGAAAAACTAAGTAAGTTTCTCATGCCAAATAAAGGAACCGACTCTGCAAACTCAAGAAAGCAAATCTGACTGCAGCGTATGGCAGCTGTTGATTCAACTTAATGACTTAAGTTTATTGAAGGTTTCTCCAAGTTCAGTCAACTCAAGTTGGTTCTGCTTTGAATTCATTATTCAACCAAAGTGCAGGAGGGAACATTAAGTTTTTAAGTTTAACCAACTTAAACTGATTTACAGTGTACAAGTAAAGAAAGTGCTGCGGAACAGGAAAAAAATCCTTGAATATGCAGACTCTGGAGTCATAAAAGTTATGCTGACATAATCTCTAACCAATGAACTCGCATATCTTTTATATCTCACATTACGTACCTGCATATCTTGCATGCAGAGCTCTGTGACCGGTTATCTGTCCCTGACTGGATTCCTGAAAGTCCTCATGTTTTCTTCATTTCAAACTTGGGTAGACACACTCCAGCACGGAATAAATACAGCCGAACTAAAGCGAGAGTTTCACAGAGTTTTCCGATGTGTTCTTATTATCGGAGCAATAATGCAGCGCTTTGTTGTCTTTAAAATGGAAGTTTGTTAAACTTAACGCCCTCGGCTGCTTCACACTAAATTCGGCAGCAGTGTTTTTCTTCTGTATGCGTCGTGCTATTAGTTTGGCTTTGTTTACTGGTTTGTATTGTGTGCTAAACATATTTTCATGAGTGGATGAAGCTTAAAGGGCTTGCTAAACTCTAGTACAAGCAATTTGCTCGTCTAGAATTAATACAGCGGTAGCTTACATGTTCATTTGGCATGTAAGAGTTGATGTCCGATGTCGGCGGAGCCAACTGGACAAACACCTCATTTATTTTTCTTTCCAAACTACATTGCCCTCTTATAATTTCACAGTTCAACCTACTAGTACAGCTGTAGCTGTTTTCCTTACATTAACTCAGCCCCTCATAAATAAATCACAGGTTATGAGCATTCAGTTTAATGGGAAGCCCCGTTTGAGTGCTCGGTGCCGTCTATCTCCTTGGAGGAAACCACCGGTGAAGTGCTGAACTCAAACATTTAGATGATTAAATATCAGACGGGAGTCAAATAAAAACCTATAAGGCGCTTGCAGTAATGGTGATGTAGTCTGATATTCAAACAGTGCCAGTTGGTAGTAGTATAAAGATAGTCGAGGCAGCTAAGGCAATGTATATTTGCTTATTTTAATTGATAGTACAACCCCAAGGCAGTGATGTATTGTTGTGATTTCCTGAGAAATTTACTCTGTGTGAGGCGGCTGAGGAGGAATGTTTTGCACAAGGGCACAAGTATTGACTTAGCTTTTGATAATCAACCATCTCTTAGTTTTAATGGAGTTTCTTTGTCAAAATAGATTTTCAGGAAGTGTCTAGAGAGAGAAAAAGGCACCTCAGACCTTCATTTTGATTTAAATGTGTCCCAGGGACTTCTATCTGAGCAGACTTTAGCTGTTAGATCTGATTTAATACTGCCTATTCTGCAGATCGGTTAGATCGCATTGGAGAAAAGGAAAGTTAATCAAACCAGCTATTGTTGTACATTCTTGTCGTGTTGCCAGCTAATAATCTAGATCTAAGCTAATAACCGAGAAATGAACGTGGTCCTCTCTTTTTTCGCCGGCGACCCACTGGGAGCTGTCTGCACCCATGTCTCTGAACACTTTCGGTCAAAGCACTCAATTCCCGGAGGTGGAGGTCAATGCAAATCACCACAAAATGACTCTGAGTGACGGTGGCAGATGTTGTATCTGATGCCATTCAACAATCTTTTAGAAAAGACCGAGGCTGTCCTGTGTCACTGTGTGTGTGTGTGTGTGCGTGTGTGTGCATGGTTCTCCCTCTGCCCTTGAGCCTTTATCAAGTCCTTCTAATTATTTTATTATGCAAATGAGTCGCCATTATTTCATTAGCGAGGCAGCCAATCACAGAAGCTGATTAGGAAGTGATTAGCATGCAGTCGGTTTCTGTCTCTCTCGCCGTGTCCTTGTGAATGGAGGGGAGGAAGGGGCAGTAATGACCCATCTGGACACATACTCATACATATAGTTATTTTATATAGGACCACAGTGCGATTCACACAGAACAACCTTTATTGTTATTGATAATATGTTAGTGTTGTGTTTATAGCTTGTTTCTGCTGCCCCCAAGAGGCCATAAAAACTATGATTGCAGGTTTAATTCCAACATGTGCTAATCAAATGTAAAACAGCAACAAAACAGTCAGTGACTGTTGAGTGAGAGTTTAAAAATAAATATCTTACAACATTTGGGCAGGACAGGGCTCCTTTTTTTTTCCAGCAGAGGTAAAATAATAGTTCAAGGTCTGCTGTTCTCATTATTGGCAACAACGATTAACTGTCAGATGCATGTGTCTGTTGATGTGTGTGTGTTGGTTTAAGTTGGCAGGACACTGAGGAGCGTGTTAACTGAGAACGTGGGCGAGCGAGCGTGAGGTTTTTGTGCAGACAGTTTCACACATATTTGGTTTGTGCAGACCCCCTTTTCAGCAGACACACACGCACAAACATGGAAAACACAGCTACTTTGTTTAGCCTGTTAGCAGCTGAAAAAAGAGGAAAAGAAATGTCTATCAGAGGTGTGCAGTCAAGAAGAGAGGAATGCTCCACGACTGAGAAATGTTCTTTTAAACCAGTAAGTAAAGCAGAATGTAAAACAAGGACATGTTTTTCTTCATCGCTAAGCCAAGGCAAAATACCTTCTACCACGGCACTGTATCAGAGCTGAGTGGAACTCTCTCTGTGTGTGGGTACACAGTTAAAAGCCCACAGCACATATTTTAAACACGGTGAGTTTGTATCCAATTTTGCTGTGCACTGTATACTGACTTTCAAAAGCAGAAATTCCACCAAAAAAAAAGCTTTTAGAGCTAAATACAGCTCCTGTTTGTACTCTATAGATTCAGCAAGGTTAAACAAGGCCACGCAATCGCTGTAGCTGGTAAACCAAGGCTAAGTGCTTCTGCAGTGTCACAAAACAATGGCCTAACAGTTCATCAAACACACAAAACTTCTCAGGCTTCACACTAAACGAATGTATCGGGACAAAAGTGTTTTAGTTTGTAGCCACCAGTAGCAGCTCTGAGAACAACACATTGTTTTTTCTTACTGAAACTGGTGTGAATTTTCCAGAACCGTCGCCATGACATTCACTTTCCTTCAAGAGGATTTGAAAGTAGATGTTCTCCACCCAGAGGGCCACGTTAGCTCACCTGCATCCCACGTACAAAAGCTCAGGCTTTGCCGCAGCGGATCGGGGTTCGATTTCGACCTGCCGCCCTTTGCTGCATATCATCCACCCTCTCTCTCTCTCTCTCTCTCCATGGCTTCCTGTCACTATCAAATATAGAGGGTCAAAAGCCCCAAAAATAATCTTTATAAAAGTAACTGCAGTGCTAGTGAAAAAGCTTGTCCTGTCTCATCAAAGAGTGCAAACTAATCTGAGGCCATATTAATTAAACAATCATCACCAGTATTTTAAAGATCCCCACCTTATTAATTATAACGTCATCTTTACGGAGTGATTGAGACTCTTAGGAGTCATTCTGGGAACAAAGACAAACAGTTTAATTGAAGCTCGGCTCGGCTCTGTTACTGCTGCCGTGCGGTCATCCACAATCCATTAGCGGTATGTATTTAAATGGTAATGAAAACATGTCCGTTCAGCCATGTGTGCTACAAGATGTGGTTTAATCTCTTGAATATTTGTTGACATAATAACACCTTTCTCCTGAGATACACACACACACACACACATTCTTCTTATTTAGAAGCTGTAATCAGAAATGTTGCGTACATTAATCACCCTCGCATCACGATTACTAAGACATAAACGTGTTTGATAGAGGCTTAATGAAATGATAGGATCAACGTCGCCCAGTTTTAACTCTCACTTTGCCAACAGTTGGGAGGTTTCTGCACTCAAACAGTGGAAACGTACTATTACTTCCACCATGTTTCCCATTTATTTTCCACCAGAGCAGCGAATCATAAAGCAGATGGATCCACTACCTGCAAACTCTTCATCAGTTTTTTAGTCCTCCATCCATTAACATGCTATACATGAGTCTCTTTTTGTTTAAAGCGTACACGTTTTGCTGTTTTAACCCATGCAGAGAGAGCTACCTGACGGCAAGATGGGAACTGACACACACACTGTGGGAGACAGGAAGTCATGGAGTTTTACAAGCACACACACACACAGAGCAGCATTTGTTAGACATCAGTACAATTTGATTCTGTGCATCAAAGTTGAGTTTATGAAAGAATCGTTCAGAATATAAAAATGCGTGTTGTCATGCTGCATGCCCTCTACATGTCCTAGCACTTTTCGCATTATGACTGGAGGTAGCCGGCTTGTGACAAAGGCTTAATTGAACTGAATGGGAGTGAAGTGAATTGCACGAAGAGATGCCGGTTTAGAGAAAGACGCCGAGAGGAATGTGATCCAGTGCATCTCCGAGGCTGTGACTCACAGCCAGCCATACAGCCGGCAGCCGAAGACAGTCGCTTAGTTTGATGTTAACTTGTTTCTCCTCCGGCGGCGGCTGTCACCTCTTGGTATCCCTCTGTAGCGGCAGCTCAGATCAGCGGGGTATCCGAGGGCCTGTCGTTCTGCTCTCCATCACTGCTGCTGCAGCTCGCTCCAGGACACAGGTAGCAGAGCTGTAGCGCTAACTGAATGCTAGAAGATTTATGTTGCTGGCAGCGCTGGTTGCTGATAGTGCTTCATGGTGGCTTGCCCTCGTATACGTTCTTTCTTTGGGGTTTCTGTTGTATATGTGCTGTGCAACTTGTGTGTTGAGGCTTGCCGCTCTTTCATAACTCCCACTCTCCAGAAAACTGAAGGTGTAACTGCACGAGAAAGCAAATTTGCACATTTCCCAATAAAGAAAAAGAAATGAAAATGTTCTCACGGTTTTGTGTTCGTGTTTAGCCAAACTTTGACTTTGTCAGCAGTTCCTCTGTGTTGTTTTTCACTTCTTTATAACAAAAGCACTGTGGTCGAAAGATTTAGCTAAATAAAATCATTTTGGTGACTTTGATGTGGCCAACAAGTTCAGCCTTTCTTTGCGTGTTCCTGTTTTAGTTCCTGTGTTGAGGTTGAACTTTTAGTGTAGAAATGACTGCAATATTGATATTGGGATAAACTATTCATCATCGTTGGATTTGGTTACTTTAATTAGGGTGGAAGTGATTTAGATCAAGTATTTTTTAAGCCAAAGTCTCACTGCTTCCAATTTCTCAAATATGAATATTTCCTTGTTTTCTTGGTCGTTTATGAATGTCTCTTTGTTTGGGACAGTTTGGTCAGACAAAGTAAGACATTTAAAGACATAAACTGCTGATTTCAGGCTGCATTACACTTTCTGATGTTATCTGAGAGCTTTAATGACTTTAACTAAGTATAAATAAAACATGACTGTGGTTGACATCCAAGTATTTGTGTTATAATAGTATAATATTTCGTTTTTTTTTTGTTATTACTCACTTTTTTCACATCTTTACATTTATTTTACCTATGAATGTGCTCTGTGTGTTTGTGTTTGTGTATTATATGTAAATGTAAGTGTACTACATCATGATATATGTCACTATCATGAAAGTATAGATGACAGATTTTGCCCATACCACTCAGTTTTACTTTCTCCAATGTCAAGAGGGGCACAGAGGACCACTAACTACCAGTGACTTGAATCAGCTGGCATCGTGGCTTTTCTTAGCCGTATCTCTCCTGGCCATTTTATTAACACAAGCCGTGCATCACTTGTAGGTCAATGAATCAGATAGCTAGCAGTAGCCAGCATGCTATTTCTATCAGCAATATTCCCAGTACAAGCCACATATCATCGCGAGTTGATTATCTCAGTAAGCCGTCAGGGACAAGTGGCGTCTCTCTGTATTAGAGCGACTTCCTGTTTAAGCTGGTCCACGGGCGGCCAGCTCACACATGGTTGTCCCGAGGCTGTGGTGATGGGCTCAGATGATCAGCTGAAGGCCTTGATGGTTGAGTCAGAGGTGATCCTGACTGGCCTTGAGTGATGACTGCTGGAGCTCAGACTCCTGGTGGTTTGTTAATGAGCTGAGACAGAGGCATGCACAGAAAAACAACACGCAGGAAAGAATCAAAAGTTTCACTGGATAAAACCAGAGAGGGTGTTCATGTTGCATTCAAACAAATTAGATTTAGTCAATTCAGTGGATAATCATCGATCCTATGAGGTGGACTAAATCGTATTGTGTTTCTCTTTGCAGGGAGCTGTACGTTTGATGAGGGCTTCTCCCAGTGTGATTACCAGCAGGATCCCTATGATGACTTTGACTGGACGCACATCAACACGCAGGAAGTGCCATACGTCTCACCGGACCTGCCACAAGGTCAGACATCACTCTCTTACGTCTGTCCTCTCCGTTATGTTTACCAAATCTGAACTTTGAAGCACTTGTTACTTATTAAGTATTTCTTTTTTATGCTTTTACTTTTTCTCCACTACATTTCAGGGCGAAATAATTGTAACTTTAATTCCACTACATTCATTTGACAGCTGTATTTCAGGTCCTTTTCACATTAATATCTTACATAAAACATCATATATAAACCTTTGAAGTACAATATCATTTTAAAGATTAAACCAAAGGTTTAAAAAAAAACAGCCTCTAGTCGGGGGAGAGTCACGTTTTAAATTATGAGCTGTTAGCAGTTCCACCAAAGACGTTTCACCTCTAAACGTCTCAGATGGTTTCATTTAAATAACTGCTTCAGTACACGTTTGTGTAGCACAACTTTTTCTTTCCTGTCCCATTAATCATTTCACGACCCTACCGATCTTTTTTTGTGACCCTCTGTAGGGGGTCCAAACCATCGGTTTGGAACCACTGGACTAAAGTATAATGAATATAGCCGAAACTAACTCCACTCTGATCAGAGCATGCGATATATTAATCAATCACAGAGGCCTGAAGAACCACTTTACTTTTACTTTATACTATAGTAGTACTCTACGTACTACATACTTTAACACAAAATACTTGTGTAACTTTGCTTAAGTAAGTTAAAACGAAGGACTTTTACTTGTAATGAAGTATTTTTACATAGATGTATTGGTACTTTTACTTGAGTGAGGGATCCTTTCCTCCTCTCCTCTCCTCTCCTCTCCTCTCCTCTCCTCTTTAATCAGTTGTTTTTTTCTCCATGATGATGATGAAGGGGAAATTAAATCTTTCTGCCTCAGGGCTGAGGGTCTAATTAACAGAATATGAGGTCATTAATCAACGGCAGGGAACAGGGAAGGTTGCCTACTTTACAATGTTAAAAGCAAAATGTTATAACAATAACCGGCTATGCGATGTTGAGACAGTGACTGGCTTCATGAAATTAAAACCACAGAGGAAGAATGTTGACTGGTGTATGAACAATGGAGTTACCCACAGTGAAGAAACCATGTGAAAAACCACAAATGCTCGGGATGGTTCATTTTCTCTCTTATCTCCTCTATCCTTTCCTATCCTCTTGTCCCCTCATCTGCCCTTGCTTTCCTAGCCTCTTGTCTCCTCCTCTTCTCTTGTTTTCCTAGCCCCTTGTCTCCTTTTGTCTCTTTTCCTCTTCTATCCTCTTGTCCTCCCTTGTCACCTCTATTCTTCTCTAGTCATCTTTTGTCTTCGTTGCTCTCATCTTCTTTCCGTTTCTCTTGTCTCCTTTTCTTTCTTTCTTGTCCTATCATCTCATCTCCTTTTGTCTCCTTTCCTCTGATCTCCCCTCCTCTCATTTCGTCTCTCTTCCTCTTCTGTCCTTTCGTCCTCCATGGTCTCCTCTCCTTTCCATTTGTTTTCTGTCCTCTTGTTTCCTCTCCCTTCTTGTCCTCTTTTCATCTTTCCTTTCCTTTCCTTTCCTTTCCTTTCCTTTCCACCTATCTCCGCTCATCTTATCTTATCTCCCCTTATCTCCTCTCCTCTGTTGTGGAAGATTATGACGTTGTTGCCATGACAATGCGATGCCATTATTTATCTCTTCTGCTTATCATCATGACAACCCAGACTCGCTGACATTTAGAGAAAGGTTCAGTTCAACACACACACGTGCACACATTTCCTCCCAAAATGTGTGTGTGTGTGTGCCTGACCACATGCACCAGACAGGTGCGAAACGTGGGGTGCCTTGCCCAATGGTACAGAGCCAAAGTCTAGCATTTAGTGTTATTAATACCAAGTGGTGTCACTATGCAGAGTGGGCAGAGTTGGCCGTTTGAAGAGGTTAAATACCTTGCCCAAGAGCGCAGAGGGTAACACCTGGAATTAGCATAGCATTAGCGCCCGTAGGAGCTGCTGGAATGAGCGGGGGCACGGGGGCGGCAGGACAGGTTAATGGTTTGGAGATGTTGATTGCTAAAGGGGGTTCAGAGCGTTGCCTTAAGGTACGGGAGCATGAACTGACATTTGATGTGTTAATAATCCCAGCGGGGTGCGGGACACCGGAGCTGTGGATGGAAAACGAGGTTGCTGGAGGGGATTATAGACACAGCACTTGGCTGGACTTTGTATTTGGAAGAAGTAGCAGGGAAATGGTTGAGGGGCTTGAGTTAGTAGCTTAAATGCCTTGCCCAGGGACGCATTGATAATGTCTGTTATTAGAATTGTTGTTTTCTCGGGCAATCCTAGCCACCAGTAATTTAGAAGTGATTCGGTGTGGTTAGCTGCTGTCTCCCTGAGGGCATGGCGTGATTTAAAGCATAGGCACTAAACCCTTTTGGCTTTTGACCCCTTGAAAGCAAAGAGGTACCCACCCCCTTCATTTAGTGGAAGTTTGGCATCTCAGAGACCTTTGGGAGTGAGTTTATTTAGCTGATCACTAGTTCAGAGGGTTATGTATTGTCGAAGGTATTGGCAGAACAAAAGAAGTCATCTAAGAGCGTTACGCAGAATCATTTTAGAGTCATTGCGATAGCTCAGCCAACAATTATACTTTTGTTCCTCATAACCCACATTGATTTGTCACAGTTGCTAATCACCATTTATGCTTAAGGCAGTACTGAGTGTGGAGGGATGGTTTGGCAGTTTCCATAATGGAGATAAAACTATTCTATGTAATCTCTCTGGGGGCTGATGTTGGCACTAACCACCATGGCTGGGTCTAGATGCGACGCTGGCAGTGTGCTTTGCGCCAGTTGAACATTCATGGGCTGGGGCTCTGTGGCTCAGTGGACTAAAACAGATACTCTTGATTCATAATGTTGTCAGCCAGTACCACTCTAAACCTATTTGGCATATCATTCCCTCTATGTCTCTCTCTCTTTTGCTCTTGGTCCTCTTTCCACAGTGTAATGTCTAATGAGGGAGGAGAAAAAAGACATTTAAGCTGCAGCAGAGCTGGTCTTTTGTCAACTGGATGTTTTAATAATGAGTGAATAATAATGGCTACAACACCACAAACTATACAGCTTTAAAACTACCATTAAATATCCTGTTTGCCAGATTTGGGAGGCTCTAATTGCTGAATATTTTGAATTTCATGCACATACTATATTGTGCATATGTCTGTCAATTCCCCGTTTATGCTTCTTGACATGTTAGCACTTCTTTGTATGATCAGCGGTATATAGTTACCTGAAAATATGAAGCATAATGTGTTTGTTGCCTCAGAATGAGCATGTCATTATGACAGATCTTCCACACAGTCCACCATGTCGTTAAACCACCATATATCTACAACAGACAACCCAAACACCGGGAACTTTTGCATTTTTCATCCACTTCGGAGCCACTGCCACTGTTCTCCATCACGCTTTTTCAAGCAAAGATACACCAAAACTTTCCTGATTAAACTTTCCTCACTGTTAGTTGATTCATTCAACATTTTTACATGTGTTCATAATGTAAAATATATATTGAATTATATATTTTTATAAAGGATCTTTGGAAGTGTTTTCAAACTTCTGCTGCCCTGCGTGGGATCAGTTAAGTTTATCATATCTCATCACTCAATCACGCGGTCGTATTAATATTCAAAACTTAATATTCTTAACTTAAATTAAAGAGATACATCTCAAAGACAGGTTTATAAAAAAATACCACTGGAATGGGAAGAGTGAGGGGAAAATGGTTTGACAGTCTGGGAGCAATGGAAACACTCGATCACCCTTGGACTTTTAGCTGGGAACTCGGGATGAAGAGCAGTAAATGGTTTGTTAACGTGGAATACAAGCCGAGGAGACACAGGCGGTTTTGGTCCGTGCAATTTATTAGTATTTTACTGTCGAATCCAAGAGCTCGTCAGCTATTTTGTACCCAACCTAATTTGGTTGGTACCATAAAATGCTGAAAGTAAAATCCTCCCATTAGCTGTTATCCCAGGCTGTCACTGTTCTGCTGAAGAATACTGTCCTCTGTCTTACCACGCTGTTGCTGCTGTTGTTGTTATGTGACATATCTAGGTCTTAAGGCTGTCACGGGGGGTGGGGGTAGGGTGGTGGTGGTGGTGGGGGGGTATTTTTAGCCTCATCGTTATATTTCGCCGTCATTCTATTAGCAGCCATTTTAGACCTTGGCACTTCAAAGACATCAGCCATTTTAGAAACTGGCAGACTTCAGGTGTCAGATGTTCTTGGCATCACAACGTCTGCTTTCTTAGCTTGAGTCTTGTATCAGTTTCATGTAGTCAGTCCGTCTTTTATTACTCATATTTTCCAGTGCTATTTTCTGTCTCAGATCAGTGTTATTGTTCTGTCCATCCAGCCTTTGAGTGATTTCTAAAATATTATTTAATACTATTTCAATAACCAACGCTATAACATATAGCCCTATTTATTATTCAGCTATTTTTACCTGTACCTAATCCACTTGTTGTCATGATTTTGTAGCAGGCAGCATTATGACTAACTGAAGTGCTAAAGGTTATATTTTTTGCCATGTTGTGTGTGTTGTGACATATCTGGGTCTCTGACTGATAGAGGTATTTATAGCTGGCACAACATCTTGGCAGCCACCTTAAAGACACTTTTCTCATGTCACCATGTTAGTATCAGTGCCAACAAATGAAGGAACAGGAGTGACATCCATCGCGTGTTCATCCTGGATGGGTTTAGATTACAGATTCGGTGATAGGGAACGGTGCTAGCCTAGTCTTATTTCCAATCTGATTGGCTGTCGTCTAGCTTGGACGCTCTCATTTTCTCATGTCTTGTTGGTGACATTCAGAAACAGGAAGTAGGATTATTCTAATAATGCTACGGCTGAAATAGAAGTGTGTGTGTGTGTGTTTGTGTGTGTGTAGAGGCGAAGGTGAGGCGGTAATGACGGTGAAAGAGAAGAGAGAGCGAGACGTTTGGTTTTGAAAAGCTGATGTGTGCATGCATGCTCATGTTTGTGCGCACTTGTTGGGAGTCTGCCGTGTTGTGCCGTATTCTGCAGAGAAAAGTGTTTTCTCACAGTAGATTAGCTAAACAATAAGTGATAATCACTATTGTCCTACAGCTCATTGTATCCGGCACACTGTGAATGGTACGCAAACAGAGTTAACCAGTTCGGACGGAGGGCTGTGTTTGTTTAATCAGAGCACAGATATTGTGTCGTATTATGTTGCACTGAATACAGTGTGCATATCATGTTATTTTCTATTCTGTTCAGTTCTAATTTATTCTATTGGATTATTTTCTGTTCTACTGGACTCTGTTCTGTTATATTCGACTCTACTCTGTTCTGCTATATTTAGAGCCACAACTAACAATGTAAATATTTCCATTACTGATTAATCTATCAGTTATCATTTCAATGACTCGACCAATCAGCTTATAAAATGTCAAATAATAGTTGAAAGTTGTGTGTTTTGTCCAAACGACTGCCCAAAACCCTGCGACATAAGATCGGCACACAAAGCAGAGAACGCCATCAGAGGTGCCTTCTCTCTATTTGTGATGAGCTCATGTGAGGTTAGGCATCAGGCAGGGAAAGGATCACATATCATCATATTTCACTGGAGCAACATCTGGTTGAGGTCTGAGCTGATTACTGGAACATCTGGACGGACTGACGGACTGTCCTGTCAGCACACACAGATTATGCATTATTTCTAGCTCCATTTCCTGCAGTCAACTACTACAGAGGCAAGGTATAGTACTCGGCAGTGACAGTAGGCATAACAGTGTTTGGCTAGTTTATCATCAGTAGTGACTGAAGACGTCCCCACCATATTGGAATAACAGAACTAATGAGAGAGGAGGAAAAAATGCAAACAAAACTAAAAATATAGCCCAGAGGATAGCTATGAAATATGCAACTAATCATGTGACATTGCTGGGTAGTTGCAGGTAATGATATATTGCAAAGTGTGGAAAGGTTTGACTACTGTGGTTAAAGGAGCCTTTGCAAACTGCGACTGGTATCAACACGGCATGCCATTTTGGCCACAAAATGGCCACTCTGATGTAATTTTGATGTCAAGTTTCGGGGAAATAAAGAGAGGAGAGAGGATGGAAGAAAAGAAAAGAGGGGAAAGAAAATTGTGTGATTTCATCCGAACATAAAATGAGGAATGTAAAAGAAGTAGCTCTTACTCTCTTCTCTTCTCTCCCCATTTCCCATGTTTACTTGTTGGCTTGCTGAAATACAGCTCCACAATCACAAAGAGAGAAACAAATGACATCGTTGTAGGAACAGGGGTTTGCTTTATGTGTCTGGGGGGGACCGATGACTGATCTTTGTACTGTAAACCCAAAAAGAACGAGAGGGGAGAGAAACAGAGGTGAGTAAAACATGCAAACATAAAAAGAAAGAATAAAGACTCTTTTGGGGGGAGGTTTGTTCCCATGACAAGAAGCTCACTGTTTGAAAGTATCTGTGTCACAAAGGGAAGAACAAATTCATAGGTAGGAGTTTAATAGACTGGACTTGCAGTGCTGTCACAGGAGAATTTGCTAGTTTCTGGGTTGGCTTTTTTTGTAATATGCCTTGTTGTACATTGAACACAACACACACAGACGTGGATGTGTAGTAATAAACAAAGAGACACAGAAAGGGATAAGGCGCATGCACACCACAGGACGCACAGTGGGATTTAAAGCATCAAATAATGTGCAAAAGAAAACAAAACTAATCTAAATAAGACCGATTTTAATTTACATAAATTATGATAACTTAAAGCTGCTATAGGCTTCAGGCCCAGTGACCCTGGTAAGCATAAGCAGCTACAGAAAATGGATGGATGGATGATAACCAAGCAGTAACCTCCGTGGCTGTGAAGTAAAGCCAGTGTGGAAGTGCCAAAAACTGCATTTCCTCAAACGTCCACTTGAGGCTGGTTACAGAACGAGCCAGTCTCCATAAGTCCCCATGTTAAACTATCTTCACAGCAGAAATAAACATGTTTACAGCCTGATACAAATAACAATTTTGGTCTCTATAGCTGATTTCACTGTCCATTTTTTACACTGTCAGTGAGGATAACTTAAATTTAATCACCTGACAAGTGGTCTTAACACCCAAGGAGAGGAGTTAAGAATGAACAGATGCTATGTTGATGAGGGAATTAAATAAGTCACTGTAATATCCAGTTTACAGAACCAATGCGGCTGTCTGTCTTCGCTGTTCACTCTTCCGCAATGTGGATTATATTTAAGACACACAGTAGCGGAGAGAGTTGTTTTAGTCATGAAGGTACGTGTAACATCGGCATTGGGCATACAGCCGGCTTTGGCAAGTGCAGTCATAATACTCACTGCCCTCCACACTAACGACCTCCTCGGAGGGCAGCGTTGCCAGTCTAGTGAATTTCTGCAGGTATGTGTTGTACAAGCCCAAACAGCTGAAAGGAGCTGATTCACGGATCAAATTCACAATAAGAATTAAGTGTGACCTTCTCCTCGCCTCTGCATCCAGGTTCCTACATGTACGTTGACGTCTCCCAGTACGATGTCGGGGAGAAGGCCAGGTTTCAGCTGCCGGTGATGAAGGAGAACGACACTCACTGCATCGACTTCAACTATCTCCTCACCAGCCCTGACGGCTCCAGCCCCGGCACCCTCAACGTCCTGGTGAAGGTAACGGGAATAAACACAAACAGAGAATATAACAGAGATACAGTTGTTCTTAAGATGATATTACCAGTCTATTAAACAGCCTGTCCATACCCTGTTAGCTCTGAGACGTTATAACTGTAAACAAACACCAACCATCTGAACGCCTGTACTGGCCTCTGCGTAGCAGTTTACACAGCGTGAGACACAAGCTGGATCGCATTATTTTATTATTTTAGTCCAAAAAAGCAACTCTAGATGACTGAAAGCTTTCTGTTTGTCACAATGACAGATGGTAAACAGAGCCTCGTCATTTAAAACAAAACAAAACAGGATTTATGGGAAATGCGGTCCGCATTTTGTGAAACACAACCACAAGCAATGCAGCCAGAGCATGCAATAGAAGCCGCTGACCGCCATGCCTTAACAAAGAGTTTGTGTTAGCTTCTACAATAAAAATCATCTTTGTGTTTAGAGTGTGATGTAAGTAAATGTTATTTTGTCTCTGTATCTATCAATAGACTCAGGATGGGTATATTTAACACACCGGTAGATGTCTTTTATGTTGCAATGATCCAAGAACGCAACACTTGCATCTTCTCATCCTCAAAGTTTTCTTACAATTTGGCAAACACATTAACTTAAGATTGCCATTTTACTGGTTCTTCCTGGTCCTGAGCAGCAGGGGAGCATCATGAGTGGGACGTGGGAACAATGCTGTTGATATTATTTTTGTGTATTCTAACATCTCAGTGTGAAGGAAAGGAGGCTTTCTTTCAGGCTTTACATCGTGCTCTGTGTTATTTCCAGGTAAACAAGGGTCCCCTGGCTAACCCGATATGGAACGTGACATCCTACACTGGTAAAGACAGGCTCAGAGTGCCACTAAAACACTCATGTCATAACTTATTCCCACGCTTTTGTGGTTGTGTTTGCTTGTTTTGACTGTAGCTCTGTCTTTCAGGTAAAGACTGGCTGAAAGCCGAACTCGCCGTCTCCACCTTTTGGCCCAATGAATATCAGGTAACTCTTGAAACAACAACCAACGGCTGTGTTTATGCACGATTCCTTCATCTGGGACGTATTTATTTCCACTTCATGTGTGTGTTCATGTGAATACACCACACACACACACACACACACACATAAATACATATGCTGTGAGGCAGCCGGCTGATTTATTTGTGTTGACTGAGGCTCAGGAGGTGACGATTAGGCTAGAAAGACACGGCCATGTCTGTGTGCATGGCAGTGTGTTACCATGCTGGACATTGATATTCTTGTCAATGGTGTATCGTGTTGAGTCTGAAATCTGGATGTTGACTGAATGTTTCTTCCTTCTTAATTCATGACATTCAGTCAGCCTGATCTGTGTGTGTTTGCTGGCTGCTGCTGACAGATGTGTGCATGTTGTGGGATAGCTTGTCTCCAAATGTCCTAGCAGGCGCGCACACACACACACACTGATCATGTTAGCACACACAGCCCGGGGACCTTATAATATTACTGTAAGGCGAAGTGTGAAAGCATCCTCCAAATGGCCCATCTGGAGCCCAAATGGCCCTCAGTGAGTACGAGCAGGAGATCACCAGCATGAAACTCGTGTGTCAACATGTTTTAATTGAACATAATCATCCTGGTTTGCTGAGGCTTATGTACGTTTTTCAGGCTATGAAATAGGTTATTGGATTTGAGGTTATGAAGCTGTTTTTTCATGTTCAAACATGTTTCTGTGTTAGCACTTTAGCTTGAGTTGTAATGAGACCGGTTTCACCAGGGGAAGACTAAAGCACATGCAGACTCATGCAGTCATGCACACAAGAAGTGATGCACACACAACATGCAGCCCTATGTAGGTTACCTTACAATTAAAGTCTTTATCTCTGCTATATTTAAAATCTTTTTACTTTATTAGAGCTGCAGTGATTAGTTGATTAATTGATGGAAAATGAAAACTATTCTTGTCATTTTTTAAGCATTAAAAATGGTGGTTTCAACTTCTCAAATATAAATATTAAAGATTTTTCTTTGTCTTCTATGACAGTAGATGTAGTATCTTGGGTTTTCAACTATTTCCTGAGCAAACGAGACATTTGAAGATGCTATTTTTACACATATTTGACATTTCATAGACTAAATTCGGCATGAATAAAGAAAATAATCATTAGTTGCAGCCCCTGTGAATTTATGAATTTTAGATTTCTGTCACTGGCAAAATTGTTTTTGTTTTCCATCGTTGCTGTTATGCCAGCTTAACATTTATTACTTTAAGCTTTGGGTCGTATAAATACGACTCTCTCTCATAAATATAAAAACAAATTACTGTGTGTTTAGAAAAAGCAGTTGCGTAAACCCAGCCGACATTTCTCGTGACTGAGGATCCAAACTATGAACGCTCTTTGCCTGCCAATTTAAACATTTTTATTCAGTGCCCATACATGCATACATCAAAGTGATGTATGTGATTGGTTGATAAGAGGATGTACGCTATCGTCCATCCCTGCTTTGGAGTGATTATATGTCAGTCCTCAGCCTTCAGCGCTTCTTGTTGCGTTGCCCATGTGAGAACTTGTAAATCCGAGCTATCGGTAATCCTGCCTCACACCGATGGCATGAGTCAGTCTGTGAGCGTGATCGAAACACTTTCCACCATTAGATCCATGAGCCACAGAATACAAAGAGTCCTTACGGTTGATAATTAAACTCTACAAGGAAACAAAATGAGCAATGACCATCTGAGCAGTGACCCGAGGCGTTTTTTGGAAATCATGTAAAATCCACGTTCTAAAAATACCTGATGATTAACATCAACAGACTTGAGAGACTAAGTCATAAAAATTAGACTGGAGTGTGTGGGACTCCTGTGAAACGTGACTCACTGCCAAAACAATTGGCTTGTAATTTCAAAACAAAAATCTCAAGATTACATTTTAATAATTCAAATAGTTAAAGTAACCTCGTCCTAATCTGTGTTGCAGTATTGTTCTGCCTATACACTGAAACTGAAGAGGTCCTTAAAGACTGAAGATTTCATTTGATACATTTTAGTTTGTAAATAAAGCCACAGACCTTCTAATGAGATTAATATTACTTAATAATATTCAAATCTGGTGTCAGTACAATGTAAATCCAAAGACCTGAAACACTTTTGGTGGACTCGTCTGAACTGACTGGAGACTGAAAACAGCTTGTTTTTTTTTTAATGATGAAGTTACTTCCTACAAAAAGTTCAGAGAGATAGGTTCGCACACGTACATGTGCACACAGAGGAGAAGAAGTCATGAGGTCGTGGTATGGCTACCAAAACAAACGTGGCTATAATAACAAAACAACGATCAGCAGACCGGGGCAGGAGGCAGACAGACAGACAGACGGGCAGGCAGGCAGGCAGGCGAGCTGGTCTTCAGACGGACAGAGATGAAGGTATTAAAAGTCAACTGATGTCTTTCTGCTGTGCTCCGCAGTGAGCTATGAGTGAAAGATGATAGGAGAGAGAGACAAGATAGATTGGAAGGGGAGGGAGACAGAGAGGGGGAGAGTGTGACAAGCAGGGGGATGATAAGCTATGGGTAAACAGTTCACGGCAGATTTCCTCTTACAGGTGATGAATGACAACAACCGCTCACCCCCTCACTCTCTTTCTCCCTCCGTCTCTCTTTTTGATAGCGACCTCGTCTCCTCCCTCCTCTCCTCTGTTCATTACAGCTCCTCTCTGAGTAAACACTGTTAGAAAACAGAGATGGCGAGCCAGAATCAGAGACAGAGAGGGAGAAATAAGGGGAGAGGAAAGAGGGATGATGATGGAGGGAAGACAGAGCGGAGAGGAATAACAGACAAACGGGGTTCAGACCATGAGCCGGACTGAAATGGTGGTAAACGAAAGCACCTGTTGAATGCACTATTAACGCTCGAGATACAAAGCTCAGAGAAGCACTAAGGCCAATCATTGTATCACCCATTTTCATGTTGGCTGCTTGTTTTCTCCATTTATCTTATAAAGAAACCACACCGTATTCCTCCTGTGTGTGTAATGGAGATAAATGAACTCATAGTTTGCTGAGTCACATTTGTCCATACCAGTTTCTCAACCAGAAATGGAAGTAAACAAGGCTGTAGGCACACTGGCAGCTAGGCGAGCTAGGCTAAATGCTAATGCCAGCATGCTAACATCGTTCATAGTTACAGTGGTGCTTTATATAGGTCTGTAGATAATATGTAGGTAATATTTACCATCTTAGTTTAGCATGTTAACATGTTAACTGTTGAGTTGTTTCACTCTGAATCAAAGCCGTCAGCAGTGTTAGCCCAGCTAAAATGATGTTGCTAACATGGATATTAGCGCATTGCTCACTTGTCGAGAAAAGAAACAGATGTAGCAAAATAATTCGAGAGAAGAAACTGAATAATACATTCTCTCATTCTCTACCTTCACGTGTTTGGTTTCATTACTTATTATCATTTCCACGGCAGCCATTTTATGTGTACCAAAGGAGATTGCAATGATCCAACAGGAAGTATCTCATTTATCCTTCTTGGCTTGTTGGCCAGAATGTATAAATTCAGCAGCAGTCAGGACGACTGCTTTGTATTTATGTATTTATTTATGTATTTAGCGGCTGTCACTGACTTTCCATCTATGCTGTGACAACTTAAATTGGATCCATTGCGTTGACAGCAAATTAAAATGGCAATATTGTGGCTTCTGTTGCATCTGAAACTCAGTTCAGAGGCACAGGTTCTGATTTAGTTACAATACTAAAGAGGGTTGGTGACTCGGTAACAATGCCAGAGAGGGTTTGTGCTTTGCAAGCAGAGCGTTTGTGGGTTATGTAAGTTTTAGTTTTCTCCCAGGAGTGACATTGCCGGTGTTTTTGCTGTTGTTGTTGTTAGTTTTTCGTATTCTCCAGCTGTTCCACGTGCTAATACACAGCTTGAGTAATGTCTTATGTGTTTTATTTAGAAAACCTCATTTCTAAAAGATTACTCAGCAGCAGAAATTTAATCAAACAAACTCCAGAAATTCAGAATATTATTTGATGCGTTCATTTCTTTTGAATTACTGCTACTTGTAATTGTTTGCTTCAATGTGGAACCTGTGCTTTGTGTGAACAGGCATCTGAATTTCAGTGAAACGACCTCTTGGATTAACAAAGGATGCTCTGTATAATGAATGTAATAGCTAAATCTCTGTCTGTCTTTCCTCAGGTCATATTCGAAGCAGAGGTTTCGGACAGCAAAGCCGGCTTCATCGCCATTGACGACATTCAGGTGCTCAGCTACCCGTGCGGTGAGTCATTAGCATGCCAGCAATTAGTCGTAGTTCGCTGAATAGACGCTGATAGCTTTGGCCACTAATTAGACTGTACCTGGGATGGTTTCCTTTGCAGTTGGATGGGCAGATAAGTGGGAAGGTGACACAGGAGAGGAGGGATGCAGCGAGAGGAGAAAGACGAGTCGTGGAGAAAAATGAGAGGGAATAAAAAAAGGAGAGAGAGAGAGATTGTGAGAGGGGGAAAGGAGGGAATAGGAGAGAGTGAAGCGGGAAATGAGACAGTATTAGGGCAATCATAGAGAGAGAAGATTCTGACCACTCAGCATTTTTTCTCTCTCTCTCTTTAACACACACACAGTTGCACACACACACACACACACACACACACACACACACACACACACACACACACACACACAGCAAACAGTAGCTGTCTTGTCTCATACTGACAGGAAAGAGATGAGGACTGCGATCCATTTTAAATTCTCTCTACGTCTCAAGTCTTCTTCTCTCCTTCGCTTGAGTGTTTCCTTACTTTGTGACAACAAACTGTTACTGTTAACGGAGGCGTCTGTTAATCTAGAGCCACATAGGCCTGTTCCTGGAGGGTCCCTATGCTGAAAAGGAAGCAATTACAGCTCCTGTTGGTCATCCGTCTAGGAGCAGCAGGACAATTTTGTTTCTTAACAGACGCTATCGATTATAAGTCATAAAAATAAACTGTCTTACTCTGTCCTCTTGGAGAGTTTGTGAGGTCCTGCTGTCCCTGCTGTCCCTGTCTCTGTCAGAAGTTAGCCATATGTCTCTGAAAGCAATACCTGGATGTTAATTTTATCAAGAGTGACGTGAAATCTGAGAACATTTATAAAAAGAAGAAGAGTCAGAGTCTTTTTAAAGGCAGAGCAGCAGGACTCCTAATAGGAATTAGTACTTAGACTCCACAGTGGCAGCATTCATCCTCACAGCTGCATTTCTGGACACACACAAGTGTGTGTGTGTGTGTGTGCATGAATGCATGTGTGCAAGCTAGTGTGTGTGTGTGTTTTCATTCACCATAGTAGCTGCTATCTATGATTGCAATCACCTCCCCAGAATAAAAATGTCATAGCTGAACTTGAGGCATCTTCAGGGTCTTAAAAGGCTTATTTCATAGCTTAGCGTTCTTGTTATGAATTGGGGAGCTGCGTATGTGAATTATATATCGTGGATGTGACATTTGATGATACCTCCCTGTGGGAACGCAGCACTGTGCTTTGGTTTCATCTGACACCATCGCAGTAATAATGAACATATTCCTCAGGGTGAGGAAAAGTCCTGAAACGTATACGGCGTGTTTGTGATAATCTGACCTGTTCGTATCCGATAACTCCCCTCCGGCTCTGCCGCCGTATAACAGATAAATAAGATGAAACCCAAAACATTCTAAAATACAAATAACCTTGTTGTAAACTCAATCTAATATCCTCCTGTTTTTGGTTTTGTTTGCTGTAGATAAATCCCCTCATTTCCTGCGTCTCGGGGACGTGGAGGTGAACGCAGGACAAAACGCCACGTTTCAGTGTATCGCCACCGGACGAGACACGTCCAACAACAAACTCTGGCTACAGGTACAGATATACACATGCATAAACACACACCAACTATGATTTAGTCTACTGCTACAGTGAAAGAAACTAGCCTATAGATGCAGCCATCAGTTAATAGATAATCAATAACATACGCTGTGAATACTTTTCATCGTTCTCGTGAAAACTGTACAAACAAAATCAAAATCTACATGACTATTTGGGTGAACTAGCCCTTTAATATTAGACAGCATTCTCTCTTGGGTATCTGGAACATTTTCATGTGTTAATGTTAAATGATGTGAACATTATAAATAAATAAATAGATGCAGATATGAAATATAAATACGTTTTGCATGCCTCCAGTATGATGATGTTAGAAATAGGCAAACGCAAAGAGATGAAACATTGTACTCAATGTGAGACCCTCAGGACGGGTACATCCAATAGTTAAGTGTCATCCACACACACACACACACACACACACACACACACACACACATTCAGAGTGACTCCAGGCCATATATCCTACCAGCTAACGTGATTAAGAGTTTAATAGCTGCTGATTTCATTATGGCTCTATTGTAGTCATGACCTTCAAACCTGCTGTCAGTGAGGCGGAGGGGAGGTGTGTGTGTGTATATGTGTGTGTGTGTGCTCGAGTGCTGCCTTTGTGACCTTGAGCAAGGCACTTTGCGGCACCTGATCGGCCTGTCTGTGTGTTTCTGTCTGTGACTCAGAGGAGGAACGGAGAAGATATTCCCGTGGCTCAGACCAAAAACATCAACCACAGGCGGTTCGCCGCCTCCTTCCACCTCAAAGAAGTCACTAATCAGGATCAAGATCTGTACCGCTGTGTCACCCAATCAGAGCGCGGCTCCGGGGTGTCCAACTTTGCAGGGCTTATCGTCAGAGGTGAGGATTTAAAACATATTTTCCAGGTTATTTGATTGTTTTGTGGCCAACTCTGTAATACTTGTTTCATCCTGTCTTCTCCTCTGATTTAATATTTGATATCTCAGCTTTTTGAAGTTTTTTAATGCTTTTGTAGATAACTTTAGTGATTGGTGGGTTAGTATTTTTGGAAGCCAAAAGACTGATTGCTAATCCCTGCCACCCCCCCCGCTCAGTGACTGTTGCTACACCTGTTGAAACTATTAGCCCTTCCTTTCAGACAAACACAGACAACAGCAGGCTTCTCATTTCTAGCCGTTAACTGTCAAATATGTCTGCTGAAATCAAATGTCAGCAGTATATTTTATCAACTGTAGCCACTGACAGTATTAAGACCGGACGTTGTATCCGTGACGTCACCTGCTGTTTTGAAGCTCAGGATGTAGTCTAATGCTACTATGTCCCAGGCGTAAAGTTAGCATCTTAGACAACCTCACACTGAATATTCAATAATCGCTGTTAAACGGGGGGGTTTAGTCAGTAATGAAGTTAACGTGAGACTCTCCGTGACCCTGTCGTTGACCAAACTTATTTTCCTGACCCAGTTATATATTTCGTGTTATGAGTCTAACTTTTTTTTATTGTGTTCAACTTCTGAAATGTCAAATGTCTTTCCAATCAAATTCACATTCACTGTCTGACTGATAAAATGTAACACAATATAGACTAATGAGGAGAGTTTGTGTATATGGCAGCCTTGTGTTTGTACATGTGTGGGCGTGTGTGCAAATGCTCCGTGTGTGTGTGTGGATGCTCGCGTGGGTGTGAACCGGTTGCATTACTGTCTGTGTGCACATGTGTACGCTGTGTGTGTGTGTGTGTGTGTGAATGGAAAGTGTGTGTGTGTGCTCCAGCTGTCATGTGCAGCTGACATGTGGTTAATAAGGTGTCACCAATGTGTGTTTGAGATGGGATGCTTTATTCATTCACATCCAATAGCTTACATATTCAATTCATCTCCCAGGGAGAGATGAGGGGGGAGGGCAGAGAGAGAGAGAGGGTGAGGGCGAAAGAGATTCACGAAGAATGATACAGGAGTGACAGAAAGGAGGGGGGAGAAAACGGGGAGACAGAGGAGGGTGAGCAAAGAGAGAAGATGGCGAAGAAAAGTTAAATGTAAATAGTCTGCTCATTATCCCGAGAATATCCCTATCAGAATCAGGAATATGTCTGAATATGTAAACAGCTGAGCAGAGTCATGTTTATTATTCTGCATAAGAGATGGCAGAGGAGAAAGAAATGAGAAATCAAAGCAGAAGTGAGCTCCATGCATATGAATATTAGCCGGCGTGGCTCTGATAATGGAGCTCTTCTGTCCAGTTTTGGAGTTCAACTTTCTGTGTCGCTCGAGCGAGACACTACCACTGCTAACGTCAGTGCTACAATCCCCTCCGGGCATGAATGTGTTGGTTTTCTCTTTGGTCAAGTGAATATAAAACTCTTTGGAGACACGGGACCTTGCTGATTTAGTAAGAATACGTAAGTGGCTAATGTTTATTTATCAAGAACATCTTTTTTTGAATGCGAGAAGGCAAAGAGGAGGGAGACGAGGAATCCTCACAGCAGGAGGCACGTGTCGAAACATGAATGGGAGCAATCTACATATATGAAAATAGATTCAGGTTCTGTGTGCTTCATTGCCAGGCCTTGGAAAAAAATCAGCCACTTTCACAATCTGTGAAAAAAGATGCTTTTGGAGCTCTGAGGGATATTGGTGATTATGAATATTGATCCAGAGTCTGGTTGTTAGAAAGATATCACAATAAAAGAATGAGGAATGCGTGTATGAATGTGGAAGGAGATGAGCCTCATGTTTATTTATTAGAAATATCAGATCCGAGATGAGAGCTAGACAGAAATCAAAGGAACAGGGAATATGTTTATTTCACGTCTTGAAAAGTACGCGTGTTGGATATTTGAAGTTCCTGCAGGACACTGACGACCGTGAATATGGACAGAATTTAGCTGCATTATTAATATTTTTACTCCAAATATTTTACTTTCTGATTTCTATTTATTGTGAAATTGAAAAGAGAGGAGGAAAGATGATTACTGGAGGAATCATGTATCTCTCAGGAATCTGACAAACAAGGAAATGGAAGAAAGAATCACAGGGAAGTGCCAAAATATGATTTGTATGTATTAAAAATGTTTTGGCAGTAGGGCAGCAACCCAGGTTTCATTTTCCAAAGTTTCAAAAGTGGCCCGCTGGGTGATGTGAGATTGCCTCGCACAGGCCAAGTCTATTGATATTTACAACATGTAGAGATGTGCTGAGCTGAGTGATTTTATAGAGACAGAGCTGCATCATGGGACGTGTAACGTGCTATTCCGAAATAATTCCAATATCTGTTTCCTTTGAGCAGAAATATTCAATTCAACTTTATTTATATACAACGCCAAATCATAACAAGAGTTAGGCAGAGAGGGAGGGGATAGAGAGATAAATAGATGCACAGCAGCAATAAAATTATGATATAATCTAATATAAACATCCTAATCAAAGACAACTCCTTGATTGATAATAGAGCAGGCTATGAACTGATTGGTTTCAGTAACTATAATTGGGTATCATCGGCCTAGCAATGAAAGTTAATGGCGTGATTCCTAATATTGCACTTCTGAAGTGAAGTGGTCTAAGCATCGAACCTTGTGGAACTCCATGACAACCCTTGGTCTGCAGGGAAGATTCATCATTAATTTCAATTTACCAATATGAGTGCCAATATGACACCTATGTTCAGCATCTTATCTTGAAAAAGTTTAAACTTGTTTTTCAACAGTTTTCCTCTTTTATTTAACAAAATAAACCTTTCAAATATTCAAATAGTTTCTAAACACAAGCAGTCATAAGAAGAACTTGGCATAATTAAAGCATAAAATTCAAAATTCTTAATAATTCTTAATAAATTTTGAACTGTTTGGACAATCAGGACCAAAAAGATTTTTGGTATCCGTCCCTACATTTCAACACTAGATGGTTTTAGTAAAGATAATCGTTGTGTGTGTGTGAGAGACAAAGAGGTATGAGAGAGTCTGACTGTGTGTTTGTGTGTGTGTGTGTGTGTGTGTCACTAGTGGTTTGGCGAGAGCCGAGCTCTAATAAAGCCTTGCCCTCTGGTTCCTACGGTGACAGAGCGCATCGTCACGCCAGCTTGTATCACACTCACGCACGTACTCGCACGCACACGCACACACACATATAACATGCCAGCTTGCATTACACACAACGTATGGCCTAAAAAGCTCCTGTGATATTATTGTCACACACATGCACACAAACTTTATCAGACTTATGAGGACGCACGACTGACTTAAATTTATACAACTGTCTTAAACCTGTAATGACCTTTTCTCCTTTTTAACCTATCACACACACACACACACTAAGTAATAGTGACAGGTGAAGCTTGAGGCATTACAGAACTCTAGAAAAGCTACCACTACTGCTGTTGGTTGTCTTGTTCTGGAGGTCAGATGTCCTCCAGTGCGCTCCGTGGTGATGTCAGCAGCAGTTTGTGAAAACTAAACTTTATTGACAAGGTTGCTGACAATGGACAACAAAGAAGAACATGCCTAGTGGGCATCAGTCGAGCGGCAACCTCCGTGGCCGCGAAGCCAGTGCCATGAACTGCAGTTCCTCAAACGTCCACTTGAGGCTGGCTACAGAACGAGTCAGTCTCCATAAGTCCCCATATTAAAATGTCCAATAAACATGTTTACAGCCTGGTACAAAAAACAGTTTCAGTCTCTATTGCTAATTTCCCCGTTCATGACAATGTACTGAGGGTGAATTATTATATAACTAACCTGTTCAAGTTATATTAAGGCTTGAAGTTATGCTTAATTAACAGTGCAACTGCTTTGATTGACAGCTGGGTGCTGTTACAGATGACTTGTTTGAGCACCGAGGCGTCATTCAGACTGGACTGCCAATATGGCAGCAGCCAAAGCCACAGAGTCTGAGCTTCAAAGCGGCTCTGACATCATGCATTCGCTGCCCATTCTTCATACCGTCAGTGGCGTCAGTCAATATGTTTTTCTTTATGTTGTTGTCTCTGTCTCTGTCCTGATGGGTTTTTCCCCCCACATCATAAATCATAAATCAGAGAATCCACCAAACCCTCCACTGATGTCTCGGGAGCTTTTTTAATTCCAGTATCAGTAAAGAGTGAGTGACAGTGAAAACAAATTAATCACGCGGACGGGTTAGGTCACACGAGCGACTGACACATTTGAAGCTTTCCCAGTGTTGATTTGTTTCGTTAGTATCATTTACATTTGACCCAAAAAAAGAAGAAATGACGAGGGAGTTCACACACGTGTGATTAATAATAAAAAAGACGCTGACAACAAACTCATCTCAAAACAGCGCCACTGATGATTTTTTTTTCTTTTGAGGTCAACTGTACAAATGACAAGTGATGGAACAAAAAAAGAAGAAGAAAATCAAACGCATGAACTCATTCCAGCTTTTGTTTTTCTCTGGAGTCACATAATGACCCACTTACACTCCTTACTGTTTTATTTTTATGTCTATTATTTATCTCTTAGATATTCAGTAGGTTTTTAAATAACACACAAGCGTGTGTTCAGAGTTAACACGCAGGCTTCATGCAGGCAAATCCACCGTTTGTGTGCTGGAACGCATGAATCTCAGAGATTTCCTTTCTTTGTTTGTTTGTTAATCATCCAGTTGTTTACTTTGTGTTTTCTTGATAGTGTTGCGAGCTGACATGTTGTTGACGTTGTTGGTTTTCTGAAGTCACTTCAACATTCATTATCTGGATTCAACTCTGTCTGTGTGTGTTTGTTTGAGTGTGTGTGTGCGTGTGTGTTTGCACACACGCATGTGCTGTCAAACTACAGTGTTTCATCTGTTGCTAAAAAGACACTTCCCAGCCTGCACCTCTCTGACAGCCACACTCACACCAACGCACACACACACACATACGCTTAACACACAGAAATGCAAACACACACAAAGAGAAAAATAGGTGACAGCAATGCAAAATATAACTATTAAAGGCAAAACATGCGCAGTAACACAGGCGCACACACATATAATTTAGATAATACTCACTTTGATATGATATGATTGAAGCTGCAATCCAAAGAAGGAAAAAAAAACATTCCTCCGTATCTTCAGACTGATATTGGCTGGCGATGTGTTTGGGAATGTATCTGAGAGAGATAAAATCTGTATGATTTACTGTACGTCAAATAGCGTGTGTGTGTGTGTGTGTCTGGAGAGTGTTTGTGATTAATTCATGTGCTGATCTCCGTGTGTGTATGTGTGTGTACATGTGTCAGCTAGATAAATCTTTGATGCGGTGTGTTTTAAGGTTGCGTGCGTGTTTTTCGGCTTGTCAATCACCGGTGTTTGACAGTTAGCTCTGATCTGGCTGACTGGCCCTGAACCATCACGCATCCATCACATTTACATACAAATGCATGCAAGCGGTGTTTATTCACAGAGCACCACAGTACATGAATGAATTTAAGACTTAGAAACTACAGTATGTGAAATACATATACTCTATATGTTTAAAATGTCACGTACACAGTCACATCCATGAAGGTGAGGTGATGTTTTCCTCACTGTTTCCACAGCTTAATCTCTTCCAAACAAAAGTGAGAAAATGTAGATGAGGAAAACAGACTCATTAGAGAAAATCTGGTAAACTGACTTTATATTGGGAGACATAATTTCACCATGAGGAGAATGCAGAAGAATGTAGATGTATGCTTATTTATTTTGCACATAGCAACAGCTCTGAAGCTAATCTCCAGGATAACACCAGTGATATACCTGTTTCTTTTTTTTTATATGTATTTACATGTTTCATGATAGCAACAAGGTATGTCAGGATCTTTAGGATGGTTCGATTTTATCTTGAAGGTGTAAATGTAAGATTATTTGTGAAACATATATAAAAAAAGATGATACAGCTGATGAGAAAAGAGTTCAAATATCAGATGTAAAATCTGTCCTTTAAAAGAAAAACGCCTTTCTTTCTTCGTGTCATTACTCTTTAAACTCTGTGTAGTACTTCAGAGGTACCACCTCTCACACCAGATGCAAAATACCACGCTCTTGTGGCTCTGTTGTCGTTAGGAACATTTGCATGACCCGTGATAAGCCATAACTTCAACAGATAGATGAAATATTCCAAAGTATCTTTCGTCAAAAGCCTTCCGGTGTCTCGTTTGGTTCTCATGCTGCAGGTCATTGCTGTTGCTACTTGTTAGGGTGCCCACAATAGTCTTATCTATATTGATAATAAGACTATTGTTTGCTGGTAGATTAAAATATCCATTTGACCTCACAAATATCACATGTCGGCTGTTACACTAACGAGGCTTTGTATCACGGCGCTCATTGTGCCGCTACCTCTCTGTTCTGTTCTGCTGTGACCTTGTTTTAGTGCGTTTCATTCTTCTTGTCAGCCGCTTTGAAACCTTCTTTTATGATCTTGTTAATTGTTCTCTCTCTTCCTCTCTCTCTCTCTCTCCCTCTCCTCAGAGCCCCCGCACCCCATCGCCCCACCCCAGCTGTTAGGTGTCGGGCCTACATATCTGCTGATTCAGCTGAACGCTAACTCCATATTTGGAGACGGGCCTATTATCCTGAAAGAGGTGAGCTCAGAGTGAGATATTGTGGGTATGTAACAGCACTGTATGAAGCCACTGTTTATCAGGGCATCAAAGTAAGATAACATAAGATAAGTGCCCATATACACAAAGACAAAAATGTTCCCGCATGGATATAAAATTTATAAAAACCTGGCCGTGGAAGCTGCTGGATGTTTTTTAAACTCTAAACAGAGCCATGCTAACTTTCCCCCCAGTTCCCACTCTGTATGCTAAGCTAAGCTAATTTTGTATTCATAAGGTATTTCACAATGATAAATACTTTTGGCAAAGTCTCTTATTTACCCTCCAGAGCTGAATGATGAATGACTTTATAGTTAACAAGAAGCCACCATAGCCAGTTAGCAGTTAGCTTAGCAAACATGGAAACTGAAGGGAACAGCTGGTCTGGCTCCGTCTGGTTGCCTGGCAACTCAAACTGGTCCTTTGAAAGCTAATAATAAAATTTAATGCTGACTGTACATATATTTTTTTTACCTTTAGGTTGAATACCGTATGACATCAGGCAGCTGGACGGAGACTCACGCCGTGAACTCTCCCAACTATAAGTTATGGCATCTGGACCCGGACACAGAGTACGAGATCAGAGTGTTACTAACCAGACCGGGAGAGGGAGGGACCGGCAAACCTGGACCACCGCTCATTACCCGCACCAAATGTGCAGGTAAGACGTGGGCACGTACATTTAGCAGCATCGTAGCTCAATCACGAACAACCATTAATGATTGTCAAAGTTTTCCACTGAACAACTTTATATTTGCATCACTTCCTCAAAATTGTTGAACCTGAAATCTGATCAGTTGCATTCTGCGAGACAAAGGTGGGTACTGTACATTGACTTTAGCTGATTCTGCTTGTGCACACAGCCTTCTCTGCCTGTCTGATTGTCTATCGATCTGCCCATCCGCTGTTGTTCTTTTTGTCTTGGTATCTATATTTTAGCTGGTGGAGTGATGTTTGTACTGTGAGGAGGAGGAGAGGCGTAGCGAGGGATAGGATTGGAGGGGAAAGCCTGAGTCAGTCTGTGGTTGCTCAGTGATCTGAGGGAGTGATTAAAATACTGGAGGCTCTCTCCACATTTCTCACTTTTTATCCTGCCTTTTCATTCCTTCTCTCACCTCATTCCTGGTTTGTCGCTGCCACTCGTCCTTTCTCTCATATCTCCCATTCCTCCTTCTATATATCTCTCCTTCTACTCCGTTCTGTGTCGCTGCCTTTCCCCCCGCTTTCCTCCCTCTGCCTCTCTCTCTCTCTCTCTCCCCCCATCTCTTTCTCTCTCTGTGGATCAATAGACGGAGGGCAGAAACACTGTCTGACATTTGTAGAAATAAACGACTGAAATATAAACACAGCTAGCCTGAGGGAGGGAGACGGAGCGAGCAGGAGAAGGGTTGATATGAGAGAGAAAGAGACAGAAAGAAAAGCAGTGAGCTTGAATGAGAAACAGAATAAAGGAGCGATGGAGAGATGATGAAAAACAATAAGGCTCGCAAAAGAAAGAGAGGAGAGAATAGGGGCGAGGGGGGAGAGAGCACGAGAGGCGAGAGAATGATGAAACTGGAGAATGAAAATGAAAGAGAGATGAAAACTCATAACCACGAGCTCTGACTGATGTCTTGCAACCTGTGTGTGTGTGTGTGTGTGTGTATATATATGAATGAATCTGTATGTGTGTGTGTGCCTGTGTGTGTTTATTGACAGAGAGGAAGTCATACTTGTTCAGGCGACTCATGTATTGAACAGTTTCCTGTTCGACAGGAAAAGGAAATTAATCTTCTTCTCTTCACTCACGCAGGAACACATTTCAGTTAAACACAATAACTCTTTGTACTCCACATAATGTGTTGATACCAGCGAAGAGCAATATGAATTTACAGAATTACATCAAATCATTCTGTGTATCGGAATAATCTTCGTCCACCGAGTAGCAAGTAGTCAGCGCAGCAAGTGTAAGAGTGATGATCTTCAATTTTTTATGATCTGCTGAGAGATTTTTACTTTCATGCATTTCAAATGTTGGAACTTCAGCAAACGTCCTAATGAACGAGTTATCCAGTTTATGTTCAGTTTTCGTCGGTTTGGGTTGGTTAAGCATGAGGAGTGAGGCCGGTTCAGACAGGATCTGTGGTGAATCATTGCAGGGTTGTGTGGTGGTGTGGAGATGTGTCTCTATCTGGAAGTAACTTTGATTTCACAGATTAACGGGCTTTATCGATGCCGGCGCTCGCTCACTCTCATTCGCTGTCTGTGTCTGACTCTTTTAAACCTTCGGACACAAACCGAAGGAAACTTTTTAAATCACAAGTCAGAAGCTGTGTACATGACATAAAGGGCCGGCGGTGGAGGAGAATAATATTTGTTGAAATATTATTTGAGTGCTTAAAATCCAAATTCTAAATACTTAAGTGTTCTACCTGACATATCTACGCATGACTCATGTACGTATTGAAATTAAACAGTTACTTCTGGATTATTCTTCTGTCTTTATTGTTATTTTAGTGATATTGTCCTACCTGTTTCTCTTTGTTGTCAGTTTAAGGTCATTCACACAAACACACACCCTAATTCATACGAAAGCACACATACACAAAGAGATCAAGTGTTTGTGTTTGCTTAGAGAGAAGAGACACACACACACACACGCGCGGTAGAAATGTTATTAAAATGGTAATGACTCCTTTGCTTTTCGTGTTTGGTTAGGTTTGTCTGATCCCACCACCTGTAGTTTACTGAATATTTAGCTCAAGCCCCCCCCCCAAAAAAAACAATAAAAAAACATGCGCACACGCCCGCACGTGGGGAAATGTGTGCACAAACGGCAGGCATAAACCCGAGCATGTCACCACACAAAACACTGTTTAATTAAAAACCAATGAAGTTAATAAGATACGGAGCAGAAGTCACATACACAGCAGAGCAATTGATATGATAACAGGAAGGATTTCATCTGTTCCTCTCTCCTTTTTTCATCTCTGCAGCTTTTTTATGTGTCTTCTCTATCTCTTCTTCTCTCTCATGCTCCTTCTCTTCTCGATTTTTCTTCTGTGGTGATTTATTGCTCTTGTCTGAAGGGTGAAAAATAATCAACTTGAAGTGAAGAGTTAGTGAGTGTGTCTGTGGTGTGTCCTCGTGTGTGTGTGTGTGTGTGACAGAAGAAGGTGATGAAGTAGCTTTTAATCCAAATCCTGAATTTTCTGCCGAAAACCTCTTGGTCATGGCAGGTTAGACACACACACATATAAGCGGACGCACACACACACACACAGAGGAGAGAAAAACTACCAAGATGGAGAAAAAACGCACGCACACACTCGCAGAGTTCAGAGAGTCGCCATATTTCTCGGATGTTGCACAAACTCAGCATCGCTTGGATTAATGGAAGAATGGAATCACAAAACACACATTTCCAGACAGACAAGCACAAACGTTGGCGGAATCGCACACAATATATCACATGTACTTCTTTATATATGTGGAAACGCACACACGCGTACTGTACATGCGCACACACAGTCAGCAGTACGACGCTTTAAGGGTCAGGCCCTGGAAATAGCAGCCAAGAGACTTACAGAAAAAATGCGTTTGACGGAGCTTTGCAATGAAGTTCTGTTTTGCGGATGTCATTGTTGCATCTCATGCACATGATTTGTAGACACGATAAAGAAAAACCTTCAAACTGTAGAGTCTATAAATCAAAACAAAAAAACAACAACTCCTCAAGGTGAGTGTGATTGCACTCTCAAGCTGGATTTGGGTTTACCAGAGATCTTTGACGCAGGTTTTGATTTCGTCCATCATCATTAATGTATCGTTGTTACGTCCCCACCGAGTCCTCACAGGGCTGCACTCCCAGCTATCTCTGCTAGGAACCGGATGTTAACTAGGCCACACCGATCAGCTGGAGTGGATCAGCACCGATACAAAGATCCAGACATCAACACAAACTAACAACCGTATAAATCAGGCTGTGTTATGCTTTAGTTATATTCATGACAGCAAAAAGAAGATATCTGAGCCTTAAGATCAATCAATTTCTTTCTCATATCCTTCAAAGTTTGTTTAATGATGCATACCTTGTTGCTTTTTACCAACGTTACTTCATTAATTTCTCCCTCTGAGCTTGTTGATCTGTGACAAATCTCACTGCTCTCTATACTCTATATTCTCTATAATTTTTTTTTACTCTAAAAGAAAGCCCCGGTTGTTGATTTCATAATTAGCCTCCGCACAGGCTGCGAGTCCAAATTGAAATGAACGCCGCAGCGCAAAATTTGCATCTTTCATGTGCTGAAATCTGGCCCGCAGAGAGAGAGAGGGAGAGAAAGTGAGCGTTAGCGAATGAATAACCGGAGTTTCATTTGTCTTCCTCATGACAGTGGAAGGATTACGAGGAACTAATTGGACAGATTAACTTGGATTTAGCTGCATCTCCTGTCAACCTTTTCTCCCCCTCATCCTTTCCCCTTTCCTTACCTCTTTTCATCTCTGCTGCTTTTCTTTAAGCTTCTTTCCCTCCTTTAAGGCCTTTTTACTTTATATTTCTTGGCTGTCTTTAATGCTTCATGTTGGGGGACAGAGTTTTTTTTTTGCCCTTAGCGTAGTTCTATTTCATTTAGTTTCATTTCCTTTCCCTTTGTTTCCCGTTCTTTAATTCCAACCTCTGGATTCAGCTGATATGAAGCTTGCCGTCCTTGCTGTTATTATTGGTGTTTATTGGTATTGTTGTTGTTTTCAAAGCTCCATCTGTGGAGAACAAAGCCTTTTAGTTCCAACATGAATCCAGCCGTTTGTCTGTCTACCGGAGGAGGGGGGAAAGGGACAAGGCAGCCTCTGTGGTTTACCGTTGGACCTGGTCCCGCTCGACTCTGGCCACGTTCCAAACTAGTTATCGTCTCTCCCCGTTCCTCCTCTCGGCCTCTCTCATCTTTCTCTCTCTGCTGCCTTTATCAGTCCCTCGCTCCCTTCAGCCCGTTTCATTTCACTTCAGTCCTTTTCTGTGCTACTCTGTATGCCCTTCATTCTTTGTCTTTCTTTCTTTCTTTCTTTCTTTCTTTCTTTCTTTCTTTCTTTCTTTCTTTCTTTCTTTCTTTCTTTCTATTTGCCCATATTCTCTCATCATCTCTCCTCCTCACTTGCTCTCTACCTTTTCACTACCTACAATAAACAGACAGCGATAAGAAGCAGTGCATTATGGGTCAGGAGGAGAGTGGGTCTTTGAAATGCATTTTAAAAGTGTGTGTGTGTGTGTGTGTGTGTGTGTGTGTGTGTGCGCACATGTGTGTTCATGTGTGTGCGTGTATGTCTGTGACAAGCAGCCAGTCATATATTTTGTTTTAATTCCATGTTGAGGACCGTCTCACCGTGAAGCAGTGTTAGCATCAAGAGACCCTGAAATCAATACAATTTATTACACTGCCCTAACTGTGTGTGCGTGTGTGTGTGTGTGTGTGTGTGTGTGTGTGTGCATGTGGTGTCCTAATAGCCAGGTTTATGGTGAGGATCACAGGTATTGATTTAAAAAGGGAGAGAGACAGAGAGGAAGAGACGGGGATAGAGGGAGAGACAGGCGAAAAAAAAAAGAAATAGGTCTCTCTCTCGCTCTATTTAAATGTCAACCATTCAATAACAGGTTGAAGCAAAAATGAAATGCTCTGACCCATCTGCTATTAACACACACACACACACACATAATATTTTCCAAGCAGACAATTACCTGCCCGGGCATCTTCGCGTCCTTCCTTCCTTTCTGTCGTTTTTCCGTCTTTCTCATTTTCTCCCATACGTCCTCACGACTCTTTATTAGTGAGATATTTACATCTAAATGACCTAACGCACCTCAACATGCTTGTATTTTGCTTACAGCTGTGTGTCTCTGCCTGTGTCTGTGTGTGTACCTGTGTGTGAGGGAGAGTTGTGTTTGCCCTTGACGGCACATTCTTATTATAAGAAGTTTTATTGAGACGAGCGCACACACACACACATAAACACACACCTATACATGCTCAGCCCAGATTTAATCTTGATTCTGTCACAACCTTAAGCTTGTGTGTGTGTGTGTGTGTGTGCGGGTAATAACCAAGTGTGTCCGCGCCTGTGTGTTTCTGTGCGTGTGTGTGAGTGACAGGCAGATAATGGGTTGTCAGAAGAAGCGACAAGTTTGTGTCCTTGTGTTGTCTCCTCTGAGAGAGGAAGACCCAGAGAAAAACAGAGAGCTAGGCGAGGAGAGGTTGGGGAGAGACTCGCGTCTCTATTTAAGGTGAGCTGTTTTTATTAAAAAAATCCTGGAAGGACGTAAAAGAAGCAGGGGGTTACAGCCAGACAGAGACAGAAGAGGAAGGAGGCTCAGCCGGTGACTGTGAATGAAGACTTGTCAGTTTATGACAAAGAAAAGTCAACAAAACTTAATTAAATTTGCTTTGGTGTACTCGTAATAGATTGCACCTTCAGTGTGGGCATATCTGCGAGATTACTATCAGAGATAATCGAGGTGTGCTTGTTATTGGCTGGACGGAGCCTAATCAAACTGATTTTTTTATCTCAATAACCTTTTGCACTCTCAGCTGTCAAAATATAAAATCATCCAGTCTTAACTCAAAACTGCTTTTTACGAAGCCTTTCCTCAATTTGGCTTACGCCGTCTTCACTAAAGTGGGAGAATGTAACTCAAGGCTGCTCCACTGAATCAGCTCAGATCAAGATTTTACACACAAAACCTATGACCATCTTATAATTATGACATGATAGTACATATTAAACAACCTATCCGTATGTGAGATGGTTAAAATTAGCTCCAACATCAGCCAACAATCACAGGAGAATGCTGCTTGCAAATTAATCCAACAGCATTATTAATCTGGCTGCGGTGGCTCAGGAGGTAGAGCGGGTCGTCCACCAATCAGATGGTCGGCAGTTTGATCCCCGGTTCTGCATGTCGAAGTGTCTTTGGGGAAGATACTGAACCCCAAATCGCTCCCTGTAAGTGGCTTTGGATAAAAGCGCCAGAAAAATAACGTAAAACTGGTAATATTCATCTTCCGTGAGTGTTTATCCACATCGGGGTTGCAGCCTGGGTGAGAGGCGGGGCACACCCTGGACAAGTCACCAGTTTATCACACACAGACACACAACCATTCATGGTCACACCTATGGGCATATTTAGACTGTGAGTATCTGGATAGTACCCACGTTCAGACTACTGGTTGCAGGTTTGAACCCTGTGAGGCAGCACTGCAGCACACTTTTAACATTTGAAGTACTTTTTTACTCATGTACTTTGCAGTAGTTGGGGGTCTGAATTCTTCTTTTACCATGTGGAAGAAAACACAAGGCGTTCAATGTCACCAATCTTCATTCTGTATTTCTGAAAAGACAGACAACGACGCTTTTTAAGCCCCAAGAAGTGCTTAAAGTACTCTTTAAAATATGCCCATAAACGTGCTGCACCCTGATGCAGATGTATACACTGTGCTTTAAGTGCAGCGTGAGGGGTAGATAATGATGATATCTTCTTGATTGAGTGATATCATTTTCTTACGCGAAGAAATAACTCTACGACTAAAGATTATAGCTTTCCTACACAAAGCAGCAGCTCCTTCAGGCAGATGGATGAAGAGTAGCTCTCCTGTGTGAGGTGCTGCTCCACCCACACTGTTGAATGTTGGGAAAACCACAAGTTGGTAAACAATGTAACAGAGCGAACTGGTATGAGCAGGCAGGGGGCCGATGACGGAGGTTCTCGCCTGTAAATGCGAGTCTGTGTGGAGGTGGTGGAGGGGGTTCATTGATCCAGTTAAATGAGCCAGTTAAGGTAATTAAAGCCCCGGGCCGGCAGGAGAGGAGGTAGATTATATTGACAATAACAGCTCTGAATACACATAAAAGATGGAAACCAAAGACGTACCCTGTGGAAGTTATTGCATTTGAGGAATGGTTGAATGGCAGCGAGGGACACAAATAAATGCCAGTAAAACACTCGTTTTTATCTGGGGGAAATGTAGACTCAGCACTCTTGCTCTATTTTTGGCAACACATAGCTCAGAAACTTTCACATATGTGTAAAGAATGGCGATTATTTTCCCCCGAAAGGCATGTTTATGAGCATATGGCAGTAATCTGTTGGGTTATTGAGAACACTCATGATAGGAAATGTACTTCAAAGCATTTTGGTTTTACCGTCCGTCCCCGTGTGCTCCTCTCTTCCTCTGCAGAACCTATGCGGACTCCAAAGAGGCTAAAGATTGCCGAGACCAGGTCTCGTTTGATCGCGGTGGACTGGGAATCGTTGGGTTACAACATCACTCGCTGTCACACCTTTAACGTCACCATCTGCTACCATTACATGACTGCCAACAACCGCAGTAAAGCCGACTGCTTGGACATGGACCCCAAAGGTAACACACAGTTTAACTATTAATACAGCCCCCCTAAATGCATTCAAAAATCTCAAATATTATGACGGAGATGAGTGTTTTCTTCTTCTCTTTTATTTATTAGCACCACGTCACCTGGTAGGAAACCTGCCGCCGTACACTAACGTGAGTCTGAAGATGATTCTGACAAACCCGGAGGGACGGAAAGAGAGCGACGAGACCATCATACAAACCGATGAAGATGGTAAGATACACAAAGGACACTTAAAATACTTGAAAGGCCTCAAACTATAACCTTGTGTACATGTATCACCCCAGCATGGATCAGGAAAGTCACTGCTGAGTGTTAATTTTATTTGCTTTGTCTAATTCTGTGTTAACAGTTCCAGGCGCAGTTCCCAGCCAGTCACTCAGAGCGACACCATTCGAAGACAGGATCCTGCTTTACTGGAAGGAACCGTCTGAACCCAACGGAGTCATCATACAGTATGAGGTAAGGTATTTGTTATAGGAGCCAAGCTCTAATGATGCTCAGTGGGAACGAGGTATAAACCAGGTTTCTGTCTCTCCGCCCCGCCTCAGATCAGCTACAGCGGCGTGCGTTCGTTTGACCCTTCTGTGCCTCTCCAGCGGCCGGGACTCACAGTGTCTCTGCCCTCAAACGCCACCCATCACCTGTTTTCCCAGCTCCACCCAGGTGTCACGTACCAGCTCTCTATACGAGCATCCACCTCCAAAGGGTTCGGCCCTGCAACCACGCTCAACGTGACGACTAATATTTCAGGTAATAAGAATAATATTTTGTAGAATCATACTTGTTTTTTGTATTAGATAGTTGTCAAGATGATGCATACAAACTGTTTCTTCAGCCCCGACGATAGATGAGTATGACGGGTCGGAGGCCTTCCTGAACGAAACTGCAACAACCATCACTGTCCTGCTCAAACCTGCCCAGGCCAAGGGAGCACCTATAAGGTACGTATGCACCTCAACCACCAGCAACAAGGCTGTCCTACATGTTTCCACAGAGCACACCGGTCTAATCAAAGCCAGTTTACTATATAAGACTGAAATCCAGGCTAATAGCCGTCTGACACTGACTGGCGTGCATCAGTCTGACTCGGCTCAGAGAGATCACAGAGCTTGTCATCCATCCTTAGCTCAAAACTCAAAACGTTATTCATCCAAAAATATGAAACATGATGTAATAAAACATCTTTTCACTGGTCAATGAGAGTCTAAATGCTGACTGTCGATGGAAGAAAATATGGACGCTGCATTAGAGGATACAGTACATACCCAAACACAGGCTTGTGTCACATCAGCGTGTGTTTGGCTGGAGTCTCTATTTCGTTTCTTTTCTTTCTCTCCATAATTTAAAGCAACCAGTAAGTAATAAAAATGAATAAAAAACATTTAGGTCTTCGTGCAAGAATATTTGTGCAGCAAGTCGTGCAGATGTGCATTACAGTACAATTACTCATTAGTATAACTGCGCCAAACATGTGTGAGGCATAATACAGATTGATTAATTCAATTAGAAAGGCCACATAAGCACGATATGTAACTACACAACCTATTTTAAAATAAGGCTGAAGACACTTCATTCAATTCAACGTGAGTGTATCAGTAAAATAAAAATCTATTAATAAAGAATTTAAAATGTCTCCTTGTCTACAGCGCGTACCAGATTGTGGTCGAGGAAGTGAATCCTCAGCGGACGCGTCGTCAAGCTTCCTCTGACTGTTACGAGGTGATTATTAATCTGTTCTACATATATTTAACAAGGCCTGTGTTTGCAGCCTAATCCAATCTAATGCACACATTTGATTGTTAATAGAGATTATGAAGAGTTTCATTGCAAAATAAAGATTCATTTTAAAGTACATTTGTCTTTATAAACCATTAGACTTTTGGATTTTAACTCCTATACAGCAGGCGTTTTATTTACATTGTATTTGTAAGCCAGATTTATAGACATATTACTTTAATTTAAATACATCCTCTTTCCCAGGTCCCGGTTCCTTACCACAGTGCATCTAGCGGTGGATCTCCATATTATTATGCCGCCCAGCTGTCCCCGAGCAACCTTCCTGAGCCGCTCCCTTTCACTGTGGGAGACAACAAGACATATCAGGCAAGCCTCTTTTTATCTGAGCAACATATTCTGTAGATGGTGCAGGAGAAACGCCACATGGGAAGATAAATCAAACAGAAATCGAAGTAAACTTATAGCTTCTAAAAGTTCAGGGATGTGCAAAACTTGAGTTGTTGTATCCTGTAATTCATAATCGTAGTTACAGTAACAGACATAATGGAGAGCTGCAGAGCTGTAGTTCATGACTTTGCAGAAACTGTTGTCTTTTTCTTAATTTGGATGTTGCACATTTTGTTTTTTTACTGTGTATAGTTTTGTAAGTTAGCTGGCTGCTTGCTTCATGGATTGGTATCAGTCAGTTAACTCCAAAGCACTTTAGATATCCTGCTACTTGAAACACAAAGAGACAAACCACACACTTCTTCCTTAGCAGAGACATCAATAGCCGACATCTCCGCGTGTATATTTAACCTGATATAAAGTTGCTGATCTGTTTCTTTTAATCCGCAGGGCTTCTGGAATCCTCCGCTGGCTCCAAGAAAGAACTACAACATCTACCTTCAAGCTGTTAGCAGCACAGAGAGGGTAAATAAAGATATATTCATGTGAAGACACTTTAAACACACAGCGAACTTTCATCCATGATTAGTTAGGAGCTAAAATAAGACCTTAGACGTGAAATGAATGGTTCAAAAACACTGAAGATAGGCTGCTGTATTCTAACATCTGTCATTATGGTTGTACCTGATATTTTCTGAGGTGGCGCGCAGGATAAAACATTATATAAACACTGCCGCACTATGTGTGTGGACTCACGTATCACTCTTATTGTGTCTTCTTCAGGAAACTAAGACGCAGTGTCTGAGGCTGGCTATTAAAGGTAAGAACTGAACTGGTACACCACAGCTGTGTTAATAATCCGATTACCCTTACTCCAATATGTGGGTTCAGTAGAGAAAGGTATGCCTGTCTATTATGACTATGGGTGGTGACAATAATCAGTCATGTTCTGCACGTTAGAGAGAGAAAACACTCATGTTTTGTGTTTGTGTGCACATTTATCCGCTGTATGTGCACACTGTATAGATGTCATGTTTTTACCAGCAGCCATATGCTGATAGATTATCGGACTGGTGTGTAAACAGTGTGGAGTTAATCCCCGGACAGCCACACATACTCAAGTACACACACACACACACACACGTGCACACTCAAAGGAAAGAGCAGAGTTAGTGCGAGAATAAACTGAAAAATACGTCACCGCACCGTATTTATGATGGAACTTCGCGTTGAGCTTCAAAGTACAGGGAGGATATTTAAGTGTTTATTTGGTTAGAAGAGGTGAACTGGTTGCTTTTTCTATTTTAGTTATGGTATGCTAAAACAATTCATAATTTGGTTTGTCTGAGAAAATATGAAAAATGCCCTGTGTTCCATTTCGCAGTGACTTATTCAAATGACTCATTCTTTTTTACAAACTGTCTAAAAACTGAAAATATTAAATTTATAAAAAAGAAAAATTACAGGCTCAGTAGTCAGTCCACTAGGCAGCAATCATTAATGAACAGTTTTTTGAAAAGTTGAAGTAACGTAAGGTTTAAATTTGAACATAATTTCCTGTTGTTCTGACGTGAATCTACAATTTGAGACGATCAGCACGAGATAAAAGCCTAATATAGAAGGATCAAGTCATGTTTACATCAAGATACAAAATGTGGTGAGCGCAGCGTCGCAGAACTTAAATTTCCATCTTAGCCGAGTTATAATCACTTTGTGCGCTCAGCTGGTGTGAGTCCTTCCTTTGACCTTCTCGTGTCGAAGGATCGTAAAACCACACAGTATAAACGGCATCAGTTTCAGCACAACCAGCCCCAGTGATTGTAGAATTAATCACTATGGCTGACTGAGTTGTGTATTTTTATAACGACTCATCTACGGACAGACACTGTAAACTTGCACAGGCGATAAATACTGTGGTAAAAATAAGATCCGAGCTGTAAAAACGGAGATATTTGTAGTTAATCTTTTTCTTCCTGTTGATAAGAGTTCATTTTTTCTCTCCGGTCTCACAGTTCAGTGTGACAGGACATGCAGGCCAGTAAGCTCATAGAAAATTGATCCCATGGGGTAGATCAAAGGTGTGGTTCAGTTTTTCCAGTGCCTGTAAGGTGTCATGTTCCAGCTTTAAAAGAAGAGAAAAAGTGGGAAGTCGCTGTGTTTCTAGTGTCATCATATTTCAAGAACTGCTGGTGCTTGTAGTTACAAGAACAGGTGGTTACTTCGCTAAAGCCTGCTAGAAGGAGCTGGCGCTCTGTCTTCGGCGCCTGAAGACGTCTGAGTGAACCTGAAAGACGCACTAATGGACAGAGAGGTCAGATGACTGTCCCTCCCTCTCCCTCTTTCCATCCCTCTTCATGTGCGTGTGCATTCAGCCGTGCATCCGGAAGGGAGGATTAAGTGATGGTGGTCCTATTAGGTCATCTGGAGCATTGTGTATTGTCACTGCTGCCCCAGGGTGTTTGTGGCTAGTTGTGAGCGTTAGTGTACTGACCTGGATAATTTTTAGGCACATTAAGAGCTACCGCCGACATTATGAGGTCAGACCCAGAACCTTTTTAAGACGTTGTTTTGAGACCCTTTGTCCATTGATTATTGGTCTGACAGCCACTGAAAAAAGTGTCGTACTGATTTGTGCCCTTAAACAAAAAAAAGTCGCCATTGTCTAACATGAAACTGAACATTGTCCATTGCTACATCATTTTTCATGGTATAGTAGTATTAAAAGATGATGAGGATCCCTTTATTTGTTTATTATTTAAGAGTTGTGACCAACAAATACACTGAACATAAACTTGTCAATGTTCTCCTGGTGACAAATAATGCAGTCAAGACACACTTTATGAATAAACAGCCAAAATCTAGGCCAATAACTAACAGACAAACAGATGATGTCACTTTTAACTGATTTGTACTCGCTAAACATGCTCATGCTGTCAGCGTGCTAACGATGCCAACGTTTATTCTCAAGGAAAGAATAAAAAATGTCAATCTAAACTCATCTTTACATCATATTAATTGTCTTTTGGTAAAATCCTTCAAGGCTGCTGATCCACTCTTGGAAAATCCACCGCCTGGGCAGCCAAAGCGTGATATATCGTATACTTCTTTGTCATAGACTTCCATTGTTGTCCAAAAACTATTAAAAACACATCAGTGAGCCACGCTGTTGCACTGTGTGACATGCTGCTTCATTACCATGAACACGGGCACTCGCTCACTGCTTTGCTGCCATAAACGCTCTCTAGAGCACCAAATGTGTATCAGTCTGCAGCTGAAAATAGTCCCCAACAAATGTTATTTTTAGTCATGTTTGAGTAATGTTTGTTAAAGACTGCAGTGCCCAGGTGTTTAAGAACATTTTTAGCATTTTATGAAAATGGTTGGGGTGCTACGGTCGCTCAACTGGTAGTGTGTGGCCCCACTTAGGAAAGGCTGATCCGTCTTTGGCTGTCCTACCAACAATAATAACATAATAAAAATAAATAGAGATGCATTGTCGGGTTTCATATTTTCGTGGCATTTTCTGAAAAGGAGGAAAAATACAAACTAACCCCACCTTTAACTTTTCAAAGCGACATTTTGGCATCACTCTTGCTTTATCCATCAATCTGGGTCCTGTTTTTTAGTGTAATATTGTTACATAATGTCACGGGGCTGGATGAGCAGCAGGAACATTTCATAACAAAAAATGTTGTCGGACACAAATATTGAGGGAGATAAAGAGAGAGCGAGGGAGATTATTATTATCTTGTTGATATCTAGCATTAGAAGTGGATTATTGTTTGATAGATGCGTTGCATTATTTTGAGTTTTGTGCATATGTCTTTGTGTTGGATTATTTGGATTATTATAATGCATGATAATGTTCTTACGTTGCGGTACAAACTATTCTGGCATTACGAGAGATCAGATCACTAATCTTAGGAGCATGAAAACAGATGCTCGCTCTTTTTCTGTCCATGACCAACGTGGTTCAGACTCCACTACAGCGCGCACTCTGCCTGAAACATCATTTGAGAATGATATTCCCGAAGAGACAAAATTTCAGAGTTCAGTCAATTCTCTGAAGTAATCAGGGGCAGAAATGAGTTTGAGCACAAGTAATATGCAGCGACAGCGGTGAAGAAACATTGGACAGCGTTTCTCAAAGTGAGCATGACACCAAGGATAACCTGGAATCTTCTGAAAAGACAGTCAGCTGAGCAGTTCTCTGCTAAGAGTGTCTTCTTTTTTATGTTTTCTGTTTGCAGCTGTGAGTCTTGAGTGTGCAGAGAGTTCACTGATTCAGTATTTACCATCAAGTGATTCAACAAAACGAATCCGAAGCTGCACTCTGTGATGTTTTTAGTTCAGCTGACCCAGCTCCACAGGATAGTACAGTACAGCTTTCACTGATGCTCTGTTACTGCCTTTCTTTGTCTGTACAGTAAATATAAAATGGTTAGATTAACTCATTTTTAGCATCATTACTAGAAAGTTCATGTTTCCCAGAGGGTGAATCCTGATGGCTGAGGATGCCCTGACTTTTTTCATCTCGTGCCACGAACAATTTCAGTTTAAATTTATTCGGCTTATGACCAGAAACCTACAAAAGAAATTACATTCAGCCTCAGCTGTTTGTGTTTTGTGGTAATTGTGGCAAATGTTAGCATTTATTTATGAGTTCCTGCAATATGCAAAAGTAAGATTGTGAACATGGTAAACAATATACCTGCTCAGCATGCAGCAAGTTAGTCACTTGTCATTGAAAGTGTTGCTGTACACGATGCAACACAAAGCCTGTAGGTTAGCATGGCTGCAGATTTTAGCCAGGGTTTCCTTTGTTGTGTTGGTGAAGCTAAACCTGCTGCATAGAGTGCTGCTTCCAGTCTCACCACCAGACAGCAGTAAATTCTGAAATAAAGTAATGAAGTCAGTACAAATCTGTTAAAGTTAAGAATAGCAACATTTAAATAGTGTAAAAAAATCAATCACCTTTTTACAGTTTGTAGTTCTCACTTCCACATTATTTGTTTCTTCCAGAGTCAGTCAACAAACTTCTCTCACACTGTAACCTTTTAGATATCGCTCTGTGCTCAAGTACCTAAAAGCTTTGTGAGCTTGAAATTGCTTCTTGTGCTGTTATCACTGTGGCCACTGCTGTTGGAGAGCTGTCGACATTTTTTTTTTTATCTAAAAGCTGCCAGTTGGGCAACACAATGTTGATAAAATATCGGGTTTCTGGTAGATTTTAGATTTTAATTTACAAGATATCTTATCTTAGTCTGGGTTTTGTTCAAAGAAAAAGTTCAAAAGAGTTTAACCAACCAAAGCCTCTGTGTTTAAAACAACCTTCTGGGCTAAATTTGCCCAGTTAAACCAAATCCACCAGTTGGTCGAGCCCACCAAGTTTCCCAGGAACCCTGAATCTTCAGCAGAAGTAAACTTTGCAAACCTGTTATACAGATAATACAATCTTGGCACTATTTCGAAGCATTTACGCAACCCTGTGCCACCTAAGGCTGGCAAAGTATGCCACCCGACAGCCTCAGGAATCATGTTTGCCTTCTCTAGAAATGTCTTTACAAAATGCCCTCACATCAGGAAAGTGGTGAATGTGATAAGGAAACAAATCCTGATGAGACATTTAAACAGGAAGCTTTAATCAGCCCCGTGCTAAAGATCAGGTAAATATCAAGACTCTAAATATTCCTTGTAAAGCAAAGTCAGACAACTGCCAACACAAAATGCCATGGTAACCATCACTCACGATGCAAATATAGCTAAAGGTTTTGTTTAAGCCTTATTTGGCTCACGGATTGAAATATTAAGATTAGCAGTAAATTCTTCATTAATATGATAGCGATCATAAGTCTGAGCATGGAGTGCTGCAGGAATGAGTCCCAAACCTGCCAACGGGTTTGCAACAACCACAGCACTGATGTTTGAACGTTACAGGTGCTACGGAGGAGCCAGAAGTCATCCCCGACCCCGCCAAACAGACGGACCGCGTGGTGAAGATCGCTGGGATCAGCGCCGGCGTTCTCGTCTTTATATTGCTGGTGCTGGTCGCCATCCTATTGGTCAAGAAGAGGTGAGTGACAGCCGCTAACCACGCCCACTCTAAAGAGTGCAAATACTACACGAAGGACGGCGTTACACCAACACACGGAACACACAGACACAAACGTGCGCCTGAATCCATGCTCTTGTTGTGTGTTGGTCCAGTTATTCGCTGTAGTAACACCATCTTCCATCCATCCACCATAAGCGTTGATCTCCCTTCAGAACCAGCTTGATAGTTTCCTGCAGTTTGTTTGAATAAAGAGCTGGAGGCTTGTTTTCCTGAGATCCTATACAGGCGATATGGCATATCCAAAATTAGAAACGCTTGCCTGACAGTTGTGGTGAAAAAAGATCTGAGTCCAAGTGTGTGCTGTTGAATCAAAGTAGACAAAACGACCACCCAGAACAGCTGACTCAACCGAGCGTAAGAGAGAGCAACACGGTGAAAGAGATCAACCAGAACATACAATAACATACATGAGGTGTCCATTTTCTCTAACCACATATCCTCATCAGTGTCACAGGGCCGTTGGAGCCTACCTCAGTTGACTTAGGGCGAGAGGGACAACCTCTCACACCTACGGACAATTTAGAGCCACTAATTAACCCGCATGTCTCTGGACTGTGGGTGGATTTCCCAGGGAGAACAGAGACACCGAGCCAAAGTTCGAACCAGGAACCTTCCTGCTGTCAGACATAATATAACAATATCTAAACCTAGAGTGCAAGGTTCACACTTCAGTGCAATGTGCTGTGCTACAAGTATGATTAAGGTTATTTTAGATACTAGGCAGAAACAGATGTGAACATGGAGATTTCAGACTCTTTATATATTCAGAATATATCATCCTTCACTTCTAGACCAGCTTTGAGGCTCACGGTTGGTCCTGTGTTAGTTTGGTGCAGGGCTCCACCATGTGGTGGCTGATCACAGCTACAACATGAGGACGGAGCTGCAGCAGCTTCTTCAGAAACCGGGTAGTCTTATGCTCGATTGTCCCGTTTCTGTTGGAAGTTAAGGTGACTGCTCCACGCATATGAAGCACAACACAGTCTTTTAATTTATCCGCCTGCGATGACACGTGTTGTTTGAGGTTCTTTAAAGTGACAGAAACATCATTTGTGAACCACTACAGTAATTAACATTGCTGTAGCATGCGGTAATCCTAAACATCATCAGATACTGCAACAGAAATACTGCTACGCAGGGAATGTCCTTATTTTTCCAGCTATGACACACTACAAGACAGTTCACAGTGGCTTAATTAAATAGTGTAACATTTAATCAAACATCTGTGAAGCTGTTTATGCTTCAAGTTCAACTCTAGACTGTTTATGTTTTGCACAGAACCTGCTCTCTGTCCGTTGAATCTTACAGTGAGGTTACATGAGGTTGAATTAAGCCTTTGTACTCTTTCAGAGCGTGTTTGAGCATATGTGTGTATGCATATTTCTGACTCATGTGCACACGTAATGGGTGCGATAATTAACTATTACTAAACATGTCGTTCTTCCTGTGACCTTTCAATTAAAATCTGGTGTTCGGGGAACCTGAGTGCCTCATTAAAAGCAGAATAATCAGCACTTTAATTTGCATATTTGGAGCAGCTACATTCATTTCAGTGCATCATAGCACATCTTTTCTTATTAAAATATAAAGTATCAAGATTAAAAGCTTGGTTTGCTCATCCACCAACGTGTATCTTGAACGCAACACAAGAAATTTAAGATTAATTCTCATCAACTTCAGAAAATGTCTCTTTCTGGAGATAGTACGCATCATCTCCGCTGCACACTGAAGTATTGCATCTTGCCACAGGCTCGAGAGAGCAACCAGGAAATCAGTCTCTCAATTACAACCAATCATGATCTCACAGAGCAAATCAAAAACAATTAGAGACATTAAATTACAGTCAGTAATGAAGTCTCGTCATCAGAGAGTGTTGCTCCTGCAGCCCCTGACCTCCATATTTTTACTCTAATTCGCAGTCGCACTGCCGCTTCAGTGTAATTGTGAATGATCACCAAAAGACCGACGAGTGGAAGCTGTTAGGATTTCTTCATATACTCACTATCATCCAAACACGTGAGAGAGCGTTTGATCCGCAGTTTCCACTCTGATCTGACCTGATTATGAGTTTTGCAGAGCATCATCCGTCCCTCGAGGATTTTTAGTCCTTTTGATAATAGAAAATTGGTCCAAATTGAAAGATAATTCTGCATTTTTTGGGAAGCATCTGTTGTTTACAACTGTGTAATTGTATGCACGGCCTGGAGGAGTCCAAATCAGTGTCTGTGGTTGTTTTGAACTATAACCAGTTCAAGCTGCATTCAAGCATTTGAGACTTAAAATAAAAGAAGAACACTGTGCATTGAAGAGCCTGCCACGGGATGACAGTGTCCCTGTAAAGTGAAGCCTCATATTTATAAACTATATATTACCAGCAGGAAGAACTGAATGTATTAAGTTTAAAGGTATATACTTGGTTGTTTAGTTACAGTTTGATTTATGGGAACATGAGATTGTGTAGCAACCAACATTGATCAACTCATGACAGCAGTTTCTGGTTGAGAGAAACATTTGCATATCTCTGAATATAAAAGTGCCTTTAAGCGACTTAAAGTGAGTTCTAATAACTTGTTTTCAGTTAAAATGTATGTTTGCTTTAAGATATGAAATCATCTGTGTTGAGCTATGAATATAAATGTTCATTTTTAGACTGATCTGTGACGGAAAATGATTCGAATGTTGTCAAAAAACGATTTGCGTCACCCTCATGGGTGCGGCAGCGTGCAGCAGTTTGCCATAAAGGTTTCTGGGGAGATCAATCGTCATTGTCATTGAACCTCTTACAACTATGAACAATACTGCATCTTTAAAATGGTGGGACATGATGACATCGCAATGACATCATGCTTGCTTTTACAGGAAGCGAGCTGCGTGGTGTTACAGACCGGATAGCTTTGTGTTAGTTTACTATCTTTAGTAAGTAAGTGAAGGTGACTAGGGCTAAAAATCTCTAATCAGGGTCGTTTAGTTACAGTAAATGCAGCTTATTGCATGAATATTTTAAATATGACACCTCCAGAAGTAAAGAAGAGAAAGACTGCATGTTAATAGTTTAATATCGATAGTTCGCTGTAATTTTAGTTCTAGCTTTTTAAGTTTCTTAGCTTGTTTTGTCGTATTTATTTAGCCTTAAACTTGAGTTTGTTTTAAAGAAATAGGGCCCATAATATTTATAACAATCCCTTGCATGACCCTCAAGTTGTAGCAATCAAAAGGTGTTTTCTTCTGTTTCTGTTGTTGCTGGTTGGGACAGGACAGTATTGTCCTAATTTGCATATTCATGACCCTTGTGTCTCATTCTTTGCTTTCTGATTGGCTCACAACCCCCCCAGGAGGACCTACTATTCATACTCTTATTACCTGTAAGTAAACGAACAACCAACAATCAGCTCACCCGGCTGCTGTTATCTTATTGGGCGAATTATTAGTGGCTAGTTGTTGTTATTTTTAAAGATGCAGTATACTTTTTTCAAGACAAAACACATTTCTTCAGCTCTGACCAACCAGCCAAAGCCATCCTCATTGACGCCTTGCCAGGGTGGGGGGCAATTCACTTTCATGTCAGTCAGGTCAGGACCTCAGTGAATTTCCTCATTTATATGAACACATTCAAATCCTCGGATACAACAAGAGTCTGAAAAATACCAATAACTAAATAAAAGCTCAGTGATTAGCGAACTTAGTGTCCGCTGTTATCAAAGGGACTGAACTGACAGTGAATTGACCTCAGCCCTGGTGTCCTCTACATGCTCCAAAGTTGCTCTGAAGCAGGCTTATAAAGGCCAAAGTTGGCCCAAAAAAGAAAAAAGAAAACAGAACAAAAGCAGGCCGAAGTGGGACGACACAGGCCTAAGCGTGTTATTTGAAAAAAGAATGCTGCACTTGTGACTTGTAGCTCTTTGTGTGCATGTAGTCATGTGATCATCCATCCGCCCATCAAGTCACAGGTATCACGGTAACTCTGGTTACACATGTTCAGTGTCTCTCTTTCCTGGTTCCCGTCTTGGAAACAGCCCAGTTCCTGTTCGGAGCACGCGGTTCTGATTTCGGTCGAGGTTTTTCTCATGTTGTGGGTACTCCTGTCTCTGCTCTGTCTCTCGATGTCGGCTGTGACCAAAACGGATCCCTAACCGCCTCCTTCAAAAAGATTTGGGGACTATTTAACAACAGCAGCACAAAATAATAACTTAATATAGAGTATAGCCAACAGTACAGCCTGAGGAGTTAGCGTAAATCCTGTGCAATCCAATGGAGCGATAACTTCTTCAACAGAAGTAGATCTTAGTATAAACTGTGTATGAATGAGGACATTTTAATGAGATTTTCAGGAGGTTTTATCTACACATACAGCAAGGTCATCGCTATTCTCGATTTACCAGGAAGCAGCAGCAGGGACATCATCGCCTTTTAAAAACATTTTCATATTTATGAATTCATCTCCTGGAAAATTTTTATCAAACCACTCTTACAATGATGATGCGTTTTTAGTTTTCTCTTTAGAGATTTGCAGAGTGTCCTGAAATACGTTTACCATTTTAATGATGAGGCATGTTCAGTAGATGTTACAGGACATTTTATGAACACACGCAACAACAATTTAAATTTACAATTCTGACATTAAAAGTGAATAAATCTCAAATAGAGATCCACTTTAGTTCTGGTCACAGCTACCGCCTGTCAGTCTCTCCTCTTCTCTTCATTACTTACGATATATAAAGTGCAATTATGCAGAATATGGTGGTTTATTATATATTCGTGTGGCCTTTTCTCTTATTTTCATGTTAATATACTGACAAACACCCTACAAACAGCTTAACCTGGTCCGACTGAGTGTGTGAGTGTGTGTGCATTATGTGTGTATGTGGTCTTAGAGGTGGAGTTGGTGTATTATGGGGTCAAGAGGTAAAAACATTTAATAAAACACAGCATGCTTTCTGTCTGTTTGCTGGGGGAAATGTCCGAGCCGTACGTTGCATCAGTTATGCGACAATCAAAAATTTCTTCATCAAACCTTTTTATGTCGGAGCTCAAACTGCTGCACAAATGAGGAAAAGCTCAGCAACACATAACATCACAAACACAACACATCTTTTGTTGATCTGTACAGATGTTGACCTAACTGATGCACCTCTATGGCTCTGGGTACAAAATGTTCCTGCATGCTCTGTCATGCTCGAAGTATTAAGCCCTCTACAGTTGTTTTTTCCTGGGATTTTATGGATTGTACACCCTGAGAGAGTTCAACCTGAAATGGATAACCTTGATGTTTAAGCTGTTATTTTTCTTCACCGGGCAGAAATGATAGAGAAAGCAAAAAAAAACAACAACATCACAACAGCCTGTGAAGAAAAATAGGAGATTAAAACAGAAATAAAACTGCAGGTTTCTCTAAAAACGTGTGTGCTTCTCTCATAATTCTGTTTAAGAAATAACCTCGAGTCCTGCTACTCATACTGTAAGATGATAACTGTGGTACTTGGTTGGTAAATAGTTTTTCCCTGAGCTTCTATAGATCACAACTTCTTCCCTTATTGTTGTTTTAATGGGATTTTTCCTTCACTGTCGGATGAAAACCAAAAAATCATTTTTAAAACTTGTTGTTTTATTGAGTCTGATAATAAAGAAAATACAAATGACAAAAAAAGGACTTTCAGACAACTAAAACAAGCGGCTTTCATCTGACAGCTCGTCTATGGTACCGAGGCTGATAACAGGTTTTTCCTTTGCTACCTGTAGGTCATAGGTTATTTTCCCTGGTCTGCATTAGATACTATTTCCCCTCCGCTCCTATAGCTGAGCCTGTTACGTGCTATCTTTCACAAACAAGCCTTTCCTTGACCTCCTTTGCTTGTTCTCTCCTCTTTCCTTCCTCTCTTTTTCTCTTCTTCCCACTTTTCAGCAGCCTGCAGCCCTCAGCCATGCCAAAAAAAGAAACTACTACTAAAATCTGAGATCGTTCCTTAAAGGCGGTGGTCTGCAGGCTAGCTGGTGCACGCGTGTTTGTTTATAAGATGCCAAACTGTGTCTGTGTCTCTGCCTCCGACAGGAAACTGGCTAAAAAACGCAAAGACGCCATCGGAACGACTCGTCAGGAAATGACTCACATGGTGAACGCCATGGATCGCAGCTATGCTGACCAGAGCACTCTGCACGGAGAAGATCCCATGGCTGTGACATTCATGGACTCTCACAACTACAACAACAGATGTAGGTTCACAAACAAGACTATTTATATATTTTTTGGTTAATAATTCAGTTAAAATGTCAGAAAATTGTCCTTTTTTGGTCCGACCAACATTCCTGGACTCAGATTGCAGTGATATAAACACATTGGAGAATAAAGAACTAGGTTATGTTTGGTATTTCTGCCTGGAAAATGACTAATGTAATTATCTCACCAAATCGTTCAGCTGTGAAAATGACTCAGCCGATCAGCTTATCGCCGTGTAGTCCATCAGACACTTTCAGGTCGTCATCTTTGTTTGAGTAACGCTGAAATTTAGAAAACTTTCCTCACCATGTTTCCTCCCGCAGTGCCCAACGATCCTCTGGTTCCTACCGCCGTGTTAGGTGAGACTTCTGGCATGGTTGGATGTGTCACATTTCCCACCAGTTCCCCTTTAGTGATCACCCATCTTCATCTCAAAGCCCCTGTGCTTTTTCCCATGTCCAAATGCCCGGTTAACGCAGTCAAAGTTTCCATCACATCCTCCAGTGTTACATACTCTGACCTCTGTCAAGTACTGTATGTTTTTGTGGGTGTGTAGTTTGGCTTGAAGTTTTGGTACCACAGTGTTGTCTCACAGAGGGACTGATCAATCAATCAACGGGCAGAAATACAACAAAAAATCTAAATCAGTGTTTAGTCTTGGTTCAAAGACAATCTAAAGATTTGTAACTTTTTCACCACCAAATCCCAACTCTCTGTTTAAAACATGCCTGGTCCTCAAAACTCAAACAAGCCAAACACTTTATCTGTTGTACTGTGTTTCCCCAAGGTTCAGTCACTCACTATCCCAGCCACGTTTTCCGTCTCCTACTGAGAGTTATTGATATTCACAGTAATTACCATCGTTCTCCCTTTAGAGACCTCATTATTTTCACAGTTTAGAGTTGTTTTAAGGCATGCCTTCATTTCCTGTCCCCCCCAAAAAACGACAGAAACATGCATAAAAGGAGGAAGACGATTTGTCACGTTTCCACTGCAAAACGACTGCAGATTAAATCTGTGACATCAAGTGACAGCGAACAACTTAGCGCCTAAAGCCCCGAGCTTGTGTGGTGGAGGTTTGTCTGTGCACTCGATCTCAAAGTCTGCTCGAGTATCTACCATCTGTGTTATTCCCGAGCCTTGTTTTGTTGCCGATGCCCCAGTCTGAATCACGAAAGCTGCAGTTTTTGCCAAGTTGGATGTTTCTCCAGCTCTGCTGAAATGTGTTTATCTTTAGTTTAGTCTGGTGCTGATACTGCGGCGTGATGTGGAGCTCTAACATACCCTTAAGGGCTCTACAATCCACAACGCCACCAAACTGTGTTAATTAACTGTTCCATTGCCTCTAATTTGGAGTGAAGGCTGCAGTTACAATCTGTCTCAGCCAATCACATCAAAGAGCGGGAAGAAGTAGCAGGAAGTAGCGAATTAAGAGGCAGTGTCGGGTCAAGTTTACTGTTAATTGGCCTGACGAGGGCTTAACAAACCTTTAACAATCAGTAATGAGCTAACATGTCCTCGGAGCAGAGAAAAGCATCGGTTGGGTGGAATAAACAGTGCCAGTTAATAAACAGCGTTGAAGATGAAATCAGTGGGTTGTAGTGCGACCCCCAAGGTACTTCATTACACAACCTGTCAGTCTGTGCATTACTACTGCCAGCTCATATTATCCCCAACAGCACGGCAACGTTCACCTGGAGGTTCTGCAACAATTTGACCCCCAAATTACCTGAAATACTTTTTCAGTGTACAAGCATCTAAGATGCCAAGTTAATTATATCATAGTTGCACTAATTAAACATGCAGCCGCCCTGTAATATGTAGCAGATGATTGCTCATCTGTGGTTCTGTTTTAATCCCAAATTACAGATTACATCACATGACATCAACATCAAAATTGACTCCCTGTCTCTTCCCCCTACCTGCGAGAAACTTGGGAGTCATGATCAACGACCAACCAACCTTCTATGCTCACGTTTCAGATGATCCAGAACGTGGCAGCGTGCCTGCATAATCCGCCAGCCCGCTTTAAATTCAAATCTCTAACGCTGACTACAAAGTTCTCTCCGGTTCTGCACCCACCTACTCGAATGTCCTCATACAGGCAGATATGTTACCTCCTCCAATGAGCGACACCTGGCTCTGCCACCCGTACGCTCACTTTTCTCGTCTGTTGTTCCCCGTTGGTGGAACGTCCTATCAGTTCCTACCAGATCTCTCTACCTTCAAAAACCTCCTGAAGGCCTCCAGCTCTTCAGAGAGGACCTCCTCTCCAATACTACCAACAAATAGACATGATAAATCTGTTTCCCTCTAGTACTGTCAAAGTACTTACTGCTGCACTAACGTCCTTGTCACGCTGTACCTTGATAGTTTCCCTTTTTTTCTGAGTCACTTTGGATAAAAGCGTCAGCTAAATGACTAAATGTAAATGCAGAGAGGGAATCGAAGTAGACTTTAAATCTTAGCCTGGTGTTGTGTTACTGCTGATGTTGTTTTAGTTAAGTGACAAAATCAACATACTGTTGAATGCTCCATTGTTTTGTGAGATCATCCATCGACCTGCAGCTCATGTTCAGAGTCTTCCCAACGAATCCTCTTGCAGTCTGACTAAAACCTGTTTTGCTCTTTTCTTTTCCTGCTGCTTTGACACGTAGTTCCTATCACAGGTGAGTATAGACGGAGAAAGAAAGGGACAAGTGAAAATGGAGTTTGCTTTTATGGTAATATGGTAATAATTCAAGCCCAGCAGCTAGCACTGGAAATGTATGTGATTTTATCCAACCTACCTTAAGACACAAAGCCACGGAAGTCTTTTTACTACACGATTCATCCTCAGACCTGATTATATTTGTATTTTCTTGCCACCCTGGACAACACTGCTTTTTGTGCCTTTAGTGAAGACACTCTGTTGAACTGACCGGTAATTTCCTCTCCCTCCCTCGTAGACGAGAACCACAGCGCCTCTGCAGCGGAGAACAGCCGGCTCCTGGATGTTCCTCGGTATCACTGCGAAGGAACCGAATCCCCTTATCAGACGGGACAGCTCCACCCCGCCATCAGGGTGGCCGACCTTCTGCAGCACATCAACCTGATGAAAACATCCGACAGCTACGGCTTTAAGGAGGAGTATGAAGTAAGATTATTATTAGCAGTACTTTTATCACCAGCACTAGTAGCAATAACAGTAAAAGTACAAGTACTACTCATCAAAGTGGTCGTGTTCATGTTGTTTTTGGAAGTAGTGATACAAATATTACCTCAGATATAACACAGACAAAGATATTAAGGATTCTATATCATTTGTTGACAGTCCAATACAGTACTGCAACACAACACAAAGCTTATTATGAAAATCAATGGTGCTTTATTCAATGTTTTGGCACCACATTAAAATGATAAAATGACAATAAGAGTTGAATTGCTTCTTAATTTGAGATTACTTTCTGCCCTATTGACTAACCCGTTCAACGGCTGCAAACTTTTTTTTTATGATCCTCATTTTTTTGTATCCAATAAGCATTATGTCACCCCGCGTGTACCCGTGGAATAAAACCAGCAGAGTAAAACAATCGTTCCCTTTTCGTGCCGTTGAGGATCCATGACGTGTAATTTTCTCTCCTGCTTTGTTTCGTCTGTTGTTGGTGATACAGAGCTTCTTCGAGGGCCAGTCGGCCTCCTGGGATGTGGCTAAGAAGGAGCAGAACCGCACCAAGAACCGCTATGGGAACATCATAGCATGTAAGAAAGGAAGCTTCATTTATACTTGTTTTTAACAGAAGTGACGGCGTGCTTCACAGGAGGCGAGGAAGGAAGTGATAGCAGTTTAATTAATGTGCTGACAGAATTGTATTTTACATAGAATATTGTTTTTAGTTGATCAATATTTAATATCTTTGCAGCCTGATATGTGGGGTTAAAAGGGTTAAACAGTTTTTCAAGAGTTCAGGATTTTTGGGGCGGGTCTTAAACCACGGCTCGATGATGCACTGAAGCAACATCACCAAGATACGTTTGATATGATCCTTTGTGCTTCTTCAGTCTGTTGCTGCGTCGTCAGGAAGCTTCGGTGGGGAATCCTCTGACACGGCTGAGGCCCCCTCAGAAGCCTGTGGAGGGTAGTAAGGAGAGGGAGAAATTCAGTATGAAAGAGAAATGGGGTTAGGCGTGAAGGGTGAGGAATAGAAGAGCCAAAAAGGGATAAAAAAGAGATACTTCATACTGCTAAATTATATAATTTGACCCAATAAACTTAAATATAAAGTGGCCAATAACATTTTTTCTTTGGTCTGACAAACATAGGAAACAAGGACTTACAGCAGCTATCTGTTTTATAGTCCTGCCTCGTGTCTAATATAATGTAAAGTGTTATAGCAAGAGCTACTGATGAAACTTAAACCCTCAACAGAGAACATAGTGTTTGTTTTTCTCAGCAGAGAAACTCTTTTCATGCATCATGTTCTCTTAAATCCCCTGAAAACCGAGCTTTAAGTTTTAGGTATTTCTCTGTAATATTAAATATTAATCACAGAAAAATCAACAAAAAAACATTTAGATATTATTTATTAATAATTAAAGACTCTTTATCAGGACTGTGTGATCAGATTTGACCCCGTTAGTGCAGTTATCTTCCCTAAAACAAATATTCTCTCGTCTCTTTGTCTCTTCCTGTTACTCTCTCCAACTCTCCTTTCTCCTGTCTTTCTCTAGATGACCACTCAAGGGTTATTCTCCAGCCCATAGAAGATGACCCCTCCTCCGACTACATCAACGCCAACTACATCGATGTAAGTGGAAACGCATCGAATGCTACTATTGGCTCCCAACGAAACCAACGAAACCACACTCCCTCGCTCGTATGTCAGGCCTCTATACCTTTATTGCGTCTACTAGTCATCCATCGTGACCATTTCACGCATCCAGCCACCACCCTGAAAACACGTCATACACACAGTACATGTGTCTTTCTCAGGTGTTCTTTGTTTTCCATGCATTCATGTCTCCATCCGTTCTGAATCTGTCCTGATACGGCCAATTTAATGTAGTCTGTAGGTTTTTAGTCACTCTCTTTTAATGATAGTTTAGAAAGGATGCTAAGGTGCGATCTTTGTTATCTTTGGACAGAGCCAGGCTAGCTGATTCCCTCTGTTTCTAGTCTTTATGCTAAGCTAAGCTAACCGGCTGCCGCTGCTATATTTACTGTACAGAGATGAGAGAGGTATCGATCTTCTCATCCAGCTCTAGGCAAGAAAGTGATCATTTTCTTTTAGACTTTTAGACTCGGCCTTCTGTCTATTCCTCTTCTATCTGGTCCATCAATCCTTCCATCCAATTTATCTATCGTATCGGTCATTTTCCATGTTCGTCTGTCCGACAATCATCTGCATGTTAGTCTGGACACAATGTGCTTTTATTTAAATGCTAGTACTGCTTCACAGCATCTTCTGTATTCTCATTAACTGCCATCAGATCTGTCACACGCATGCTACCACTCACACTGAGCTAGAATCAGAATGAATAGGGCGGACACTCTCTGGTGTATCCAGCTAATCTCTGCTGGCACAGCTGTAGTTAGAAGGCTGTCGCCTAAATGATGAGCTCTCTGAGTGTGTGTGCTGGAGAGAAAACACCAGGAAGTGTCCTTTCTATTCAGTTTCTATTCTAAGTGTTAGATCATGTTTTTTTCTTTATTTTTGCATGTCCTGTTCAAACTCCCATTATGTCAATGCAACTTTTCTTTTCTCTGATTGACACTCACTGACATTGTTGTGCTTTCTTTCTTTCTTTCTTTCTTTCTTTCTTTCTTTCTTCCACTTGTTCTTTCTGCCTGTGGCTTGGGCTATAGATTTGGCTGTACAGGGATGTAAGTATCACTGTGGATTCTTTCATTCACACCCCCTCCAACCTTTACACTTCTCCATCCACGTCACGTTGTCCGTACATTTTGAGTTGCTGGGGTCTGTGCTGCATGAAAGAGTTCACTCCACCTTGACCTCCCACCACCTTACATCCCACTGTGTGCTATAAACTTGCTTATGCGTAGTACCTGAATTTGTCTTATTGCCATCAGGAAATCCCAATCAGAGGTCGCTATAGATTTTTACACCTTGTAGTCGATGTAAAGGCGACAGGCATCAGCGTATCTGTAAATATCTGAGACCAAAACTTCTCCTATATGTTATCACTTAGATGAGATGACCAGCTTTTTCTCATTCTTGGATAAAACTACAAAATTTACAATTACATTCATCATATCGTCAAAATATTTCCGTTAACGTTATTATAAACTTCTTGGCAATGCTTTATTTTGTTAATGTTGCACTGAGGGAATCACAGACTGTGAGATTTGACACAAAGATTTTGAGTTTTTATGTATATTGAGTTGTTGTGTTATGATATTGTGTTTTCAGGGCTACCAGAGACCGAGTCACTACATTGCTACTCAGGGTAAGTTACGCAGGATGATACAAATAATCAATACCTTTATAGTCATTACAAAGTACTGACTGTGTGTCTTTGTGTGTGCGAAGGTCCTGTTCATGAGACGGTGTACGACTTCTGGAGGATGGTGTGGCAGGAGCAGTCGGCCTGCATCGTCATGGTAACCAATCTGGTGGAGGTCGGAAGGGTGAGTTGCTCTTTTTCGTCCCACAAAGTTCATTCAGACACTCGTTTTCCTCAAGCGTCTCATTGTTTGAGTTTTGGTCTGATCGTTTTAATGTTTGATCAAATATTAATCGTTCATTTTTTTAGGTGAAGTGCTATAAGTACTGGCCAGATGATGCAGAGGTGTACGGAGACTTCAAGGTGACGTTTGTGGAGGTCGAACCTCTGGCTGAATACGTGGTTCGCACATTTACACTGGAGAGGGTGAGTGACAGCTTATATTTTGCATAACCTTTCAGAAAAATATGAAACTTGACTAGTTTTGTGGGCTGCACGCTGATCACCTGGTTAAAATGAGTCACATTCAATGAGGGAACATACATAAAGAAATGTCAGCTTTACAGGTACCATTGAATGTAACACAAAAGGTGTCCTTTGTCTGTACTCAGCGTGGTTTCAACGAGGTGCGGGAAGTCAAGCAGTTCCACTTCACAGGCTGGCCTGATCACGGAGTTCCATATCATGCCACGGGACTACTTTCCTTCATCCGCAGAGTTAAAATCTCCAATCCACCCTCTGCTGGGCCTATTGTGGTCCACTGCAGGTATTAAAACACATTTTATATACTTTATGTGCTCTACCACGTGTGATTAATATGCACCCTTGCATCTGAAATATACAGAAATATAGTTTTGGACATGAAGAATGATCTCTGTGTCTGTCTGTGCAGTGCTGGAGCAGGGCGTACAGGCTGTTTCATAGTCATCGACATCATGTTGGACATGGCGGAGAGAGAAGGAGTGGTCGACATCTACAACTGTGTGAAGGCTCTTCGCTCCAGGAGGATCAACATGGTACAGACTGAGGTGACTGCATTACCCATCCTCCATCTGCATCCACATCTTAGAGTAAATAACGCTCAGCCTTCAGCACGGTGCAGGCTGAAGTCACCGCAGCTGCCATACGCTCATTAACATGTCACCGTAGATATGACGTATGATTTAATGTAACACACATTCCTCTGTTCCAAAAGTTAAATTCATCTTAATGCCGTACTTTAGTGCCACCCAGTGGTAGGATCAGGAATTACACTGGGACTGATGAGCCTCCATCTCTGGCTGGAGAGCCACATGGAAAAGTCCAAGCACTGCAGCTGCATACATACATTAGCATTTTCTGTAAAGCTGTGTAAAGTATGTACGCATGTTTAGCTGGTAGGTAAATACTCTCATAACCATCAGAGCAGGAGTGACTCCCCAAGAACTTAACCTGCCACTACTGCTGTTTTTAATCATGCAGCTGATGGCAATATACATTTTCTATATGTTGTTTCCATGGAGACAACAAGAGGAAAAGAATTACAAGCTCCACACGCTTTTCATTATAGCATCCACATGCTGTCGTCCACAGGGATGTGCAGCTTGGATGATTTTAGATCGCGATCGTGATCTTTGGCATCCTCAGAGATGACTTATAACTTTGTTACCTTTTAAGCTTCTGTTTGCAACTTCGCTTGACGTATCTTTAATGTAACGTTGAGCTTTAATCTCTGACTCCTACTCTACTCTGCAACAGTTCACGTCATCCATCCGATAACAAAGCACATTCATTCACCAACGCGGCCTTCAGTTCACGCTTCATTGAACTGAAGCGGCACTCATTTGCTTGAAAGAAAAAAGTACTATTACCCGAGGTGAAGTAAACCAAAACTCAACAGTCATCATCTCACTCATTCATAACTCCATCTCCCATCAGCCACCGCTCACTCACACTGTCTGCACGCTCACTTTCATTTGGTATCACGGCTGTTTGTGTCATCCATGCGGCACGTTACGTGTCTTTTATACCGTTGGCTGATGCTTTTTATCCAGGAGTACAAGCCGTGTGTGTATACGATAATATGCATGTGTTGAATTATTCGTCTTCAGGAGCAGTACATATTCATCCATGACGCCATACTAGAGGCTTGTCTATGCGGAGAAACAGCCATACCAGTGTGCGAGTTCAAAGCTGCTTTCTATGAGCTGATCCGCATCGACTCGCAGACCAACTCGTCGCATCTGAAGGACGAGTTCCAGGTAAACGTGATAGTAAATCTGTGTTTTCAATCCTTGCTGAGTTTCTGAGCTTCTAAATGATTGTGCAGCCCAGAAACAGTATGATTAGTCACAATTTGATGAAGCGATTAACTCCTTTCTCAAATTGTCAACCCTAAAATTTTACTTTGTACTTCAGATTTTAGAAGCAACACTCAGAAACAACTCAAACTAACTGTGTCTTTTAAATTTTTATGTACTTCCATCTTAATTCAGAATCCTAACTTTTCACTGAAAGGGCTCACGCTCAACTAATATCACATTCATCTCTCTCTCTTTTTGTTCAGACGTTAAACTCGGTGACTCCCCAGCCTCAGCCTGAAGACTGCAGCATCGCATTGTTGCCTAGAAACCAAGATAAGAACCGCTTTATGGACGGCCTTCCTCCCGACAGATGCCTCCCGTTCCTCATCACAATAGACGGAGAAAGCAGCAACTACATCAACGCCGCTCTGATGGATGTAAGTCCATAAGGCACTCACACACATGTACAGTGAGGCTGTGTAAGAATAATCTGGGACCTTTCACACTCTCACACTAGAAGTTATGTTTCACGACAGCCTCACGTAATTTGCTCACATAGGAGGTTTCACACAAACGAGAGAAACAAAGAGAGACACACTGAAATATTTCCTATGCTGACACAGATACACACATACGTGCACACAGACTCCCCTCCCTGTTTGTGTGATGATGTGTTTGTGGTTTTAGCAGCAGAAGGCTAGAGACAAATCCAGGTTCTGAAAAGACCACTAGCTTCTCTGGCCACCACCCAAACATTGTTTACATTGGCAACTGTGCTGCCCATGTACCATGACTTAAAAAAAACTAAAGTCATTAAGTAGGTAGAGAAAAAATAAAAGGTAAGATGTTTATTAGCAGGTCTGTTTCTATAGACGTTAGAGGAAAGGATAGTAAGGGGTGGGCTGTAGATGCAGTATGTGAGGTTGAAATAAAGTGTAATACGTGCATGGTGTGGAAAGAAACCTGGCTTCTCTCCAACAAAGCTGTTGGAGGACAAAAATACTGTAGAAATGCTGTAAAACTTCTGGAATTCAGTCCAATCTTCTAAACAAAGTTTAGTCACTTACCTTTGGCCTCTCTCTAACCAAGCTGTCAGAAGAGTTCCAGGTAATTTCTACTTCAAATCTCCGATACTGGATTTGTTTCATGGCTTCCGTGTCGTTCTGCCACCAGGTTTTTGTTGTAGCAAAGCCATTTGTACTCCCCTAAAACCCCCCTCCCTGTAAACCTGACCCCCCTCCCCACATCAGACTCTCCTCATTCATGTCACACGTTTGGCTGCGCATTTTCATCCAGGGCGGCTCAGTTCGCTTTCAGTTCAGCCGGTTCCTTACGTCAGTTTTAATCTGCAGTTAGAGACGTTTCTAACGTGAACTCCAGCTGAAGTTAACTGACCCCGTTAGACGTGGATGTAGACGTTACGGTGTATTTGCAAATGCAACGCATGCTCCTTACCCTCGTGTTTTATAGGCTCCACCGCATGATCATGTGACGTCGCTTGCTGTCCCACAAATCGTCCCACTCTGCTCTGCTGTTTGTGTTTTGATGTGTGTGCGAGTCGGTGTGTGTGTGTGTGTGTTTGAGAGAGAGAGAGAGAGAAAGATGTAATAAAAGCAGCAGATACGATAGAAAAAAACGTTCAGGTAACCAAACAGAGACGCAGAGTATGTGGACAACATGACCCCGCTGTGTGCGTGAACGCCCTGACATTTTGTCTGTCCCTCCTGCAGAGCTACAGACAGCCCGCTGCGTTCATCGTTACCCAGCATCCTTTGCCTAACACCGTCAAAGACTTTTGGCGTCTGGTTTACGATTACGGATGCACCAGTCTGGTGATGCTGAACGAGATCGACCTGGCTCAGGTAACTCACTCATTGATTCACTCATCTGTTACTGCGAGGAAGTACCTTCATGCATAGCAGACTTCCAGAAAAATGCAGGTATCATTCTTAAATATATATGTGTCATTTATCGTATGTTTTAATGCTCTTCTAAAGCTGTGAAGTAAAAACTCTTGCACACCACACTGGGATGATTTCTACGTTCAGGATCAATTTAAACTCCTTCTTGTGGACAGAGAGGTTAATCCTGTCTTGCAGTGACTCCAAATTTGTATCTCAAGTCTAATATTGGCTTAAAATGTCAGCCCAGTCTGAACATCAGCATCACGCCAAAAGCTGCAGTCTGTTGCAGTTTGTCAGAGTGCTGTAACTGTTTGTCCTCAGGGTTGTCCCCAGTACTGGCCAGAGGAGGGCATGCTGCGGTACGGTCCGGTCCAGGTGGAATGTATGTCCTGCTCAATGGACTGCGACGTTATCAGCAGACTCTTCAGAGTCTGCAACCTCACCAGGGTGAGTGGGTTCGTACTGTGTTTTTTAATGTTACGGTTTCTGTTCTCCGTGCCCAGTTCTGAAGCAAGTGTGTGTTGTTTGTTCGCTCAGCCTCAGGAAGGCTACCTGATGGTGCGTCAGTTCCAGTACCTGGGGTGGGCAGGACACAGAGAAGTCCCCGCGTCCAAGCGCTCCTTCCTCAAACTGATCCTGCAGGTCGACCAGTGGCAGCGTGAGGGCGAGGAGGGCGAGGGAAGAACCATTGTGCACTGCCTGTGAGTATAAATACACATCACACCTCACAAAGCTCTGCAGCTCTGAGGAACAACAGAAGGAGGCAGATGATGCCAAATTTTCCTGAATTTAACAGTGGTCTAATAAGGTCTGATATCCACTTGAGGTCTGGTAGTCAATGCTACTTATCTTGGCACCATTTGGTGATTATTATAAAAGTTATTAATGAAACTCGCTTCTTCTTTTTGTCTGATGATGACACAAAAGTCTCCTGACAAGCAGGATGATCTGTGCCAAAATCAACACTGTGTGAGGGAGAGAGGAAGAGGTTCAAACGAAATGTTAAATTGTGCATTTTGTCTTACAGAAACGGAGGCGGGCGTAGCGGAGTGTTCTGTGCCAGCAGCATCGTGTGTGAGATGGCCAAGAGACAGAGCGTGGTCGACGTTTTCCACGCCGTGAAGACTTTGAGGAACAGCAAACCTAACATGGTCGATACTCCGGTGAGTTAGAGAGAGGAAGAGCGCAACATATCAAAGTCTGCGGTTTATTTACATTGTTGCTGCCAACATGATTTTATATTAATGTACGTTTGAATAAATAAAAAAAGGTAGAACATATTCAGATTTCCATATTTTATTAGGGAATACTCTCTAGCAGCCAATCTAAGGAGGTAGCGTATTCATTTCTACTGGTTCTGGTTCTGGACATCACCCATCTTCTTAAAATAACTGAGTGCAGTGCAGTGAGTACTGCCACGTAAAACATTTATTTTTAACTTTACGATTAAGTATAGAAAAAATTGAAGATTATGTCTGCGCTTCAACTCCCTGTTGTGATATTTGCAAAGTAAAAACTAAGATCAAATATGTCTCCATCCAGAACTGAAGAAGCTCACATATGAACATGCGATCACTCAGATATTAAGTTCAGCTCATGTGTGTTCGTCTACAGGAGCAGTATCGGTTCTGCTACGACCTGGCACTGGAGTTCATCGAGTCCTCCTAAACAAAGGAAGGAAGGAGAAGAGGAGGAGGAGGAGGTGAAGAAGAGCAAACATCTTCTCACTTCCTGTGTGTTTGATCCTTTGCTTTCGCTTGGTCCCGACTCCCCCTCTGTGGCGGCCGTTCTGTAGCACCCATTTTGCGTCCCTACGAATGGCACAAGCGAAATCGGCCCCTCGTGCAGTGTTGTGAAGTATCCAAACAAAGGGAAAAAGACTTTTGACAGAAGGAGCTGATGGGAGTGCAAGCAGAGGGGAAGACGCTACTCCTTTTACTCCTTTATGCTTATTGTACAGCTTTTTGAGTGCCAGCGGGCTCCTGTATGTTTTGGGCCCCATTTAAATGTTTATCGTCTCACCACACCCTCACGTGGACTCGATGCCTCATGCTGTTCCAGCTGCAGTACTCAATGTGCACTGTAGATGTCTCCCTTACCCCCCTTTGCAAGGTGCAAAGCTGCTTTTGAATAACTGCAAGTTTTCAGTGGCCCCCACATTGCTCTCATGCTAATTTCTGAGTAACTTAACAGTGTTGGGCATCTCATCGTGGTGATGTTTGAATATTTGCAGTACTTTTGTACAAGAACAAGAAACTTTAAAAGTTACAGCCTGGCCAAACTCTGTGAATGCTTCTGTTTTCTTCTCCATACATCAGCAGCATCTTCTATTATTTTTCAAGCCAGAACATAATTATGCATTTAGATACTTAACAGCCACTTTTGCATTCGGTTACAGCACACTGTCAGATATACATAGAAAATAACCTACTGTAAATGTCGATATAAGTTTGCTAATTAGATGAAGTAGAAACGAGACTGAAGATGGAACAAAAACAGGGGTGGTTAGGCGTTTAGATTTTTATTTTTTATTATTATTTTGTATTTTTCATGAAGTGGCAACTTGAAAACTGTGTAGGATTTTCACAAAAAAAAAGCTGTTTGTGTGATATGTGTCATTACGTTTTCTGCAGTGAGCTGCGGAGTTGATTTCCTCTGCTTTTGTTTGCATCATTTTACTGATCTGCTGGATAGAAAGTCACGTTTGCACCCCGAAATTATCAAAAAACAACGACAAACACTTTGAGATTTTTTTTTTTTTTTTGTTCAACCATGTGACATTTAGCATAATCATGTTTGTTTCAGGGCTGGGCCCAATGCACTTTCAATTCAGCCAATTCACAAATGGGATGTTTTTTCAAATGGGAACAGATTTTAGGTACGAGGGAACGTTCGAGAACAGCAAACAGGTCAATTAAAGTCTCCATTTATGGTTTGAATGGAATTGGAAGTGAACTGACCCCAGGCCTCGTTCGTTTCGTGCACTGGTGGCCAACACTTTTTCTTATTATTTTGTAGCTGATGTTTATTCATAAGCCAAAGACTTTGTGTAAATATGTCTATATGGATAAAGCACATTGTTTGTATTTATTGTTTGTTTACTTGCATTGCTTGTAAGAACAATCATTCTTCATTCCATGTTTACTCTACCACCAGCGATTCTTAAACCGAGCGGGGGTCGGGACGCAAAATGGGCCGCGAGGTCCGTTTCCTCTGGAGAGTATTAGTATGATTTAACGAGCCCATAATGGGTCCCGAGGTAAACGAGGCTACAGCTGCTCAATTTGGGTCCATGAAGAAGAAGTTTAAGAACCCCTGATAGAAGCTGTATATTGAAGCATTAGAGGTAGTTTTTCAGTATTTAGGTGGAATTCAGTAGTATTGTCTTGTTTTCACTTAATGAAACTCTCTGTGATGTTACCGTGGTTTATTTGTGTAAAAGCCCCCATTGTCCTGTATGTGGTCAGTAGAACATCAGTGCATCTATACGCACAGAGTATTTCGGATAACGGCTCCCGTCCCTCTGAACATCTCGGTCGGGATGAGCCGTTTATCTTCATCCTCGTATCCCGCTCACCGTTAGCCCTGAGTGCACGCCGGACTCAAACAGGCTCAGTGAGCGAAAGACGCAGGACTGTGAAACAGAAACATTTATCGTGCCTAATCATTTGAATTTCCTTGTTCAAAGAAGCATTTTAACAGCATCCTAGAGCTTTGTTTGTTGGACGCGTTCTCATGGACGATCAGTGTTTTGAATATTTTTTGGACCATGATTCAGCGTGCTTTATTAATCAGATTGCTTCATGAATTCTTTGTGAGGCTTTACCGAATACGGGATGTGTTTCTGTTGTGGACAAACTGATTCATTTCAAAAAATAAAAATTAAAAAAAAAAACTTTATTGTAAATAAAATGTCAGAGGTTCCACTTGGCTGGAACAAGAAGTAGCCCCAGGTCTGCTGTTAAGGATGTGACTGTAAATAGACTATCATGAGTACCCTCAAAAAGCCTCTATTGTTGGATGAACAGTGGAGATTCAGACGATGGATGCAATGTCAGAACGTTAGTTCTGCTGTAGATAAAAGAGATTGTACTCCTGGAGGATTCGACTGCAAAATGTTGAGAGATATTGTTTAAAAAGCATTTTAGTTTCCACTGAATAGAGAACTTTATTCCGATGGCGAAACATCAACCCTCAGTTATTTTTTTCCTCCAGACTTCTGGAGAACGGAGAGAAAAGTCAGAGGCCCTAACATGTTACCACGGGGATGATGATGATGGGGTTTGATCTCTAAAGCATGCAGAGAGAGAAAAGTGAAGCAGACGAGAGTCTTAACAGAAATTACACACAGTACGTCGCCCTTCTCAACTACAAACTTTAAGGGGAAAATTAAGGAGCAAGTCCTGTTCAGATGGCCACAGCTCCTCCATAATTAATCAGAAGTAACGGCCCTGAAGAGTAGTGAATGAAGCGGATGTCTGGATGAGAGGCCAGTCTGAGTATAGAAATTGATATTCATGGTTCATAATTATTCTTGTCTGTAATGTTTGGCTTCTTTGCTGTAATAAAGACCACTTCTTTAATTAAGACTGTTGGGTGTGTTCTGTTGTTAGCGTACAATCAAACGGATGTTAAGCGATACCGTTTAGCTTCCCCACCCTTCACACACTGCTGCATCCCATCTCACTTTTGCATTGTACTTTATGTTTTTGGGATAAAACAGTTTCCCGTGCCTGTGCACTTCATGTTTGGTCGACTGGGTCTCAGGTGGAAGCTCTTACTGATGGCTCTGATCTATTTAAGTGTCCCAGTGAGCCGTGACTGTGGGCCGGCACGCACGATACCGGGATCCTGAAAGGGAAGCGTATCATCAGCTCACACACTACTTTTTAATTCATAAATGCTCTATCAGTAACTAATTAAATCACTTAATTTATTTAAATCGTCACAGTCGTAACTTGGAGCCAATATTTTAATGAGTCGCTTGAATTCACCCTGAGCAAGATTCCCTCCCTTCGTTATGTAGACACAGAGGATAAGAAACACTTTATTTGGGTTAATTCTCCATAAATAGCTCTGCCTTTCAGCTAAAATTCACACCACTTACCTACTTTGTGGTACCATTGCATCATTTAACCCTCTCCGGTTGACCGTCACCTGGCTGCTTTTCTGAGGCCCCACAGGGTGACAGACTTGATACAACACTGACAGCTGTCACCTCCAAAAGCTCTCAGGTGATACCACCATTGTGGGATATGAGCAGGAGCACATGACTTCATCGACTGGTGTCAATCTCAACCACCTCCACCAAAGAAAATGGTTGAGAGTGACGTCCAGGGATTAGATATCTACACGGTGGAAGCGTACAAACACCTGTGTGTGCACCTCAACAATAAACTGGTACGGAAAAGGTCAAAGGTCATGTTAGTAAAGCTGACATCCATCACGAACACCTCCTGTCCTCTCCTCAACAAACAAACTGCTGCTCCCACCATGTCAGACTTTAACACCAGCATGACTTCATGACTTTTTCTATAGATTTCTTATTTATGAGTTATTTCTTGTGCTGTGACAAGTGAATTTCCCCGGTATGGGATCATTAAAGTTTCCTTTTCTAATGATTATATAGACGTCAGAGGATAAAAACTCTTTATCTGGGTTAATTCCCCATAAATAAACCTGCCTCTCCGCTAAGACCCCACACCACTTTCCTACTTTGTGGTATAGTTGCATCATTCCACCTTTTCCAAAGTCCAAAAAATGAAAACGCTCTCTCACAACCATGCCGTTTTCTTCAAAAAAGTTTAATTTGCATAATTATTTACAACAGATGATGTTGATAGCAGTACTTAGAAGAGGCAAAGTATACTGAACCACATTGATAAAGCAGGAAAATAATAAAATGATATAAATCGTCGAAACCATTTCAAAACCTTGCGTTTAGAAAAGAAAGTTTTACAATTCATTTATAGGTAAACAAAAGTCTAGAAATGAAATATTCAGCTTAAATTAATCTTACAAACACAAACTGATCTGTAGAATGCTGTAATACTTGAACAGCAATGAAACACTAAATAATACATTCATTTTCACTATCCTGCATGCTATCTGAAGATCTTATAAAATAATGTTGACAAAGGAACAGTAAACAACAGAAACATGGTCAAGAGCGGAAAATAGTTCCATTTAAATTAGGCATATATTATATATTTATATATGTATATTTCTGTACAAATACTGAATATTTGGCATTATATTTATCCTCATTATTGATATATCTAACAATTCAAAATAGTTTTAAGCTAACCACAAACCTTTTATGCTATCAAATTTTTCTCATGTCACATTCAAAAACCCATAAGAGGCCTTCTGTTATTTCTACCCACAGCCACGACACAAGACATTTCTCCACCGAAGGCAAACAAAATTGTGACAGCTCTCTCCCCTCATAAAACGCAAAGAAACGCAAAGAACAGCACGGATATAGAAACATTGTTCCTCCCACTTGTACAGTAGCACGCAATTTGACAAACAAAAATGTAAATGTGGACAACGTGTCTGTATATATTGTGATTGTATGTCCAAGAATTGGTGCAGAGACAAGCAGTGGTGTAAAATAATATCCTTCAGAGGTAATGTAGACTGATATTGTATTGTATAATGTAGACACACTGACTCAGGCCCATAATACTATAGAGGGAACTGAGGTCTAAATAAAATAAACTTAAATAATATAAGAGGACTCTAAAGTTCTCATTTAACGTGACCAAAACAAAACACGTGCCTATTTAAAGGAATAATTTGATCTTTTGGGAAATGCGCTATTTAATTTCTTGGTGAGATGAACAAACATACAAGCCGCTCTCATGTTTGTTTGATAAATATTAATCTATAGCCAGCCTGGTTAGCTTAGCTTAAAGGTCCAGTGTGTAGGATTTAGTGGCACCTAGTGGCGAAGTTGCAGATTGCAACCAACTGAATACTACTAACATGTAGTAAAACTCAAAAGCAAAAGGTCATATCTCGATGGGAGCTTTTTGTTTGTCTGCTCTGGGCTACTGTAGGAAAATGGCGGCTCAACATGGCGGACTCCATGGAAGAGGACCCGCTCTCACACGATGATTCTTGTGTTCAGGTGATTATACACTAATGAAAACATACTAATTATTATCAGTCAATTCCTGCCAATAGATACTCCTAAATCTTACACACTGGACCTTTAACATAGAGACTATTAATTAATTATTTGTTTGTTCCACCCGATAAGGGTAAAAATGACATTTTCTGGCTTTAGATGTGAACAGAGCTAGGTTAGCTGTGTCCACCTGTTTTCAGTCTTTATTCTAAGCTAAGCTAATCAGCTTCACACTTAATAAAAAGATAAAAGCGATATTGACCGGCATCTCCAACTCACGGCAGGAAACAAATATTGCGTATTTCCCAAAGTGTCAAACTTTCAGATTTAGGTTTGTCATACATCTAAAGATCATGATGAAAAACCAAACTAAATATCTAAATCAGGGTTATTGCTTGAGGAGCAGATACACTCTCATTCAGCCCGGTATTAATGCAAGCACGACGACATCAAATATGATCCATAATTACTCAGTTGACTGCTTGTTGTCGGGTGACGACGCGCGAAACTCGGTCACTTGGTTTATGAGAAGAGAGAGCAAGCAATAGAAAGACATCTTTGCAGTGCAACTGTATCAGAAACAAGGAGAAAAGCTTTTGATGAAAGTTTAATCTCAGAGAAAAAAAGAGATCCTCAAGATGTGTAGAAGGGAAAACTCAGGGCTCCGTCTTGAGGATGTGAAATGACACTGCTGTTGTAGCGTGTGTGTGTGTGTGCATTTGATGCTTTTGGTGTGTGCTGATTGTCAGAATAAACAACAACAACAACAAAACCAAAAAAAAGCAAATTTTGGAAAAGTACAAGGAGAGAAGTTTGTTTGATTCAGCACCTATACAGACTTCTCTGAGGTTTATCTTCAGGACAGCGATGCTAGTTTAAAATATGGTGCTGCAAACTGTGTTTAAGCACAAAGCATAAACGGATGTCCGACAGGGAAAAGTGACCCTGTATGGGTAGTACTGAAAGTTTTTCCTTTACGCTAGATATTTTCTGTTTGAACTCAGCATAAAGTAAGTGATCATGGATGAGCTGTGTAGGATTGAGTGCTGGGTGACGGTGACAGCACACGTTTTTTTTTTTTTTTGCTCCTGTGTTGTACGGCACGATGGACGGCGTGCTTTCAGTGCTCTGTGAATGAAAAGGTGATCTCCACCTGGAGGGGGCGGGGGGAGGGTGGGGACAGAAGTACTGCTGCATAGTACACAGGCGTGACAAAGTGTTCCTGTGGAGGTTACAACTACTCCTAATATATATCATGTCTGCTAAAAACACTTAAACCGTGAGGTAAATAGCTGTAAGTGAGCCTGCCTGTAGTTGTATGAAAACACTATTGCACTTTTTGGCTGGTCAAGTTTCGTCAGTCTCCAGATTTTGTAGATGTAGATGCCCAAAGACATCAGAAGATTACAATATCACAGCTAGGAGGAAAAGCAGATAAAGTTTAAAACTTGAAATAAATGTTCTTTCGTCGATTTGCTGAAATGTACGGAAGCCCCGAGCTGCCACGCGTTCATACATTTCATTTTCTCGTGACAATGAGTTCATTCGTCTCTAGTTATATTTGTCATTATGTCGAAATAACGAATGTTATTATCCTGAGATAACAGGTTATTTTTGTCAGGACTTCTTTATTTTCCTGGAGGTAACAATATAATTAATTTGAGATTTATGTCGAAACAACAAATGATATCCCGTGGTAACGGGATTTTGTTTCTCAAGATAATGAAACTTGGAAAACTTGGAAATTTTCCTGGGACAACAGCATAATTAATTTGATATCTTGAGAAAACAAAAGGATAATCTCGTATATTAAATGAATGCAGGTGTGGTAATGTTGAATGTTGCAATGATTTAATGTACGAGACTATCCTTTAGTTTTCTTCAGATCTTGAATTAATAATGTTGTTATCTCAGAAAATGATTCTGTTATGTCATGATAAAAAACTCATGAAAGAGGAAACAAAATGTGTGAATGTATGGCTGCTTAGGGCTTCCGTAGAAATGGATGTGACATTCCGAGATGTGTTTACACCGTCATGTCCTCTAAATTTTCTACAATTTGCTTTGTTCATAACAGAGATTCATCCTCTGTCTTAAATCCTGGAAATGTCACTGCACCGTGGTGACGCGTAGCAGAACATTTGCGTGAGCTGAACCGAAAAAAAAAGAGCAAAAACAAATGTTAGCAAATCCTCCTTTTGATATCCTCTAAGACTGTATTGTGCTGAAGTTTATTACAGTTTGGATTAGTCAAATATAAATGTGGATTTTTAAATTCTGCAGTCCGACCCAGTCCAGTTTCCAGCCCTTTGTAACGGTATTACGGACAAACTTGCACTTTAAGAGGTGTTTTTTTTTTTTTAACGTCTCTCGACCCAGAACATTCACTCACAGAGTCCTATGAGAATCAAACTGTAAGGCACCTGAGGATTTGTCATGTACATAATTGCCAAACTCCTAAGCCCCTTCGTAGCATGGTGGGTAAAAATATGAGACACGGACGCAAAAAAGAAAACTATTTTCTAAGCTATGAGGAGTAACAACAGGAAAATGGTACCATGATTATAGAATAGCCCCGCATGATACCACGAAAACAAAACAGATGTTTAATATCTCTGCCACCACGTGTATTTCATGCCCCTGTGACGTTTGAGGACATCTTTGTGTCTGATATCAGTCCTGTACTGATAGATGACTGGTGCAAAAAACAGCTCAAGTGACATCATTTTTCATTCAAGCCAGTGACGGTGAAGTTGTGAGTCTGGTTCATAAGTTAATCTGTTTCAGTGAAGTGCTAAAAACCAACCTCATTACCTGCTACCAACATTTTGTGGGTTTTCACTCGTGCCTGCAGGTTGGAAAATCAATTTGAACAAAGCGGCCCGGAAAATTCCAGAAACAGAAAATATGAAACCGAAGCTACAAAAAGACAAAAAAGCTGCTTTTTTAGAAGGAGGGGAAGGAAATCCTGCATCCATAAAAATGTTTACCAGATCAGCAGGTACTATGCATGATGGTATCACAGTATGCAGTCTGTGGGAAGTAGACTTGATTTGCATGACTTTCAGTCAGGTGGAAGAGCAGTTGGATTGTTAAAGTAGCCCCGTCATCAGCTGCTGTCATAATTAATCAGTGATGCTGCTTTTAAGGAGGAACCAGTTAAACAAATGAGGACTGTTAATATTTCAAAGCTAACATCCATCCAGTCAAAAAGATGAGTGAAGATGCTGATATTTATAGACCTGCAAGGGGGAGACAGTGACAGGACAGACTCCACCGAGTGAAATGAAAACCAAACTGTTAGAGAATAGACTGTAATGTTGAGAGAGTAATTCAATAGATTTAGCCACAATCTGTCAGATCCTTCTTCTTTGAAACCCAATATGCATGCTGTGATAATGCTGCAGGTAAAGCCTGTTAATGGAGGAAGAGATGAACTAAAAAGTAAGCCCTTGCCATCTTACAAGTTTCTGTAATTCATTCTTCAAGCAAATGATTCTTTAGCTCTTTATAAGGTAGACGTACGGTTAAATAAACTAAATCATGAAGTCATGAAATATATTTATTGGGACATATAAATCTAAACTCTAGACTAAACTCTCCTATAATAGAACTCTCTGTGTAAACATATCAGGAAATATGGTTCCTATTTTATATAATTCATAAATAATCAATATATAATAGAATAATTTCTCTGTTTTAACCATCCACCCATCCATTATCTGTAACCACTTATCCTCATCAGGGTTGTGGGGAGTGGAGGCGGGTTCACCCTGGATAAGTCGCCAGTTACAGCTTGGTTTTATTTTATTTCAATTGATTTATTATATTATTTCTTTGAACCTGCGTGAATTCATCCCACTAGGACTCTCGAGAAACCCTTTCATGTGCCCTTTCATAATTCATCCTTAAACTGATCAAATAAATGACAAACTAATAATAATGAAGTATAAAAGTTCTGGGCGTGACTTCTTCTCTCCTGTCAAATTCAGTTGGATTTTTTGCATCGACACGGGGCTCTACATTCATGAGTGGTTTTGGTTTAAGGCCGTCCGGTAAGGTAAGAGTTTCAGATTTTAGCACTGACGTCACAAAGTAAAATACCTGCAAAGCCTCAACACAAGCGAAATAAACCCCCGTCGTCATGACACCTCCAGATAAGTATGACTCACTGCCTCACACGAGTATTTACAGCACACAGGCTGATCTCCCCGGCTGAGTGTCATTGTAATTACACCAAGAAAACACTGTACTGCAGCGTAATTCTAGTGGCCCTATATCAACATTTGTTTTAATTAGCTGGGGTTTAGATTGGCAAATGAGGATTAATGGGCATGTATTGCAAAATGTCGGTGTGATAGGTACAATACAGTATGTTCAGCTAGCTCTAGCGGTATGCCCTTGGCTCAGGGTGGGCATATTCGATTTTACTTTAAGGTTGGTGGAATGTCAAAGCCTGTAATCTCTCCCGTCGCTGACCTCTTTGCATGTTAGAAACGTAGTTAAACCTTCTCCTCTTTTTTTTTTCCAACACTGAGGGCAAGAGCATTGCAAAGATGATCTTTCCTAAAGTCACAATCCACCACAAGTCATCGGAGAGACAACGGGCACCATATTAATAAATCTCTGTTTAAAAAGTCCTTGAGTGTGTGTGTGCGTGCACATAGGACTGGGTAAAGGACAACAGTTTTAGAGTAAAAAGCAGCACCATTTACTATAGTAACTGAATATTGTTAAAGTGTCATTTGCACCTGTCTTTCCTAGACTAAATGAGCAGATCAAAATAAACAACACAAGTGTTTTTCGTTATGCCCCAGTCGGAACAGAAAGGTTGGATGCAGAGTGTTATGAGATGTGGTTTCTGTTAGCTGAGAAACACCCCTTAATAAGCAAAACAAACGCACTGTCAAATCAACCCACAACTGTTTCAACTATAAATATTAAATGTATACTGTAGATTGTGATGTCTGTCATATGATAGATACTGTAAGAGTTTAATTAAAAGTGTTAGAATCACAATATTGTAATTTGTACGAGAGGCCTGAACGGCGTCAGAGAGAAAATGAAAACAGAAACACAAGGTGCAGTTTATATGACCTATAGAGTTACATGAAATTCTGTAGTAAATTTTCCATATCTTGTCCTTGCAATTCAACTGCAACAATATCACATGAGCTTCATAAACTACATTTCCCTTGGAAATACAAACATGAATATTATAAGGTGCAAAATGCATTGTTTGATACAGTCACCTCTTCCAGGCTGCGCAAAAACTGTCTCTTCTTCTTTTGTTTTTTTCTCTTGTTAATAATTCATATTTGTTCTGCAATGGAAATGCATCCAGCAGCAAATAACGTACGTTAGCTTAAAAATGTCCTAAGAGGGGATCACGGGAATGAAGATGAATACGATGGTCGAGGATTTATGAGCCTTAGTTTTCAGATCTCAGTCAGCAACACTGGTCAACAGCTGCAGCATGCCTGGTTAAACATGGAGAGATGACACGTAGCTCGAAAGATGGCGTGGAGTACAGTTGTGCAGCACCTTAAATATGCTGTTGAGCATTTTTAACACTATTTTTTTAACCACAAACTGGCAGGAAAGTAAGAGAAACTAATCAACCAAGGTACCAGGGTTTACCCACCACCATAGAGAAGGCTTGGTGTGAAGTTTGAACCTCATCACAAGACAATATTTTTATGCATATTTCAATAGGAAACACCAACCTCTGCTGCCGCGGTTCCTTCACACAGGGTGCTTTAGCCCAAGACCATTGTTGCTGGTGAGAAACTCTAGGAAAAGTTGCACTTTGTGTTTCCCTTTGTGGCAAGTATAGCGTTACCCTTACTCACAGCGGGGCGATGGCAACAACGGGTGGAATCAATCAAATAAACGCCGGGTGAAATGTTGAGTTTGGGGTTATAGCAGCTCGTTCTCGTGGTGCAGAAGAGTCCCGTGTGGGATTTTAAAGCTACACTAGGCAACTTCACGTGTTAGTGGCTCATGTTTACCAATCCAGCTGGCCTGTGTTCAGTTTTAAGAATACCAAAAGGACAAAGAGAGGCAAAAGGCCTAACGCTGGTGTGTCCAGTTTTCTTTTCAGTGTTGGGGCTTCGTGTTAAATGTTTTATTGATTACGTCCTGTGGGAAGCTGACTCACCTGACGTCTCTTTCAGGGAAGAGGGGGTGTTCTTCCCTATGGCAGTGCCACATTGTCATTTAAAGTGATTTTTAAAAAAGGGGGGGTGGGGGACTGAGATCTTGCCTAGTGTAGCTTCAATAGAGAAAGCCCAGAAAATGGCGACAGATGATCGAACAGACAGATGATGACAGCAGGAGGGAGGCTGGATGTGGCGCCACGAGCTGGTGTTGGGTGGTGGTAGGTGGACAAAAAAGGGGGCTGAGGATGAATCCGTGGACCTCAAAGCCGCGTCTGGGCTTCAGGGATGTAGATCTCGATGCTGTCCGCCCTCTCTGTGGCTGAGTTCTGTCTGAAAGAAGCTGCTCGTTTGGCAGCCATGAGGCGTCTGCGGGCTTCCTGTCGCTGGCGGTCCTGAAGGTCCAGAGAGCGCTCTCGCGTCATACCGCCACGTCCCTTGGTTGGCCGCTTTGGCAGAGGTGGTGGCCACTTCCTCTCCTTGGGAAACAGAATGACATGATTGTTATAGTAATGTATCAATGCTGAGTCACAGAAGAGGAATATAAATAAAACAGCGTAACTAAATCCATGTTTACAGCTCAAATATTTGTTAGACGTGTCCATGTGTGCCAGATATAATAAATTATACACCAGCCCTTACAACTAATGGATTATGAACAGATGAGTCAATGTAATCAGTCGTGTTTGATAACTGCTCTGTTATGAAGTGGAAGTAAATTGTCTGCAGGATCCCACACTCTTTATGGAGGCATAATAAACCTACAACAGCAATATCTTTTCATTTTAGTGATGCTAAATTGTTTTATTCAGTTGTATATAATCTCATTTTAAAAAACCAAGAGAGAACTCGGTACAGGAACTCATAATTGAAGATATGAGGAAGGAGAAATGTAATATTAAAACACTGCGAGAGTCGTTTGATTTCATCGGGAAACTGAGCAGGAATGATAAATGTTGAATCAATGCAGATAAATGAAATGCTAACAGGAGTTTTATTTACTCTGGAGTGAGCTTTGGAGAACTTTAAAATAAGGTCTCATGTGACAAACAGGTCGTCCTGCCCCGGCTTGTTGTGCCATGGTGGACACTATATAAAAACCTCATTTTTCTAATTATTTCTATGTTTAGCAGTCCTTTGATTCTTATTGTAGTAAAGGTGATACTAAGTGTATTTGGCCAATGCTACGTCATGTTGTGGTCTCATTAAAAATCCATATTAAAAAGGAGGAAGAAGGTTTCTTAACATGATTGCAGACTAGACCAAGTGTAACTGCGTATCCCCTCCTGTGTGTTTTAGTGTGTATAGGATAGCGCTATATCTGCAGTGCTGAGGTGCTGTATATTTACGCACCAGAAAAAACAGCATATGAACAAAATCTGCATCCGTGTGACCCAGAAGCTGTTTGCTCAAACAAACCCGTGTGACCTACACGCTGACATAGAGTAACTTTTGAAAGCAAGGCGAGCTTTTCAACTTGGTGTTTGTGTAAAACTGTGCCTGCCTTGAAGGAAAGGAAGCCCGGTACAGAGCATCTGTGTCACTGTTAGGGCTCAGCTTCATGGAGCTTGCAATGTGCCCATTAACTGCTGGAGGTAAATAACTCGCTTACAGCTACAACTGTAGCATGAAGACAATTATCCGAGTGCCCTGAAGGATCTTGTCTATCTCTGTAAAAACACGTTATCAACCTAAATGTGCTCTCCAACAAATGCAGCTCCTTCAGTCACTCTGTTTTATTTCAGCTTTAAACTAGTCAGTTTCCAGTCAACAAGTCACCTCTTGTTTTTAGGTTGCTAACTATTTACAAATCAGTGTTGCATGTCACATGGATATTGCAGGAAAACTGTGCCATCGAATTCTGTGGAAATATGACAGAACTTGACAGGAAACGTGGTTGGTAAAGTCATCCTGCTTTGATTCACCTCTACACCTACTGTAAAGCTGGCAAATAAGACAAAAACTGAGAATTTCAGTGAAAGTTTTGTATGAGATCAATCAAGATTAACCCCTTTTTTCTCCCCTTTGGTTAGTTTGTGAACTGGAAATCTCAAAATGTTGAAATTATCTGTAAGAATTGTCCATTAAGTTCAGTTTGTTTGACATTACTTAATGCTACTGAAGAGCAGCTTCAAGCGCCGTATTCACGGCTTTACCTTCCATTACTGCAAACTAAAAGCAGGTCAATTACAATGACAGCATGGATCAGACAGATAAAAAAAACTAGTCCTATATTATTCTGGAGACACAAACTGATGATTTTAACAGGAAAACATCTCCGAGGTTGCTCCTAGCTGTCTAAGCTGAACCGATGTTGCCTCCTAACATTGTCCCTGCAGTGGCATGATAAGAATGATTAACCTCCTGCTGGTCACAAGCCTAAAAAAAGACGGCAAATGTTGTGAGTGCAGTTTTCATCAAAAGCTGAGCAAGTTCATCTGGAGCCCATTAACACTAATTATTATGTGAGCGTGTGGAGTCCCAGAAAAACAGTTTCACCTTCTTCTCTGGGCTCTCCACCAGCTGCCACTGGTTGCTCTTGATCTGCTGCAGCTCATCAAACTTGGCAGTGACGTCATCGATGGAAAGCTGCAAGAGGTCCCAGAATCCAGCCAGGTCCTGAGATGTGGGTCTGGGCATGGCACTGGGGTCCTGAAGAGACCAAATGTAGTGACTTTTTAAGTGAATCTAAGTGAAAGGACGTCTCGTCTTTGCTTGACGTTTCATAACTAGGTTCAGGAACTTGAACAAATAGCACGCATTGGACTTTTCCCTTCATCCCTAATCCTTTGACCCATAACCCTCCCACAGTACATCATTATGTTTCAACTTCATCTATAATGTGCAATAAACCTGTCTAAATCTATGTCCCTACGGTCTTACCAAATCTATGCTCTAAAAAGTACTTTGAGGACACCACCTCAACATTTGAACCTCACCTTTCCCACCACTGTGTGGCAGTAGAGCGCCAACAATAGTTCCTAACCTCCCATAACCTGACACTCTCAGAGAGCAGCCTTTAAATGGATCCTTTTTTATTGCAGCAGAGCCGGTCTGTTGCAACAGTGATAAATGATTCTTGAAGTTTAGTTTTATAGCCACGTTCAGAAACGCACGATTGGGGGACACAAACATGCAGATTCACCCACAGTCATGAGCTCAAATCGAGCATCATTCTTTCTGCTCCGGCCCAAGGTGTGCACGAATTGATGAACTCATTTTTGTCGTCATTCGATCTTTTTCTTAAATGATCACAGTTCTTTGGAATAAATGACAAAAATCTGGTTGCTGCTGCATTTCTGTGGTGCATTGCTGCTTGTGAGACCTAGCCAGGTGGCCGATGTGTCAACTGTGCTAAACCAGAGCTCGCAGATTTAGGCAGCCAAATACAGCTGTGTGCTCGTTACCACAGACAGCAAGCACAAAATGAGTGTCACCTCAGTCCAAAGGACAGGTCCATCAAGTCAAACTTCAAAGAACGTTCAGACCTTTTTATAGACACATCACGCAGTTCCTCCTGCATCCAGCAGGGATCCTGAGCCGCTCTCCCATTCAGACACATCTGAAAGCTCAGGGCAATCTAAGGCTTGTCACTACCAATGTTAGACTTAATTCATCATCCTATTATCTACGGGGAGAGAGCGAGACAGTGCGGCCCAAAACCATCCAAAAGAGAACAACACACCAAGTTAAGACACACACACACACACAAACGCACGTTAAAAAAGAGAGTAGGCAGATTTCAACCACCTCCACATGATTTCGCATTTCATTTTAGAAATTATCTACGCTTTACTAAGGTGAGATTAAGTGCCTGCCTGTCTCTTTCACTGTCTCTCTCTCTCTCACTCCCTACTGTATCTGCAGAAACATTCCCACTTAGGACACTATCATCGGCTAATAAATGCTGACTGTGTGGATAGCTAGAAAAGGTATGAGTTTCCAGTCGACGTGACATGACGGCTAAACAGTGAGACAATGTGGTAGTCCATTATTCAAGCTCTGAGATCCCATTCAAACTGCTGCCTCTGTGCATTAATGGACAGCTTCAACACGGGTGCTGCTTCCTATTGGAATTCCCCTTTCGTTTACTGCGGGGTCAATAGCAGCAGAGGGACTGCTTCGCTATTGATCTCTGTGGTCTATTTCTGGAAGGTGCAGTGTCAGGCCGAGCACCTTCTCAGAGCTGGGAGAAAGAGAGGCCTATCAACAAGTTTACCCCCTGATCTTTTGTGTTTTTCTGTGTAATATATGAACAGCGTCGAGGTCGGCACAGTGAAAACGCATAATACTCACCAGATTCTGCTGACATAGCCAGTAAAACTGCTGAAACTTTTGAGACATTAGTAGCTGAGCACTTCCCACTGCACTCCGGATTTTTCCTAGGACTGACGGACACACACAAACACGGACACACACACACACAGAAAGAGACATTCTGGTTTCAACACTGACAGCTTGGCAAAGGCCAACATGTTGAGCAATGTCTTTCAGTCAGTCATTCACAAGGAGCCAATCTGCTCACAAAACGCCTATCACGACTCCATGTTTTCATTGTCAACACGACAGCTAATACTGTGAATGTTCTCTTTGGTTAGACTGTTATACATACTGCAAAACAGCACATATCATGAAATAATTGTCCCCAGATATCAAAAGCAGCACCTGCTTTGACAAGCATGTAGTTTCCCTCAGGACACTCACTCTCCTCTGAGAGGTCATGCTCCTCTGCTTCTCTCTCCATCTCTTTGCACCATCCCTCCAGCCGCTTGGTTTCATTGTGAAGGAGCTGCATAAACCAACTGCCGTCCCTTCGTAAGGGGGACACTCGGCCCGTTTCGGTGCTCTCCAGGCTGGGTTCAACAAGCCAGGGTTCAGGCTGCGGGCTGGAGGGCCCGCTGGAAGGCCGGTAATCCTCCCTGTAACTGAACAGGCCCTGTGTGCGCACCGTACGGATGGCCCCATACTGCGTGGGAGTGCTGGGCTCAGAGTGGCGACCGAAGGCACCGCCAAACTGGAGCCCCTTGTCCTCCATGGAGGGGAAGCCCTCCAACTCCATGTCTGCTTGTACTGCAGTGGTCACACTGTTGGAGCGCTTGAACCTCCCGTGCCTAAAAATATATGAGTTGTAAGTTTAAAAAATGCAGCTCAAATGCACTAACCTTGTACTTGTGTTTCTTCTGTCTGAGCCACGTACCGTTTGTGATCCTCCACCTGGATCCCTATTGAATGGAACTGAGGAAGGCCTTTACTTTCAGCCTCAGAGTCTGTCACAGTTTCCACCTGATAAATACAGACAACAGAACACTGAAATTACCATCATTAGCACCAGAAATGCACGAACACGCCAAAGTATTGCATTTAGAAATTTCTTGCCCATAGCTGATGCCTTAAATTTCCAATTTTGTCTCCCAGCTAGCAATGTATGTTGTTGTGTCTGCTGTTTTGATGGGAGTTCTTAACAATTCCACAAAGACATATATACAACCTTTCTGAAGCTACAAAACAGCTAATATTATACACATGGGCCAATAATAATGCTGCTTGAACCTACAGATATCTAAAACAAGAACCATAAGTCAGGAATGAATTCCCATTCCCCCGCTCAGCAGAAGGTGAGGAGGTGGTATAGCAGGTACAGTTGTAGTGTGAGTACTCGCACAAGGAGGATTTTGGTTCTCAGGAAACTGAAAACAGGAAGTTGGTAGTTGAATCATCAACTAGCTGCAACTCCACTTTAAACAGCTGCATTCGTAAGCGGAGATCCATCAACTGTCTTGGACACCAAACTCAGCATTGCCCACAGGAGGCATCTCATGCACATACAAGACACAGTCCACACAGACAGCTGCGTCCATGGTCGGAGCTAACAGCTGCGGACATTTGCCTGCAGGAGATACAGCGGCTACCAAAGTTAGTCGGACAGTTAGCGCACAAAGCAGAATCCTCCTCTTGTGGCGGAGCTACTTCAGTACAGAAATGGGCTGCGATCAGATCAGCTAAAGAAGAACTCATGAGGTTAAGCACCCAGGTCACAAACTAGTACAAAGAGACTTCTCTTTATTACTGCTGTATGTGAATAGACCCTGTGTAGCCTGACACATAAAAAGGTCAACAAGACTCCAAACATTTGGAAATTTTGTAAAAAAAAAAAAAAAAAAAAAAGTATATTTTGGTGATTTAAATGTGATTTTACAAAGAACTCTGAGAGATGGATGTTACCGGACAGCTCTCATACATATTAACACTCTGCATATCAAAATGAGAAATGAAATTATCCTTTCAGCCGGGACTAGAGAGAAGAAGACAGATGAGGTGTAATTAGCATGAAAGCTGGGTAGTGAGTGTACAAGAGGAGCAGCAAAGTCAGTGACACTGTCAGCTGTGTTGTTACCTGTATCCCAATAGAGGAACGGGGGGTTTTGAGGTACTCCTCGGCCTTGGACACCAGCACTGCTTTGTCGCATGTCTGGACGGACGTGTGGCTGCCCAAAGATGCATGCCTCTTGCCTGCTGCTGACTCCATGGCCATGGTGACCGCCTTGGTGCTGTCCAGGCTGTCCGTGGAGCTGTAGATGGGACGACCGAGGCTATCCGTGGTCCACAGGCCACCCCGCGGATGCCTGCCCTCGTGGTAGGCATCTTGGGTGGACTCTGTACTGCTCTGGGCTGTCACAGAGATAAGAGGCTTGGTGGTGGTGCGCGGGGGCACAGGAGGTGGAGTCTTCTTGTAACTGGGAGGATATGATACCGCTGGATAGCACAAGCAGGATGAGAGGACGAGGACAAGGCAAGACAAGGGTAGAGGATAAAATAAAACATGAGAATGAAAAATGTGGCCAAAAGCTGACAAGGGCCAAGTGCTGCAGTTCACCTGTATCACACAGTGCGTGATAGAAGAGCGTCATAGCATGATGGGAAATTTAAAGCAAGGGAAATGTCAGTAAGGTGAAAAGCAACAGCAGCTTTGTAATATGTCTGTGTTTATTGGGGAGGTGCAATGGAGGATTACAGGAAAGATTTGCTCTTTCAAGTGCAAATGAGAATCTGATGATAATCCATCCAGATGGACCTCACAGCAGAGCTGGAAATGTGCCAAATTCACTCACTGGATATCTTTTGTTTTGTTCAAACCTACGACAAAACACTAACTTAACATGTGGTCGTTCTGGTTCTTGGTTTAGATCATGGAACATTCTGGTCATTTAATGGGTAAATAATCATACAAAAATATATTGAAGCTTAATGTTAGATTCCAGGCAGGGTGTCTCCGTTATCAGGTGCACAAAGCACGAATGAACTGGCTATTAACTGGATATATCTACTATTATTAAATTATTAAAACCTCTTAAATTATGGAAGGAAATGGGAAATGAGTGGATCTAATTTATTGAATCAAACCAGATATTGAGGTGGCTGAAGCTCAACGACCCTTTTACACACATTACTTTGATCGAAACTGAAACTGCTACTTTTCTTTTTAATTTTTAATTTTGATATTCAGACAAGTAACCTTGCTCCATTCATTTAAAAAATATATTTAATTCCAAACAATAGCATCTTGAGCAGTGTCAGAGATGAGGATGAATATCCAAGGTCTCCATTCATGAGTTTATTTTGAATGTAACCTTCAAGATTTGAATGAATCATAGGGAAGAAGACTTCGACTCGCACAAACTTTCTCTCCAAAATGAGTCAAGACGCACCTGTAATGGCCTCTGTGAGCAGTCAGTCATGCCTACAGAGCGACTGATGAGTTCATTTAGTCATTCAATTGCAATGTCTCCTGTGCTCATTTATTATTAATGTAAATTCATATAATAAAATGTTCAGCATACTGAAAATAACACAACAAAATAAGTGAAATTACACATGCTGTGTACTTGCACAAACAGGTGCAGGCAGAGCCTCACACGTAAACAGATATACTGTACACACACACACACAAACCACTTTGGATTACAGGTAATTAAGTGCAATAAGAAATAAGAAACCACAGGGAACTCTGTTAAGCTAAATCCAGCCACAGACTTGACTTGCTTCCAACTTGAAGGGGCTGCAGCTCTGCAAGACACAGTGGGTGGATACCAAAATGAAAAGAGCACAGTGACTCAGGCTGCACGCAACTCCACATGGTCTATTTTTACCCGTTTTGACTTACATTCAAACCTGAAAATGTTACAGATTGCTTGGTACCGGATACAAATTTGGTGCGATAAACCTCATTTCACAAGTGTCTGTATTTCTCTATGGTTTCTCTCCATTATTTTATCCATAAAACACATCAAAGTGAGTTCACTAATTAGATTTCTGTCATAATTACATGTAGAACAACAAGCAAGATGTTATTGTTAATATAATGTCCATATCTATGGCTATTTCTAAAACATCCTCACTAACTTAATACTCTAATTAATTCTTTTTGTTACTTTGTAACTGTAGCAATACTGTACTGTAGAAGTAAATTAGAATGTCAACTCCTCATAAAAGACACGTCAAACATAGACCTAACTTCTCTTTCTTCTTCTTCTTCTTCTTCTGGAAACTGACATTCTAATATGAGCTATCTGTTCTGCTCCTACATTATTATATTAATATTATGATACATTTAAATTATATATACTGTACTGAACTCTGGCTTCCTCCCACACTCCAAAGACATTCTCTTAACAGGTTAATTGGTGGCTCTAAATTGAATGTGAGTGTGAATGAGCTGGCAACTTGTCCAGGGTGTATCCTGCCTCTTGGCCTAAGTCAGCTGGGATAAGCTCCAGCCCCCTGCAGTCCTGATGAGGATAAGCGGTTACAGATAATGGATGGATGGATGGATACGGTACTGTATATTCATTCATTTTCCATAAAGTGTGGCTAAGTTGTTCCCCCAGCTGCCCAAATGAAAGTTTCTTGTATACTTTAGAGAGATATTACTATCTTTTATCTTCTACTGTCTGTCGTGGTGACATTATGTCAGTGATAATGTCAAAGTAAAGTCTGAACTTCTCTTTGCTCTATACTTGAAAACTCTTGACAGCATGAATGGGCACAGCAAATACTGGAGTGTTTACCACCAATGAGTAACGATGAGTCAAGCTTCATGTGTTTCAGTGGATCGTAGAAAAGGAAATGCACGCTAAAAGACAAACAGTTCAGCAGTCACATAACCTCCTCTGCAGGAGTAATGAACGTGATTGTACTCCCTCAGCAGGGTAATGATAAAGACTATTAGCCCCCGATCAGACTGTCAGTTGAGTCAGCGCTGCACACTCCACCTGCAGTTCATTCATATACTTTACGTCTGCCTAAATGGACTGACATTTGGAAACATGTTTGTTGCCTTATATGCCTACATTTACGCACTGGGCATAATTACACAATTATTCACTTAAGTTAATGTTTATGGAAGACATTTAATTTTCTGACTCCTCCTGGGCTGTCATATCACCACATAATAGACTTCAGGACACACAGTGTCACGCTTGTAATAGCATTGACTGGACACCAGATGTCCTCTTATAAACTATACATAGTTTGGGACCTAATAAAAGTGGATTAAGAGAAGGAATTCCATCAGTACTGTTGTTTCAGAGGTCCTTCATCTTTATTATGTCATATTTTCATTTAACATTACAATATTTATCGTGTTTCCTAACATTTCGAGCTCAAATTAAAGCTGATTTTGCTGATACTTTTAGTTACTATTGTACAAATTTTACACTGGCATTGGTACCTTTACTTTAGATAATGGTCTAAATACTTCCTCCACTGCTGTATTTGAAATTGTCCAAGTGCAAACTGCCCCAGACAAAAATATATTAACAGTAGTGGTGTGACTTGACAAGTTAGAGAGCTAACAGTAAATGTACTGGAACTAATCTCAGAGTAAAGTGGCCGGTCACTGTGTACTATGTGACAAAAATGAAAGAAGAGGTGTTAGCACTGTAAGTGTCAGGCACTGACTTATGAGTGTGTCGAGTTTTCAATAAGAATCTAAATCAAACTGAATTCAAATACAGAGCGATAAATCTCAGCCCCTGACAAAGTAATAACTGATTCAAGTGCTTTGGGGTAGTACAAATCCTGTGTTTGCGTCAAATAAAAGAAAGTTTTCCCAAAGTAGGGCTGTCTCAACATCTGATTTTCTCTACACAATTATTGTGGCCAAAAGAATTCATAATAGCCTTGCTTATCCCCATCGGGAAGAAGACGAGGACCCAGTGAGAACATGCAAACTCAAGGCTCGAACCAGGAACCTTCTCGCTGCGAAGTGACAGTGCTATCCACTAACTAAATGTGCAGTTTTCCAATATTACGGGGTTTACATGCCTGAGTCAAGACAAGCTAAAATTATGTTGCAATATTTCCAGAACAATTACTGTCCTGAAGGTGATGTGAGTCATTAACAGCAAGGAAGGACCAATCTCAAAACTTAAAACATGGTGATAAATAACATCAGGATTATGTTCAAGGCCTTCTGTCTAGACTTAATACTGACATTAAAGACAATCACACAGGGATTTAAAAGGTAAAATAGAAAGAAAACCTGACTGTATAGCCTCAAAAATCAATACTGACTTAAAGTAACAAGACCTGGCCCACTCTTTCCACCTACATATAAGACCTGCAGTTTTATCAAACGCTAAACAACGTGAAAAAAGGGAAGTTGAGAAACAGAGTACATTTCTAGAGCTACTGTGCAGAAGTTTTCTTTTTAAATACTAATACTAATGTAGTCCAGGGAAGCATCCTGTCCTTTGTGTAGTCAGTTGTGCCGGGCCGTGTTTGAATTTGCTTGTTTGGCTTAGCACTGCTGCACTGGGCAGTTCAGTAAACAGATCCACACACTGGAGGCGCAGCCAAGACTAAATGGACCTGAATGTCATGCTATAAAATTGTGCTGCTTCTCTGCTTAAATATATTTGTCGTATTAAAAATAAACAGTGAGGACCCGGATAGTTTATTCCTTCAAAACAGGTCTTTTGATGACTCAGATTTAAGGGCGAGCTTCTGCACCAAAACACAAATTAACCAACCTAAGTACCATTTATCCTCATGTAATCTCCCCCGTCCTCACTGACTGTACAAACCGCTTCCTTTCTGCTGCCATCAACGCTCATCAACAGAGTGCACGACAAATACAAAGAGTGCTGCTCAAACAATTAGTCTATTGTTGGCTGACAGGAAATGAATTGACATTTAAGTTATGTACCAAGAATAAATGTCGAATACATCAAAATTAGAACAAATTAAAGATTTTCTCTGTGTTATATCATTGGAAAAAATATACGTGATAAAATATATGTGAGTTTTGTACTGTCAGTCGCACATATATAGATTTTTGGTTATCACATTGGGCTATCTATGGCCTATTTTTTAACGATTTGTATAGAAGAGTATGCCTCAGTTATAAGATTTTATAATAGATGTGGTGAACCACATTATATCAGACTGCATCCAGATGTTAAAGCTTGTTTTAAAAAACTCTCAATCAATAAAAATCCGAATTAAACGTGTTATTTTGATCGGAACTGGCTAACAACAACAGGTGAGCCACCTTGCTTCCTTCTTACCTTTGTTGACAGTTGCACATGCGCAGTACCAGTCAGGTGGTACAGACTGGGCATCTCCTCTGTCGCACATGCGCAGTACTAATTAGTTCCAGCAGGTGATTTCATTTGGCGGAGGAGAAATTTGAGGAGCTACCAGAGTGGACCGTTTATACTTTGCTCTGATGGACTTCTGGACAGAGAAGTTGAACCTGAAGCAGGTTAGGAGGAGGATGTTACGTGGAAAAGACTCACGGGATGAATTTAGAGAGGCGAGTACAACAACAAACTCATTTGATGGACGTCACTGTTGACATGTTTACAAATTAACGGCTAAATACGCAACCAACGTCTGTAAGTGACGTCATGACGTCTGGCCAACGGTCGTTAACAGCTAACAGGTAGCTAACTAACCGTTAGCAGTGAGAAACTGAAGCTACGTTTTGTAACTCTGAAACAAACTGATCTTACAGCTGGACAAAGACGTGCTGTTAATGTTGCATTCAAATTTTTAAAGGTAATGTTTGGATAAACTGCTATAGTTATTTCAAACCTTAAATACACGCAAATAAGTAACTGTGCTAACATGCTATCCACTTACAGAGGCTAGTTATTTTAGCTCTATTTTGTAATACCGGTGAAAATATCACTGTTTGAAATATTCCAGGTTGTGTGTAAACAAGCATAGAACAAGTGGCAACCTCCATGGATGTGAAGTGAAGCTAATGTGAAGCTGCCAAAAACTGCAGTTCCTAAAACGTCCACTTGAGGCTGGCGTCAGTCTCCATAAGTCCCCATGTTCAAATGTCCAACTTCACTAAACATGTTTACAGCCTGGTACAAAAAACAGTTTTCATCTCTATAGCTAATTTCCCTGTTCATGACAACTGTACTGAGGGTGAATTATTATAGAACTCACCTGTTCAAATTATATTAAGGCTTAAAGTTATGCAGAATTAATAGTGTGGCTGCTTTGATTGACAGGTGGGTGGACAGATGGCTTGTTTGAGCACCCAGGTGTCATTCTGCCCACTGATGATCCACGTTATTTCTTAGACTGGCCAGGAGGCGGAAGATGCAGGACTGCCAACATGGCGGCGGCCAGCGCCACAGATTTTGAGCTTCAAAACGGCTCTTCAGAAACCACTTTATGGATTAACCCACTAGTCTATTCTTTTTACTGTCAGTGGCATAGAAATGCTGATGTGAACTTCAAAGTTAAGTTGAGAAGTTCCTCTGGCCACTGGCGAATTTATAATTAAGTAGTACTATATGAGAAGAAGTGCTTTACCGTATTTTCTGTCACTACAGTAAAATTCACCCTCAAATGTAATATTGTGATTATACAACAAGTACCAAACTTATGTAAAACATATGCATAAAACACGTTTTCATAATTTGGGGCGACTTTCAAAATAAAACTGTGCTCCTCATCGCCATTTCCATGGAGATTCATGGGGTGTACTAATACCTGGTAAATCAGTCAGTAGACTCTTCTGTATAATGGAAGCCAGTTTACGATGCCAGCAAGAAATCTGAGCCTTAGTAACAACCAGAAACAGAGACGATCTGTAGTCACAGCTGACTGATGTTAAAGCTTTCTAAAGGTTGCGGATTGTGCCCCCAAACTGAATAAATATTCCACATATAAACACTAAATGGTCTTGGTAGTTCAGTCTTGTAGTGACAGAAAAAAAAAACAGATTTAGCTACTAAGTCCGTGAGCTTCACACCTGCTTGATCTCTGCACACAAACGAGGTACACACCTGTATTAATGATGCAGTCAACAGCGCCATAAAATACAGAATATTAATAAAAGAAAGCTGAAATTTCAAATTCAGATGTGTTACTTTATTAAAGTTGACCTCCATTATAATATTCATATTTATTTGCATGTTATATATTTTAAAGATGTAACAATGTGGAGATGGTGCAGTGATATTTTTAGTCCAGATTTAATCAGATTCCTCGCCTGATCACGACTACTTGCTGTACAGCAATTTTTTTTTTTTTTTTGCATTAACATTATCTTCTTAAAGTTGTAACTCGATAATGTGTTATTATACTGTCTATCTCTTCAGCAGAAACAGAAGCATTTTATTTATGTCTTTCTTTCGTTCCTTCTTGTTTTCAAAAATAGCCGGGCCCCTTTTCACGGCTACACCCATGGATGTGTGACTGCAGCTGAGATGTAGTTTGCAAAGATAAGAGCTCGTATGGAGGAAAGGAAAAGGAATGGAGATGGATTGATACCTGGAGGTGGTTGAGCACGGTCCACGCTGCAAGAAGTAGGGAGACGAAACTGAATCCCTGCAAGGAGTAAGCGAGACCAGTTAGAAAGGACAGGTGCAGGTACGAACACATGCTTTAATGCACACCTAGAGTGAATCATACCTACCACAACTAACTCCAAGTTCATTAAGACATGTACATTAGATTATCCGGTTATTAAGTTGCTCAGTAATGGGCACAGAGAGAGAGAAACACAGATATGCTTAATTTACAGTGTTACAAATGGGTAACATCAATGTTTTTCACCAAATGCGGTTGGAAAAAGCACAGCTTCACCATGTAAAGAATAAATCATGGGAACTGCTGATTGCTGGGTAACACTCTTTATCCAGAAATTGCTGTGTTTCTGTCTCAAACTGCAGATGGGCAATGCTCATGGGCAACTCTTCTCCTAGATGTCCTTCAACCTTGTTTAATTGTCATATAACAAGGTTTTAATTGGAGCTACCAATGGTGTCCAAACACATCTTATTGCATTAAATAACCAAAAGCAAAATTACAATTTAAAAAAAGCAAGAGGCAAAATATGATCCAAAGTGGACCAAAATAGAAAATACACTATATTGTTGTTTGTTGTGTGCTAAGGAATTTTGCCCATATGCATTGCTCTAATATGAGGTCTAAGATCTAAAGATCACTCTGTACTTATCAGGCTCAGTTGGTAAGTAATCCACTAAAACATACAGCATGAGATAACATGCATCATCTGAATCTGAAAACAGACAGCTACATCCTATCATATTCTATGTACATACAAGACAACAGCAGAAGTTATTAAAACATACAATATGAACATAAAATAAAAATTTAAACATTAATTATTACACTTAACTGTTTTTGAATTGAGATTTTTCTTTACTGATATTTAGTGAAATATTCAAATATTAATCTTTAATAGCAGTACTGTGTTTCTCTTTAGGGAAACACAGAACATTGTAAATTTTGGAGTATAAGGCCAACAAAAAATGTCATGCACAGACAAAGACTTAGAAGAAGAGACGAAGACAATCCTTCTAATCAACTACTAAATTAGCCACTCCACAAATGAGCTTGAGCTTGAATTGGAGAGTCTCTGTCAAGTGGCATTTTGTCAAGCTAACAGAAATGAGGTTTAGACAATAGGGAAACAAAGAAAATCAGACAAAATGTGCTGAGAGACCCAGACAAAGAACAATGTTTCTAAACTGAAAAGCGAGACAGTCTATTTTTCTCTTTGTTGTTTTTATTTCTGGACTGCCTCTGGTGATGCAGCAATATAGTATTTTGAAAGTTGCATGCTGTACTGCAGCATGTGGGGCTTGCATTCTGAATGGGTATGACCATCCCACTCACTCTTATAACCAGTTTACTACCTTTAACATCGCTTTGTATTTAAGCTTAAGCCACACTGTGCATGGCTGCACTTAAAATACAATTCTAAAACATTTCATTGTGACCTAATATCATTTCATAATAATTTTGGTGCAGAGAATATGTCACAGACCTTCACTCTCGTGCTTTTTCAACAAGGCCCCCTCAAACCTTTTTGCTCCTTTGTGGTCAACACTTAAATTTCAGAAAAGCGTCTCCTCTCCGTCCGGTTCCCTCCATTTGTGCCAGAGGCCGTTTCTTGCCATAGTTGTGGACTCAGACTGGCAAAGAGGCTGGTGAGATGCTGTTCTTACTCGGGGTCAGGGTAGATTGTGGCTTAATGACGTGCAATGACTGACGAGCTGCGTATATGAGCATGGGGGCTGAAGATGTAACAAAATGAATATGAAGTCTCTCAGGTCTTAATGTAACACTGTGATTTGTTTGCGTGTAGAAAAGCTACAGAAAAAGGATGCATTTATTTTATCTGAGCTATTATATTGCAAAATGATTGCAGTCTACAACCTAAAAATCACAAACAATGTAATCAACGTGTCTCTCTAGTTAATGTACTGGTTGTCAAAGCAATGAGCATTGAGTGAATAGTGTATATGGACCCACAAGTTGAAAGCAATGCTTCTACATATATAGTTTGTATCCTACTCCAACTTCCAGCTTGTTCTACAACATCCTTACTGATGGACTGTTGATATTACACTGCATCAGTAAAAATGTCTGTTCAGAGATGAATTCCAGCATGAAGTGCAAAATAAATCTTATTTGTGTACTGAAATGGTCCAAATTGCATTTTTCCTTTGAAAAGTTCCTCTCGCTTCTCTAAATCTGTATTTCCCTGCTCGCCTAAATGACATCTCTTTAGCGTCTGCAAAAAAAACCTCAAAACACGTATTGTCAAAGTAAATGACTGTGGTTTGCACAAAAGAGCATCGACTAAAAGGAATTTATTCCTTTTTTTCCTATCAGTGTTTACCTGACAACCATTGTGAAGATATTTCCTCAGGCTTAGGGTTGAGCTTGAGTATGGCATTAGTGGTTTGCAAAGATGGATGAGTGGGTGGATCGAAGAATGGATGACTGAATGGATAAGATGATTTGACATTGGACGACTAGCAGGATTTAAGGGTGTGTATAGGTCAGTAACTCCAGCAGATTTAGCTGGTTTAAAGTTAAAGTAGGTTTGTGTAGCCCTTATTTCTCCCCCAGAGCTGTACAATAAAACAAGCATGTTGTTCATAGCCACATACATATATACATACAGTGGTGATGCCCCCATGGATGCAAGGTGGATTAACCTTTTATGTATGGTATATCACAACAAACCAATACAAATCAATGGCCTGAAAGTATCATTTCAAACTCTATTTTCATTGCCGTTGCCCCACTCGTGAGGTAGCGGTTGGAGTTCCAAATAAATCTACAGAAATGTAACCTTCTCGAGCCTTCACACATTTAAAGAAATATTGAAGTAACTTAAAACAAAGCCCTCAACACCCCCTATAAGCTTTAAAGTCATTGTAGTGTTGGAGAAAACAAACCAAAAAAAAAACACTGACCATTTGGTATTGTTAGAGCCTTACCAGTAGTTGGGTTAAAAAAGCTTTTCTTTTCATTTTGTTGTTAAAATTAAACAAGTTTGACCTCTTTAGTAATTGAATCTGCAGAGCAAATTTTAGCTGCCTTTTAGGTTAAAGTATTCTGTGTGTGTGTGTGTGTGTGTGTGTGTGTGTGTGTGTGTGTGTGTGTGTGTCAATAACATGAATGTGCTTGAAGATGTGTGTGAAAATGCGCCCGTGGTCAGAGAATTTCAAGCAAACCTGCTTACATATGGAAAACTTTAGCCTGATGGTGGCACCAGAGGAAAGGTCATGGGTTCACCAAAAATTCATTGTTAGGGGCTCTGTATCTCCACAGGTCTTTGATATATTTATTTAATTTGTTGCTTTAAACCAAAATGTTGGACTCACAGAACAACTGACGGACCTTTGGATGTCACCATTGATGGGCTGTGCTGCTGGCGGCCCATTGAAGTAGGTTTGGAGTGGTAGCTGAATATAAACTTTGCCACCAAATATAACAATTCATCATAAACAGACCTTTAGCCTTCACTATGTATGTAATTTAATAATGAACTGTATATTTAAGGGGAGCTGTACAGTATAAGACACAAACCAGTAAAATCTTCCATACACAGTACTGTGCCTCCCCAATATCTATACTACAAGTATAGCACTGTTTGTAGGATTGTACTGTATGTAGACTGCATAAAAAGGTACATACATAATTTCTGGTATGCCATAATACCCACCACCTTTAAGATTAGGTTTGAGTACAGGTGGCATCTGTCCACCCCTGAAAACTGATGTTAAAGAAAAAGCCGAATTAACAATGCCACCAGTGTCAAATCAGCTGACTACAACTGTGAAAAGTTCTTTTATACATGAACAACCTGAGTGATGATATTATCCGAGAGCAGCATTGATTTGTGGTGGTTTGTAGAACAAAGCTGTTATGTTGGTCATAACCTGCCTTGCTGCATGCCAGGATATTTAAAATAAAGACACACTGCTGTGTGCTGATTTTATTCCCCTCTGTTCGCTTAAAGAAAATGTATACAATGGTTTAAAGCAAGAGGGTGAATCACTACTAATACCAATGATTTTGAACAGAACTGTAATATTAAAAACATAAAAAATAACAAAAACAAAACAAATAAATCATTTTATGGATTGTGTATAAAGACTTCATGCACATCTTAGTTAAGGTTTGATCCAGTTGTGCAGAAGAGATATTAAATCAGTTATTCTTGTGTCTCACTCTGTTCAAATGCAGTAGCCAGTGTGCTAACACAAGGCCAACATGTGGGACAGTAGTCAACAGTTTTGTCAGTTTTGGTTTGTTGTACTTCATTATTATCCAGTACTAGTACATAATCTTGAATATTCCACTGGATTCAACGTGGAAACAGATGAAAACATTTAAATGTATCATACATACTTAGTGAGTATGACAGCATTTTCAACTTATGATATATCTTATTTTAGTGGAAAATGTTAATGAGTCAGACAAAATGTATGAAAAACTCTATTAACAACATATATATATATAAAAAGATATAATAAAGCGGTGCCCTACCAGACCTACCGTACTCTCTACGCCCCCCAGCTAAGCTACGGAGGCCTAAAATGGGGGGGAGGGGAAAGAAAAAGGAAAAGAAAACAAACAAAAAACAAAAAGATGATAGCTTAGTAGAAAACCAATGCATATAGAGAGGGTCAAAGTAAAAGACACTGTGCCTGGCCCATGCTTTGTATTTGCGGTGTGTTAAAGTGTGTACACACTATAGACACAGAAATACTACCAATGCAAAAGTCAGTTTCATCTTTTGAAGCCATTGTAAAGCTATGACCCCCATTTTGAATTACCATAAACATAAACATCATAAACATTTTAATCCATTGTTTTATATCAATTTATGAAAAATACATAAGGCCAATAAAAGTTGTAAATGAAAATTCACAAGAAACACCACAGTAAGCAAAAATAAATAAAATAAAATAAAATAGAAGTATCACATACTGGTTTCATTCATTTAACAAAATAAGCTAACAAATGCAGGCTAAACTAACTTTTCAAAAAATCTGATTCACTAAACAATGCAGTCTGAGATCCCTGAAAATTGCAACATGATTGATGCAAAACAGAGTAGCATGTTCCCCATCCCCCCAAGAAACCTTGAATAAATGCAGTAAGAGAGCACAGGGGTAGAAAAGGATTTATATTCAAGCAGTGTTACAGGTTCAGGTGAGATCAGATTCCATCCAAAAACCTTTTGTCCTGATAGCCGGACGTCACAGAGTTGGCACAGTTGTTGCATCAGATCTCTGGATGATCATAAAAATGTAAACAAAAAACTCATGGGGAAATTGACTACATACTGTAACATATTAGGTAAACAATTCAGGATTTCTTACAAATTAAATATTTTTGTTACACAAAATATGGTTGCATGGTTAAAAATAATTGTAAATACCTTTTGTCTATTTCGTCTCTCTGATAAATGTACATCTTTCATGTATATACTTTTAAAATATTTAGATCAATCTCTGTATTTTTGCTACATTTCAACTTGTTTTAAGGGAAGGGTCATTTCTTTGGGCTAAATGATGAAATGATAATGAAACACAGCATTAAACCTATTTATACTGTAGCATGGGTGAGTTCCCTGGCATCAGTTAATCAACCAGTTTAGTTGCAGTTCAATTGGATATAAATTTGGAATAATGTTAAGCATTTGTACAGCACTTCCAATTATATTATCACAGGCTTTGTCTTCTAATTTTGCTGTAGCCAGTAAATAAATTATCAACGTGTGATGCATTTATGATTGTTCATTTCTTTTGTATATGATGTCACAAAGCACACAGATGCTACTACTAAGCAGGAATCTTAAGAATCTCACCAACAAACTCGTATACATATCAGTTCAAATGGGCGAGATGTGAATGAAACAACCTTTGCTGTGGCTCATGCAAAAACAACGAAATAATAAAAAGAAATAAGAGCCACCGATATTTTCTCGATATATCAGTCCATTCCCGCATGATGGCTTAACGTAAACACCTAATATCTAATAACTGCAAATATTTAGATGACATATAAATACAACAGAGAACAAAGGACTTGCATAGAATGAATGATAGATTGGAGACATCATGATTGGCCAGTCTTCAGCACCTTTAAAATTAGTTTGCATTCCCCAAACAATGGGAAAAGATGTAAGTAAGGAATGCCATTGCAATCCTCTCTTAATCTTTCAAAAAGCAAAAAATATGAATACAAGCCTATCTAAAGTTTTTTTCATATATATACTATATATATATATATATATATATCTGTATATTAAATGGTTATAGGCTAAATGTTGTCACAGTCATATGCCTTTCACGAAAATTATTTATGACTTATGCTAACCCAGCCTTTGGCTGGTTTGTCATGAAAAACTCAAAATTATTATATATTTTTTTGAGGGGTTTATAACAACAATAAATAGTATATAAGCTTTTAAAAATTATTATTCTGTATTGCAAATGGTGGAGAATGGCAACAATACATTTGAACTTATTCCTTACCGATTATTATTCTGTACCAAAACCTCAAAACATCAAGTTCCGAGTTGGCGGAGTTACTGCCAGAAATTACCAGCAAAACATGCCTCAATATAGTGTTCCTCTGTAAACACATATATTAGATTATCAAGGCAAAGGAATCATGTAGCGAGGCATTTAAGCTCAGGTTTAATGAGTTACTGTAACAGGTGTGTGTGGGGTGAAGCTACGCAATAACTCGAAAAGGAAATGTCTTTTTTTTGTTTGTTTTGTTTTGTGGCTTCAACTTTAATTTTGATCTTACCTCTATTACAACCTTTGTATAAATATCATCTTTTCAAAATGCCACTTTTTCTGCAAGTATTGTCTTTTGGTCGTGCAAAGGGGGAGAAGAAGATCCACTTTCTTTATAAAGCGAGAGACGACGCCTCTCCTTTATTAAAAGTCCTTTTGCAAGGTTCACATTTCAGTCAGGGGTCTGATACATACAGGCTTCCCACGGTCCTGTGCTGCAGTGATCGTCCAAAGATAAGTGCTGTCAAGCTCGGAGATGTTTGTTGTTGGCCTCAGTTCCATGGGCCTCAGTATTAACTTTGGTACGCCATGTTGGTACAATGGAGCAGATGAGTGGTTGAGGGGAATGCCAGTGGCAAATGAGCAACTATTATTTTATGAGTAACAGACAAAATGAGCAGTTAGCCAAAGATAGCAGATGATTAAGGGCTCCCACCCATTAAGGTTTGACAGGAGCCCAGCTAAGCCATCACTAGTGAGGCGGTGTTAGTACATTCAGCGGTACTATACTGCACCTCTGGGAACATGTCGGAGAGGTAGAGGCCCTCAGTGGCTCTGATTGTCTACTTATAGGGACCAATGTTTCTCTGTTATCTTTCAGCAGTGATGAACCACCCCAGCATGAAACGAATCCACCATTACTAGAGAAATGTGGCATTTAAAAAAGGTGAACGTAGTAAAATTTAAATTAAATATAATTTACCAAAACAATGAATCAAATTCAGTAATTATTAAACCATCTAAAATAATAATAATTAAAAAAAAATAATGGAAAGATAAGACACTTCACCGAACATTTAAGAACCTCCAGTCACCACTGCACGAAAAACAATAGGCGAAACACTGGCATGAACTACCAACTTCCTTATGAGGTGCACAAACAGCTGGGTGATGAACGTGATGAAACAAATGGACACAAACCCCCGAAGACTGGAAAAAAGTGCTGTGTTTGGTTTAGAACCACATTTACTACTACAACCCCTCTTAGCGCTATCAGAAATCAGTATGTCTATAACTGCAAACAGTACAAGTATTGAATATAAGTTTCTCTATATACAAAATGGTACATTTATATACATATACAGGGTTTAAACATGGATGTAGTTTGTGCAGGAATGAACTGAAGCCAATACATTCATACTTTATGATCACTGTGAATCCCCCTTACGGTTTTCCTCTCCACATCCTGTGCTGACGTCGAAGTCAGTCACAAATGATTGAGCGTAAACAATTTTAGTCCACGAAGCCTCGATAGTGTCATCCATACAGTATTCCAGAGGATTAGGCTTTTGTAAATTTTATAGGGGCCGTTATGAGTTGTTGTCAGCACTATCCACTGTTTGTTTAATCATTACAGTTACTGTACTTTATGCTGTGTGGTTCACCAGTTTGCCATCAAATTTTCAAAATGCCCATTTCAACTGGAGCTGGCTACAAATGGATGAAGGCCATGGCAAAGGAATGCTTTGATTTAGAATAACTAAAAAGTAAATTATATATCAATATATTCATAAATAATGTATTTATCTTTGATGCATTCATTAAAAAACTAGGGTTTATAAAGTTATTCACAGTATTTTTTCAGTGTATTCAGGTGCTTAAGAGAATGTTTCTACATGAAGAGAAACTGGAATGAACATGAGCTATTCAAATTCATTTGCAGTAACAGACAAACTTATGCCTCACCTCATCTGGCTGATTGAGTTTTATCATTAAGTAACCCTCAGAATTCGGATTATGTTCACTTGAATTGACTTTTTCTCTAAAGGTTGGGTATATAAGACAGCAGAGGGAACAGATGCTGCACTTGTTGGCACTTGAGGATCTGAACATCAGCCACGTTCTCTCTCTCTCTCACATTCTTGTCACCTCGTTCAAGGTGTAAAACAAAATTCATTCTCTTTATTCCATGGCAAAGCAAGACACTTGTTAAAAGATTGCTTGAACAACATTGTAACCTGTTCAAGAGATGACAGACTCTGTGTCTGCATAGAGTAAAGGGACATCTAACAATAGCACTGCCCTGCCTTTCTTGGTAAATGTCAGGTTTTTTTACCCTGGCTTCCTCATCTCATTTTACAGTATGTGTAGAATGGGAATGATTAGAATGACATAGACAGATATGACATGGGTCCACTGGTGTACTTCCTGCTCCACAGTTCTAGACTGGCGCTTCTGTGACCACCGGTGTGGCCACTTGTGTCTGGTGGCTTATAGGCCTTCGGCTTTTTGTTGATCTCCCATGGGAAGTCCTCTATTGGAAGTGGGCTGGCAGGGCTGCCTGACCCCTCTGGCGTGCTCTCAGGGGTTCCCTCTATAATCTCAATTCGGGGTGGGTCCATCAAATCAATAATGCTGAAGGGTGCTGGCTCTGGTTGGCACATCACTGATTTGTCCTCTGTATTCTGTCGAACGGACCAGCTCGAGCCTGCTTGAATTCCTACGGACACTCTGTCGTCTGTTTGCGTGGTGCTGTCGCTGCAAGGCTCCCGGCACAAAGTCCACATGTTGTAGCACTGAGTGAAGTTGAAGAAGTTGCTGTTGAAAGTCTTCAATTCTCCACAGACATCCCTACGGAGCTCCGCCAGCTCATAGCGCATCGCCGAGATTTCATCCTTCCACTGCATGTTGAAGGCAGCGACCATGTTAGCGGATTCTTTAAAGGCCTGAATGGCCTGAGGGACCGGCGGCTCAGAGGTGGATATGGGTGAGGCAGAAGGGACCCTGTATGAAGGCGGGGATGCCGGTGGGACAGAGATGGCTGTTACGGTGGAGCTAGTACTGTGCTGGCTGCGTGCAGCAGCAGTCTCTCTCTCCAGCCTCTCCAGCTCTGCATAGGCTGAGGAGCTAGCACCGTCATCATCCTCTATCATGTCGTCATTTAGTAAAGAAGTCCCATCCACAACATCATATCCCTCTGGAAGAAAAATTTGAATATGCAAACAGAAGGACATTCAAAGTGAAAGGAACAGCTGGAGCGTGATTTGATTTGGATTCTGAACTAGAAAACAAACACATATCTATGGAAAACATACAGTATGTGAGTGCCAACTAATCCATCAGCTCAGTTTGTCAGACGGGGTTAAATCAAAGCTGAGTACCCACCGTGGACTGGTGTGCTGTTCCACCAGAGAGTATAAAACCAAGAGGTAACTGAGTAGTTTTATAAAATCACAAAATTACTAATGTGAAGAAACCATTTGTGCATTTTATAGCATGTTTGCTTATTGGTAAAAGTTTTGGATCAATACCATTTTGTAGCTTTACTTTCTGTGGTGTTCAGCTTCTTTTCTTTAAAATGAAAAATACAAAAGGAGGTTCAGCTCCATGTAATAGAGCCACTTTCTGCCAGAGTTGGTATATCATAACCATCCTCGAATGCTTTAACGTAGCTAAGACAATGATTGGCATTAAACTCACATACTGTAGGCTTTTCACAATGGTTTTTACACTGCCTTCTCAGTCATCTCAAGGCTTCTTTCCATCTTTTCACTGCACAGCACAGCAAAGAGTGGAATTAAACATGAAATACATCAATCATTATCAAATCATGAATCCATTTTCTGAGAACCCTTTTTTTTTCTCAAAACATGATCTCAAAATGTTTCTCAGTGAATTGAAATTGTGCCATTTTGTGCAAAAGAAAAGATGTAAAGGGAGTAGAAGAATCACAACCCACTGGGCCAAGAAGCAGATATGAACCCTATTGAACATATCAGGTCCAAGGTGGCTGATTAGACCATGTGGAGTAAGTAACCCAGTGAGGGGAGGGGTCACTCCCCCCTTTAGGGCTGCACCAGGGAGAGGCTGCAATCCCACAGTCAAAGACAGCTGACAGACTCAATGCCAAGGGTTAAACTTTGCCACACGTGGCCTTTTTTTTCTTCTTTTTTTAAAAGAATTTTCATGGAAAGAAAAAAATAAAGTTTATACATGTACAGCAGACAGATGCTGCTCTCACAAATGATTGGAGACAGTGGCAATGCGATAACATTCAGTGCTATTTTATGGTTACGATATGAAAACATCCCGAAAGGTTTGGGAAGTACATCCCTCACACATTTACACTTACAATGTGGTCTAAGCACACTTATAATAGAGACATGGTAAACAACTCACAAAAGCCAGCATCGCATTCATTATGATCAATATTTAGGTATTGAGGTTTTTAAAAGGAAATTAAAATGTCTGAAGTTTTGTGAGTTGTTTGGAACCGTGTTTGCTACTTAAGGTAACATAATGAGATACGTCTACCAACTATATATAAATAAACTCTATGTATCTATTATTTTTTACTGAGAAGGCAGTGCAAAAACACACATATACATAGATATATGTATGCGTGTCAACATTAAAATACCTGCAACAATCATCACTGATGCCTCCAGTTGTTCTTTCCCCCTGGTTATCCTTCAAGAGATGGATGGTCAAATGGAGAGGGGTTTGCTGCTCGTCTGCCCTACAGGGCATCATGGGATCCCTTCCCCACTCAAGGGTCCACTAACCTCACACGGGGTTTGGTTCATAAGCCGCTTACAATTCAATTATAAACTAGTACTGAATATTAGCATAAAAACATGATTCCAGGAATCAGTGTTTTTCTCAGATACTTTACTTAATTTTAAGGCCACTGTTTCCTCAGAACAGTGCAACCAAATGAGATTATTATTTACAGTAAGATTGACACGGAGGTGACAGTACTCTATGGAACTAATCACCATCCAGGGAACCCTTCTTCTAGGTTGCTTTAACCTTATCTGACATGTAATTGATGCCAATCTTCAAAGTACAACTTCACAACATCTTCCATATACAGTCAACTGCTTGTTTTAGTCCATATAAAGCTGACAGATTTGGAGCAGAGAGCTAAATGAATAGAGTTCAGCAAATAAGACAGTGGGATTGGAGAACACTCTTTTATCCTCAGTACTTCTGTCACATCGAAGAAATCGTAGATGGAAACCCAATTGAAGATGAAAGGATTCCAAAAAACAAAAGTCCAGATTGCACAAGAAAACAAAGCCCACAAAATGAGTCAAAGTGCAAATGTCTCCAATATTAAATTGACAGAAAAGTGTACAAAAACAATAAAAAAAATCCAGGTCATAGTATTTAAAAAAATGCACGTAATTAAAGAAAAATGTTTCAATAGGGTTCATAGCTTTACTCTTGCAGGTAAACACCAAATGCACTTAGTGAGGGAGTTACTGCAAAGACGACTCTGCTTGCACAAAGAACCTGAAGTGCTAGTTTTAGGGGTAGATTGCTCGCACTGTGTCGCACAAAACCTTGAAATACTTGTGTATTGATTTGTTTTTTAACATTCGGTACAAATAAATATGCAAGAATTGCTAAATAAAATTTGCTGTTTTCAGAAAATCAGTTTCAAACATGTGAGTTAGGATCCACGGTCATATGACGAACAACGAAATAAAATTAAGTTTGCTCAATCGAAACTTGAAGACAGTCGTTAATAGTCATGTGATAAACTTTTAATAGCATTTGTTTGTTATTTTGACTGTGACCGCTGATCAAAAGTAGGAGTTTAATGCAACACAATACAACACTACTGCAAATAATCAAAGGTTGTACTTCTCAAACTGTTTATATAATATATACCATCAGCGTACAGTTCCTTTGTGCAACCAGCATGTGTGTGTGCACGTGCTCTAGGCTTTAGAGGTTGTTGACTTACCTTAAATTGGTTACAAAATTAGTTTTTTTATTTTTTATTTTATGAGGTCAATTACAAGCTGAGTTACAAAGCTTACGTGTTGGTGCAACAGAGCAGGGGGAGGACAGGCGGAAGGCTTCTCCAGTGTATCCTCTCACAAATATGTCAACAACCTACTGCTCCCCTACCCCTGGCCTGTTTTGGTCTTCACCCCTCCCTAAGTAACTCACACAACACATATATGACACCACAGTTTAACATGCTTAGGGTAGGACCTGTTCCTCTTAGGCATGCCATGTAATGTGGCTGTGCTGTGTTGTGGGATTGTGTACCTTGAGCGTGCGTTGCCATCTTGGGTGTTAAATGTGACCCTCCCACCCTTATCCTAGTCTACAGCGTGGCAACACCACAAGTGACCAACCAGAAGCTTGGCTAATGATGCATGAATCGTGCAAAGTAACACACAAGCAAGTCCATCTAAACAATCGTGGGTTATGCAGAGGCAAAAACAAACACACGCACACCATAGCTTCCTGAGAAAATAACTGGAATCATTCAGCCCGGCATCTCTGAAGCTCAAGGGTTCCCCACTGTACATATGTAGGTATGTCAGGTTTGTGCGCATGTATAGGATGTATGAGGATATGTAGTCTAAGCCCTCTCTCGTTTAAGGGGGGGATTGTTTTACCTGTTGTGGATCTGAGAGTTGAAGTGACAGTGGAGGATGTCATTGAAGGCAAGCAGTCGTCATCTTGGGAATAACCAGCCTGAATAGCACGGAGGTAACTGTGGCTTCGAGTGCGGAACGAACCAGGCAGGTCCAAAGCCTCCATGGCCTGGGATTCTACTTCACTAAAAACGGACTCGCAAACTGACTCAAACTGGCCATTGATCTCAGTCTCACTCACCTGAGAGACAAAAACAGGAATAGCAGTCCTTAATTTTTCCTCTTCCTTTCTCTTTCTCACTTTGATTCTTCCCCTTTGCACAGCAAATATGAAGGAGTGTTAGCATAAGGAAATGCCACTGTCAATTCCGACCTTAAACTGAATAAATGTCAAGATCAAATGAAAAAAAGGCAGATGACAACAAAAAACAATCAGAAAAATATTCAGTTTGTGTTATAAAGCATTCCATTCACCACATATCCCAATATCCCCCAAACTGTACTGTATACTGGGTGTTACTACATGGAAAAAAACACAGTCTTTAGCTTGTAGCTTTAGCTGAATTCATTCGTTGTCAAGATCATGCAATACCATGTAACTATACAAAGGAGTTATCGATCCAGTTCTCTTCTATCCTCTATCCTCCACATAATCTCTTTCGGTGTTTAACATACTAGATTTTTCTGCCATTATAATTATTATTAAACTGTGTGTTAGCACACACAGGAGTAAACTGATTGTACAACCCTTATTTTGGACAAAATCTCTCCTCCTCTTGTTACTCCTTCTCCATATGGAGGCTTTCTTGCTGTGTCACAAATCTTCTTAGCAACCACGTCTTGTGCCACCATGGAGGGCCAAAACAGACTTGCACAATTGATCCAACTGTATAGATTCATAGCAGGGTATGAAAAAGGGAAAACCTGAAAAGGTCGATGTGTGATGTTAGATCAGACATGAATGCTGCCTTTAATCCCTGTAGTCTGCACTTCTAAACATTAGTTGTAGCTTTGGTTGGTCAGAACAAAGTGCCGCTTTTGGCGTTGTTAGCGAGCTAATTAGCTGGCATGCCACACTAACCGTGAATGATGTTTTATAAGTTGCCTATTCCAGACATCCTTGAGCTGAATCAGTAATGTGACTGATGTCTTAGTTTTTCAAATATAATTTAATGTGTATTTTTATTAGACTTCATAAAACAATACATACACACTGTGTGTGTGTGTGTGCAGAAATAATTCAGCATCAATTCCTAGTCCAATTGTTATGTCCACTGACTTTATTTGACATGCTAAGTCTACTAAACAATCAGCTGTGGACCTCCAACATAGACACCAGTGGATGTGTCATGTCTCTCTAATGCCCTCTACACAAAGATATTCGTGTGCCATGCGTGTGTTTGAGACTCACCTGGCTGACGCAGCTAGCCTGACTGAGGGTGCTGACGGCGCGCATATAGCTCTGGTTGCGAGAGCGGAAGGGCGGGGGATGAAAGGAGGCAGGGTCCAACGTGACACTAGGGTGGGGCCGCATGTCTCTGGTTTGCAAGTGGTAGCCCTGGCTGAACAAGGACAGAGGGGGCGGAGGGATAGATAGGATTGCATAGGTCAAAAGCCACACATGGAACATCATTGGATGACAATGGTCTAAGCAAGTCTATTGGCTAGAAACTATGGACACAGTGTGTCGGCGGTGTTGGGTGTAATTCAGGATTATTTCTACCCAGAATGAATACCAGACACTCGAATGACTCATCCGCTCACAACAGTTTCTGAACTACTGGGATCAACACTGAGCTATTTTTAATGACTTGAGTCGTTAGCTTCTAGTCTAGCTCCAAGTGTCCTGTGAGAAAACAGTGAGTCTTCCATCTCACAACTATAGAGAGAGCCTGTGTACAGCTTGTCTCTGCTTCTTATTAGAGAAACAATGAGGGCTAGGAGCTGCAATAATAGAGATTATTACATTTTCCACCAGAGGCTAAAAAAACAAGAGTGCTGATTTGTTTGTGGACAATAGCCGGAGTGATCAAGACCCCGCTGAGATGATTGTAACAAAAATAGCACAGAGAACTGAGTGGCAGTAGGGATGACGGACGCACGATGCTTCCCAAGTTCACACAATTTGGCTATATCTGAAAGCCACACCGCAGTGCCTGAAGACAAACACAGAGAACAACAAGCTGAGCTTAGTAAAGCTCAGAAGGAATATAAAGGTGAAGCAATATCATCCTCTGGCGTCACACATTCACAATGAAATATTAGGTAGTTTGTGCTGGTTTACAAGACAACAGATAATTGTAAACGCAGAGAGGTGATTAAGAAATGATTAAAGAGTGAGGTAACACCCCAGGAAAGTATTTGCACAACCAGGTGACTGTTGGATATGTTTACAGGTGAAACAGAGTTGAAGCTGTCAGACAGCTCTTTAACCTGGTGTTAAGTCACTCTTTGAGTGAAGCTGGTCCACCCCAAGAAACAACAGGATCTGTCGACAATGTGGAGTCTACCGACTGTTTATATTGTGCCACAGTATTTAAGCTTTCTAAATAATTAATTTCACACTCCACTTGACCAGAGCAGAGGCGCTTGCAGCACATTGTGTGTATATTTACACTTATTATTATCGATAAATACTGCCCACCTCAATGAGTGTAGAGTAAATATGAGCACAGCAAACGACAGCCCTGAATTAACACAACATTTTCAATAAAAACCTGAACGTGTAAATAGGATTTATTGCACAGCTTTTGTATTTAATTGCAGTGCTTTTACGCAAAATGCACCCAAAAATAAACAAGCTGTTTCTTTCCATGATTGTATCCAGCAAAAATAAATATACTAAACACTTTGCTGTATTCCTGATCAAAAACATCTCTCCTACCTTATGTTTCAGTAACTTTAACATACGCCCTTCCATGTGTCAACAGTTCACCCATCCAGTAAGCCCTTACACTTTTAAGCCGGCTCTCTTGAGCCTGACGTTGTGTAAATGTGACAGTTTTGCTACAGACTTGTCAACAACAGTGTGATAAGATGAGGCGCACTGCCTGTGTAAGATGTTTTGCAAATATTGGAACGAGCAGATGAAAAAAAGGTCACCCATTTGGAAACTGCACTGTTTCTGCAGAGCGCTTCTTTCCCGATCGAATGAAACAGTTGTCGATTGAATACTAAACTAATAATGCGCCTCTTTGAAACAAGCCAACGAGTAAGCACAGCTAAGCTCTAAATAACAACTTAATATGACGATATAAGGAACAATAACAAAAACTCATCCCATCATTTCGTTGCCAGGCAACTTCACTCGAAATCATTAAATAATGTTAAACCTCTTTAAATCTCTCGGGGAATGCTGAGCAAAAAGCAGTATCAGCAAACAATAGTTTTACTTGACAGCATGTAAACAAAGCAGTGAGTCAGTGTTAGACGGATGAGACTGTTAAAATGTTTCTTGAAGGCAAGGTCTAGAATGAATACAAACCTACGTGAATGGTCTCTACTACCATATTTTAAAGTGTCAGTATCATGAGGTAAATTTCTTAAATGCTGACTGTGAAAGGCAGAGCATTCCCTCTGAGCATCCATTAATCCTTTTAATGGTTTGAACTGGAATAATTAAAATCAACACATAGCTTTGGCATGAACACACTGAGCCAGGCGGCTAGGCCTACCTTTGGGAGTCTAAATGGGGTCGCTGCATGGCTGATTTGAGGACGAGAGCGTCGGGCCGAACGGCCTTCTGTGGGGACATCTTAGGGCTGGTGTCAGAGTCACCACTTTCATCATCCACCTCGCCCATAGCTTTGACATAGCTACTGCTACGCATCCGCCGACACGGGATCTCTTCATCCTTCTCGCCAGGGTATCCACTCCACTCGTCCTGGGGCACCTGTGAGAGACAGCACACCTGTATTAGATACTATATGGCGAGAGATGGGTACACACAGACAGTCAGAATTGCATTGTTTTAATTAATCCTTTTTGCATTTTTTTCCTCTGGTAGCAACCACTTGAAACACTTTATTAACCAATGTTGGAGTACGGATGTAACAGTGAGTTTTCCTGCTCAGAGACAAAATGTTAATGGTAATTACAGTGAGTCAATAATCAGGCAAGTAGTCGGAGAAGCTCAGGCTGGTTTTTCCCTAAACAGACAATTAAGTTGATTCACATCCCTGCTTTCCACCTCTATCTCACTCCCCTCTGAGCTCTCAAATTAAAACTCAATACTTAACCTTGACAAAGCCACGGTATCTGATTCTTATGGGTGGATTTTAGTTCATATTTGCAGCCATGAATGGGCACTTTGTATCACTGATATGAAAAACATTAACTACCGTTGGTGAAATAGCTTAAACCAAAGCAATTAAAGAAGCAGTTGATGTCCTCAAGAGCCACAGCCGTGTGTACTCAAGTGTTGGCAGCAAAACATTACATGTAGTGTATAGCTGTAGTTATATTGCATCTTCCAGTAATGCAGGAGTGAAATCATTAATCATTAATTTCATTAATTACATAAGGCCTATTGGTGAATATTGTAGGATTTTAAACCTCATTATTACTTTAACTGGACAGAGCGGTTTTCTCTGTGTTTGGCCAGAATAATGGAATGGGTAGACTTGGGAATATTTCTGAATGGGTTTGCCTCTCGTTATTCTTGTCATTACTGCATGTGCACCCTGGAGGGCCACAAAGAAGCCACTTCAGTGAGCTCTGTCCACAGTTGTAAAAAAATTCAAACACATTCTCTGTTGAAACATTCAGACTCTCTCTATCTGAAATCACGGCCTGTTTCCTACTTTGTACATTTACAATTAAGTACCCAAACATTCAAAGCATGTACACGTCATTGTCTCTGAATGTCTTCTGATATGCACATTTTGAAGCCTGTCAGTGGCAGGATGTCAGACTGATCATGTAGGAAACCTCCAGTTGTCTTTTAAAATCTTTTTCTAGTTGATCGTTGGCCAAAGAAGTGTGAGAATTGGACACATTCTAGTTGACTTGTTACAATGTTGGCTCAAACAAGAAAGCATGGCCAGTGCCAGTACCAGGTAAGATAGCCAATAGAGACATCTGTCATTGTTTTACAGTGATAATATTATCTTTAACTTGGCTTCTGCAATACGCCAGCAACAGGCATTTTAATCATAGCTGTTCTAATCACCTCTATATTGAAATACAATAATCGAAGTGCTAACTGCATCTGTAAATATTAAATCTCTTTCCAAGGTAGCAAAAAACATAATTATTTTTTTACCCGTAAATCTTAAACACTGGACCTTTTTAAAGCTCATTCACCAGCTGTTCTAATTGCCTTTTGTCATTTAGGTCTTTCTCAGTAAAATCCTGTGTCGCACTAAGAGCCGTGGGTTTTACACTTCCGCAGCAGCAGCAGTGGTTTGTCTGGAATAAACACAAAAACCGGGTAGCCAATGTTTATTAGCCTGACGCTGCCTGGAAGTGTGTGGGAGAGTCTAAGTGAAGGCTCTGTCCCATCTGTGCTCTCTCGATAGTGGGTGGTAATAACAAGGAGCACTGCATCCTGTGAGAGAACTGGTCATGTACTGTGGATATTTAATATGCACAGACAGATGCGTTGATGGTGCTTTGGGTTATAATCAGGGCCAGGCTTAGTGTGGCATCTGTATGTTTTTGATATGTTTTTTCCCCAGATGTTCAGATTTCTTTGAGGTTTGGACTATAAAATGGAGTAACTCCAACATGATCACAGGTTTGTTTAAAACCTCAGAGGATGTAAAGTGATAGAAGTGCCAAAAACTGCAGTTCCTTAAATGTCCACTTGAAGCTGGCTACAAATGAGCTGAGCTTCAAAATATCTCGGGTGACGTCACACATGCCCTGTCCACTCTTTATACAGGAAGTGGTTTGTTTCTCAGAAATGAACAGACAATACAAACTCCTCACACTAGATCCAACATTTAAATGAATTCTCTCTAATCAGTATCAGACTTTTCAGTGTTTCAACAACTTTATAACTTTGTTAATATCCACAATCTACCCTTCCATTTATTCATTTTAATGGAGTCCACGGAAGGAAATTAATCTGAAGTACCGGGTGAGATTCATCAGCACATTTTGTAGAATGAAGTCAAATACTACTTTACATCTACGGGATCATCAAACCAGTTGAATGAGAAGGGTAAAACAACCTTTGTGTTAGCACTCGTTGCAAATCAAAACATTAATTCAAGGATTTGTACAGAAAGATTAATAGAATTTGCCTCGCACTCTTTGGTGATGCAGTTTATGTAGTTTTTTGCTTGCAAAGCAAAGGCTGCCAGTCATCCCCTGGAGGACTAGGGCTGTAACTTTTTAAACCGGCACACTGTGCAGCATAGGCGCTAATACAAGAAACACAGGTTCTTAATTTAGCTTTGATTGACAGCCAAAGGAGCACGGCATATGGTTTAGATATACTGTACCTGGAAATCAAGTCTAAGAAGACTCTAAAACTACAAAAAGCAGCAATATTAAAATATGTATATGATCATGACGTCATGTAGCATAGATAGCTTTATGTGTTTGTAGTCTAATAACTGTAAATGGCAACTGTTCTTAACATTACAGCGTCAGGATGTGGTGTTCTCATAGCACTGAATCCCACTCAGCATTTTTGATTGTCATATTAAATATGTTAGCTCGCCTGACATGACCTGTGATTAATATTCTTGTGCTCTAAATCCATGCCCCACACAAACACAGTGAGGATTTGTGTTCCTGAATATGGTGATTTACAGTGTCAGCCTGCAGTGTCGTGCACTACACGCTCTGCAACAATATTGATCAGGCATGTAAGTCTAAGTACAAGTCTCTAAGTACAGCGCCGTGTGCAGCTGTAGCTTTTGTCCCAGTGGATGGGGTAGCCTTAGCTCTTGAAACAACAGCCCGCGGCGCAGGGCTGTCCCTAATGATCTGCCTCTTACTCACTTTACCCAATCATATAGCTGTTTCTCTGACACAATCGCTGAACTGTTCTCACAGAAAGCAGAAAGTGGCTGAGACTCCCATCTTTACGCCTAGAGGTAGAGTAATGCCTTCTCCATCACTTCTGTTCTCGCTATCTGTTCTTGTCTGCCATCTGCCCCCCTCTCGGTCTCTTCCTTTAACATCCAATATCCTCTCTGACTTGATGCTTCGCTTCAGCGGGGCAGACAGGTGAAGGACTAGAGAGCATAACCCACTTACGTGAAAATGCTGAACATTTTTCTCCTCTATGTGAGGTGGCAAATGGTAAAACATTTTGAGATTTAGCAATGCTAATAATAGCACCCATAGCTCTCCACCGTCATTAATCTAGTATACTTTGCTCAGATGGTTTTCCCCAAGCGCTTTTATAGTCGAGATGAAAAGGGTTCTGATGCTTTCAGACCATATGCTGCTAGAAACTCTCCTCTCAAATCCAAAACGACTTCTTTTGGCGAGCATGGCTCACTGTCAAAGTCGGAAAAATGACAGACAATCACTTAGTTTGCTTATGCTGAGATAATGGGCGGCACCTTTGTGTCTGAGGAGGGAGTCCGACCGTAACTTGGGAAGGTAAAACATGAAAACTAGCCGTCTCCCTATCAGTAAAATGATCACGTACGCTCATCTGCTATGCATGCATTTATCCTCTCCCACATGAGTGGAATAAACGCAGCAGTTGTCTTGAAAGTAGATTAATCAGACCTAAAGACAGCAATAAAGTAAAAGAATAATTTACCTCCTATTGCACGACCGCTGATCGTCTGGGACTGTGGTTAACAAGACAGCCATCACTCCTGGAAGCATTGCGCTACCTCATTAGCATTACCTTATTTCGGTGCTCATTTGATGCTACACCTGAAAGAACATGTTCAGCTGCGTCCCTGAGGTGGCTAGACAGGCAAGCTGCTTTACACCATCATTAGTTTCTAAACACTGAGGATATTTGTACTGTATAAAAATAACCCCGGGATGAAGCGTCTTCTCACTGCAGAGGGTGATTTTATAAGACCACAGAGCAGATGTGTGTCTAACACACAAAACGCTAACCTGTAAGAAGAACTGGCAGAACAGTTTTGTCGCTCATAAGTCAACGAGTCCTGCACTTTCCTCCCACAGTATGCTGGTTAGTGGTTGGAGGTGTGATTTGTGTCATTCAATGTCGTCTACTGAATGCTACAGGAAGGTTTTGACAGCTACTTGTAAGCAAGTGCAGGATGTTTAACCTCCTTTGACAGGAGTGCAGATTATTACCCAAATCTGTCTTCATAATTTCACCTGAAGCCTGTACTTAAAGGTAAATTCTCTAGTGGTTTATTTGCACGCGCAGTATCACCTTCTATAAATGCGGAGCGCGCCCCAAGGGACATCATTTGTTGCAATGGCCTCTGTATGTCAAAGGGAGGACACCAGCTCAACCTTTAGGGATTAGTAGGGAATTTAGGAAACAGTAAATACTCTAATAGAGACATCAAGAAGAGACATCACCATCACCTGAGAGATTTCATTATTACATGGGAGGGGAAGTACTGCACCGCCGACAGTTCAGACAAGGAAGGGCACGAACATACTGTATAACTGATTTGAAGCTAAATGATTTATAGAATACTGCAGAAACCTTATACAGTTTACCTTGGTGCACACTCAGTACTGTTTCTTCCTACCTTCAAAACATGCGTAAAGATGCTGGGACCAGGCCAAAGCATTATTTATTTACACTTTGTTTACCACGGCTTAATCCTGCTAGAATAAAGTATTTCTATTACACAGGAGACATGGCCAAGTTAGCGATAGAAGACATTAGTAAAAGTCAGTCTCAGAAACGTTGAATAAAATTTGAAAGAAAGTTATATACATACAAAGAAATTAAGTGGAAAAATATTTAATCAAGTTGGCTTATTAGACTCAAAGTGATTGATAGCAAGCATGCAAATTTTATTCATTTATTCAGTCTACAGTGAAGTAGCTTTTCAATACAGTAGTTCAGTAATTATTTATATGAGCACTGTCATAATACACACTGCACTGCATTGAACCTAATTTAGAGCTCAATGAAGCTTTATGTCTACAGATTATTTAAGAAACACTCATTTTGTTCCACATAAGCTTCACCCTGTGACAGAGGTTGTTGGTTTTCAGAGGACCTGACACCTACTGAAACAAGATTATGTCAACAACTTGCCCCGTGCAGCCCCGTCCTCCTCATCACAAGTGAGCACAGACCTAAAAGACCCAGGCACATCAAACAGATAAAATCCAATGAGCACACAGTGTTGACCACGATGCCTGTGTGCAGACCCCCCCTCTCTCTCACTTATTCCTCTGAATGAGGCTCTGAGCGTGGACACGCTCAGTGCAGAATGTGCCCATGTGGCAGCTGCAGGGTCTCTGCCTGCTGACACATAAGCTCGTCAAATGCCGGTGAAAAGGCCTCTGTATTAACAGACTCTCTCTGTCCACACAACACAAAAACAACTGCAGGGTTTTGTGTCTTTGTACATCAAAGTATATGCACAGGGCAAAGATTCAACCTCGTCTCCCTCTCCATGTACAGCTATCTAATGCCTAAGAGGACACAGCAGCAGGCAAATCCACTGACATTAGTACAAACAAAATAAGATGGACGGGAAAAGTCGATAGCGGTGCATGCGTTTAACTCTGTTTTCAATTTCCCTCAAATTGCATTTGCATTTTCCTTGATTGTGTACAGGTACAAGCATCCTAATAGGACACAAAGTGACAAAGGAGCTACAGCAGGGTGAATACAAAGCAAGTAGTTTTAATAATGGCCAATCACTTCAGCTCTTCTCATCCCCATTACAGCCAGTAGACCATTTCGTAATAGGCTGAGAGGTGAGTCCAGGACAACTTGAAAAGTGTCACATACAGCTAGCCCCTTTAAATGTGTTATAAAGTCCTGACAAGGCTCTTTTTTTTGTTTAATTCCCATTTCAGGAGGCTCTGAAATCCCTGATTTGTAGATCTTAAGTCACCGTCATGTTAATCTTTTTTAAAAGAGAATTTATTCAGCTATTTTAACGTTGCACTCAACGTGAGTCACTCCGACTGAGAGCATTTGCTAAGTGCCGAATATTTAAAAAAAATGAAAAGAAATTGAATCAAAGATAGCTGCACACACTTGGCTTTACACTATGTTTTTGAAGCCAGTACCTGTGGCTAAACTAGTTCAGTATTTTAATGTGTCAGTGGGATAGCAAAGACAGAAACCCAAAAAGCTGCATATAACGTACAAACGCCTACGTCAGCTCTGCCTGAACAATGTGTATTTTTCGTTTCGACACCAACGCTGTGTGTTTTCTGCATTTCAGTCAAGCCCAGGTAGCCCTTTGTTCTCATTGTCTTCCACCATGACACTGATTGATCATTACATCTTAATAGACAACAGTTCCCTGAGGTGACTGCACAAAGGGGAGTCCTGGTTAAATACATTGGCTTCTCACACTGGACACACGGTAATTGCCCTCAGGAGAGGAACAAAAAAGAAAGGTGGAATCCGAAAGGCCTCTATAGCAGGATTTCCAATCAATACATCAATAGCTGCGTTTTACTTAGGGGGGCCTCTGTGGAGTGGATATCGATCTCAATTATTGTTTGTTATATTTTTAGATAAGTGATGTTCGGGGTGTATTTATCACCCTTTCAGTCTCACTTGTCACTTAAAGACAGCCTTGAAATGTTTTTTCTTGGTCTTAGTGAATGTCTTGAAAAAGAGCAGCATAATTACTGTATGTTAAGGTTGTATGGGTATTTAAGCACAGATAGCAACTATAATAATTAAAAATCAAAGTTCCACAGTCAGTCTTTCAGTTTTTAACCTGCCATGAATTAAACACTTACTGTACGTAAGCTCATTAGCTCAGTGAATGATAGCCTGTTAATATTGAAGATGATTGATGACAGTTTGACAGATGCTAGGCGCTCCCTCTCAAATTAGATAAAAATTTGATTTAAAAAAATAAAAATAAGAACGAGCTGTTAATTTTACAACCAAAAGTCCCAGTTTAATGTAAAATATATAACCAGATGCACACATTAACAAGCTAAAGGCTAAGGCCATGCATATAAAAACATAAAGAGCCTCAATCCAGCTTTTATAATAATAATATCTAAATATTCTGTCTCCTTCTTCTATTTTGTTCCATTTAAAACAAACAAACAAAGTACCACTCACCTGCAGGTAGTGACATGTCCGCGATGAAGGCTTGAGGTCCGTGTGCATCATGGGTTTCTCTAGATTAAGCGATGATTTCCTGTAGGCCTCCTTAGCCTGGCTGACCGTCAGTGTCGACCAGGAGCTCCTCTTCATGAATTTGCCCTCGGGCGCCATGGCCATGCTCTCACAGGCCGAGCACTTGACATCATTGTTACTCTTAGAGGTCTTAAGTGACAGGTCTCCAAAGTGGTGGCTGTGCATGGGATCTGGGTAGCAGTGGCTGACATGTTCCCCGTGGTGCCGCGACATGACGCTGGGTGTGCGGTAGGTGCTGTCACTATCTAGGTTGTCATCGGAGCTCCACCAGCCGCCAGAGCGGTGCTTGCGTTCTTTGCTCTTGCTCCTCTTGCTACCGTGTTTGGTGGAGTGGTGGCCATGATGGTGATAACCTGTTCCCCCTCCACCTCCAATATCACCTTTTGTGCCGTTCATCTTGGATGATCCCTCCAGGGAGTGAGATTTGGTGAAGAGCTTCTGGACAGAATGAACTAGGTGTCTGATGCGGCCAGGACTCTCGCTGCGTTGCTCAGTGGTGGTGGAGGTGCGCTGGTACTGTAGCGTGTGAAAGCCGTCGCGGTGTAGTGGCAGTTGTTTCTCAAACTGGTCTAATAGGTTAGCAGGGAGGCGGTTGCTCTTGGTACCGGCGAGATGGGAGGAGGCGGCTGCAGCGGCTGCAGCAGCAGTGACGGCTGGGGAGGTGGCAGAAGCTGTGATGGCAGCGCAGTCTTCCCGTGTTGCCGAGTCATAATACTGAGAGCTGTAGTGCATTCTGGGGAAGGTGCTGCTGGAGATGTGGTCAGACGCAGCAGCTGGGGGCATCATGACAGGGGACATCATCATACAGTCAGAGTGGATGGAGCTGCGCGGCGAGTAGCGGTGGTGGAAGTCCATAGGGCAGCTCTCCGTGGGGCTGAGCAGGTAGGACGAGTGGCGGGAGTCAGAGCCATGGTGAGTGTGGAGGTCATGGACGTGGGGGTCATAGTCCAAGCCATAGGGTAAAGGAATCTGGTGCTGGGACCGGCTGCCCGATAAGCCCTTCATGTTCCTGGCTGGAGGGGGGCGTCTGCCTTCATTGAACTTTCGAGACGGAGACCAAGGTGAAAACTTCTGGTCTGTTTCAGAGAAGAGGAAAGAAAGAAGAAAAGAGAGGAATAAGATTCATGAAAGTTTGAAAGAGAATTACTCTGAACAACCTTTTCCAGTCCAAATCCCCACAAGATGAAATTGCAGTTGTGGTTCTCCTTACAATTACAAGCAAGAACATGACAGATATTCCCCTACTGGAGACTCTTTGCATTCATTCGATTATCTCAGAAACACAGACATTTTATATGCATGTACAAAAATGTGTAAATATTTCATTTGCTACGCTGTTCACATCAGAGTACGGACCTATAATCCAAGCGAACACCTTATACAAAGAGAATTTCTTACAGTTCACTGTGAAGTTATCACAATTTCTAACTAAGAATGGCAATCCTTAATCACAGGGATTTGTAGTTAACTGAAGTTGTTAATCTTTCTAATGAAGTGGGTTAACCTGCAGTACAATCACAATCGCTACAGTACTCCTAATACAGCATTGGAGGCACACACACATACACACACATACTTATATTGTCAGATCTCATCTGAAAAGAAGTAGTTCCACATCTGCCCTCAAAACAGTTCAGAGATTTTAAAGCTCAATGAAAGAGAGTTCACTTTTAATGTATAATTTGTCATAGATGACTGGTTTTCTCCTACAAGCTACAATGACCTGAATAATCTTGAATCTTTATTGTTTTTCATGAGGGTAGATGTCTGACAGTTTAGTTTCTATATCAGCCAATAAAGAGAAGACTTGAAGGTCGATTGTCGATAACAAAGAGGAACAGGAACAAGTTGACAAAACCAAGTAAATGTGAAGACAGTATGACTGTGACTACATTTTGGCAGCAAAGCATCAGGAAACCTACTGAACATTGGGAGTTTCACCTGGAGCCTGCAAACACTGTGCCAGCTAGCTGTGCTAGACCAGTCGCAGTCATTAGGCTAACTCTTTAAGAAGAAAAACCCACATCAGTCTTGTAAATAGCGATTGATTCTCTCAACCAATTAAGCTTACTCACCTGGAATCTACAATAGAAGTGTTATTCCTCAACCCCTGCAGTGGTGGACCTGTTATTGGCTATATGTCTAATTATTTTAAGAAGACCTGGGTACTCATCACTGGGCGGGGATTACAAAGGGCAACAAATTGTGTGCTACTTCGAAGAGACTTTGAGATGAGTGAATTTAATATCTAATAAAAAAGTTGAAAAGTTAAAAAGTTCCAGAGATAGGCACAATATGTTACGATGTGTAACGATATACACTTACTAAACTCAGAGTTTATTATATCCAACATTTATTGAAATCGGAAAAGAACGTTATGTAATGCAAAGACTCATATCAAGTTCCTTTCCACTCACCATGTTATTATGTTTGCATACTTTCTGATTGTGTTGCCTCAAAACATGGAGAGTGTATAATTCTACAGAATGGGAGTACCATTGTTCGATGTGTCTGATTAATACTGTGGGCACTACAATCTGTGCTAAATGAACACCAGACCTGCACTTCTAGACATACAGCTTTGATACACTGTGTCTGCATGCAGCAGAGGACTGGAATATGACTCAATTCTTTGTGCCTGAAGGCAGTAGTACCTCATTGGTAATGCTCTGAAACTCAAACTACTAATAACTGTAAGCTATTTGCTGTGTTGCGTTTGAATCCAAGTAAAATGTCCAAAATATCTAGTTTTCAATTCCACATTTATTGAAGATGACTGACATATTCTTAAAGGTTCTTTTTGCTGTTGAATGAGTGTGTACTGTTGAACCACCATGTTTCTACAGTAGCCCTGAACAGACAATCTAAAAACTGTTTCTACCTCTGGCATTCTTGGGGGAGCTAAGCGGAGACCCGCTTCTGGGGCTGAACCAGACCACGATGCTTCCGTTGGTGTTTCAAATACTGACTATAACGGCCGCGATAAGCTCTCGTGGTGTACACAGAATGCATCACACATCTGTGTCCAGTGGAATTTGGCCTTGCTAAATGCTACACACAGGATCCAACAGAGGTTTCCAATTTGAAGGAAAGATTCATATTCATATTTTTGACGAGCATGTTTTTTTTTCTATAATTAGATTATGTTGACGTTGGGAAATCAAGTGCAAATTATGCTTTGCAGTACTTGAATCAAATGCCTTTATCCAACAAGTGATTATCTCTGATTTGAATCGTAACTTGATGTCACAGTTGCCAGTTTGTCCTACAATCCCATTAAAGTGAATTCTTTATCTTCCAGCTCTGTTTTTCATCTCTGTCTTTTTTCTTTTTTTTTTCAACATTTACCGCTGTCAGATGCACGACCAGTATTTATTATCTTCCTCCCTCTGTGACTCAAACACAAATCTTGATAATGATTTCTGTTCCGATCAATATGCAAGAAGACGTCTTAAACAAACAACATTTCGACAAAATGTGTCAGAATGAGCAGTGTTACTAAAAGCATCTGTCATCGCGCTCAGCTCCCTGCATGACAATCAGAGCCTGCATCTCAGCAGTATGTGATAAAGGCTGTAGGTAAACAGGGAGACGACGTTAAAGCGCCTCGAGCGTCTGCCATTCCCCTGTAATTAATTACTTTAAGTTCTCTGCAGCAGGAAAACCCCAGTCTGGAACAGTGCACATCGGCTTACATAACATTTGGGATCTCTGATCTCACACACCCTTTTTCAAAGGAGCCAGAAATAAAAATTCACAGTTGTCATGGCAACCACTGCTGAAAAACCCAGGAACTATAATAGGATTTTCAAGGTTGTTTGGGGTGGATCCCAGCCTCAGAAAAAAGGGAAAGGAAAAAAAGACACATACAGTATGTAAAACGATACACAGACACTCAGGCTTGATTTATTGTATGCACTGCTGTGTTTGGTGCACTGTTGCAAACATTTTGTAGAACGTCAACCAACCAAAACTTGATTTGCACATTTGATCATCACTTTAAATATGTCTTATAATATGGCTTCCAGAGTTAAAATGAGCAGGATTTGTTGCACCAACATATTTCTTTGAACATCATTAAGTGGTTGTAATTACTGTTGTCATTGGCTTTATACCCCTGTCTTGTCAAACATTGGTTTAACTACAGTATAAGACATTAAGCAGAGGTTTTACATTTGTGTATGGGACTGCAGTCGATGTGAAGTGTTGCATAGCTTCGCCATAATAATTACTGTACACCAAATATAGCACCATCCTTCTGTCTTCCTCTCTTTATCTCATTTCCACCATCATAGCTCTCCCTCTCACTATCTCTCCAGTCCACTGCATTGAAGTACATGACATTGACTGGTTGCTTAGGCAACAAAATGTGTCAAATTAACGCTAACAATAGTAAGGAATGCGCATAGAGATAGTGTGTGTGTGCGTGTCTATATATAAAGACATGCCATGCTCTTTTGTGTGCTATAATGCAGTCTTAACGTGTACTTTGAAACACGCGATTCAGTCATCAATGTGTCACCATGCCTGTGCGTTCATTAACATATTGTTTAAATGCCGTTTCACTTATGCAGTGATGAACCAATAAAAAGAAGACTCATCTTTCAGCATTGTTTCATTATCAGCTTGGATCAAGCTGCAGTGAGACAATAAAACACCAGTTTTAAACCCTGATTTTCTAGTTAGAGGGTAGTATAAATATTTCAGTACCTGTGTGAGACCCATTCATTTTTCTCTCAAAACAATAATCTGCTTTCCCTCCCTCTAAATTTAATCATTTCAGTCTTACAAGATGTTACTGATAGCTTGAAATTGGTTATTCAAGCGACACGGTCTTCATCTCAATGCCATCGGTTAGCTCTATAACACAGCTGCCGTGTCGGCTCATCTATCCACACTAGTCTCACAGATAGGCAAGAGTTACATCAGAAACATTTCCACACCATTCTCTGACCTAATACACCTTTTAAGTTTAATCTTAGGATAGTCAGAACATACAGGAGATGCACGTTACATTGGCTTTGCTGAGGTCAGATGACATTGGTTTGGTGGGCCCAATTTCGGCTTGATAGGTAGTTTCATCTGAAAGTTGTCACCATGACTGTTTACCCAGTTCTACTAGTGTGGCAAAAAGTTATTAATTAGCAAGCCCTCTGACATGAGAAACTTTTCCAAGCATGAATCCTGTCCCTTGATCTGTCCTACCAAAGAAAAAAGAAAGGAAACTCGTCTACGATACAATGATCCTGAATTAAATGGATGATGGATGGACAGTTTATAGAGATTTGGCTTGCAGATGCTAACATTACACCGTCAGAAACAGACTAATTCAGCAATCATGTATCGCTACATGGCAACATGATGGTACTCTTTCAGAAGGCACAAAACATCTGTTTTGCTTCCACAGAGTAGTGTCTGTATCACTGTCAGCCTGATCTGCATTTTCTCAATCATCCCAGCGTTCTGATTACATACACTCTCTCGAGGTAGTTTGATTATCCCATAATCAGCTGTTTAGAGACTAATCTTTCAACCCAGATTGGTCTCTTTAGTTATCAACCAATTCATTTCAAGTCGAGTCAATTTCACATAAATCATTCTCCACAGAGGGACACAAAGATGAAAATAAACTAGTAGGAATGTGCTAAAATGTTTTCACTCTGTGAATCCGTCATAAAGCAGAAGTAGACATGTGACTACAGTGAAATCATCTACTAATGTACTGTAGTATTACCCCCTCGTTATGGTTCATTCAGACAGGATCCAGCACTGCGGTGAAAATGCAGGTTTTTTTCATTCATGAGAGTGAGGGTAGTGCGGGGGTGTCCACAATAAACGCAGCGACCTGCGGCGGAGAAGTTGAGCCAGATCCAACTCTTAGAAAAACGCGGAATATCTGTATTGAATGTACTGAAATGAGCCTGTAGCTGTAGCAGAGCAGGAAGCCAATGACAGCTGCCACCAATCCGTAGTGCTGATATGAAGGTGGTGAAGTCAAGTTATGGGAGTTAGTATGACAACACAAACACACACTGATTTTCTCCCTGGGGTGACTTGTGTCAACCAATATTTCCAACAGACTGCTCTGCGACTTCTAACACATCATGGCCAGTGCACTGTTCTCTGTGTGAGGGGGAGGTGACATGAATGCAGTGGATGTCATCAGGCTCAACAAACTGGTTTAAAAAAAAAGAAGCCGTGCCTAGGCCTGAGTCTGGATGCCCTGCAGGCAGCAGCAGAAGGCAGGATGAGTTCCTCAGCTCTATCTTGGACAATCCCACCCAATATCTCTGAGCTGATGAAACTGTGGGGCGCTTTTAGCCTCCAGCTCATCTGCTTGAGGTGCACCGTGTAGTGTTTCTATGTGCTTTTTTTAAACAGACTTTAATGTTGCCACGCAACTCTTACTTCTGATTCTACAATAGCGCCAGTTTAAGTCAGCAGAAGAGTGCTGAACCTCCGTGGCTGGGAAATGAAGCCAATGCGGAGGGGCCAAAAACTTGGCCTGGTACAAAAAACATAGTCTCAAACGAGTACATGTTCCTTCGTGTTCTCACTTATATGTCAGTCAGCATCTTTGAACACTGATTCTGTTTGTAAATCTGCTGCAATGTCCATTCAAACCCTGCAAGAACAAGTTGGGGCGAGGTATACGGCCATCATTGCGTCCACCGAGGTGCCTTCGATCATCCACTTGAGCCCAAACTGCTCAGTGTCCGACCGATTGTTGCTCTCGGCAGCTTCCAGGTCTGAGTGCGTGAATGACAGGCAGGACATTTGTGTAAAAGAGCAGCTTTGTTTCGCTAAATATAGGTTAAAATAACTAATCATGCGCATCTTTGAGCACATGTGCATGTACGAACAATATAAACTGATTATATGAGAGGAGAGCTAAAGCCAGAGGCGAGGGGAAAGAGAAGAGGACATGTGGAGTGGGGGAGATTGATGGACTTCAGAGAGGAGAGAATTAAGCTCCTGAAAGGCTTTTGAGAGAAGCAAGCATGCTTGTTTCCATTTTAGGGTGAAAGGAACATTTCAGGAGATTACATTTACTCTTGAGAAGATTACATGAATACACGGTGTGAATGTCAATCGCACTGTATAAAATTATATGCTATTGGCAACAATGAAAGATTTTGTAGGAAGGCGACGATCTTTTCAGCCGCGGACGTGCTGAATGTAAATGCGTCAAGTTGTCTTGATTGATTTTTATTCTATGATCTATGAATGCAAATACTCCCTCTTGGCTCTTTAAGAGCTCACATTGCACCTCCATGAAACATTGATGAGAGCCTTCCTGTAGCACAGCTTATGCAACAGCTATTGTGATGCATGCTCAACAGGCTGACTCCGCTCTACCTTAAATGTGCTTCTGTCAGCACCTGATGCAGCCTGGAAAGCTGTTTTTTTTCTGACAAAGATACCACATGCTGAGGGGGGAGAGATTAAGGCTAGTGCAGAAGAGAAATCAGTAAGTAAGGAAAGCCTCTCTACTTGCTCTGCTCTCTCCGAGAAACCAGTGAGCTGCTGGCTGCTAAGTTAAAGCTCCGCTCCAGTCTGCGCCTGGCCAGCATTTCCCAAGATGATTGCATAACTTTGAATAAATGAGGCCTTCCTCCTCCACACCAATGCACAGTTAGCTGATGCCACAGGGAAGAACAGAGCAACAGGCAGCCAAACTGTAGAGCATGAATCACAGTTGGAAAACAACATCCTTGAAATGTATCGATCACCGCTGAGCGAAAACATCCGTTCTTAATCAATCGCTGTTACTCGTCGGGTCATTTCCTTGAAATAAAGGCTGACCTCAGATGTTTAGTGAGAAAACCCACTGTCCACTTCCATCCAAACGAATCAGGTCAGTTATGAAATTGTCGGATGACTCACATTCAGACGAGAGAATAACATACATCGGCTATATTTAAGATCCCACTCAAGTTAAGCTGTGTAGATGTGTCACAGTCGGCAATTTGGTCTCCACGTTGCCATAAATACACCAATTAACAGAATATCCCTGTATACCTGTGGTGTTGTGCCCACGGCTTGAACGGGCTGCCAAAAAGAAGTGAGAGCATTTAGCACCCCCTTCTTTTTTGACAAAATATTAATGTTCAGGGATGCCCAATAATTTCTCTACCCACTATTTGCTACTCAGGGTCATGAGGAGTCTAGCTCCTGCCCCAGCATGCACTAGACACATTTGGACGGGTTGCCTGTTCATTGACAGAGTCACAGACATTCAGCCCTGTAGTCATTTTAGAGTGTGTGGACTGTGGGAGTTATAGAACTCACCTGTTCAAATTATATTAAGGCTTAAAGTTATGCAGAATTAACAGCGTGAACGCTTTGATTGACAGGTAGATGCCATTACAGATGGCTTGTTTGAGCACCCAGGCATCATTCAGCCCGCCTCAGGGCCACCGATGATCCACGACTCAGCCGATTTTTGCCAGTGCCACAGATTTCGAGCTTCAAATCTGCTCGTTCTTTGTACTGTCAGTGATCAGACCTCAGATGGTGAAAAACAATGTAGAAAACATGATGAAAATATTACGTCTGAATGTTCGTCTCTTCATCACTCTGATGTTTTATTCCGCTGATGTGTTTTGTCTCAGTAGTGGAAATTTAAGTCAGATGTTTCATAAGTCTGTTGCATATTACTTTTATCTATACGCCAACTTTTCCACCTCAGCAAGGCGTGAAACTTTTTTGTTCCTGCGCTGTCTTTATGCTAAATTGAAAATGGACTGTGCACCGTGTTTGAGTGTTAGTGTTCAGCACAGACATACTTTCACAATAATGTGATTCATAGTGTGATATGATAAGAACAAATATCTATATATCTACTGAAATGAAATAACCAAAAGATCTTACTGGTAATGAGAGCATTATAGCTCTAGCAGTTCTGCAGATACAGCAAGAAGCAGACAGCCCTTTAATGGTAATGTGTCTCTGCTCATGCACACAGAGACGGCAGTGAACATTATATAAGTGGAAGGAGTGTTAGACCTTGCAACTGAGACAAAATCATATTCAGTTGGATGTAGCTTTGCAGCAGAGGCTGCATTTCACCTTTTGATATATCCGCCCACTTCCTCCCACTGCTGCTGCTGCTGCTCTATCCTCAGCAGGCAGACACTGGCTGATGTGGTAGTGATGGCACACACCCTGGACACAGCCCCAGTTTCTTCTCTACGCCCTTCAGTGTAAGAAAACGCCAAATAGGGAGCTTATAGTCCATCACTGCTCACTGTGCAGCAGCCTGTGAAGCCTCCCACACTGCATTGATTTACCACAATAGAAAGGGTCGTAAAGCTGTAACATACATTTCCCTCAGGGTATCTCTGAACACATATATACAGTAGACCTGTATACACATTGTACATGTAATGTTTAAGCTGAATTGCTGAACATTTAAAGGAAAAGCCAAACTTGGATCTCAGATAAGCCACAAGAACTTCTTGACAATGCCCTCCTTTGAGTGTGAGTTTGAATCTAACCAAGGATAACACATCAAGGCAGCCGTGTGAGATGGCCAGATATGGTATAATCCCTTCCACATCAAGCACTAATCCTAACCTTTCCGTGGTTTCAGGCAACATACCAAAATATATCACTGCTGATGATACAATATGGAGAAAAAAAAACGACTAAAAGGCAGGTGTAGGAGGCATCTTGCCTCTTATCATTTATGTCTTGCAGCAAATGTTGACACATCTCCATGGAAACTGCTTGTATGTCCAATATGTAACCGTTGCAGAAGTCTCTGCGCTTTGTACAGCACGTGTGAGTTTGAACATTGAGACATCGGGACTTTGCAGTCGCTCAGAATGTTTAATCTTCTGCCTACATAACATTTACCTCGACATATTGTCCTGAAATCCACACAGAGTGTATGGCTTTATGCTACAGGTGTTGTGTTAGATCTGTACGATATAAACAGACAATAAAACTCCTTACTCAAGTGCTTGTTCGGCATTCAGAGTATTAAACTGGAGTTTGTGTTGTTTAAGTGAATTAAAATTTAATAACAAACCTGAGGAACTGGACAGCCGTCTGCTTTGAGATCATTTATTACACTTCATCTACATTTAAAGCAAAAGCAAATACTACTTCTACACGCTGGTTCACTAAGTTTAAATTTAGCTGTAGTAAGCATACAGTACACTTTGAATCTGCAAAGTGTATCTAAGCAGTTCTTAAAAAATGTAAATAAACTGCACACATTTCTGAATTATCAGTGGGTGTGAAAATATACCATCTGTTGTGGCTGGAGACACTGAGTAGTTAAGATATAGATATCAAGTGCAGGGTAAGTCACACTGTGGCAACGACAACAACACTGAGAGAAAACAGCCAGAAAAGAACAGTCAAGCTTGAAGTGTGTCAGACAAGACTGAAAACCGAAGGTGGGAAACGCTTATTATTTATAAGAAATGTGATGTTTTATGTAAATTTATCTATACAAATAATAGCTGTTTTAATCACCACAAATAATCAGTATAAATCTAATACGACGTCTTCCCGTTGGTCTATTATTTGGTCAACTGAACTGATCACTGATCTCGAGTTCTTACATTAAAGGTGGTGTAACATCCTCCTTTGCACACGAGTCACATAAAAGTAAAACTCATTTCAAATGTGCTATTTAATGTTTTTTTAAGTACGCGGAAACAATTTAAGATGAAAAATTGTCCCGATGTCTCCGTCTCATATCTGCAACAGCTGCAGTATTAAAAAGTACAAGGCGGGCTTTCATCCTCATCATGTTTAATTCAGGATGTCTGCTTTTACCAGATAATTTGTCACGGTTCATTACAGAAATAGAAAAGTAATGCTCCCGCGACGTATCTCACACGTACACCTTGACAAAGAAGCATCAGCAAGGTGGACGCTGCGAGCGTGGCGGCTGTGAAGTGACAGAGACAGTACCACCGCAAGGTTCTGCCATAAATCCGACACACTGGTCCTTTTTAACCATGTAAACCTTTCACATTTGGTGGCACATTCATGTTAGGGCTGCAGCTAAATACATGTTTCATGAATGATTGCTGCAGTGCAACACAAGAAAAAGCTGCAAAACCTCACATCTAAGTAAGCTGCACCATCAAATATTTTTACATTCGTGCTTTACTTAATTCAGTTATTCATTGAATTGCACTTGTACCTTATTTCAATGGCAAAACTGAAGCAGTGTATTATATGTAGTGAGCATCTGTTTAATCCAGTAACTGAAGGATTGGGAGCTCAACTGTTTTTTCAAGCTGCTTACAGCAGTTTATCTTCAGCAGGGAGCTCCATGTCATGGAAATTCTGCAACCTTTCTTTGCATGCAGGTCGGACCGTTTGTCATTTTTGATGCATGTTTAAATCATCTTCAACTCGTAAATGTATTCAGCCGTGTAGCTCATTATTTTTTGTTTATTTTAATGTTGTACTTCTGTGTCGACTGCAGGTGATGTCCCCTGGAAAGCGCACATTTTAATGGCCTATTTGTCACGCGCGCTCTTTCGCAAGGCTTCCAGGTAGTAGTAAAGGCCTAAGCGCTTTGAGGACAAAGATGGATGATGCAAATTGAAAAATGTTTTTCTTCTCTCCCCACTACCGACATGTTCTGTCACGGTTCTGGAGAGGGGTTTCCATGTGTGGGAATTCAGAGGTGCACCACTCTCTTAATTAGGCTGTTTTGTCATGTACCGCTCCATCTGTCTCGAGCCTACTGCAGCACAGAGAGGCTGTAGGATGGGGTGAGGGGAACAGCGCCTCTCTCAATACCTGTATACAGCCTGCACCAGATTGTCAAACAGCCAGTGTGAAAAGTTGAGCTTTAATGACGGCTAACGAAATGCAAGAGCAGATGAAATATAGAGGACCGGCCCTCCTTCTGATGGCTGTGCTGAAGAGAGATTAAAAGATCCTGCATGCAGAGGCAGAGAGTAACTGCTGTGAGAGGAGTCTTACAATAAGATGTATGAAGAGGGTAAATACTTGGCAGCAGCAGCAGGACTGCCCCACCCAGCAGTGCTTATTGAGGTAAACAACCGAAAAAGGAGTCTACTGAACTTCAGAATCGATTCCTAAACGGAAAGCCTGTTTACAGGATTAGCAACTACTGTCACTGTATTCCCACAACTTCCAGTGGTTAAATTGGCACACACAGTGGTGATGGATTATCGGGAGGAGAGTACTCTGTGTACGAGAGTCATAAATCAAAACATAAGTACATGAGTGCTCTCACACCACTGTCAGTATAAAGCATGGACAGCATGTGTGATGCCACCGAGCCCAAAATCTGTGGTTCAGGCCACCACCATGTTGTTCGACGTCCGGGCTAGGATGGTAGTAAAATAGTAGGGCAAAGGCTCGTCGCTGTGGCAACCACCTGTCCTACCTACCAAGGGATGTAAGGCTGCTTTGTGAAGCCAGACAGGGTGGAAAAAAAGAAACGTTACGTTTAAAGGACCGGCGTGTTGAATTTAGTGGCACCCAGTGGCGAAGTTGTGGATTGCAGCCCCCTCCACTCGTACTCCTGATCCAAGCGTGAACACGCGGCAGAAAATAAACTTGCGGTGCAAAGGAGGAAGTCATAAATTGATGTGTTGACACTCGAGTCTGTCACAGTAAATACGGACTGACACGTTTGTTGAATAGAAACAGGTCTGTTCTTTTATTCTGATTTCTGTGCACATGAGTCATCAAAAGCTTTAAAACAGATGTAATCAATGTGCCAAAATAATTTCATGCAAGGCAGATCTCACATGAAGATGCTTTTTCTGCACCACGGATGCAGATGTCTGTTGTTACAATGCTACAAAATCATCTAATGCTAGCATGCACGGTTTAAATTAAGAAATCGCCTCCCAACGCGAAGAAAGCCTAAGCTCTATGTTCCTGAAACCTGCAACAACAGGCCCCAGGATTCATGAGTGATGCTGTTCTGTGACCTTCAAAGTGGTCAAATGCACAGACGCAAAGACTTCAACAGACGCTTCACATTTGTTCGGTTGGTGTTGCCCTGACAGAAGAGGTGAGGAAGCCAACATCGGGACACACGTGTAGGCTAAAGCGCACATGGATCACAGGCTATAGGACAAGACACCATCTGCTCCTAAGAACACCTGCAATGCATTATCACCTCAGCATGAAGCATTTAGATTTGTCTGTAATCCAAAGAGTGACTCCCAATGAATCTCTTCAAACGCTAACTCGACGTTTATCGTCCACCAGACCGTAAGGACTTTGTCATTTTTTAAAGGTTCTATATGTGACTTTAAGAAAACCATTGACAACTCCACGTCAGCAGAAACACTAGCATCATCATCATAGAAATCAGTCCCCAGATTCTTATAGATACAACTAAGAAAGTCATTACGTTACAACCCGTCAAGAAATTGCCAATAAACAGTGATAAATACTGAAAATGAATGCGTAAAATGAGTGTTAATGTTGAGGTTATTTCCAGAATATGCTACTTTATGTAGATACTTAGGCTTGACAACGGGTATGTTAGGGTTTGTACGTTTATTGACGGGTCTCTCAGGGTTCAACAGGGTTTGATTCTTCCGCTTCCTCCCTTCTTATCCACGTTTATTAGCTCTGAAAGATTAATCCAAACTCTCCAGATATTAGAAAGATGTTTTTCTTTAGTCATGGTTCATCACAGCCTAAATCTCAGGCAATAAATAATCAAGTACTTACAACAGTTAAATCTTCAGTATCCAGTAAACAATAACAACTCCGGGGCTCTTAATGCAAACTGTGCCAAGCAGCATGAAAATTAACTGCTCCGTTTTGTTGTTGTCTATTCATTTATTTAGCCTGTTACATTATTCACACATCCTTTCATTGATTTGGTAAGTCATTGTTTCATGTTTACTGTGGAATTGAAATATGAGCTCAGTCAAACAGCCAAAGAGGTAAACATCCTCTCCAGATATTTTTATTTTACAGTACACTTCCTTTTTAGCGTTGAGGTAACATTACATTATCCCTTTATGCCCGGCAAGCCAAATATCTCTGCTGCTGTCAGTTTCTGCAGTCCTTAGCATCTTTGTGCACGGCACGCCAGGAGAGAATCTCTTTTATTGATTGGCAGTGTCGTCTTTCAGGCGGACTGTGGCATAAATATGCATCACCTGCATGAGGAAGGCGAGATCACGACGGTGGTGGGAGGATCGAAGCCAGGCAGCACGTATTATTCGATTGTTTATGAAGCTAATGTAAAGTTCACCACAGGCGCGAGTGTTTCCGCGGGCATTAAGTCTGGACTTTGCTTATAGACGAACATTTCCACGCTAAAGTATGGTTTTATAAATAACTGAATTGATGTCCAGTGATTTATGATGTTCTCTTGATTAAGGAGTGTTTTCTTCGTCAGGTCAGGCATTCAAACTTGCTCTTGCTACTTTTCAAACAAATGTGTAACCTAACAAAGGAGCTTAGAGTCAGTATTTTTATATTAGTCTGACAAAAATAGACAAATCTCTAAAGTCTAGCCTCAAGTTTGAGTTCAGCCTCATGCCTCCTTAAACTTGACAGTACACACAGAAAAATTCTACAGATTAATTACATCCTGTTTAGTAACTAATGAGGGTTAATGAGGGTTTAGAAGAACTTTAATTATGACTACAAGTTGCAAACCCCAGTGCCTATCTCTCTGGTTATGCAAGTGATGATATGTTTCTTTTATAGCCTCATCCTGACAGTGCTGAGAGCAAGAAAACTGAAATATTGGAAATCCCCCCTGGACCAATTTGTTCCTTTGACTACACAACACCTGCACGACTGTCAGCGTGGTGCCTTTAAATCTTCAGTGTTGTCCATTCCACATGAAGGAGCAGACAGCTGTTAACTCTGAGGGTCCCTATTGAGGCTCACTGCATTAAATAATTACACGGTACATGTTAATGTCACTCCCACATGTAAAAGACGAGATGGTAAATGACTCACACTTTAACTATAGAGTACTTTAGCATACAGATTTATTTAAAAATGTCTGTCTGGTGGCACAAAAAGATCCTAAATGATAGCCTAAAGGCATAATCACTGAGTCATGGTGTTATTCATGTAACTGATTCATTATCCCTCATTGAAGTCTTTATTTTGATAATTCATTAATTGTTGTAAATTATCTCTCTTCCCAAGTGTTTCTGACCTTCCTTGTGTTACGGTAAAAGCCCGCGAGGCACATCTCCGTCACGTCGCAGCCTCGACAATGTTCTGGTTTGCTCTCCACGTGATTTCAAGGTGAGGTTTATGTGCTTCTAGCATGAGTAAATATGTTACGTAGTTAAATTGTTTCCCTGTTTTTAGGATCTGAAGCTTGCACAGCGTTTTACTTTGAAAATCAGAGGGCCGTTTGTTTTCTGGACCAGACCGCGGCGCTTCCACTGTGGTTTGAAATGACAGTGACTATAACGGCTGCGATTAGCCCCACCAACCACGCCACACACAGAACGTGTCCAGATTTGGAAAATTGCCTGAAAATGTTGCATTTATTTTAGCATTTATTTATTATTTTTACTCATTTCTTGCAACAAAATAATGAATTGATCAGTCACAGAAATAATGAGCAGATTACTCTGCGGGTGACGTCACACATATGCCGTTTATTCTTCGTACTGTCAGTGGTTGGGGTATAATCTAGGATATAATGTAGCATATGGTCACAGATCCCTCAGGTTTCAGGTTTATGTTGGCCCTGTGCAAATGGGGCATTAGTTACAGAGTTAACGAGACTTGTTTCAAAAGGCTTACCCTGCATAGTTTGGCTGCTTAGTTTCTGTAGGACTCCAGAGTGCTGATAGCTGCCAAAATGTGAAGGATTTTTCCTGTATGGGGCTCGTTTTCACTCTAATTTCCCAGGGACCCTACAATAAGGAAGGAAGCCTTGAGCTGCTCTGCTGATTAGGTTCAGTTACCTCTAATTAATCAAACGTGTGTGTGTGTGTGTGTAGTCTTTCCGCTGTACTACGTCACGTATTGTTATGAAAGCCTCAGAGTTGAACCGAAATGTGAATTTGCTTCTTCTTTTTTAACAGATTCAGTTTGTGCGATTTTTCCTGAAACACTTTCGTTTGTCCAAAATGCTGCAAAAGAGAAAAATAATCTGGAGGCACAACATCCATTATTGATTCCCTTTTTTTTTTCCTTTGCAATCTCTTTCCAGTAAGCTGACAAAGAGAGCTTGTAGATTATTTATTAGCATTGTCTGTTTGTCATGAAAGTATTCCCTGTTGCGTCTGAAATAAAAGCGACAGAAATACTGCAGATGCGACGAATGCAAAGAAAAGCTCTTAGAGGGGGTTTCGCGCTCAGCTCCTTTGATCACAGTTTTCTTTGTTTTTTCCGTGTCGACTTCTTCCTCCAGGCTGTGATGCAAGAGAAAAGAGGGGAAAAAATGTATTTTCTAGGTGGGAGCTGGACAGAGTGGTGAGTTTTGAAGGGACGAGAGCTTAAAACATTATAGGTGATGACAATGTGATGCTGGGGAATCCCCTGGATAACAGCTTCACCACCGTGGTGCAGTGGAGTCAAACAGTCGGTGTTTATTGTTTATTTGGATCAACATTAGCTGTTACGAGACAGCAGCTACTCTTCCTGGGGTCCATAAACACGCGCGCGGCATGTACTTTTAATATCGGTGCCTTCCTGCTCATGTTTCTTGATATTCTGCACCGTGCTGCCTAATAACAGAAGCCACTTAATCACTATTTTAAATCAAAGCACTTATGCAAATGCGGTTATTAATTCATGCATTCATTAGCAAGTATTGTCTGCAATCATGCTCGGTGTTGCATAACACATGGGCTGTTACTGCCCATATTGAACTATCCTAAAGGATAAAGGGGTCACAGGAGGTTCATTTTTTTTATACTAACAGGTAAATGTGAAATACAAAACGCATAACGTTCATTAATCACAGCAAAAAAACGCAGAAATCTCAGCACCTGCAGGACGTGACGCCCACTCTCAGTATACAGGATGGATCTGTGACGTCACCCACAGGTTACCTGAAGAGCCGTTTAGAAGCTCAAAATATGCAGCGCTGCTGGCTGCTCGCCGCCGTCTTGGCTGTCCTGCCTCTTATGCCTACCGGCTAATCGAAGAATCAGCAAAGACGCGATCATAAGCGGAGCTGAGACGGGCTGAATGACCCGATTCTTAAACAAACTGTAGCCGAGTGGATGCTTGAGGAACTGCATTAGCTTCACTGCACAGCGACGGAGGTTGCTGCTTGGTGATATTTTGCATATCAAATAAGCACCGTGGTTATAAATGTAGTCCAATGCGGCACAGGTTGACATTCTGACAGCTTTGTAATGGAGAGGAGAGTAAAGAGGCTTCTCCTCACATCGGCCCTTCATCGCACTGCCAGACGAGTGAAAAATCAGGACCAAAATCTCGCAGTGTCACTGCTGCTCCAACCAGTGTTTACAAACCAAACCCCGTGAAAGGACACCGAGTTCACTGGCGAATACGTTGGCATTTCACGTAGCGCTCTCTTCCTGGAAGAGATCCTCAGCACAAAACCTTTTAATGCTTTGCCACATTTCTAGTACATAAGAGCGAGGCGATGACAAGTCTTTTGTTTCTATCCGTTAGTGCCGTAATCCAATTATCATTGCACCATCTCGTGTCCCTCAAAACTGATTCATACAGCCTGACACAGACTTTATTAGACCTGTCTCACACAGAGTAAAGGTGCCATAAAGGAGAATATATGCTCTTCTTCCTTAGTTTTTACAGATTACAGTAAATATCCGAAGCAGAATGCAGCCTGTCATAAAGGTCAAACCTTTAGCCATGTAATTATTAAAAAAAGGGAGAAGCTGAGACCGTCAGAGACACAAAAGAGTCGCAGTAGATTTAATACTTTGAAGTCTGACTCCTCATTCGTGTTGCTCTGATATTAAATCTTGTCAGGTGCAGCTTTCTCAGGTGTCATGGCATTTTCTTGTTTAATTACAGCCGAAAAGTGTTTTAAATAAACGGTAGCTTGCTCCTACAGTTTCACACGCTGACCTAAGTCAGCGAGAATCTCATGTTCTGATTCATGATTAATTGACACCATGGTGTGAGGTAAAAACTTAATTACAGAAGTAAACATCGTGTAATTTGCTTCAGCTTTTGAGAAGTCGACACAGCTTCAGTATGAGCGGCATTTTCTGAGTTTGTTTAAAGGCCGAACTGTTTGTGTGTGTGTGTGTGTGTGTGCCACCATTATAGATTTTACTGCAGGGAAAGTGATTTATCAGAATTACCCCACAATGCTGGACACCATGTGCATAAATAATAAGGCAGCACAGCCCTCAATTAATTCAGCAGATCTCCTCTCTCTGTCTTTAAGACTGCATATTCACTCACTCATTTACGGATCAGTGATTTATTTCGTGTCGACCACACTCGTCCCTTCACTCTTTCAAGACACACATCCGTTTGCTCCGGCCTGTTTGCAGTAAAGAACTCTGGAAATGTAGAGAGGAAAATGATGGCTGACAAAATGTACCTGCCAGTGTTGTAGTGCTCGTCGGTCTTGGTTTGACCGTGTTTGTCGTGGCCTCAGATAAAGAGGACTCTGGTCCACAGCTGCAGGGATATTACTAAACTGTCTGTTTATTTTATTTCACTGTAATTGGAGTGAAAACTTCCAATAACTTGACGGATTTCTATTTTAAATTCTTGGCGCTGTTAACCACTCTCACCTCTCTCTGCATACTCTTCATTCAAAGAAACTGAACGATGGTTGTCTGGGAGGAGACGATCAATGAACCCTCTGTATTAATCAATGACAGTAAAAAGAATGGACAGAGCGTGAGTGACATCGGTTTCCGAAGCGCTGTTTTAAAGCCGGAAATATGCGACACCACGTTGGGTGTGCTGCTTCTTTCGCCTATGTTGCCAAAGACGTGGATCATCGATGGACCTGAGATGGGTAGAGAAAGAGTCCATCTAACCGTGAGCAGGCAGGTGGTCTTGACTACAACACTGGTACCTGCAGTATGCAAATAATCCTCACAGGAGTAACTAAATGTACAAGGGCCCACAAGGTTCTTTTCATTGCCTTCATTTTAAAAACAGAAAACAATAATGGCGCCGTAATTGAGACAAATTGGTTCTCAGCATTTGCAAATCCAGGTCGTTTGGTTCAAGCCTGAATGAATGTCAGAGATTCCTCCGTAATTAAACAAACCATACCGCTGCAAAGTTTTCCAGACTGATATGCAATGAGCCGTCGGAACAAATGAGAAATTCTTTCGCACATTGCAGAAATGCAATCTTGCCCTTTTTAATTAATCTGTTAAATGAGTGGGATGTTTCATACATGTTTCAAATGATATTTCGCTTCAAGATAATTCACAATCTTATTTCTAAGCCAAGAACAAAATTAAATCAGATGAGCAATATTTGCTGATATTATATAGTCTGTCAGTGGATCAAGCAATGCACAGAAGGATTCCCAATAATTTCTCCTCGAAAGGCGAGCCACACTACACAGTTTTCACTATTTCCATTGTTGTGCTTTTCCACAATAAGCTGGATATTTCTCTCCAAGAGAGTTGGGACAGTTCCAAAGTCTTATTAATTTGTTCTCATTTGGCTGTCTCACAGTTAGCGCACTATGGAGGCAGGATGCTAATGAAATTAAAAGCAGGATGTGGAGATAATTACAGTTACAGGCAGATCAGCTGCTGTTCTGAATCCATTACCATGTTATTTGGCTGTGATGGTGACTTCTTGCAAATTTTCCTCATGACAAATAATGAAGTTATCCGTATGTTATGCACAGCGAGGATACTGTAGGAGTTCTCTCTTTGATTTCATCAAATTTTAACAATGACTGTGAGTCAATGGGCCTCTGGTAGTGACCCAATATAAACAAATAATAATCCAGCTGAATATAAAAGAAATCGTCTTGCTGAAAAGACTTTTGAATTACTTGTTACTTCTATAATATTAAAGATGAATAAATAGGACTTCGCTTGCTTGCTTTGTTAAATACAAGATCGTTGCTTGTATTACCTTTTATAATCATCTCTATAGTATGTACACATGTTCAGAGTTCTGCCTTTTCTGTGGACCTGAAGCGGGCTGAATGACGGCTGGTTGCTCCAATAAGCCACTTGTAACGGCACATACCTGTCAATTTAAAGCAGTCACGCTCTTAAACTTTAAGACTTAATATGATTTGAACAGGTGAGTTGTATATAAATTCACCCTCAGTACAGTTGTCATGAACGGGGAAATTAGCTATAGAGACCAAAACTGTTTTTTGTACCAGGCTGTAAACATGTTTATTTCTACTGTGAAGATGGACATTTTAACATGGGGACTTATGGAGACTAACTCATCCTGTAGCCAGCCTCAAGTGGACGTTTGAGGAACTGCAGTGTTTGGCACTTCAGCCACAGAGGTTGCAGCTTGGGAGTAATACATGCAAAGTCTCAAAAGATCCCTGAAGAACAACCCGGCTGTATCGTCTGACATTAGCCCGTCACGTCAAAAAGATCAATAACAGAAGACAGCAAAAGACTGTCAAAGAAATGTTTGAATTTATTCAGAAACTTTTCATTACAGTCTGTTTACTACAGAGCACTGGTGACTGTAAAATATCCTCTGGCTGCCTCTGGTATCTATTTGTGAGATTCATTTACGTTAAATGTGATTTAAAAATGCAATTTGAGGGAATATGTCTGTCAGGAATGGAGAGTGAGTGAGGCATGAGGCTCAGTGATGAAATATCACAGGAAACTAATCTTTATCACAGCTACACTCTCTGGATGTAATGACTGCCATACATAGCTAGAAAAGTACCTTTGCGCTGTGTGCTTTCTGCATACTATAGAGATGAAAAATAAATCCTGCAGTGAAAAAAAACAAAACAACGCAAGCCAAGGCAAAAGCAAACGACCTTTTCACTTACACAGCATCCATTCTACTATACACTCCACTTTCAAACCACCCTCAAGGTATTCTAGCCTATTGATCTCACATAGAAGAAGTTTATCTATAACTCTAACTGCGTGTAATCTCTCGCTTGTATTACTTATTTTCTGCAGGCGCTGAGAAAAAAAAAAGTTTGCAGCCGTCTTGGAAACTCCAGGGCAGAGATGTTCGCTAAGAAGAGGACTGCTCCTCCTGTTGTCCGGTGAGAAACATAATATATTCAGTATTCAAACACCCACAGTCGGAGTTCAAGGAACTTAGCCTTCACCGTGCCTTTTTTGAATGCGGGTATAAGGGTATCCTTCACAAAAAATGCTAAGCTGTTGCCAGGCAACACCAGCTATGTCAGTGGGAGACGGTTTGCAAGGTAGGGCTTACTTACAACTTTGCTCTCATCCTAAGAGGAGAACAAACGAAGCAGCCATAAATTAAGAGAGTGGAAGAGATAAATACATCTCGGAGCATATTAGTGCGATACTTTAAGTACATTTTACAGCTTGCAAATACCAAATATATCCAGCGAGAGGACCACATGTCCAAATCAGTCATCTTGACAGATTATCCTGTTCTTCCTGGTAATTAAACCACATGCTGCCGCGGTGTTCACTGAGCCGTCTGGCACATTAATGAGCCATAAGAACATGCTAAATGTGCCATAAAGGTTGACACAGGCATTTATGATCAAACACACCTCACCATCGTATCTCCATTCATTCTTACAACTGCCTTTAACTTTTGACACCCACATTTCACGCGTGCTCTCCATCCTGGTATTAGGATTTGTCAGAACTCCGGTCACATCAAACGGCATCTCCTTTTTGGATTTAAAAGTTTGGGATTTGATTGCCGGGTATCTCAAAGTGCCTTTTTGCTCTTGCTGTAAGTTACTCCACATGCGTTGACTTTTTCTTAAAGTACAAGCCTGTGACAGCACCAGCCAAGATAAAAACAAGTGCGATGACCTCGGCTGTCAGCTGAGCAGCACTCGTTTCCCCCGCGAGAAGGGAAAAATAGACACCGTGGAAGCTCGCAGACAGCAGCGCCGGACGCTGGGATTACTCACAGCACTATAAAAACACTGGATGTAATGCAGCTGTTTGCTAAAGGTGACACCGATTGTTTTTAAGGTGTTTCTGCTTCATTAGACGGCACAGCGAGGAGGAAAAATGGAAGTGGAAAGAGATGGCATGTAACTGTTTGTGTGGGCCTGGAGTATCAGTGCAGCAAAAACCTCAAGTGTCTCTTCTTGTACAGTATTAAATCTGCATTTGGACTCTGTGTAATAATGAGACTTTTACCCCAGGCGGTAAATAAATCAAAACACACGCAGTCTCACACATATGTGAGACTTTTCATACAACCATACGCCTGTAAGATCACTTATAAACACGCACATAAAGCAGTTTGCTCAAAAACAAATGTCACCTTCTGGGGTGACATTCAGCCGTCTCATGACACACAAACCTGCGCTCTTTACCCCCAATCCCCCCGCGTCTGCACATGCTTTTTAACTGCTCAACCATGCCTAAGTGACCACCATCACAACACGGCTACAAGGGCTAATAATTCAAGCAGAAGCGACTGTCAGAGCAGTTTTATTATTCCTGCATTTAGCGTGGTGATATATTACCTTTTCAGTGGCCGTGGTTGTGCTGCTGGATCGCCTCTGTAATTAGCTACCTTACTCACCGCTTTTGTGCAGATGTGACTTGACTTTGTTGTTTGTGTCAAGCACGGGAAACTGTAGTCGGAGGATGGGAGCAGGATCAGAGATCGAGGCCCTACAAACTGGCATTGAATGGCATTAATGACTCGACTGCATGACCCATCTGCTAAACCGGTGAAGACGTGATGTGATGTGAATCAGTCAGGGGATTTTAAGAGCGATGCAGACAGTAGAAGGTCCGTGATTTTAAAATGTATAATGAAACGTCACACGCTACCCATCCGCAGTGTGAATTCTTCAGCTATGGTGGCAGTTTTGTCTTTCTGCTGTATGAGGGAAGGGGAAAAATGGAAGCGTGACAGGTTCTACTTTTAGTTTGGAAACCAGCACAGCTCCTCCTAACATGACAGCGTCAAAAAATGTCAGACCTGTACTGCCGTCACATTTAAAATGGCTAAATCTTAAAAGTCTACTGGAGGCTCGTGAGACTGAGCCGTCGCCATAACTTTTCGACATCACAGCTTATCTGCTACATCCCCTGCACACCGTCTAATGAGGCACTTGAAATGCGTTTTTAGCGATGAAAACTAGCAGCCAAACCTACAGTAGATGCAGCATAGGCAAGGCATCACTGACTCATCACACACTGTTTCTCCAGAACTAATGGACAGCTGGCAGCAGGAGTCCATGACATACAGACAAGCCCATCCAGTCCGCGGCCTCCCCCCAAGGTCACAGCCAGTCTCTCGCAGAGCATTGGCACCAGAGCAGCAGATGGTGGCGAAATGATGGCCTATCATTACTCATCCCTCAGAGAAGATGGCTGTCTTTTGTCAAGAGAGACATGTGGGCATTCTGCTATTTGCTGCTCTCGAGTTTAGTCATAGAAATGTTTCCATGGTCTATCTTTTTTGCGTTGTTGCAGCCCCAGGCTGGTGTGAGAGTGCACTACTGGCGAAAATGTCAGGGCCTTTTCACAACGAGGAGTGTGCCACAGTTAAGATAATTCACTTGTTACAACAGGAACTCACAATATACAAGCTGGAGAAGGCACCCTGGTGGCTCAGCTGGTAGAGTGGACTCCCCGTGTACGAAAGGCTGCAGGCTTCTTCCTGCGGTGACCTGGCTCTGTCCTCAGCTCACAGGTTGAAAGCCACCCAGAGTTACCAGTTGCAAAAAAAGTTGCATCCTTAGTGGTAGTCACTAAAAGTTGAACTTGGCAGTATCATTATGGATAAATCTGCTAATGCTTTCCTCAAGAATTTGACCAATTCTTTGGTCTTTAAAAGCAAAAAAATTGGCCATCTGCAAATATCTTCCCTTGTGGGAAGTTGTCGTTGGAAGGCACAGCTGACTGGATGAACCATCTATCACCGTCTATCATGGGCAAACTTCAACCTATCATGTCAATAAGCCATGCAACGGTCGTTATTTGCTCTTCTTGCAGTGAAGAAATACTCTTCAGTTCTGATGTAACTGCGAGTAGCATCTGCACCAACGTCTTTACCAACCGTGGATCCTTTCAGTCACTTTTTACCAACGTCATCACTACGAAAAGGGCTCATAGCTCATGGTGTAGTTGCCAGTAGTTCCTCATAAGACACTGACTGTATCAGTAATCACTGCCAAGATGTATTTTGTGATTATTTTTTAAGACCTCTTCTTCTATAAACACTTTATTTCCTGCCTGGAAAAACTCTAAAAACTCGCTCTGCTGACAGTAATCGCTGTAGAACAAAAAAATTATATGAGTTGTGAGCTCATATCGCCCGTCATCACTGAGTGTTGATGTGAAATTCATGCTCGTCTGTCTGACGTTCACACGAGTCAGCTCCCAGAGTATCCTCGATTAAACTGACACCAGAACAAATTTCCACTAGAGGCGGACTGAATCAGAACAGACAAAAGCGTAGGTTGTCCGTCTTCATGCTAATAAACGCAGCTATCAGGCCACATTCACGCAGTTTAACGCCGCAAAAAAAAAAAAGTTTCACTGGTGAAAACTTTCTCGCCGTAGCAACCAGAACACTGGATTTAACTGTGTTGTGCTAAAAACAGAATGGAGATGTACTTAATGCAGCCCTGTTACAGAAGCCGAGGCTGAGTCACCACCTCCCTCTGTAGAGCACAGACACATAGACTGAGACAAACATAGTGACCTGCATCTCAGCAGGCGATTGGAGTTTCCCTTTCGAGCTGTGGGATGTCTGCATGAGTGAAGAGCCGGAGGAGACGGAGAGGAATGCAGTACGAGGAGGTGTCTGAAGGCCGAGCGAGTTTGCTGCTCGTGGAGACCTCAAAAAAGCACTAACGCTACGTACAAAGATGGAGCATGACAAGTCTCGGAAACGACACCCCGGGGTGCGTTCGAGAATTATATAATGAGAAAATCTGATTTCTCAACAGGCGAGACAGTGTGTGTGTGTGGAGTCATTAAAGGTGTGAAGAGAGATAAAATTTTTTAAGTTAAGATTATTTTCTTCCTCCAACCGCAGCTACCCCCGAAACATTTTTGTTCTGATTGACTCGGGCGGTCCTGACGGTCCTCGGTGACAACAAGACAAGAGAAGTGTTTTCTCTGCTGCCTCCCTGTATCTAGGCAACCGCAAACCACCTCGATTATTACATCATCTGGCAGAGTGGGCCTCCCATGTATTAATCTCAAAGCAACACTTAGCTGAGCTTAGCAAGCGGTGAGAGAGAGAGAGCAAAGGGTGCTTCATATGTAGAGAGGAAAGGAGCGAGAAGCAGAGGGAGGGACACCTCGAGTGAGGTGTGTGTGTGTGTGTGTGTGTGTGTGTGTGTGTGTGTGTGTGTGTGTGTGTGTCGGGGACATCCACTTTTTCATCTGAGGCATGTCGCTCAGCAGCACAGTGAGAGATTGAATCGTATACTTGTGGATGCTTCCTCAGAGTAGTGACAGAAACAGGGTGATTCATTGGTTTGTGACCTCTTTTGGAGACTCGTAGTAACTGCAGAAACACTGGCCGAACTGGGTAGACTGGGATTTTGTTACAAAACACACAGTATGAGCCGAATTAATTTAATTTAATTCACCAGGTATTAACATAAAAACCCAACAGTGTTATCAGTGTAACGTGTATTGTCTGTGTAGCCCAGTGACGTGTTCCTTCCTTACCCTGAATTTGGGAGCTGTAGTTCATTTCGTGTAAATGGTGTGGTGATCTGCTGCTCAAGCTCCTGCTAGTGGCTATGATGAGCCTAATGTGACGTGCTGTTGCGGCACCGCTGCATGTAAACCTTCACCAGAGGCAGAGCTGCCAGAACAATGCACTTAGAAAAAGCTTAAATACTTGGAAAGCCCCACGAGTCCAATTGGTTTGAGGTGTACTCAAAATAACCCAACATTCAGAAATTTGAACGACATCCAGTCACATGACAAAACCTCCTTTACAGACAGACTTTAGAGGACTGGTAATGCAGCATCTTTGTGCACAAACAAAGACGATGGCTCTCTTTATCTTTGCTTGCAATCCTGCTGCCGTAAATACACACAAGAACATAAAATGAGTATTAATCCACAGCTGAAAATAGTCCCCTAAAAAAGCCCCATTTACTCCTGTTTGAGAAACGTTCGCCAAGAACTACATTTTGCCAGTATTACAGTAAGAGGAAGTCTGTTTGTGGCCTGTTTTTTAAAGATTTGGACTTGAATGGTTCAAATAATGGATCTGACTATGAGAAAAATAGAAATACCTAATGCATGTTTTAAATCTACATTACCACATCATCCACCCTGTCAGATGTGGATGACTATTTCACGCATATATATAGAGAACTTAAAACCAACACTGCCAGTCTCCAGTAAAACAGCCTAAGCTAACGTTAACACAGACATCATGGCCTCTAAAAGAAGTGCTCTCACTGGGTGGAAATGTTTTCATTATTTTGCTTTTAAAGCAGAAAAGAAGAAGAACAACATCACAACACAGAGCGCGTTTTGCCTCCCAGCTGTTAAAAAGCTGTCATCATCCAAGGACTCCACATCTAAATTAAAGAATCTAATCTTCTTGTGAGATTTTATTTGTGCCCTGTAAACCGACGGCACCGCATTGTCTTGTACAGACTGCTGCCTGAATGTTTGAATGGAAAGGATGCTTGTTATAAAAATACACTGAGCAGAGCACGCGTCTGACGCTCGCTTGTCTTTATTTGCGCATTTGTTATTGAGTTTATACAAAAGCAATGGAAAGGAACTTTAATATTATATTACAATAACTGTATCGGATTACATTTTTGAAGTAACTCTCCCAACTCTAGAGAAACTACAGTGAGACTAGAAACGAGTCACAGTGAGGTCTGAGGTACATAAGATTGGATTCATGGATTCTACCTGTTGAGTTCTGGAGCTTCTAAATCTGAGTCTGGCTTGCAGGTTACGAGTCGCGGCACTGCCTGATCCTGGACCGCTGTGTTTTGGTCATTGATCCACTTGGACAGGTAAAACCGAAGGAACCGAACCTTCATTCATCAAAGTATCACGAATGCTAAGATTCAGGCAAAGTCATGTACGTTCCGTGCATTGGACATTGTTTTTCAACTCCTCACACACATTTAGTTCAAAGCTTTTCGCGGCTTTCATTTTCTTTCACTTCGTTCTCTGATGTCCTGCCGAGGTGTTTCCGTCAGCTGTGTGTTTTGCTGCACACAAAAGCAGCAGTGTGAGGCTCTCGCGCTCGAGTGTGATTTCTCTGACATTCAACAGAAGCCGTCTCCTCTTAAGACACCAAGAGCACGCTGCAGTGACAGAATATTTTAATAAAGATGCTGCTGAGGGAGATTACACAGGCACAAACCGGGTATTTCACACATCTGCAGTCACAGAAGCAAGCTTTTGTCCTGGTTTCAGAGCACCTTTGGGTGGTAGCATTGCTGTTGTGAAGAGTTCTGTGCAGGGATAACGGGTCCAGAGGCAAATACGATGAACTAAAAACAAATCAGGATGCTTCAAGGCATTAAAGTGTGCGAGCTGGCAGCTCATATGAAAAATCCGGATCAGATTTCATTAGGATGCTCAAACATTTTCATTTCCCCTCAACTGAGCTTCAAATGTAGACCACAAAAAAAGCAACAGACAGTAAGAGTATCTGACATCAATACAGTATGTCTACACACAAACACACACACACACTGTACCTTAATTGTGTTTCTAGGAGAGTGATTCATTACTAGAAAGCACTCAAAGAGCAGCTACCTCCGCCACAATTGAGTAAACCTCGACGTCAAGCTGACTGGCTGATGAGGGCTGCGATCTTTTGATGAAATCCAGATTCCGTCTACGAATATTTTCCTAGAGGAGGTATTGTGTAAGACTCCCGACCACTGAGGCCATTTCGGTTTATCTTGTTACTGTAGAGCCCCCGACAGACAATCAACTCAGTTCAACTCAGGCTTTTTGTCTGACTGTATCTCTCTGTTCAGGACAGCAGTGTAACTTTTCCTCTCAGGGTGGATACTTTAAGAGCTCTGTATACCTCATGACAATATTTTTTCACGTACTGATAGATACTACAAGGCCATATTATGTTCAGTCCATGCATTCATTTACTGTAACCGTCACCTGAGGGTGAATTTATATACAACTCACCTGTTCAAATTATATTCAGGCTTAAAGTTATGTAAAATTAACAGCATGTATCATTTATCCCGCCTCAGGTCCGCCGATGATCCACGTCTTTTCCGATTTTTAGATTAGCCAGCAGGACTACAAACATGGCGGTGGTCAGAGCCAAAGCTCTTCAGAAACCTGTGGGTGACGTCACACATACTGTCAGTGGGTACATCCAGGACAAGTTGCCAGCTCATCACAGGGCTAACACCATCCATCCACCTATCCTTCCATCATCTGTATCCCCATCACAATGCGGCTGGAGTCTATCCCAGCTGAGGGCTAACACCATATTATATTAAAATAAACTTTATTTAAGCTCATGGCCGATGCCCAGTCTAGACCCATCAGATCAGATCAGTGTGTACTTCTCCACACCAAGAACAACACCTTACTCCTTTGTCCAACTTTCAATCAAACTGAGTAGTTTCAGAGAGATTCCTGTAGCAAGCAAAACAAACAGCCAGTCCTCCGAGGTGACGAGCCGGCTTGACTGTCTGACACTTGACGTGTTACAACTGAGAATCCTGAATGTGATTGGGAGATGTTGATATTCTGCACCAAAATCACCTGTAGCGTGTTCCACTCAAAGAGCGGAGATTGTTGATTTTTGGGTTTTAATGGGCTGACAGAATAATGGCTTGGAGAGGAAGTGTGTGTGCTTTTACTTGTTTCTACGTCCTCTCAGCACACGTGTCGGGTCTCTAAAGTGGTCAGTCTAAAACTCCTTTAGAGAGACAGCCACTCTCTTCTAAATCTACATCGTTTCCTCTGAGTTTTGTGTGAATATTTGTAAAATGTTGACAAGCAAAAGGCCCTCTGCTGGCAGCTTTCTACCTCAGAGAAAAGGCTTATTTTACAGAGGAGGTCTCAGGCTACACTCTGATATTAAAGCAGCAGTGCCACTCTCACAGACTGTAGTCAGTGAAATGCAAAATGTAACTTTTAGAGCATGCCAGATCTTCACGTCTGCAATTTGGTCAGTCACAGTATGAAACTAAAGATTGTTCTCCAGTGTGAATCACTCAAAGGCGTTATGTCAACACTTTCCACCCCACGCCAACTCCGTTGAGGAAACCAAAGACGAGCTCCAGAATTTTCCATGATTAATTTTAAATTAAACTGTCACCATCAGCGGGGGAACCAGACTGTGTGCTGTCACTGTTTTCACCTCTGTGGTGCCACGGCACGTCAGACCACAGGCCACTAAGACTTTTTTGAGTTCCTGTTGTAGCAAATAGATCTATCCCACACAATTAAAATGATTTGTGAGCGCCGAGGCTGAGGTTGAACTCTTGGCTTGCCTGCACGCATTCGAGAGAAGCTCTATGCTTTTTTATGCAAAATCGAAATTCAGGTTTGAACCTCGGCTGGGGAGTTTGCATGTTCCCTCCACATCTGTGTGGGTTCTCGCCGGGTACTTCGGCTTCCTCACAGTCCAAAGACATGCAGGTCAACAGGTTGATTGGTGAGTCTCTCGCTCTAAGTCAGCGGGGATCGACTCCATCTCCCCACAACTCTAATGAGGATAAGCGGCTACAGACAAAGGACGGATCAATGACCGCATAAAGAACGGACAGAGCCTGAATGACGTCACCTGTGGGTTTCCAAATTGCTGTTTTGAAGCCAAAAATAGGCGACGCTGATGTACTGCTACTTCGGCTTCCCGGCTTATCTAAATATCAGCAAAGACGTGGCTCATCGGCGGGCCGAATGACGCCTGAGTACTTGAATAAGCCATCTGTAACAACACCTACTTATCATTTAAGCAGTCATGCTGTTAATTATGTGCAATTTAGCATCTAGCTCCATAGAAATTAACTATGGAGACCAAAACCAGTACCAGGCTGTAAACATGTTTAATTCTGCCGTTTATGGAGTTTGACTCACTTCTGCAGCCTGTCTCAAGTGGACGCTCGAGGAATTACAGTTTTTAGCACATCCACATTGGCTTCCACCATTATTAACATTCCACTTTCATGCTCGAGTCGTGCGGGTGAGCCAAGTGTTTGCTGTCGAGGCCAGGTTGAGGGTGCTGTACGCCAGGCTGACATAGGCTGTTTCCATGTGGGCAGAGCCGTCTGATTAGAGGCTAGTTATGGATTTGAAAGCTGAAAGAGTGGTTGAAGAGCAGCAGCTTAAACAGATTGAACAGTTGTTTTGATGAAGGCGCACCTGTATTTCACAGGTGCTTCTACAAAGGCGCTCACGTTTACATACATGACACAGAAACAGCACGAAAGAGAGCATGTAAGCTTCCAGCTGAGCGGTGCTCCCCGCCATGCCCTGCCTATGTTTTTTTTACTGTCTCCGTGCCGCTTAACCTCCCCCTTACCTGACTGGATGCTGGTTTAGCACATTAGTATTAGCGCTCTGAATTCCCTGTGTGGACATGTACCACCTGGCAGGCATCGCCACCCTGTGTGAGTCAGAGCAATCTGGCCATTAACACACGGCAGGTATCGTGGCACTGGCGAAGGATCGAGACCATGTGGTAATGTTAACCTCAGTGTCCCCACACACACACACAGCTTCTCTCCTTCCCTGACTTCGACTGATTCCATAAGCGTTCCCCAGAGTGCGATAGACTGAGATCACTGCTACCTTCTCTACAGGCTAACCCTGCGCACCATATATCCTATTATCAGTTACGTTCGTGTGTTGTATGGATGCTGCCAGAAAGAAAACACACACACACACACACACACACACAGACACACACACACAAATCAATTTCACGCATGATGGCGTACCGATTAAAACTACATAGGTCAATAAAGCTGAGTCTTTTTTTTTCTCCTCTGTGGTATAAATTTAAACTGTAAAATCAACAACATGTTTTCTTTATGTATCAGTTTTGTATTTTTATCTTATATATTTATTTGATTTGTTTGGGAATGTTTGTGTAGCGACTGAGCTCAAGGTGAAGTCCAAACTGACCTGAAACTTTTCAGATTGTTTAAATAATCACACAGTTTGACTTTTTATTAATTCATTTAAAGCTACTAAATCAATATTTATACAGAGAGGGTGAATGTGCAGCGTTACACTGAATTTAAGCTCTTTTCTTTTTAGCTGCAATTTTCTGTCTTGAATGTCTATATGAATAAAATTTGGGGGCTTTAGCAGCTGTGTAAGTAACCAATTAAAGGTTCATCTGGAAAGTTTTAGCTGAATTAGCATACCCTCCTGACAAAACCAGGCCATACCACCCCCCCACCCAAAAAAAACACCAGATTCAGTCGATGAATCAAAGGGCGGCTCTACCCTTCAAACAGATGCAGGCTGCATATTGACAGGTCAGAGCTTCAGGATTAGAAACCCTGTTGCTACAGGGATTGCCCGGGCCTCCGTACAGCAGGGACTCTGTGTTGAGGTCTGCACTGCATCATTCTGCCAAGACAAAAAAGATCCTTTTTTTTTTTTTCGATGCTATTTTCGACACCCTCCGTCCCCTTGGTGGCCTCTTTGTCTGGCCACGAATCACTTGTCACCTTTGTCACCTTGTAAGCAAGAACCACAGAAGCCTGAGTTTCCGGCTTTAGAGCCCTGCGGGGATACACGCACTGTAACTACACACATAAAACAGCACATGTGGCTCGCTGCACGCAGCATTTTTGTCAATGAGCTTACATTGTTCACGGTTTACTGTCAAACAAACGTTCTCTGCATTCGTTTTTTCCACCTTCTGTTCCTCCGTCTCCCTCTTCCTCGCCCCTCTCACTCTCCTCATCGCACTCTTTCTGTCACTCTGACTCACTATCTCACGTACACACACACACAATCTGTCAATGGCCACTCAGAGTATCACACACACCCGATAACCCGTCCTGCGTGACGCGCTATGACACACGCGAACACCCTCACACTCGGACATGCGCTACAGCAGAGCTTCGGGATTAGCAGCTACTAGTAGCATGACACAACAGGAGAGAGAGAGAGATAGAGAGCGACACACTGACACACACTGTACGCTCACACTGCTGCAAGTAGTGAGCTGCAAACACACACACACACACTTGCACATTCACTGTCGTAGAGCTTGAAACTACCACAATAGCATAAGCCTATCCATCAATGGTGCGATATGTGTTCGTGTGGCTGTTAACACACCGTTATATCCCACGCACGCACACACACACACACACACACCCTGGCCCAGATCCCTCTTATGAAGCAGCACTGTTTGGTAGAAGGTACAGCAGAAGGGGGGGTAGGAAAAAAAAAAACGCTACAGCTCCTGAGTATCTCCATGGAAACAGGCTGGAGAGCAGCATATTCCACTCGGCGTACTGTCAGAGACCGAGGATGAATCCAGTTCTCATTAGGGAAGCCAAACCACACCACACACACACACCAGGAGGTTGATTCCATTATTAATTACACCAGATTTTTCATTGAAACACACACACACACACCTGGATGATGAGGGCTTTCCTCATGCTCAAAGTAGTCGATACACTCGCTAACACTCGGAGATCCTCTCCTCAGGCTGATCAATGCCGTGATTTTCACACACAGACAGACACACACGCTAATGCAGTCCCGTCCTTGCCCGTCATCGATTTATTTTTCCCTGGGAACGTCTCACCATTTTCAGGTTTTAGATTTCGCACAAGAAACCGGTGTCGAAAGTTCTCAGAAGCAGGAACTGGATTTAAATAACCTGCCTGAACCAAGCGGCTCTTGTGCATCAAGATGTACAGACGCCTTTCACAGTTTCACACCGATGTTTGGCTCGGCCACCGAGCTTTTCAGCACTCTCATGTATGTAGTATTCATGCTATCACTGCCTTGGTCACCATTTCTGAGCCTTAAATCCTCTGAGGTGATCTACTTTGGTGAAACACGAGCAGTGTGAGTCTCCACATGTTCCCACCAAACAATAAATTGTATCAATCGTGTTGTACGCTGCCAATATCCAGCTCACTCCTCTGAATGCACTCTATATTCAAACTCGTATTCATTCGTCCACTCACTCATACACCCACACAAGCTTCTTTCCCTACCTAACATGGTATTGAGCCGAGCACCACGAGGAGGGATTAAAACTGGGAACTAGGATTCTGGTTATTTCTATCTAGCTTCTCTCTTCTTTTTTTTTGCACATCAGGTGCCCGGGAAACATTAAGATAACAGAGCTGAGATGAAACTTTAATGATCTCTGTGGGGGTGTTTTGGGTCACCGCAGCAGCAAAAGAATAAAGGCGTACTGTAGACAAGAATACAACTGATGAAAGGCATCGCTCCAGTTAAGATAGAATACCTGATCGAGTTAGGAAAAAAATGTCAAATCTTCCGCACTTAAATGTGAGGATTTGCTGCTTTTGGATGACACAAGACACGATGAGATGTTTCACCGTATACTGACGTTTTGTAGACCAAACGATTAGTCGTGGAACGAGAACATCCTGTAAAAAACCCAACACGTACAGCAGTTTACAGTGAGGCTAAGTTCACACACGTACATAGAAAATATGCAAGTGTGCACTGATAACTGTCATATGTCCTAATGTGTCAGACAAACTGTTTAAACACTGCAGCTACAAATGAGTATCCTTTTGTCTTGAGCTGAAAGTGTATCAGCCGCTAAGACAAAAAGAGTCCCGAACACAATGTCTGTCAATTAAACCTTTTTTGTTTTGTAGACACTGACACGAAGCGCGAGACGATGCCAAGGCGTCGCTTCTATCAAGATGCGAGATTTTGACACGCTGGAGAAAAGATGTGAAGTTGTAACAGTTTGAGATCTAAATAGGTAAGCTGAATATTTAATCGTTAATAAGATGTCTGCTAATTTGCCGGGATCCCTGAGAAAGTGTCGCTCCCTGAGGTGGTTTGTCGTCAACACTCTCACCTCTCTCAGTCCCTTTTGTTGAAATATAGTGAGACTTTTGTGCAACTCACAGTGCACAGACTGATGTCATAAACTGTCATATTTAATGATCATTTATGTTAATTAATACTGGAAGTCATTCCAGCGATGCCAGTTTGACTGTCAGGCGATTCAGATGCAGCATTGTGACAAAAAAAAGCTATATTAACTGTAAGTCCGGCACTCTCCGGTGTTCCTACAGTCGTGTCCTGCTCTCCACCCGGCAATGAATCAGCTCGTCAGTTGATGGCTGGTTAATCATTCCAGCCTGACCTCCAAACCCCCGCAGCAAAACAAAGAGAAAAGATCCCATCAACACCAAGATGTACTGCGGCGTTAATACTAAAAACAAACACACACACACACACTCTCTCTCTCTCTCTCTCTCTCTCTCTCTCTGTGACTAAAACTGAGAGGGTGTGTGAACCGATTGGCCGTTTCATAGACTGTCAAATGACACAGAGGAAGGACACGAACGGCGGCGTCCTTCAGAGAGCTTGAACGTGACACGAGGATGTTTCAACGCAGCTCATCTATTTTCATGGTCGTCAGAGGATAACTCCAGATGGTATTGCTGACCGGTTTAGCGCCACCGTCAAGTCAACGCATTAAAAATTCATGTAGATTATCAAAAAATGTAATTGCTGACTTTCCTCGTGTGCTGCAGAGGATGAACCTCAGTGTCTGACCTTTGTTCGTCCTCTATCCTCAGGCAGTCACCTTCAACTTGCACCAACGTAGCATCTCTAATCATGTAACGGGCAGGCTTCATGTTTTTAATCTCCCACTGGAAACAGGAGGAGCTAGCCTGGCACTGTCCAAAAGGTAACAAACTCTTCCTACAGGCAACTCTAAAGCTCGGTAATTAACACATTATATCTCATTTGTTCAATCTGAACCAGAACCAAAGAGTTGCCAGGCAACTAGCAAAGACTCCTTCTTGTCCCGGCCAAGAAACAGTTGTTGTTTCTACATTTGTTTCCAGCCTTTATTATGCTAAGTCAACTGACTGCCGGTCACAGCTACATTATCACGTCGGCCCAACGTTCCCGTACCGTTGGTGTGTAATAAACATCGCGGACTCTAGGGGCTGCTAACGGGGGGTGCTTTCCACTCTTGTTCTTGTTGGGAGCTGCGAGCTAAATGAGGCGTTTCAGGATGCCGGCGTATATCTGCTGGAGAATCAGAGCAGCAAAAAGCCGCCTGGGAGATGCGAGGAGCTGAGCCTGCTCTGCTGTTCAGAGATCCTCCTTTGCATCGTAATGCCACACATGACAAATGACCGGCTACACATGAACGCAGCCCGATTCAGTCCGCACAGCTGTCCGAGGCGTGCCTTTAGCTCACTGTACGTACAGCGTGTTAAGAGATGGAGCTTGTTGCAAGGGCAAACGCTGTACGTACAGTTTGTGTGTGTGTGTGTGTCATGAGGATTAATGTTTGCAGTGATAAAGAGTATCTGTCAATCCTCTGCTGCATATCACAGAGCAGTTATAAAAGAGCTCCCGCTATCTGATCTGTATGCAAACATGAACGAGCATGGACGGACGCTTCTGGTGTTTGTTTGCTTTTTAGGGTATAAACCAACACACCACCTAAAACACAGCGGCTCAAACACAGGTTTCAACTCACACACACACACACACACACACACACACACACACACACACACACACACATAGAAAAGCCCTGAAGTGCTGTCAACCAGCAGAATGCAGGATTTGGATATCGCTGCAGCACCAGCTAGTCTCCATCTCTTATTATGGCATTAGGAAGGGTGTGTGTGTGTGTGTGTGTGTGTGTGTGTGTGTGTGGGGTGAAAGTGATGAACCCTCATTAGGTCACTTACAGGTGCAGAGCTTTCAGGCTTCAGACCTGACATGTGATTGAGAGATTGAAGGATTTGGAGAGGGTTCGCAGCAATCAGCTGTTGGCTAGTGGCTTTTCCAAAATCACAGTGTGATGGAGTAAGTTCTCCACCACCTCATCCTCCACCTCCTCCTCCTCCTCCTCCTCTCATGCCCCTGTCCCCATCTTCTCGCTTCCATTATCCTTATCTCCCCCCTCTTGTTTCCCCTCTTCATCTTTAATTCCCTTCATCTATGACAAATGCCCGGCACGAAGACAAACGCGAATTGTCGTCGAGAGGGGCTTTTTTTTTTCTCAATTCTCCTCGATCAAACAGAATCGATTAAAGATGATTACATAACGATTAAACGTTTACCTGTCAGTCATCTTAAAGCCTCTGGTTCTGCTAACGCGAGTGGCATAAAAAGATCGATGGGAAGCCGTTTGGCCACATTGTCAGGATGAAAATCCCCCGGTTGCCCATCGAGAGGAGCCTGGTTTGAGGAGCAATCCCTCCCACCCTGCTGGATGCTGTTACACACACATACATACGAACACACACCTGCACACAGATCACTGTGATTGAGGGGGGGGCGAGAAGAGACGCTTCTCCTCCAAAACTGACAGATGTCTTCTGTCAGATCCGACAAAGATTTACCCCTCAGAGCTTTTTTTTTTCCTCTATGCACTGCGAGGAATACTGATTACCTAATCTGCTGTGGCAACTTCTACATCTACCTGTTAAATTCACACACACACACATGCAAGGCTGTAACAGTTGAACAGAAAAATACCTTCAGATAAAAATTTTAAACAAAAAACACAAGACTGGAAATGTTTTTCCGGATGAATCCGAGTCTTCTTACCTTGCAGCGAGTCTATGTTCCGGAGACATTGGAGCACATATGCGGAGCGTCTTCACACGATGACAGGGAAGCGGCGTACAGTCATGCAGAGGTGTTTCACATTTGAGAATGGAGGGGGAAAGCAGGATTTCTCCTCTGTTTTTCTGCTCCTTTCTTATTTTTTTTCAAAGCCCTCTGAGGAATGGAGCACTGGCAGAGGAGGAGGAGGAGGAGGAAGAGGAGGAGGTGGAGGAGTAGGAGAAGGAGGAGGAAGAGGAGGAGGAGGAGGAGGAGGAGAGGGAAGGCTAAGGAGGGAGCAGTCTGCCGGGCTGGGCTGCTGTGGATCACCTGGAGCAGTGTTGGGCTCTGCATTTACTCCTCCACTGCAGCAGTGCGAGGCAGCGGCGCGAGCTGCATGTTGCTCCCACAGATCACCGCAAAACAAGGACACGGAGTCTCCATCTGCTGGATTCAGGATTCTGCAGCTCTGTAGCTCCACACGCTCCTTTCCCCATCAGCATGCACACTCATGCCGTCCCTCTTCCCCTCTAGGTTTCTATCTGCATCCCTCTCTCTCTCTCTCTCTTTCTGTGTGTGTGTCTCACACTTCTTCTCCCTCTCATCAGAGGGGTGGGTGGGTGGAGGGGGGGGTTATATCAAGTCACAAACGTGTCCCCGTGTTATCTGACTCTCACTTTTTCCTGCCCTGTGTCCTCGTACCGACCGGTGCATGTGTTCATACGTCTGGTTGTCTTGGTAATAAAACGTCAAGCTCAATAAAGCCGCAGCCAACCTCACTCTTTCCCTGCGATGACATCACTCCTCCCGGCCCCGAAAAGAAGGGAAAAAAAGAAAAAAGAAAGGAGGAGGGGAGAGGGAGTCATTTCCTGTTCTTGTCGGGACCCTGCTGACGTCACCGAGATCAGACACGTTTCTCGGGACATGTGCGAGTGTTTAAATGGCGTAGAAAGTTACAGAAAAACGAGCAAGCTCGCCAGGAAGCGATGCCTCAAACACTGCAGGTGAATTACATCACAACACATTTCCCTACCGCTTATCCAAACTAGAACCGCAAACTCCTCCGACCGGCAAGAACTCTTTATCTCCAAGTCCAACCAGCCCTCACATTCTCCTCACGTCCTCCCTCCTTCGCCGGCATCTTCTCTGTCCTACAGCACAGCAGAACCTCTAAGGTTGAGAGACAATCTGAGAGAGGAATAAATACCGATTTGGAAAGGAGCATATTGATTTCAGGCCTAATATAAGACTTGTTGGTATTCTACGGGAGTTGAGCTGCTACTCAAAAGAAATAGGACGGCTCCTCCACTTGATGAAAAAGACGTATCAGCAATAGATGATGCAGATAAAAAATAAAAAGACGGGCCGCTTCAGTGAGGACGCGGAAAGACAAAGCTAACGCACGACGATGTGAAACTTTGTGTGTGGAAGTGGAATATCGTCTGATGAGTAATTTTCAGGTGTTCAACCCACGGTCCTCTCTTGTTAACTGTTAAACCGTCGTGACAGATCTGAGATGCTTTGCGTTGTGGGAGTTATGGAGTGTGTAGACAACGCTGCAATCAAAGAGTGTGTGCGCGTGCCTTAAAGAACGAGGACTGTACCAACGTTTGAACTTAACGTGCCCAATGATTTCACCTTACGGCTTAAAGAACTGTTACATACAGCTGTGTCACAGTGGACTGAGCCTGACCTGGTTTATTTATTCAGTTTATCCAAGAATCACAGAGTTAATGTTACCACTGTTTACTATCTCGCTATAAAATGGTTAAATATGAATATTTCTAAGATTCCTCCAAGTACCACAGGAGCGAGGTCACGCAGCACCAGCAGTTTGAGAAATTAAGCGATCTAGAGACCAGGGAGGCCCCAAAGCGAGAGATATGATTTAAATATAGAGGAACGATGCCACTTTTTGAGCTCTTACCCTCAGGGAGAGACTATAAACATATAAAAGACATTAAAATCTGTACACAAACTCATTCTCGCCAAATACCAGTATATAACTGAATGCAGAAATGGGATGTATTTCATTATATGATGGGAATAATATTCATCTAACAGCCATCAAGAATAATGAGACTGTAGAGACAACAACAGAGCTTCTTCTGCGCTGATATGATTATGATAGTTTGTGTACAACTATGTAAAGACCTCACTTACACAAACGTATCCTTCCACTGCATAAGAAAGCCAACTAAAAATACAAAAATACATTTTACAAAGTAACACAGCAGCACACAGGCCGGTTTCTGAACACACCGGTAGATGCTGTATGTATGTCATAGCATCTTTTCGATATGTTACCAAGTAAACAGTCCCACCTAGTGGTGTAACAGTGATCTGAAGTGCAGAGGGAAGTATCACACACTGTGCTGTAATCCTGCGTTAGCTTGAAAAACACAGAAACAACAAGAAACTTCCTCACCGTGCTCATATTTGTGCTCAAAAAGTTACAAACGGCGTCGCCGCCTCCCTGCCACCCGCCTCACGTCCCCATAAAAGATCCAGTCCACGCAGTCATTAACATTCTGCCTCAACCTTGAGAAAATGATGAGTAAGGCGTGATCGAGAGCAAGTTCTGCGGATGGCTGATAAAGAAACTCTGAACCATTCTTTAGGTTATATACACATCAAACAAGCAGAGATGTTCCCCTATCAACACTCGCTTCATCTGGAGCCCTGTGCTGACAAAGCCTGTAAAAGCACAGCGGGACTCCACACATGATTAACTCACAGATAATCTCGGATGTGTGTGGCCGTGCTGAAACTCCACTGTCAGCCCGTTCGTGACGCTTAAAAAGACGTTTTCAGGGTGCGATTATAACACGCATATCGTCGTCGAGCTTCTGAAGCGCCACAGGCTTTGTCTGAGTGCCACGCTACAGGCACGAGCTAACAATTAGTGTTGTGCTAAATGTGCAGAATGTACCTGCGATATTAACGAGCACAACAAAAAGGTGAAGCCTCCGTTTAAAAATAGACAAACCTGACCTCAAAATGTTTGTTCACGAGGTGAATTATACACGGGCAAGTTACGGGAATCGTGAGAATACTTTGTGTCAGTCCGTGGTATTTATAACCGCGGAAATTAAAACCGTCTTCAAAAGCATCGCAGTGATAGTGATAGTGTTTGAGGTCTGTGCTGATGTGAGGCAGCGTTTGATCATCTGTGATGCCACCCCCCCCCCCCCACCCCCCAAAAAAAAAAAATGCCAAGAGAAAGGCAGTCGACCCCTGCAGTGCTTCTCAATCCTCTGACCTCTGCCGCAAGAAGGAGTCGTGCAGAGTTTAACTAATTAACGACTATCTCCCAGATTCTCCGCGCATCACGACAGCCAACACCTCCGCCACAGTATGTACGAGCTCAAGCCTTTGCTTATACAGAGCATTTAGCATCATTTTTGCTCTGAGTCTCAATAAGCAGCGATTTACAGTGAAAAAAGCTCCGACAGACGATGATATGTCAATGTTGTGTTTACGGCTTGTTGTGCCGCCCTCAAGTGGCCAAGGCAACTTTAATTTACAGTTTGAAACGTAAAGGATAAGACATTATTTTAGATTTTTATTCCTGCTGAAGCCCCATGAAAAAAACAAAACTATTATTAGTTCATCTGTTTCTTAAATGGCCGCCGTGTAGGATTTAGTGGTGTCTAGTGGCGTGGTTGCAGACTGCAACTTGTTCCTTCTTGTTAGCGTGAAACTGTTGTCGCTGCAGAGTCCCTCTCTAGAGCCAGTGTTTAGTTTGTCTGTTTGCTGCTGTAGAAACATGGAGGTTCAACATGGCGGACTCTGTGGAAGAGGACCTGCAGGGGTGTGGTCGTGTGTTTTCACCTGATTTTTACCTGTTCACCTGATCGCAAAGAGGGTAAGTTCTGCTTGAATATTTTTGGTTGACGGTCTCCTCCCTCTAGTTATGTTAACCAAACCATGACAGTGAAAGACTGTAAAATATGACCGTATCTCTGTACATCAGTCATATTTCCAAACCTTTATTTACTCTGAATTTAAGGGAATGTAAACAGAATACGTTGTATTTTATATTGATTGAGATTGTTAATTGTACAGTAAAACACTGTAATATTTAATTGCATATTTTATTTTCATGGTTTGGCATGACTGTAAAATCTACAGACATTTAAAAAATAGGGAATAAAACAGCAACCAGCAAAACTAATATCCTTTTACCGTAATATTACAAAGCGTATAAATATATCGGTCAAATTCTGGCAACCAGAGCTGCCAGTTTTTCACCGTAAGCTCAAACATCAAGTGTGAGATGTAAATTGTTCACGTTAGATTCACCTGTCCTGATCTGAATCCAGAAAAGATTTAACGTTACCGGTCACGACGTCGCAACAGCTCACCGATGTGTTTTTAATCATCTTTGGGCTGACTCAGAGTCTATCAGTGCGATCAGTTTGAGATCACACACACTCTGGGTAAAGTTTGAACTCTTTATCTACTACACAAAACTCCTCGCTTTTGTAAAGATCAAGGAGGCTGCCTATTAACGTGAATCACATCTCATCGTTATGTTTGACTTAGTCGCCCCTCCCGCCGCTTACCTGAGTCCTTCTCAAAGAAAAGACAGCAGTGAGTCTGTAGTAGCCATGGTAACACCTGTGACAGATGAAAAGATGGATGACAGATATAGTACAATACAGCTGAGTCACCCCAGACACACATACAGATATCGACTGAATGGAGGGGAGCAGCACAATGGGAACATGTGGGCATCTACAGACAGAGAGAAACCTGAGGGGAGGGAGCCCGTGGGTCCCCTCCATTCACAGTGACTTCTTCTTCCTCACCTCCTCCACCTCCAGAACACATGTACTCCAATTGTCACCCACACATCATGCATCATTCAGTGCTTTTGATTGACGGCTGCAGGAAAACACCCCGACAAGTGACAAGACCAGAGTGAGTGAGTCATTCATGCTCTGCAGAACTTCTGGTAGTTTCTGTCACTCAGACCAGGTGTATGCTGGCGTCAAGAAAGAGAAAGAAAAACACCCTCCCGAGCCTCCATCACACCTCATGTTGAGGTCGGTAGCAATAACAGGCTCTGCTGCTGCAGGCTGGGCTCATGCACAAGCACGACATCCTCCCTTTCCCCCTACCTTTTTCAGCGCTGACATCTTCCTCCTCAGAGAAGGTCACTTCTTCTTCTTCGATAGTGAACGGGCGATAAATAAGTGAGAGGCGATCATGTCTCCCGGTGTCCGTGAAGATGTTCATCGCGTCGTTCGTTAGAAACATCTGCGGCGGAGCGGCCGTAGTTTCCCATGATGACGGCGGCTTGGATGTGCTTTCTTGTCCGACGCAAGTCCTGATGCGGCGGCAGACTTCATTCTCTGGAGATGAAATTATAACGCACTGGTGTTGTTGTCACTGGAAGCACGGCTCCTCTGGTGAAGGCGGACAATATCAGGCGCCATTTTCACAAAGTCTGCACCCACAGCATGCCACTAGTATTTACTGATCCAGTCCAAGAGAAAAAACTTCTCTGACTTCAACTTAGACACACGGTTCAAAGTGAAAACACGCCAAATAAAGGGCAGTGACGTGAACAATAATAAAAATGTGAAATCTACATTTATTTACTGCAGCAATATTACATTCATCCACTTCATTAAGCTCACCTGTACAAATTAGTGTCAGTTAAAGATTTTACAGAAAACTAAATTGGAGACCTCAAAAAAACAAAAAATCTGTTTTAAATCATTGTAATGGCATTTTATATATCGATACTATCCTTTTTGTTTTCAAATGAATTATGTTGTTATCTTTGGAAAAGTTTCGTTATCCTGAGATCTCAAGGAAATCATCTCATTATTGTTATTTTGACATAATGACATAAATAACTCAAGATGCCAAGAAAAGAAATGAAATTAACCCGTTAGTACGAGAAAACTGAGGAAATGTACGAATGTATGACCGCTTGGAGCTTCCGTAGTCAACACCACTGCAAACTACAACTTCAGTAATGGAGACTAAAACTACTTTAACACTACATTTATACAGCAGTTTTCTGTTTTGTCTTGTTTGTTTGTTCTGTTTTGTTTTTTGCAGTTATTTTAAGTATTAGCAGTTATAACAAATTAAAGTTATTTCTCTTTTTGTACAGAAACATTACAACATTACATTACAAAAGTGGAACTCGGCCCAGGGCTTATAAGAAAAGTTAAGCACAAGTTTATTCTGATAGATGAGGATGAAGTCAAGTGAGATGAAACTGAAACACAGAAAATGTCAGGCAGGAGGCTGTAAAATGTTTAGCACACACGTGACAAAAAGATCCAGTGAAGACTGAAGTGAAGAGCCGGTGCAGGTAGCAGCAGGGCGAGGATGATAAGGGACTGACAAGAAACACATGGGAGGAGGAAACAACAGGAAAAAATAATTGTACATTTTGAATTAGTGAAGCCGTAAGATTAGAGCTATGGATGCTGACTTTGCTTTTGATTAGAAACCTGTGAAGCTCTTACTGAAATAAATTTCTATTTAAAAGGTGTGAATGAATGGAAAACAACATTACAACGTGACCTTGGGCTCTTTCCTCCAGCAGAGCTTCCTGACAGGCCGGCGTTGGTTTGACTGCTGTGTCTCTGGACAGCTCCTGTGGGGTTTCATATGAGCAGTGAATTGGCAAAACACAAGCTCAGCATACACAGCACCTCCTTTAAAAAAGAGTTTTAAGCCGCACTTTCACAGTCAGTCACCTCCTACATACCTTAATCTCCTGCATGTCTGTTGAGCCCAGAAGTCAGAGTCAAACGTTAAAGCAACACTGTGTAAATTTTCTACCTTAAACTAACAGGTTTTAAATCATTTTGATGCTACATTCACGTACAACCAGGTGTAACGGTGTCTCTATCACTCCCACTCTCTGCCTGTATATCTGTTCTTGCACTATAACTTTCTACAGTCACTGTGCAGTCTGCAACATAAGTTACACACCGGCAACTATTTTCCTGATTTTGGTGAAACTGGATCATATTTTATGGAGAAAGAGACGTTTTCTTGTCTCCACCTCAACCTTGTGATTTACAGAGTTTCCTGGTGGAAAGTGGAGTAAACTGCTGCTAACTGTAGCTGCTGTTGTTAGCTCAGTTTGTTAGCTGGGCTGCCTGGACTGTGAGCTCAGAGCACTGGAGGAGAAGGTTTTCAGGCTTGGGGCAGGGTGGAATACTGCCAGGAGCCAGTGTCGTGCCAGAACCGGAGCTGGGCAAGCAGACAACGCAATTGGGCTCAGCAGAGAGCTTGGTAGGTGAAATAAATGGCTGAAAGACAGATGCCGAGCTGGGCTTCTTGCTGCTGGATTGGTCAGTAATATTATCTGGCTGCTGCGTCTTGTGCTGCTGACCTTGCTTGATGTCTGGCTGTGAACAAAGTGTGAAGGTTTCTTACCAAAAAGGAGGGATTTCTCTGAAAAAGTTGCCTTAAACTTTGCAGATAATGTTTATGGAAATAAAAGTGAGTGGGATTATTGTGAAGAAACATGGTGAGGTTGATTACTAAGAGTTTGCAGCGTGGTGTGTAGGTCACTGAGAAATCGTGGGACGATGAAACAGCCAAAAGCTGGAAAGCGGCCTGCATCTCTTAACCTTTGTTCGCGCTGCAGAGATGAGAAGATTTCACACAGCTGAAATCAATCTGTACGCACGGCATTAATAAACAAAGATGACATAACTGCAGCAACAGTAAAACACACATACAGAGTTCACTGTTACGGGTTAGTAGCTCAGTCAGGAAATGTCAGTTCTCTGCAAGGAGATTTTAGTCAGGTGGGAGGAGGATGATATCTGTCTGGATGGTAGAAGAAACAAAAATCTGAGTCACTGCAGCACACGTCGAATAACAGCAATAATTATAATATGTGATGAACTGGTGTACCTGGGCGTACACCACCTCTCGCCTTAAAGAAGAAAAATAAAAACATAAGTTATCGCTCTGTGAAAACGTTTTACTGCCTCTTTAATTATTCCTGTCGGTACTGAGTTTGGTCGCTGGAGGGCGCCAGATACAAGCGTCTTCTGAGTTCCCTGTCCATGGTGCTGAAACATTCAAAGGCAGGTAGGTTTGATTTGTTTGTTGTGCTTCAGTGCAGCAGAAATTTTCTCGTATTTGCATTAAAAGTGGAGCGGGGCGTCCACAACTGTCAAAGTGGTGTGTTTTTGTCATGTACCCATCAATTAGACATAGTTCAGATGTTTCCTCGCTGCGCTGCAGCTAACAAGTGTAAAAACAAAACATCAGACTGATTTGATTGACATTAAGTGACTGTAATGTGGTCCTTTCCTTTTTTAATTAGATGTTACAAAACTTCCTGTTGATCTGCTTCCAGGTTCCTGTAAAAAGGCAGCAGCTCTTTTAAAGATGAGGTCAGAATACGACATAGCAAAGAACCTCATCTGATTATCATGGTTTATTTTTCTCCTCAGCAACAGACATCACTATCATCTCTCTACTATTCCTCCATCCTCTTTATCTGTGCCAGACAAGTTTTTTTTTTTTTGTTATGTGTCAGACAAGATAAAACAAAATTATAGCTCTCTGGAGATATTTGAACTTATTTCACTTGTTTTCTTCACATCAGTGCATCTTAAAGAACGTCCCACTGTTTATTTGAGCAGCAAAGCAGGGTCTGCTGAAAGAGAGTGCACTACAGGAGTACACTTACTGTCAGTAAGTATGGTCAGTGAATATGATTGTACTTATTTACAGACGTTATGACCCTGTCGTGATATAAAGTGGGAGGCCAAAATATTCTCAACACCACTGTAAACTGCAGCGTCGATAATAAACACAGCAATGGATTGCAAGCAACTCTAAATTTTTACAGTAAGAGTAATTAGTAAACTCTTGTGAGTTTACCTGTGACTTTCTTGTGGGATTTTGTTGGTTTAAATTTGTTGCAATCGTCTGCTTTTGTGGCTGGATTTGGATTTTAATTTATCATTGCTAAATGTCATGATATCTTCTTCATACTTCAGAGAGAGACAGAGGTCTGCAGCCTGTGGAACCTGTGAGAGGCGCATTGTTCCCTGCAGTTATCTCATCTGCACTTCACAACAAACACTTGAAGTCTTGGTGCAGTTCTGACCAGTACCAGGTGGACACACTGGGACCACTTCACTGACCCCAGTTTGCCAAAGTTGTGCCATTGCACATGCTTTATGACGTAATCCAGACCGCGTGAGGCTGCTACCTGCGTGTCACCTCCACCACACACCTGCATTTAAAGGTAATCAGCCTCCAGCTGGTGTACATACATCCCCGCGTTGCTTCTCCAGCAGCATGCACGGACTAGATTTCAATAAACTGCACGTTATGAACGGTCACTTTGAGTGAAAACATCTCCGCACACTAAATAATGCCACTGACAACACTCATGTCGTCGATCCAACGTGCAGCTGCTGCGCAACCGGTTTGTTTCTGCCTCCTTCTCTGCTTTTTGTCGCATTGGATTTAAAGGCGAAGCAGAGTTGGATTTCCAAGTTAAGAGATGGTGGCTGCTTCTCTGTAGCTGTGTGTAAATGTTTGGGGGGAAACATGATTATCAGTAACAAGAACAGTGTCCTGTGGTGATTTTTTTTTTTTTTTTTTTTTGGGGAGACGGGACGCAGTGAAAACCTCTGACTGGGGGAGGAGGTCGAGGTACCCGGTGAAGAAACCCGCCGGACAGCCGGGGGACCAAACTGGAGCGCGTCCAGCTGGCAGGCTGAGCAGGTAGGATGAATGAAAGTGGAAGGTGACGGTGTGTGGAGTGTCGTTGTTTGGGTGCAAAATATGCCACAGCTAAAAATAGTTGCACAACAGTAAAAAAAAAAAAAAAAAAATCACCCGCCCTGATGGGGATTAATGCAAAAACATGAGTCCAAACTTCATTCACAAAGCGCACAGTTTAATGTGGCGGGGCTGCTTGGATGCGGGGCTGGGTAGCAGAGCAGATTTACAGGACATTTTATGAAATGATAGAAATAACTCTTCAATACGGCGCACAATTCACCGAGCAGCACCTTGATTTGATCCTTGGTCCTGCAATAATCCCTGAAATGATCTGCGGAGCTCATGAAAATAACTAGAAATGCATTCATAGGAAATCATGTGCATGCTGAATATCCCTCAGGACGCTGCGCACGTTTTACAATCCGAGCCATGACAACCTTAAAACGCCAGATCATTGACTGGAGTTGGGTTAATCTTCCACAGAGAATCGACCATGTGTTTAACTCCTCAGCACTGCAGAGCAGCCTGTGTATACGACACATCTGTGGCTGTTTGTTGTGCAACATATGTTACTGTATGTTAAATATGCCTAAGTGTCAGCTCCTGCAGGCAGGTGACTCACCTGACACGCTGACCTTCTGTACTGTCCAAAAGCCATTTTAGTATATTCAGTAATGAACTGTAACGTTTCAGCTCTGACCTCCAGGCTTAATATAATTCCTGTGAGGTTCTTCTTCTTCTTCTCTAACATGTTGCGCTCCTTTTATCCTCCTGATCAAAAGTCCAGCGATGAGTCACACTCATGAAACATTTATATTTATTCCCTCCTGTTCAGAGAGCAGTGTGCCTCACAAAACAGAGGACGCAGTGAAGGACGCTGGGACACCCACCCCTGCACTCCTGCTGGATCATGGGTAACCATACCGGCAAAGACAGCCATGGCACCACAGGTATTTAAAAAAACCAGAGGCACAAACAACACAAAGAGCTGGAAACGGCTCATTTCATGACCAGTTTTGTTACAAATGCTTGATTTGACACTACTGTCTTGCTCATTAGACTGTAAAATACACAGACTCCTGCCATAGCATACCTGTTTACAGCCCAGAGACTTGAATCTGTGACTGGATAGGAGCAGTGTGACGCATGAGTTGATGAGGTGGCTGCTCTGCGTGTAATGGCTTCACAGTCGAGGTCTGAGAGGTTGCAGGAGACCGAGTTTGTCCGTATTATAAAAGCAGGATTTAATCTTCCTGGTTACAAGAGCGAAAGTGCCACATGTTCTTTATTTTGGTGTCTGCCCAATCCCCAAATGCAAGGTAAAAATAAACTAGTCTGCGCTGATGCAGAAGAGTAACAGGAGGCTTTACACAGATGGAGGATTCAGCTTTGTGCTTGTCTTCTGCCTTCGAAAATAATACAAATAAATACAGAATAAACTATGGTGAGTCACCTCTCGATTCCTCGTTATATCATATCCGTGTCATGTTGTTGTGACCAACAACTTTTGTGCAAATATCGATTATATTCTCACTGACTGCCACTCTCTGGATGTGCCCCGTTTTTGTTTGAATGAATGTCCGCTGTCAGCTCCTGTGCCATCACAGGAAGTGATGAATCAGAACTTTGCAGTGAAATACTAACTGTATCCCAGAGGATTTGGTAAAAGTTGGATTCAGCAGCGTCAGATTTTTTTTTTAGCCTCTCTCATACTGTCAGTATCCTTCAGTTTTAAAAGCAGCTGTCGGCTATGTGCCACCTCACACGTCTTGTTTTCTAAAGACGTTTAGCCGGCCCTTCCCTCAGTTTCATTCTCACTTACAGTTGTTTAAAATGCTGCTCCTTGTTCCCCTCTCTCGGCTGTCAGTATGCATGAAGTCGTCCCAGGCTTAGAGGATGAGAATAGCTCCCCTCTCGTAGCTTAGCAGACTTACATCATGCAGCTGCTGCTGCTGCTGCTGCTGCTGCTGGGGAAATGATGACGCTGCAGAATCCTGCACTACAACACAAGGGCAAGGAGGATGAAGGAAGATTTGAAGCCAAAATCTTGAGTTTGTGACGAATGCACACTCTAAACGGCATCAAACAGAAACCTCATAGCTTGTGCATTATTGGTCAGTGATGGGTGATATTTTTAGATGTTTCACGATGCAGAAATCAATGAAATCAAGAGAAAAATGTTCACGCAGATTGCTGGCGGCATCGATGATGGATGTAATCGCCTCGCGGTAGCAGTGAGAGCAGCTGTTAGATAGTAGATCAGGGTAAAATCGCCTCTCTTCCTGGACCTTGCCACATGGGGGAACAGTGTGTGAGGGTTTGCCTGCCAAGGCATTGGCAGGAGAGGATTTTTGCTGCATCAGTCAGGCCAGGACAGTAAATAAGGGAGCGGACACAGGGTGCTTACATCTGCATCGAGGAAAAGAAGAGAGGGGGGGCTTTGCTTTCAGCACACTTTTCAACTTATATCAGTTTTTACCTCTCTGATTCCCTCTTTCTTTCTTTTGCTCCCGTCTCTTTCACTGTTTATTTCCCCCTCTCAGGTTCTCCTTTAGATTTCTTCCACACGCCTCCAACCACACCCTCAGAGGCAGAGCTGACTGCCATGGCCTTATCCTCTGCAGCTTCCTCTAATAAGGCACAGACGCCATCGCCACCAGCTGACAGCACCGCCCCCACCACCACCACCTCCACCTCCTCCACCACCACCACCACCACTACTCCAGCAGACTGGACACAGAAGCCGTCTGCTCCCTCTGAATGGGCTGTGATAAGCGTAGACAGCGCCGCCAGCTCAGAGACGAATGCGAGTGATGCAGCAGCGAGGCACGGGATGGCAGCGGGCAGCCCGGGCAGTCCGGCATCTCCGCCTCTGTCCAGAGAATCACCTTCAGAGCAGAGCTGGCAGGAGCGGGACAGCGGGCTGGAGCCGCAGGCTGCAGAGGAGAGAGCCGGAGAGGAGATGACTCTGGTGTTACTCAGCCTGATGGAGCACTACAGGGCCTCGCTAGGCCTGACCCCCAATACTGATGTTACCACAGGAGCAGTAGGTAGGTTGTTTTCTTACATTTTAGAGTGTCAGATTTAGTTTTATTTACAGGATGCAGCAGAAATTAAATATGTTATATGTATGTTTTTGTTACCTTGAATTGAGCCTGTTATATGTAGAAATGCTGCAGGTCCAGGCCCAGAACAGCTAAACTAGCTCCAGATGAGACCTTTCACAGTTTTGAAGCCACAATAGTTTTGCCATCACGCTACGAAGGAGAGGATGAAATAAGAGCGTTACAGTCTGCAGCTACACCAACAAATCCTACGGAAACTTTTATTGACAGAAGAAACTGCAACACTAGTTACAGATTATTGATAACCTTCTTAAAATTAATCTGGCCGTGAAGCATTACTGATGTTAGTATACGTATAAACTAAATGAATCAGGTGGAAGAAGAAGTATTTCTGTGATTTTTGTGTTTGCTTACAAGAGACAAATTAAACAAAGAGTGATTATAGGTGAAGCGTCCCATCTCTTTAAATCTCTTTTGTTGTTCTCGTCTGTCAGAGCTGCTCCGGCGCTTGATAACACAGAAAGATGAGCTGGTTGAGGAGGTGGACACACTAAAGGAGACGCTGAGGGTGAGTTTGAACCGCAGGTCTCATGGCACTCTTAGCCAATAAAAAATTAACAACAGAGACTTGATTTTGACAACTTTCTTTGGTCCTCCATGACAGACGGAGAGGTTGGAGTGGCGTCAGTTCCAGTGTGACCTCCAGGTCGCGGTGTCCGTGGCGGACCGGCTGCGGGTCGAGGCGGAGCAGGCTCTGGGTTTGCTCCAAGAGAGCCACAGGGCTGTGGAGGAGCAGTTGGCTCAGGCCCTCAGGAGACAGGAGGAGAAGGACCGAGAGCTGGAGGCTCTGAGAGCCGAGCACAGAGACGTCTGCCTCAAACTAACTGAACTCAACCTGCAGCGACAGCAGGAGCAAGCTGAGCTGGAAGCTCTGAGGATCGCATGCCGGGTGAAAGACGTGACAGACCAACAGGCAGAGAGACAAGACTCTGAGGAGGGCCGCGGGGAGGACATACAGGAAGTCGTGGCGGAAAAGGAGGAAGTCGAAGCTGACACTGAAGAAAACAATGTTGAAAAGCAAAAGGAGGAAAATGAAACAGATCAAGAGGAGAGTGCTAAAGTTGTGGATCATGATCCTGAGGAGGCAAATGGATCAGAGAGCACACAGCTGACGGGGAAAGGGGTGGCGGAGGCGTACCTTCGAAGTTTGGCTGCCCTGGAGAAGAAGAAAGAAGGAGGACGAGGGCAGAAAGATCCAAGGAGGATTGTGATGCTGTCTGAACGATCGTGGTGAGTCTCCATAACACTCACAACAAAGTCACCCCTTTACGCAAAAGATGGCATCATAAAACATGAAAATAAATTCTACTCTTTGTCTTTTAGGAGTCTCTCTCGTCTCCCACTCCCAACCGACCCCACCAATGGAAACGGGACCCCAAAAAACACAAGTACAACATTGCCGCTATGCAAGGTACGACATGTTGAATTCAGATGAAAATGTTCCTTTAGAATATCGGGACTTTATGAATGAGCATCTCTAAACTTTTCCAGAAAGAGGAGCCACCTAAGCGGAGAAGGATGGACCGCATTCTACAGCGGCAGGACAGCTGGTCCAGTTTTTACACAGGTGAACTTAAAGCTCCAGCACTTCATGTCCTTTTAGACAAATTAGTGAAGACTTGTATGACTCTGGTGTCATTTTTGTCTTGTAGGGAAACAGGATGAGGACCAAAGCTCAGATTCCATCAAGTAAGGAAATATTAGGCCCTTTTTTATTGTTGATACTGACATTTCATCCATCCATCCATTTTCTTTATCCGGGGTCGGGTTGCGGTCTCCTTTACATTGACAATATTATACTTTTTTGCCAACTGTGTTAACTAAGTTAATTTTGAATCTGTGGTTTCCTTTCCTTCCCAGACCACAGGATGGCTTCAGCGCTCTCCTGAGGCGTCACGGCGGCTCCAGAAGAAACTCCCTGCTGCGCTGGTGCCAGAGTCGTACCCATGGTTACAAGGTTAGAGAGGGGGAAATCTGTAAATATTTGGAGGAATTAAGCGTTAAGCCTTGTTACCAGTTCTGTCTTCATCAAGTGTGTTTTGTGGCAGAATATCGAGATCACAAACTTCAGCAGCAGCTGGGAGGACGGCTTGGCGTTCTGCGCCGTTTATCACACGTATTTACCAACTCACATCCCGTACAACACCCTCAACCCAGCAGACAAGGTACAACTGTTTCAGAAGAAAGGCAGAAGAGTATGTCTATTAAAAAAAGTGTCTCATGATATAAAAGTTGCTTCTGATTTAAAATGTTTTCACAGAAGGAAAATCTGGACCTTGCTTTTAAGACAGGAGAGAGCGTGGGAATCACAGCCACACTGGTGAGACTCTTTACACTTCATATCATCACTACTTTAAACCAGCTCCCGGCCTCCTAATCTTCTCTTTTACGTGTCGATTTGTGCAATAGACAATGGAGGAGATGCTGAAAGCTGACGGGCCGGACTGGCAGAAGGTCCTGGGTTACGTCGAAAGCATTTTCCGTCACTTTGAGATGTGAAGTCTGTATCCTCTCGTCTTCTGCCTGGTTCTTTTCACCACAAAGGACTGAAACGCTGTTCACCACAAGAGGGAGCGCTACTCAAAATGAACCGGCCAGCCAGCCAATGTTAGATTTTATATTATTTTATGATTCGATACAACATCCTTCACATGGAAACGATTATTTGCCGACACCCAGGTGGAAAAAACTAAACCTTGGTGTATTTTTACTTTTCTAGCTGCCGGGTGATGATGCACAAGACGCACAGAGATTTGTCGTTGAGTTAAAATCGGTCCAGAATATAAACACCTGCTTAATTTTCACTTTTGTTACTGGGAGCACTGATTTTGCACCGTTTGCCTTTTAAAAAATATACATATATACTGAGCACTTTATGATTACATTTGTGTTGGATGATTTGGGGGCACTTTAATAACATTTAATTGTTATTTTTTATCATGAACCTCTCCTGCCATGATCATCTCATCATGTCTGCATGCACCCAAACCTAAAGCCCACAAACTAAGAGGAAGGGGGCAAACGTGAAGCCAGATTTTATGTTGGAATAGTGACGCTTCAACCTTAAACACTACACAGTCTGTCTAAAGGAAGCTGCCTTTGAGGAAATGTATATATGTAAATGTGTGTAAGCACTCCAGTATTTTTAAAAACATGGTAAACATATGAAGATGTTGTTGCCAAAGCCTTATTGCAATAATAAAGTTATGTACATGGATGGTTGTTTACTCCATTAAAACCACACACGCACACACAGATTCACAGAAAACCTTTTTAATTTTAACAAAAGGATGACATATCATACATGACGGCATATAAAAAAGGTTTAAAATGATAAAAAAAGAGATGGCATTAAAGGAAATGTTTAAGGTTCAAAGAAAAGAAAATGGTTAAATGTAACTTGTGACAAATAAATACTGAAATATTTAAAAAAGCAATAATTTAACATTGTAAAGATGCTTTAAACGAAACCACGACGTGGATGACAGGATGAATTTCATCTTTGTTGGAACGTGTTAGTGTTTTGAGTTTGAAACGGTTATTTTTTTTTTTTTCATTATTTCTCAAGAAAGAAAAGCAGGTGATAGACGAGACGTTGGAATTACAGCGAGTTCATGTTGATCCAAAGCATCAGACGAGCGTAACCTTTCAGTCGACCGGTGAACAGTTCCTACGAAGCTGGAATGGCGCCTCCTATAGGCGGTGTCGACAGCGGCGGTAAGAGGAGAGACTTCAGTTTAACGGACATGGCTGCAATTTCCGGGTCCTGGGTTTCATACATCTTCACCAATCTGGCAAATTTTAGGACACCTGAAAGAGAAGCAGAGCCAGGATCAATGTGATAACACGTGGGTATCCACAGTGAAGGAACAACAGCATTTAAAGCAAGAAAATTGGACTAGAAGTATTATTTCACTCAGGTTTGAGCAGCTAATCTCAGGAAATCTGGTCACTGATCACTGATGTTAAATTAAGTTTGCTGGTCCACCTCAAACAGCTACCCTAGTATGTACTTGTGCTAAAACGTTCAAGCCCTTAAGTAACTCTCTACTTGAGAAAATGCTGCCTCATACTGACCCTCTCCTTCGTTGTTGAAGCCGTAGGCTTTGATGACCTCTTGTTGAATCTGCGTGGCCACGGGGAGCACGAGCTGCAGCATCTTGCCCATGTCGTTGCAGGCGCTTTCTCGAGCCTCCTCCATCCTCGCAGCGTTTTCTGGCACCGAGAAGGCCTGGATCACCTCACTCAGAACCACTGGTGAAAGAAACGGGCAAAACATGTAAGCAGGCTTTCTTTTTATGTTCATTACAAGAAGTCTCAGAAAGTGGAAGAGCTTTGAGGTGCTTTCCAACAATAATTACGTGGGACACCTAAGGAAGACAGAAGAGCTGGAAAATGTACATATAATGCAAATAATATGCATATAGAAATAATATGGCCCTCTCTTGTGTGTAAACGGGGTGGCCAAAATATTAGGAACACCTTCTGCAGCTCCTCTTACCTCTGGTCTGTTCAACAGTGAGGGTGGGCTGCTGTGCTGGAGCTGAGGCCATGTCTGCACAGAGAATACACACATTTACAGCGAACAGAGAGAAACCAAACCTGACACGCACTAATACAGTGATGTTTAACCCGTGTGGCCTCAGCTGTGGAGCTTCTGACTCACTTAATAATCGATCAAACTGTGAAACATTCACTAGTTGTTGCTGCTTCTTTTCTCTGTTAGCCGTCACGTTAACGTTACATGATTGCAAACTGATGATCTCTGGACTGTTGGTCAACGAAAAGAAACAATCTCAGTCATCTTAAGCTCCGAAAAACTGTAAAAACGTTCAGTTTTCCCGTTGGTATGGTTAGGTTTAGGTTAGCTGGACGTTGGTTCAACGTTAGAATCGACCGTTTACTCCCTCGCTGTTAGCTCAGGAGCTAACGTCAGCTCAGGAAGCCGCTGACAGTTTGAAAACGTGTATCACAAAAGTATTGCTTATTAATTAAACTGTAAAGAAACGTCTTTAAACTCACCACTGATGAAAATAATAACCTAGCTTGAAGCAGACCTGTGAGAAACGACACCTTTTACGACAGTTGGGAGCGTTTTGCGACGCTACTTCCGCGGCTGTGAAAGGTAAACAAAGCTAAGCTAAGCTAAGCTAAACTAGCACGCCGTAATCTCTCCAAAATGTCGCTAAAGTGTGACTTAAAGTGAATGTCATGTTAATATAACTGCATCAGACGTCGTGTGGAGCTTTTTCCGAAGCTCAGCTGCCATCCAGAAGTTTTGAATGACTTGTCCTCGCAGCTGTTTTTGCCACGTACACCTGATAACGTTAGCCGTGTGTCGGGGTACCGATGGAGCAGAAGCTCGCCGAGTTCAGAGCCAGGCGACAGGCTGCTGTTAAAAAGGACGAGAGTGCTGCTCGGACAGTGGAGGACACGGCTCCTCCGACTGACACAACACCGACAACTGACCGACAACAGACCGAAGAGGAGGCGGAGAGGAGCAGGGGCTCACCTCAGAGCCCTGCGAGGAAGGTGAGACATGACAGTTTACCAGCTGCGACAGCTGGATCTGAGCTTTATTATGATACTTATTAATTTAGTTCAGCGACAAATCATGACAAAAGTTCTGATATGACATTTCCCATATATAGCAGGTCTAGATTGTACTTAATCATTCCCACCATGAGGAAGCATTTGGTGACAGTAGCAAGGAAAACCTTGACCGGCTCATTGGTGGGCACACAGTAGCAATAAAATACTGATAACTAAGACTATAAACTTTAATGGAGATATGACTAAATGATGATCATAATAAGGGATGACCTGAGCCAGCCCTAACTATAAGCTTTATCAAAAAGTATCTTAAGATGACTATTAATGTGTAAAGGGTGTCCGCCTCCCAAGTAACTTGATATTTTCACGTCCCTTAATCTCTCCATTTTTTGTATTGATTAATCATTTGTTCTATAAAATGTATTTATTAAATGTAAAATTATAATATTTGTTTATGCTGAGTCACCTTATCAGTTTTTCAGCTCTACTCATAACATGAAATTAAATAATACAGTCTTGCACTTTACACAGGGAAATATAATAAAAATAAAATGTATATAATGGTAAAATTTAACCAAAAAAACAGTCACTTCACTCCAGAGTATTCCTGACTTGACCTCTAAAAGTCTGTTGTGTTGTCAACGGTAAAGTACCCGTGTGAAAAAGGGTTATTTATAGACCAGACAGTGTCTGGTTCAGTGCCTCTAGAGAGTTCTTCTAAATACCAGTCTGTGATCATTTGAAATCTATCAAACTACAGTATGTAACAAGTCTCTGCTCTTAACTGAAAACACCATATTCTGTGCTGAGACCTTCTGTATATCTGAGATGTTGAACCTCCTGTTCTGTCTTCCTGCAGGACGGTGATGATTGGCTGCTGGACAGCGCTCTGGGAAAGTGGCTGTCCTCGAAACAAGTTCTCTGCTCAAACCTTACCCTGCTCAAAGTGCTGCTGTGGCTGGTGCTGCTCGGTCTCTTTGCTGAACTGGAGTTTGGCCTGCCTTTCTTCGTCATCTCTCTCTTTTATTGGCTCTATGAAGGACTCCGCAGCCCAGCTGCCCGCGAGCCCGGAGAAATGAGTGCTTATTCTGTCTTCAATCCAGACTGTCAGCCTCTGCTGGGCGCTCTCACTGCAGAGCAGCTGGAGGGAGAGATGGGTTACAGACCACTGGCTAACAGATGAATGGTCGAAAATGTTAATCTTATTCAGGAACATGCAGGGACAATGTCAATTTATTATTTCTATATAATTTTATTATTTCTGTATAACACATTAAATTGAGATTGGTTAACATAAAGTTTTATTCCTGTACCTGTGTCTTCTTTGAAGCAGTTTAATCATGTCACAGATCACCTGAGCTTATACCATATCAGATATCATGTCATTAAAGACTTTCAAATCTGTCTGTTTTGAACTTATCTCTATTTCCTTTACTGGCCCACATGGGTTTGGTAGAAGATGTGTTTAGGTATTTAGTGGTGAAATGTGGAGAAACAAAGGGGTTTAATATGAAGCAATGCTGCATTTTGTATCATAAATCTGTCATGAAAAGAAGTTCTGTAGAGGACTTTCCTAATAAAAAATAAAATGATTGAAATCTTTGGAGCTGTCAGTCCATAATTATCCTCACTGACAGTATACAGAATGAACAGCCTATATGTGATGTCACCATCATGTTTCTGAAGAGCCTTTTTGAAGCAAAAAAAAGTATAATTTGAACAGGTGAGTTGAATAACGGGGAAATTAGCTATAGAGACCAAAACCTTTTTTTGAACCAGGCTGTAAACATGTTTATTTCTGCTGTGAAGTTGGACATTTGAACATGGGGACTTATGGAGACTGACTCGTTCAGTAGCCAGCCTCAAGTGGATGTTTGAGGAACTGCAGTTTTGGCTCTTCCACGCTGGCTTCCTTCAAACGAAACCCGGCGGACTTTTGGACCCATCGCATGAGCGAGAGCGAGAGCGCGCGCCTCTGTTTTGACAAAGTGAGATAAGTCCCTCCCATCTACTTCCGCATTAGCTTTAAACCGTTACACCGGTCACAAATATTTGATCGTTTCTGTGTTTAACTGGAGCCAAAAGGCTAAAAACACACCTACCTTATATTTAAGCTGCTGTTTGCGCCCCTTTTATGTGTGTTAAACATATCATTAGTTAGTAGATGTAGCTGAATATCATGATAAGCTAGACTGCTAGCTCACTATTTGCCTTTGGGGTTGCCAGGTAACTATCTTGACTTTCTTTGGGTCAAAGGTCACGTCCTACGCCTCCCAAATTCAAGTTGTCAACCCGAATGAAGGCTGTTCGGTCACTGCTTCTCTGTCAGTAAGTATTTACTGGATATTTAATCATTTTATTGGATTAATACATCTAATGTATCTAGCTATCAACAGTAGCATTGCAGCTAATCGGCCGGTGTTCCGTATTAACTTGTAACTACGTTAACTGGCCATCGTCCGCCAAGCGCGTCTGTGGTAGTGATGTGTCGTGCGCGAACGATCCGGTTCTAAGAGCCGGATCTTTGAAATGAACCGGCTCCTCGTTGGGAGCCGATTTAGGGAGTTAGGGAGGGCGTTTTTTCACTTCGGTACCTCCTTTTTTTGTGTGAAAGGTAATTGAAAATAAATAAAACTGAAAATTAAAAATAAAACACAACTGGCAATTGTGTTTAAAATAGTTAAAGTTAAATAGTTAGCCTAATTAGGTCTTTCTTTTTATGCTTTATAATTTATTTTGTGGCATTTCTTCAAGGTTGAGTGTGTTTGTAATATGAAGCCATAAAGGATAAACATTTGATGTCATGTATGTATTTTGCGTCAGTAATTTTTCAGGCAGTTTTGCATTATTTTGGGTGATAAATTAATTAAACAGTTAGTAAGTTTTATTTATATATCACATTTTTGCACAGCATGCACTGTGCACAGCATGCAAGTGCTGTACAATGTCAAAAATGAACTAAAATATAACAACATTTTAAAATATAAAATAATAACAATAATAATAATATTGATGATGAATATTAGTCATAGGAATTCCGTCTCATTTTTGTGAGCCGGATCATTTGGCTCAGCTCACCAAGAAGAGCCGAATCTTTCAGCTGCCAAACGGCTCTTCGCGTTACCACTTATACCAATCATACCAGTACGAGTCAATTGCAATAAATTGCTGTAGCCAATTGCATTTACAGTTATAAAATCCCTTGTAAGTCTCTTCCATAAATTGATTGAAGGCCAAATGTAGTTAATGAAAGGTGATTTCTGCCTAAATATGACTTGGTCGGATTCTAGAGCTTCATAATATAAAGATCTGATCTCACAGGACAGCTTGGAATTCTTGTAAAAGACCATCACAACAAAAAATGGGCATTTTCACCTGCCAAAAATTGATTGAAGGCATTTTCGCCTACCATAAATTGATTGAGGGCCAAACGCAGTTAATGAAAGGTGATTTCTGCCTAAATATGGCTTGATCTGATTCTAGAGCTTCATAATATAAAGATCTGAGCTCACAGGACAGCTTGGAATTCTTGTAAAGGACCGTTACAACACAAAATGGGCATTTTCACCTGCTGAAAATGGGCATTTTCACCTGCCATAAATTGATTGAAGGCCAAATGCAGTTAATGAAAGGTGATTTCTGCCTAAATATGACTTGATCTGATTCTAGAGCTTCATAATATAAAGATCTGAGCTCACAGGACAGCTTGGAATTCTTGTAAAGGACCGTTACAACACAAAATGGGCATTTTCACCTGCTGAAAATGGGCATTTTCACCTGCCTTAAATTGATTGAAGGCCAAATGCAGTTAATGAAAGGTGATTTCTGCCTAAATATGACTTGGTCTGATTCTAGAGCTTCATAATATAAAGATCTGATCTCACAGGACAGCTTGGAATTCTTGTAAATGACCATGACAACACAAAATGGGCATTTTCACCTGCCAAAAATTGATTGAAGGCATTTTCGCCTGCCATAAATTGATTGAGGGCCAAATGCAGTTAATGAAAGGTGATTTCTGCCTAAATATGACTTGGTCTGATTCTAGAGCTTCATAATATTAAGATCTGAGCTCACAGGACAGCTTGGAATTCTTGTAAAGGACCATGACAACACAAAATGGGCATTTTCACCTGCCAAAAATTGATTGAAGGCATTTTCGCCTGCCATAAATTGATTGAGGGCCAAATGCAGTTAATGAAAGGTGATTTCTGCCTAAATATGACTTGGTCTGATTCTAGAGCTTCATAATATTAAGATCTGAGCTCACAGGACAGCTTGGAATTCTTGTAAAGGACCATTACAACACAAAATGGGCATTTTCACCTGCTGAAAATTGGCATTTTCACCTGCCATAAATTGATTGAAGGCCAAACGCAGTTAATGAAAGGTGATTTCTGCCTAAATATGACTTGGTCTGATTCTAGAGCTTCATAATATAAAGATCTGAGCTCACAGGACAGCTTGGAATTCTTGTAAAAGACCATTACCAAAAAAAATGGGCATTTTCACCTGCCAAAAATTGATTGAAGGCAATTTCGCTTGCCATAAATTGATTGAAGGCCAAATGCAGTTAATGAAAGGTGATTTCTGCCTAAATATGACTTGGTCTGATTCTAGAGCTTCATAATATAAAGATCTGAGCTCACAGGACAGCTTGGAATTCTTGTAAAGGACCATTACAACACAAAATGGGCATTTTCACCTACCAAAAATTGATTGAAGGCATTTTCGCTTGCCATAAATTGATTGAAGGCCAAATGCAGTTAATGAAAGGTGATTTCTGCCTAAATATGACTTGGTCTGATTCTAGAGCTTCATAATATAAAGATCTGATCTCACAGGACAGCTTGGAATTCTTGTAAATGACCATGACAACACAAAATGGGCATTTTCGCTTGCCATAAATTGATTGAAGGCCAAATGCAGTTAATGAAAGGTGATTTCTGCCTAAATATGGCTTGATCTGATTCTAGAGCTTCATAATATAAAGATCTGAGCTCACAGGACAGCTTGGAATTCTTGTAAAGGACCGTTACAACACAAAATGGGCATTTTCACCTGCTGAAAATGGGCATTTTCACCTGCCATAAATTGATTGAAGGCCAAATGCAGTTAATGAAAGGTGATTTCTGCCTAAATATGACTTGATCTGATTCTAGAGCTTCATAATATAAAGATCTGAGCTCACAGGACAGCTTGGAATTCTTGTAAATGACCATGACAACACAAAATGGGCATTTTCACCTGCCAAAAATTTATTGAAGGCATTTTCGCCTGCCATAAATTGATTAAAGGCCAAACGCAGTTAATGAAAGGTGATTTCTGCCTAAATATGGCTTGATCTGATTCTAGAGCTTCATAATATAAAGATCTGAGCTCACAGGACAGCTTGGAATTCTTGTAAAGGACCATTACAACACAAAATGGGCATTTTCACCTGCCAAAAATTGATTGAAGGCATTTTCGCTTGCCATAAATTGATTGAAGGCCAAACGCAGTTAATGAAAGGTGATTTCTGCCTAAATATGACTTGGTCTGATTCTAGAGCTTCATAATATAAAGATCTGAGCTCACAGGACAGCTTGGAATTCTTGTAAAGGACCGTTACAACACAAAATGGGCATTTTCACCTGCTGTAAATTGGCATTTTCACCTGCCATAAATTGATTGAAGGCCAAATGCAATTAACGAAAGGTGATTTCTGCCTAAATATGACTTGGTCTGATTCTAGAGCTTCATAATATAAAGATCTGATCTCACAGGACAGCTTGGAATTCTTGTAAATTACCATGACAACACAAAATGGGCATTTTCACCTACCAAAAATTGATTGAAGGCATTTCCGCCTGCCATAAATTGATTGAGGGCCAAATGCAGTTAATGAAAGGTGATTTCTGCCTAAATATGACTTGGTCTGATTCTATAGCTTCATATTATAAAGATCTGAGCTCACAGGACAGCTTGGAATTCTTGTAAAGGACCATTACAACACAAAATGGGCATTTTCACCTGCTGAAAATTGGCATTTTCACCTGCCATAAATTGATTGAAGGCCAAACGCAGTTAATGAAAGGTGATTTCTGCCTAAATATGACTTGGTCTGATTCTAGAGCTTCATAATATTAAGATCTGAGCTCACAGGACAGCTTGGAATTCTTGTAAAAGACCATTACCAAAAAAAATGGGCATTTTCACCTGCCAAAAATTGATTGAAGGCAATTTTGCTTGCCATAAATTGATTGAAGGCCAAATGCAGTTAATGAAAGGTGATTTCTGCCTAAATATGACTTGGTCTGATTCTAGAGCTTCATAATATAAAGATCTGATCTCACAGGACAGCTTGGAATTCTTGTAAATGACCATGACAACACAAAATGGGCATTTTCACCTGCCAAAAATTGATTGAAGGCATTTTCGCTTGCCATAAATTGATTGAAGGCCAAATGCAGTTCATGAAAGGTGATTTCTGCCTAAATATGGCTTGATCTGATTCTAGAGCTTCATAATATAAAGATCTGAGCTCACAGGACAGCTTGGAATTCTTGTAAAGGACCGTTACAACACAAAATGGGCATTTTCACCTGCTGAAAATGGGCATTTTCATCTGCCATAAATTGATTGAAGGCCAAATGCAGTTAATGAAAGGTGATTTCTGCCTAAATATGACTTGATCTGATTCTAGAGCTTCATAATATAAAGATCTGAGCTCACAGGACAGCTTGGAATTCTTGTAAATGACCATGACAACACAAAATGGGCATTTTCACCTGCCAAAAATTGATTGAAGGCATTTTCACCTGCCATAAATTGATTGAAGGCCAAATGCAGTTAATGAAAGGTGATTTCTGCCTAAATATGACTTGGTCTGATTCTAGAGCTTCATAATATAAAGATCTGATCTCACAGGATAGCTTGGAATTCTTGTAAATAACCATTACAACACAAAATGGGCATTTTCACCTGCCAAAAATTGATTGAAGGCCAAATGCAGTTAATGAAAGGTGATTTCTGCCAAAATATGGCTTCATCTGATTCTAGAGCTTCATAATATGAAGATCTGAGCTCACAGGACAGCTTGGAATTCTTGTAAAGGACCATTACAAACACAAAATGGGCATTTTCACCTGCCAAAAATTGATTGAAGGCATTTTCGCCTGCCATAAATTGATTGAACGCAAAATGCAGTTAATGAAAGGTGATTTCTGCCTAAATATGACTTGGTCTGATTCTAGAGCTTCATAATATAAAGATCTGAGCTCACAGGACAGCTTGGAATTCTTGTAAAGGACCATTACAACACAAAATGGGCATTTTCGCTTGCCATAAATTGATTGAAGGCCAAATGCAGTTAATGAAAGGTGATTTCTGCCTAAATATGACTTGGTCTGATTCTAGAGCTTCATAATATAAAGATCTGATCTCACAGGACAGCTTGGAATTCTTGTAAAGGACCGTTACAACACAAAATGGGCATTTTCACCTGCTGTAAATTGGCATTTTCACCTGCCATAAATTGATTGAAGGCCAAATGCAATTAACGAAAGGTGATTTCTGCCTAAATATGACTTGGTCTGATTCTAGAGCTTCATAATATAAAGATCTGATCTCACAGGACAGCTTGGAATTCTTGTAAATGACCATGACAACACAAAATGGGCATTTTCACCTGCCAAAAATTGATTGAAGGCATTTTCGCTTGCCATAAATTGATTGAAGGCCAAATGCAGTTAATGAAAGGTGATTTCTGCCTAAATATGACTTGGTCTGATTCTAGAGCTTCATAATATAAAGATCTGAGCTCACAGGACAGCTTGGAATTCTTGTAAAAGACCATTACAACAAAAAATGGGCATTTTCACCTGCCAAAAATTGATTGAAGGCATTTTCGCCTGCCATAAATTGATTGAGGGCCAAACGCAGTTAATGAAAGGTGATTTCTGCCTAAATATGACTTGGTCTGATTCTAGAGCTTCATAATATAAAGATCTGAGCTCACAGGACAGCTTGGAATTCTTGTAAAGGACCGTTACAACACAAAATGGGCATTTTCACCTGCCATAAATTGATTGAAGGCCAAATGCAGTTAATGAAAGGTGATTTCTGCCTAAATATGACTTGGTCTGATTCTAGAGCTTCATAATATAAAGATCTGATCTCACAGGACAGCTTGGAATTCTTGTAAATGACCATGACAACACAAAATGGGCATTTTCACCTGCCAAAAATTGATTGAAGGCATTTTCGCCTGCCATAAATTGATTGAGGGCCAAATGCAGTTAATGAAAGGTGATTTCTGCCTAAATATGACTTGGTCTGATTCTAGAGCTTCATAATATTAAGATCTGAGCTCACAGGACAGCTTGGAATTCTTGTAAAGGACCATTACAACACAAAATGGGCATTTTCACCTACTGAAAATTGGCATTTTCACCTGCCATAAATTGATTGAAGGCCAAACGCAGTTAATGAAAGGTGATTTCTGCCTAAATATGACTTGGTCTGATTCTAGAGCTTCATAATATTAAGATCTGAGCTCACAGGACAGCTTGGAATTCTTGTAAAGGACCATTACAACACAAAATGGGCATTTTCACCTGCCAAAAATTGATTGAAGGCATTTTCGCCTGCCATAAACTGATTGAGGGCCAAATGCAGTTAATGAAAGGTGATTTCTGCCTAAATATGACTTGGTCTGATTCTAGAGCTTCATAATATTAAGATCTGAGCTCACAGGACAGCTTGGAATTCTTGTAAAAGACCATTACCAAAGAAAATGGGCATTTTCACCTGCCAAAAATTGATTGAAGGCATTTTCGCTTGCCATAAATTGATTGAAGGCCAAATGCAGTTAATGAAAGGTGATTTCTGCCTAAATATGGCTTGATCTGATTCTAGAGCTTCATAATATAAAGATCTGAGCTCACAGGACAGCTTGGAATTCTTGTAAAGGACCGTTACAACACAAAATGGGCATTTTCACCTGCTGAAAATGGGCATTTTCATCTGCCATAAATTGATTGAAGGCCAAATGCAGTTAATGAAAGGTGATTTCTGCCTAAATATGACTTGATCTGATTCTAGAGCTTCATAATATAAAGATCTGAGCTCACAGGACAGCTTGGAATTCTTGTAAATGACCATGACAACACAAAATGGGCATTTTCACCTGCCAAAAATTGATTGAAGGCATTTTCACCTGCCATAAATTGATTGAAGGCCAAATGCAGTTAATGAAAGGTGATTTCTGCCTAAATATGACTTGGTCTGATTCTAGAGCTTCATAATATAAAGATCTGATCTCACAGGATAGCTTGGAATTCTTGTAAATAACCATTACAACACAAAATGGGCATTTTCACCTGCCAAAAATTGATTGAAGGCCAAATGCAGTTAATGAAAGGTGATTTCTGCCAAAATATGGCTTCATCTGATTCTAGAGCTTCATAATATGAAGATCTGAGCTCACAGGACAGCTTGGAATTCTTGTAAAGGACCATTACAAACACAAAATGGGCATTTTCACCTGCCAAAAATTGATTGAAGGCATTTTCGCCTGCCATAAATTGATTGAACGCAAAATGCAGTTAATGAAAGGTGATTTCTGCCTAAATATGACTTGGTCTGATCCTAGAGCTTCATAATATAAAGATCTGAGCTCACAGGACAGCTTGGAATTCTTGTAAAGGACCGTTACAACACAAAATGGGCATTTTCACCTGCTGTAAATTGGCATTTTCACCTGCCATAAATTGATTGAAGGCCAAATGCAATTAACGAAAGGTGATTTCTGCCTAAATATGACTTGGTCTGATCCTAGAGCTTCATAATATAAAGATCTGATCTCACAGGACAGCTTGGAATTCTTGTAAATGACCATGACAACACAAAATGGGCATTTTCACCTGCCAAAAATTGATTGAAGGCATTTTCGCTTGCCATAAATTGATTGAAGGCCAAATGCAGTTAATGAAAGGTGATTTCTGCCTAAATATGACTTGGTCTGATTCTAGAGCTTCATAATATAAAGATCTGAGCTCACAGGACAGCTTGGAATTCTTGTAAAAGACCATTACAACAAAAAATGGGCATTTTCACCTGCCAAAAATTGATTGAAGGCATTTTCGCCTGCCATAAATTGATTGAGGGCCAAACGCAGTTAATGAAAGGTGATTTCTGCCTAAATATGACTTGGTCTGATTCTAGAGCTTCATAATATAAAGATCTGAGCTCACAGGACAGCTTGGAATTCTTGTAAAGGACCGTTACAACACAAAATGGGCATTTTCACCTGCTGAAAATGGGCATTTTCACCTGCCATAAATTGATTGAAGGCCAAATGCAGTTAATGAAAGGTGATTTCTGCCTAAATATGACTTGGTCTGATTCTAGAGCTTCATAATATAAAGATCTGATCTCACAGGACAGCTTGGAATTCTTGTAAATGACCATGACAACACAAAATGGGCATTTTCACCTGCCAAAAATTGATTGAAGGCATTTTCGCCTGCCATAAATTGATTGAGGGCCAAATGCAGTTAATGAAAGGTGATTTCTGCCTAAATATGACTTGGTCTGATTCTAGAGCTTCATAATATTAAGATCTGAGCTCACAGGACAGCTTGGAATTCTTGTAAAGGACCATTACAACACAAAATGGGCATTTTCACCTGCTGAAAATTGGCATTTTCACCTGCCATAAATTGATTGAAGGCCAAACGCAGTTAATGAAAGGTGATTTCTGCCTAAATATGACTTGGTCTGATTCTAGAGCTTCATAATATTAAGATCTGAGCTCACAGGACAGCTTGGAATTCTTGTAAAGGACCATTACAACACAAAATGGGCATTTTCACCTGCCAAAAATTGATTGAAGGCATTTTCGCCTGCCATAAATTGATTGAGGGCCAAATGCAGTTAATGAAAGGTGATTTCTGCCTAAATATGACTTGGTCTGATTCTAGAGCTTCATAATATTAAGATCTGAGCTCACAGGACAGCTTGGAATTCTTGTAAAGGACCATTACAAGACAAAATGGGCATTTTCACCTGCTGAAAATTGGCATTTTCACCTGCCATAAATTGATTGAAGGCCAAACGCAGTTAATGAAAGGTGATTTCTGCCTAAATATGACTTGGTCTGATTCTAGAGCTTCATAATATTAAGATCTGAGCTCACAGGACAGCTTGGAATTCTTGTAAAGGACCATTACAACACAAAATGGGCATTTTCACCTGCCAAAAATTGATTGAAGGCATTTTCGCCCGCCATAAATTGATTGAGGGCCAAATGCAGTTAATGAAAGGTGATTTCTGCCTAAATATGACTTGGTCTGATTCTAGAGTTTCATAATATTAAGATCTGAGCTCACAGGACAGCTTGGAATTCTTGTAAAAAACCATTACCAAAAAAAATGGGCATTTTCACCTGCCAAAAATTGATTGAAGGCAATTTCGCTTGCCATAAATTGATTGAAGGCCAAATGCAGTTAATGAAAGGTGATTTCTGCCTAAATATGACTTGGTCTGATTCTAGAGCTTCATAATATAAAGATCTGAGCTCACAGGACAGCTTGGAATTCTTGTAAAGGACCATTACAACACAAAATGGGCATTTTCACCTACCAAAAATTGATTGAAGGCATTTTCGCTTGCCATAAATTGATTGAAGGCCAAATGCAGTTAATGAAAGGTGATTTCTGCCTAAATATGACTTGGTCTGATTCTAGAGCTTCATAATATAAAGATCTGATCTCACAGGACAGCTTGGAATTCTTGTAAATGACCATGACAACACAAAATGGGCATTTTCACCTGCCAAAAATTGATTGAAGGCATTTTCGCTTGCCATAAATTGATTGAAGGCCAAATGCAGTTAATGAAAGGTGATTTCTGTCTAAATATGACTTGGTCTGATTCTAGAGCTTCATAATATAAAGATCTGATCTCACAGGACAGCTTGGAATTCTTGTAAAAGACCATTACAACAAAAAATGGGCATTTTCACCTGCCAAAAATTGATTGAAGGCATTTTCGCCTGCCATAAATTGATTGAGGGCCAAATGCAGTTAATGAAAGGTGATTTCTGCCTAAATATGACTTGGTCTGATTCTATAGCTTCATATTATAAAGCTCTGAGCTCACAGGACAGCTTGGAATTCTTGTAAAGGACCATTACAACACAAAATGGGCATTTTCACCTGCTGAAAATTTGCATTTTCACCTGCCATAAATTGATTGAAGGCCAAACGCAGTTAATGAAAGGTGACTTCTGCCTAAATATGACTTGGTCTGATTCTAGAGCTTCATAATATTAAGATCTGAGCTCACAGGACAGCTTGGAATTCTTGTAAAAGACCATTACCAAAAAAAATGGGCATTTTCACCTGCCAAAAATTGATTGAAGGCAATTTCGCTTGCCATAAATTGATTGAAGGCCAAATGCAGTTAATGAAAGGTGATTTCTGCCTAAATATGACTTGGTCTGATTCTAGAGCTTCATAATATAAAGATCTGATCTCACAGAACAGCTTGGAATTCTTGTAAATGACCATGACAACACAAAATGGGCATTTTCACCTGCCAAAAATTGATTGAAGGCATTTTCGCTTGCCATAAATTGATTGAAGGCCAAATGCAGTTAATGAAAGGTGATTTCTGCCTAAATATGGCTTGATCTGATTCTAGAGCTTCATAATATAAAGATCTGAGCTCACAGGACAGCTTGGAATTCTTGTAAAGGACCGTTACAACACAAAATGGGCATTTTCACCTGCTGAAAATGGGCATTTTCATCTGCCATAAATTGATTGAAGGCCAAATGCAGTTAATGAAAGGTGATTTCTGCCTAAATATGGCTTGATCTGATTCTAGAGCTTCATAATATAAAGATCTGATCTCACAGGACAGCTTGGAATTCTTGTAAATGACCATGACAACACAAAATGGGCATTTTCACCTGCCAAAAATTTATTGAAGGCATTTTCGCCTGCCATAAATTGATTAAAGGCCAAACGCAGTTAATGAAAGGTGATTTCTGCCAAAATATGGCTTGATCTGATTCTAGAGCTTCATAATATGAAGATCTGAGCTCACAGGACAGCTTGGAATTCTTGTAAAGGACCATTACAACACAAAATGGGCATTTTCACCTGCCAAAAATTGATTGAAGGCATTTTCACCTGCCATAAATTGATTGAACGCAAAATGCAGTTAATGAAAGGTGATTTCTGCCTAAATATGACTTGGTCTGATTCTAGAGCTTCATAATATAAAGATCTGAGCTCACAGGACAGCTTGGAATTCTTGTAAAGGACCATTACAACACAAAATGGGCATTTTCACCTGCCAAAAATTGATTGAAGGCATTTTCGCTTGCCATAAATTGATTGAAGGCCAAATGCAGTTAATGAAAGGTGATTTCTGCCTAAATATGACTTGGTCTGATTCTAGAGCTTCATAATATAAAGATCTGAGCTCACAGGACAGCTTGGAATTCTTGTAAATTACCATGACAACACAAAATGGGCATTTTCACCTGCCAAAAATTGATTGAAGGCATTTTCGCTTGCCATAAATTGATTGAAGGCCAAATGCAGTTAATGAAAGGTGATTTCTGCCTAAATATGACTTGGTCTGATTCTAGAGCTTCATAATATAAAGATCTGAGCTCACAGGACAGCTTGGAATTCTTGTAAAAGACCATTACAACAAAAAATGGGCATTTTCACCTGCCAAAAATTGATTGAAGGCATTTTCGCCTGCCATAAATTGATTGAGGGCCAAACGCAGTTAATGAAAGGTGATTTCTGCCTAAATATGACTTGGTCTGATTCTAGAGCTTCATAATATAAAGATCTGAGCTCACAGGACAGCTTGGAATTCTTGTAAAGGACCGTTACAACACAAAATGGGCATTTTCACCTGCTGAAAATGGGCATTTTCACCTGCCATAAATTGATTGAACGCCAAATGCAGTTAATGAAAGGTGATTTCTGCCTAAACATGACTTGGTCTGATTCTAGAGCTTCATAATATAAAGATCTGAGCTCACAGGACAGCTTGGAATTCTTGTAAAGGACCGTTACAACACAAAATGGGCATTTTCACCTGCCAACAATTGATTGAAGGCATTTTCGCTTGCCATAAATTGATTGAAGGCCAAATGCAGTTAATGAAAGGTGATTTCTGCCTAAATATGACTTGGTCTGATTCTAGAGCTTCATAATATAAAGATCTGAGCTCACAGGACAGCTTGGAATTCTTGTAAAAGACCATTACAACACAAAATGGGCATTTTCACCTGCCAAAAATTGATTGAAGGCATTTTCACCTGCCATAAATTGATTGAAGGCCAAATGCAGTTAATGAAAGGTGATTTCTGCCTAAATATGACTTGGTCTGATTCTAGAGCTTCATAATATAAAGATCTGAGCTCACAGGACAGCTTGGAATTCTTGTAAAAGACCATTACAACAAAAAATGGGCATTTTCACCTGCCAAAAATTGATTGAAGGCATTTTCGCCTGCCATAAATTGATTGAGGGCCAAACGCAGTTAATGAAAGGTGATTTCTGCCTAAATATGACTTGGTCTGATTCTAGAGCTTCATAATATAAAGATCTGAGCTCACAGGACAGCTTGGAATTCTTGTAAAGGACCGTTACAACACAAAATGGGCATTTTCACCTGCCAACAATTGATTGAAGGCATTTTCGCTTGCCATAAATTGATTGAAGGCCAAATGCAGTTAATGAAAGGTGATTTCTGCCTAAATATGACTTGGTCTGATTCTAGAGCTTCATAATATAAAGATCTGAGCTCACAGGACAGCTTGGAATTCTTGTAAAAGACCATTACAACACAAAATGGGCATTTTCACCTGCCAAAAATTGATTGAAGGCATTTTCACCTGCCATAAATTGATTGAAGGCCAAATGCAGTTAATGAAAGGTGATTTCTGCCTAAATATGACTTGGTCTGATTCTAGAGCTTCATAATATAAAGATCTGATCTCACAGGACAGCTTGGAATTCTTGTAAATGACCATGACAACACAAAATGGGCATTTTCACCTGCCAAAAATTGATTGAAGGCATTTTCGCTTGCCATAAATTGATTGAAGGCCAAATGCAGTTAATGAAAGGTGATTTCTGCCTAAATATGGCTTGATCTGATTCTAGAGCTTCATAATATAAAGATCTGAGCTCACAGGACAGCTTGGAATTCTTATAAAGGACCGTTACAACACAAAATGGGCATTTTCACCTGCTGAAAATGGGCATTTTCATCTGCCATAAATTGATTGAAGGCCAAATGCAGTTAATGAAAGGTGATTTCTGCCTAAATATGACTTGATCTGATTCTAGAGCTTCATAATATAAAGATCTGATCTCACAGGACAGCTTGGAATTCTTGTAAATGACCATGACAACACAAAATGGGCATTTTCACCTGCCAAAAATTTATTGAAGGCATTTTCGCCTGCCATAAATTGATTAAAGGCCAAACGCAGTTAATGAAAGGTGATTTCTGCCAAAATATGGCTTGATCTGATTCTAGAGCTTCATAATATGAAGATCTGAGCTCACAGGACAGCTTGGAATTCTTGTAAAGGACCATTACAACACAAAATGGGCATTTTCACCTGCCAAAAATTGATTGAAGGCATTTTCACCTGCCATAAATTGATTGAACGCAAAATGCAGTTAATGAAAGGTGATTTCTGCCTAAATATGACTTGGTCTGATTCTAGAGCTTCATAATATAAAGATCTGAGCTCACAGGACAGCTTGGAATTCTTGTAAAGGACCATTACAACACAAAATGGGCATTTTCACCTGCCAAAAATTGATTGAAGGCATTTTCGCTTGCCATAAATTGATTGAAGGCCAAATGCAGTTAATGAAAGGTGATTTCTGCCTAAATATGACTTGGTCTGATTCTAGAGCTTCATAATATAAAGATCTGAGCTCACAGGACAGCTTGGAATTCTTGTAAATTACCATGACAACACAAAATGGGCATTTTCACCTGCCAAAAATTGATTGAAGGCATTTTCGCTTGCCATAAATTGATTGAAGGCCAAATGCAGTTAATGAAAGGTGATTTCTGCCTAAATATGACTTGGTCTGATTCTAGAGCTTCATAATATAAAGATCTGAGCTCACAGGACAGCTTGGAATTCTTGTAAAAGACCATTACAACAAAAAATGGGCATTTTCACCTGCCAAAAATTGATTGAAGGCATTTTCGCCTGCCATAAATTGATTGAGGGCCAAACGCAGTTAATGAAAGGTGATTTCTGCCTAAATATGACTTGGTCTGATTCTAGAGCTTCATAATATAAAGATCTGAGCTCACAGGACAGCTTGGAATTCTTGTAAAGGACCGTTACAACACAAAATGGGCATTTTCACCTGCTGAAAATGGGCATTTTCACCTGCCATAAATTGATTGAACGCCAAATGCAGTTAATGAAAGGTGATTTCTGCCTAAACATGACTTGGTCTGATTCTAGAGCTTCATAATATAAAGATCTGAGCTCACAGGACAGCTTGGAATTCTTGTAAAGGACCGTTACAACACAAAATGGGCATTTTCACCTGCCAACAATTGATTGAAGGCATTTTCGCTTGCCATAAATTGATTGAAGGCCAAATGCAGTTAATGAAAGGTGATTTCTGCCTAAATATGACTTGGTCTGATTCTAGAGCTTCATAATATAAAGATCTGAGCTCACAGGACAGCTTGGAATTCTTGTAAAAGACCATTACAACACAAAATGGGCATTTTCACCTGCCAAAAATTGATTGAAGGCATTTTCACCTGCCATAAATTGATTGAAGGCCAAATGCAGTTAATGAAAGGTGATTTCTGCCTAAATATGACTTGGTCTGATTCTAGAGCTTCATAATATAAAGATCTGAGCTCACAGGACAGCTTGGAATTCTTGTAAAAGACCATTACAACAAAAAATGGGCATTTTCACCTGCCAAAAATTGATTGAAGGCATTTTCGCCTGCCATAAATTGATTGAGGGCCAAACGCAGTTAATGAAAGGTGATTTCTGCCTAAATATGACTTGGTCTGATTCTAGAGCTTCATAATATAAAGATCTGAGCTCACAGGACAGCTTGGAATTCTTGTAAAGGACCGTTACAACACAAAATGGGCATTTTCACCTGCTGAAAATGGGCATTTTCACCTGCCATAAATTGATTGAACGCCAAATGCAGTTAATGAAAGGTGATTTCTGCCTAAACATGACTTGGTCTGATTCTAGAGCTTCATAATATAAAGATCTGAGCTCACAGGACAGCTTGGAATTCTTGTAAAGGACCGTTACAACACAAAATGGGCATTTTCACCTGCCAACAATTGATTGAAGGCATTTTCGCTTGCCATAAATTGATTGAAGGCCAAATGCAGTTAATGAAAGGTGATTTCTGCCTAAATATGACTTGGTCTGATTCTAGAGCTTCATAATATAAAGATCTGAGCTCACAGGACAGCTTGGAATTCTTGTAAAAGACCATTACAACACAAAATGGGCATTTTCACCTGCCAAAAATTGATTGAAGGCATTTTCACCTGCCATAAATTGATTGAAGGCCAAATGCAGTTAATGAAAGGTGATTTCTGCCTAAATATGACTTGGTCTGATTCTAGAGCTTCATAATATAAAGATCTGAGCTCACAGGACAGCTTGGAATTCTTGTAAAGGACCGTTACAACACAAAATGGGCATTTTCACCTGCCAAAAATTGATTGAAGGCATTTTCGCTTGCCATAAATTGATTGAAGGCCAAATGCAGTTAATGAAAGGTGATTTCTGCCTAAATATGACTTGGTCTGATTCTAGAGCTTCATAATATAAAGATCTGATCTCACAGGACAGCTTGGAATTCTTGTAAATGACCATGACAACACAAAATGGGCATTTTCACCTGCCAAAAATTGATTGAAGGCATTTTCGCTTGCCATAAATTGATTGAAGGCCAAATGCAGTTAATGAAAGGTGATTTCTGTCTAAATATGACTTGGTCTGATTCTAGAGCTTCATAATATAAAGATCTGATCTCACAGGACAGCTTGGAATTCTTGTAAAAGACCATTACAACAAAAAATGGGCATTTTCACCTGCCAAGAATTGATTGAAGGCATTTTCGCCTGCCATAAATTGATTGAGGGCCAAATGCAGTTAATGAAAGGTGATTTCTGCCTAAATATGACTTGGTCTGATTCTAGAGCTTCATAATATTAAGATCTGAGCTCACAGGACAGCTTGAAATTCTTGTAAAGGACCATTACAACACAAAATGGGCATTTTCACCTGCCAAAAATTGATTGAAGGCATTTTCGCCTGCCATAAATTGATTGAGGGCCAAATGCAGTTAATGAAAGGTGATTTCTGCCTAAATATGACTTGGTCTGATTCTAGAGCTTCATAATATAAAGATCTGAGCTCACAGGACAGCTTGGAATTCTTGTAAAGGACCATTACAACACAAAATGGGCATTTTCACCTGTTGAAAATTGGCATTTTCACCTGCCATAAATTGATTGAAGGCCAAACGCAGTTAATGAAAGGTGATTTCTGCCTAAACATGACTTGGTCTGATTCTAGAGCTTCATAATATAAAGATCTGAGCTCACAGGACAGCTTGGAATTCTTGTAAAGGACCGTTACAACACAAAATGGGCATTTTCACCTGCCAACAATTGATTGAAGGCATTTTCGCTTGCCATAAATTGATTGAAGGCCAAATGCAGTTAATGAAAGGTGATTTCTGCCTAAATATGACTTGGTCTGATTCTAGAGCTTCATAATATAAAGATCTGAGCTCACAGGACAGCTTGGAATTCTTGTAAAAGACCATTACAACACAAAATGGGCATTTTCACCTGCCAAAAATTGATTGAAGGCATTTTCACCTGCCATAAATTGATTGAAGGCCAAATGCAGTTAATGAAAGGTGATTTCTGCCTAAATATGACTTGGTCTGATTCTAGAGCTTCATAATATAAAGATCTGAGCTCACAGGACAGCTTGGAATTCTTGTAAAGGACCGTTACAACACAAAATGGGCATTTTCACCTGCCAAAAATTGATTGAAGGCATTTTCGCTTGCCATAAATTGATTGAAGGCCAAATGCAGTTAATGAAAGGTGATTTCTGCCTAAATATGACTTGGTCTGATTCTAGAGCTTCATAATATAAAGATCTGATCTCACAGGACAGCTTGGAATTCTTGTAAATGACCATGACAACACAAAATGGGCATTTTCACCTGCCAAAAATTGATTGAAGGCATTTTCGCTTGTCATAAATTGATTGAAGGCCAAATGCAGTTAATGAAAGGTGATTTCTGTCTAAATATGACTTGGTCTGATTCTAGAGCTTCATAATATAAAGATCTGATCTCACAGGACAGCTTGGAATTCTTGTAAAAGACCATTACAACAAAAAATGGGCATTTTCACCTGCCAAGAATTGATTGAAGGCATTTTCGCCTGCCATAAATTGATTGAGGGCCAAATGCAGTTAATGAAAGGTGATTTCTGCCTAAATATGACTTGGTCTGATTCTAGAGCTTCATAATATTAAGATCTGAGCTCACAGGACAGCTTGGAATTCTTGTAAAGGACCATTACAACACAAAATGGGCATTTTCACCTGCCAAAAATTGATTGAAGGCATTTTCGCCTGCCATAAATTGATTGAGGGCCAAATGCAGTTAATGAAAGGTGATTTCTGCCTAAATATGACTTGGTCTGATTCTAGAGCTTCATAATATTAAGATCTGAGCTCACAGGACAGCTTGGAATTCTTGTAAAGGACCGTTACAACACAAAATGGGCATTTTCACCTGCCAACAATTGATTGAAGGCATTTTCGCTTGCCATAAATTGATTGAAGGCCAAATGCAGTTAATGAAAGGTGATTTCTGCCTAAATATGACTTGGTCTGATTCTAGAGCTTCATAATATAAAGATCTGAGCTCACAGGACAGCTTGGAATTCTTGTAAAAGACCATTACAACACAAAATGGGCATTTTCACCTGCCAAAAATTGATTGAAGGCATTTTCACCTGCCATAAATTGATTGAAGGCCAAATGCAGTTAATGAAAGGTGATTTCTGCCTAAATATGACTTGGTCTGATTCTAGAGCTTCATAATATAAAGATCTGAGCTCACAGGACAGCTTGGAATTCTTGTAAAGGACCGTTACAACACAAAATGGGCATTTTCACCTGCCAAAAATTGATTGAAGGCATTTTCGCTTGCCATAAATTGATTGAAGGCCAAATGCAGTTAATGAAAGGTGATTTCTGCCTAAATATGACTTGGTCTGATTCTAGAGCTTCATAATATAAAGATCTGATCTCACAGGACAGCTTGGAATTCTTGTAAATGACCATGACAACACAAAATGGGCATTTTCACCTGCCAAAAATTGATTGAAGGCATTTTCGCTTGCCATAAATTGATTGAAGGCCAAATGCAGTTAATGAAAGGTGATTTCTGTCTAAATATGACTTGGTCTGATTCTAGAGCTTCATAATATAAAGATCTGATCTCACAGGACAGCTTGGAATTCTTGTAAAAGACCATTACAACAAAAAATGGGCATTTTCACCTGCCAAAAATTGATTGAAGGCATTTTCGCCTGCCATAAATTGATTGAGGGCCAAATGCAGTTAATGAAAGGTGATTTCTGCCTAAATATGACTTGGTCTGATTCTAGAGCTTCATAATATTAAGATCTGAGCTCACAGGACAGCTTGGAATTCTTGTAAAGGACCATTACAACACAAAATGGGCATTTTCACCTGCCAAAAATTGATTGAAGGCATTTTCGCCTGCCATAAATTGATTGAGGGCCAAATGCAGTTAATGAAAGGTGATTTCTGCCTAAATATGACTTGGTCTGATTCTAGAGCTTCATAATATTAAGATCTGAGCTCACAGGACAGCTTGGAATTCTTGTAAAGGACCATTACAACACAAAATGGGCATTTTCACCTGCTGAAAATTGGCATTTTCACCTGCCATAAATTGATTAAAGGCCAAACGCAGTTAATGAAAGGTGATTTCTGCCTAAATATGGCTTGATCTGATTCTAGAGCTTCATAATATAAAGATCTGAGCTCACAGGACAGCTTGGAATTCCTGTAAAGGACCATCATAACACAAAATGGGCATTTTCACCTGCCATAAATTGATTGAAGGCATTTTCGCTTGCCTTAAATTGATTGAAGGCCAAATGCAGTTAATGAAAGGTGATTTCTGCCTAAATATGACTTGGTCTGATTCTAGAGCTTCATAATATAAAGATCTGAGCTCACAGGACAGCTTGGAATTCTTGTAAATGACCATGACAACACAAAATGGGCATTTTCACCTGCCAAAAATTGATTGAAGGCATTTTCGCTTGCCATAAATTGATTGAAGGCCAAATGCAGTTAATGAAAGGTGATTTCTGTCTAAATATGACTTGGTCTGATTCTAGAGCTTCATAATATAAAGATCTGATCTCACAGGACAGCTTGGAATTCTTGTAAATGACCATGACAACACAAAATGGGCATTTTCACCTGCCAAAAATTGATTGAAGGCATTTTCGCTTGCCATAAATTGATTGAAGGCCAAATGCAGTTAATGAAAGGTGATTTCTGCCTAAATATGGCTTGATCTGATTCTAGAGCTTCATAATATAAAGATCTGAGCTCACAGGACAGCTTGGAATTCTTGTAAAGGACCGTTACAACACAAAATGGGCATTTTCACCTGCTGAAAATGGGCATTTTCATCTGCCATAAATTGATTGAAGGCCAAATGCAGTTAATGAAAGGTGATTTCTGCCTAAATATGACTTGATCTGATTCTAGAGCTTCATAATATAAAGATCTGATCTCACAGGACAGCTTGGAATTCTTGTAAATGACCATGACAACACAAAATGGGCATTTTCACCTGCCAAAAATTTATTGAAGGCATTTTCGCCTGCCATAAATTGATTAAAGGCCAAACGCAGTTAATGAAAGGTGATTTCTGCCAAAATATGGCTTGATCTGATTCTAGAGCTTCATAATATGAAGATCTGAGCTCACAGGACAGCTTGGAATTCTTGTAAAGGACCATTACAACACAAAATGGGCATTTTCACCTGCCAAAAATTGATTGAAGGCATTTTCACCTGCCATAAATTGATTGAACGCAAAATGCAGTTAATGAAAGGTGATTTCTGCCTAAATATGACTTGGTCTGATTCTAGAGCTTCATAATATAAAGATCTGAGCTCACAGGACAGCTTGGAATTCTTGTAAAGGACCATTACAACACAAAATGGGCATTTTCACCTGCCAAAAATTGATTGAAGGCATTTTCGCTTGCCATAAATTGATTGAAGGCCAAATGCAGTTAATGAAAGGTGATTTCTGCCTAAATATGACTTGGTCTGATTCTAGAGCTTCATAATATAAAGATCTGAGCTCACAGGACAGCTTGGAATTCTTGTAAATTACCATGACAACACAAAATGGGCATTTTCACCTGCCAAAAATTGATTGAAGGCATTTTCGCTTGCCATAAATTGATTGAAGGCCAAATGCAGTTAATGAAAGGTGATTTCTACCTAAATATGACTTGGTCTGATTCTAGAGCTTCATAATATAAAGATCTGAGCTCACAGGACAGCTTGGAATTCTTGTAAAAGACCATTACAACAAAAAATGGGCATTTTCACCTGCCAAAAATTGATTGAAGGCATTTTCGCCTGCCATAAATTGATTGAGGGCCAAACGCAGTTAATGAAAGGTGATTTCTGCCTAAATATGACTTGGTCTGATTCTAGAGCTTCATAATATAAAGATCTGAGCTCACAGGACAGCTTGGAATTCTTGTAAAGGACCGTTACAACACAAAATGGGCATTTTCACCTGCTGAAAATGGGCATTTTCACCTGCCATAAATTGATTGAACGCCAAATGCAGTTAATGAAAGGTGATTTCTGCCTAAACATGACTTGGTCTGATTCTAGAGCTTCATAATATAAAGATCTGAGCTCACAGGACAGCTTGGAATTCTTGTAAAGGACCGTTACAACACAAAATGGGCATTTTCACCTGCCAACAATTGATTGAAGGCATTTTCGCTTGCCATAAATTGATTGAAGGCCAAATGCAGTTAATGAAAGGTGATTTCTGCCTAAATATGACTTGGTCTGATTCTAGAGCTTCATAATATAAAGATCTGAGCTCACAGGACAGCTTGGAATTCTTGTAAAGGACCGTTACAACACAAAATGGGCATTTTCACCTGCCAAAAATTGATTGAAGGCATTTTCGCTTGCCATAAATTGATTGAAGGCCAAATGCAGTTAATGAAAGGTGATTTCTGCCTAAATATGACTTGGTCTGATTCTAGAGCTTCATAATATAAAGATCTGATCTCACAGGACAGCTTGGAATTCTTGTAAATGACCATGACAACACAAAATGGGCATTTTCACCTGCCAAAAATTGATTGAAGGCATTTTCGCTTGCCATAAATTGATTGAAGGCCAAATGCAGTTAATGAAAGGTGATTTCTGTCTAAATATGACTTGGTCTGATTCTAGAGCTTCATAATATAAAGATCTGATCTCACAGGACAGCTTGGAATTCTTGTAAAAGACCATTACAACAAAAAATGGGCATTTTCACCTGCCAAAAATTGATTGAAGGCATTTTCGCCTGCCATAAATTGATTGAGGGCCAAATGCAGTTAATGAAAGGTGATTTCTGCCTAAATATGACTTGGTCTGATTCTAGAGCTTCATAATATTAAGATCTGAGCTCACAGGACAGCTTGGAATTCTTGTAAAAGACCATTACCAAAAAAAATGGGCATTTTCACCTGCCAAAAATTGATTGAAGGCAATTTCGCTTGCCATAAATTGATTGAAGGCCAAATGCAGTTAATGAAAGGTGATTTCTGCCTAAACATGACTTGGTCTGATTCTAGAGCTTCATAATATAAAGATCTGAGCTCACAGGACAGCTTGGAATTCTTGTAAAGGACCGTTACAACACAAAATGGGCATTTTCACCTGCCAACAATTGATTGAAGGCATTTTCGCTTGCCATAAATTGATTGAAGGCCAAATGCAGTTAATGAAAGGTGATTTCTGCCTAAATATGACTTGGTCTGATTCTAGAGCTTCATAATATAAAGATCTGAGCTCACAGGACAGCTTGGAATTCTTGTAAAAGACCATTACAACAAAAAATGGGCATTTTCACCTGCCAAAAATTGATTGAAGGCATTTTCGCCTGCCATAAATTGATTGAGGGCCAAACGCAGTTAATGAAAGGTGATTTCTGCCTAAATATGACTTGGTCTGATTCTAGAGCTTCATAATATAAAGATCTGAGCTCACAGGACAGCTTGGAATTCTTGTAAAAGACCATTACAACAAAAAATGGGCATTTTCACCTGCCAAAAATTGATTGAAGGCATTTTCGCCTGCCATAAATTGATTGAGGGCCAAACGCAGTTAATGAAAGGTGATTTCTGCCTAAATATGACTTGGTCTGATTCTAGAGCTTCATAATATAAAGATCTGAGCTCACAGGACAGCTTGGAATTCTTGTAAAGGACCGTTACAACACAAAATGGGCATTTTCACCTGCTGAAAATGGGCATTTTCACCTGCCATAAATTGATTGAACGCCAAATGCAGTTAATGAAAGGTGATTTCTGCCTAAACATGACTTGGTCTGATTCTAGAGCTTCATAATATAAAGATCTGAGCTCACAGGACAGCTTGGAATTCTTGTAAAGGACCGTTACAACACAAAATGGGCATTTTCACCTGCCAACAATTGATTGAAGGCATTTTCGCTTGCCATAAATTGATTGAAGGCCAAATGCAGTTAATGAAAGGTGATTTCTGCCTAAATATGACTTGGTCTGATTCTAGAGCTTCATAATATAAAGATCTGAGCTCACAGGACAGCTTGGAATTCTTGTAAAGGACCGTTACAACACAAAATGGGCATTTTCACCTGCCAAAAATTGATTGAAGGCATTTTCGCTTGCCATAAATTGATTGAAGGCCAAATGCAGTTAATGAAAGGTGATTTCTGCCTAAATATGACTTGGTCTGATTCTAGAGCTTCATAATATAAAGATCTGATCTCACAGGACAGCTTGGAATTCTTGTAAATGACCATGACAACACAAAATGGGCATTTTCACCTGCCAAAAATTGATTGAAGGCATTTTCGCTTGCCATAAATTGATTGAAGGCCAAATGCAGTTAATGAAAGGTGATTTCTGTCTAAATATGACTTGGTCTGATTCTAGAGCTTCATAATATAAAGATCTGATCTCACAGGACAGCTTGGAATTCTTGTAAAAGACCATTACAACAAAAAATGGGCATTTTCACCTGCCAAAAATTGATTGAAGGCATTTTCGCCTGCCATAAATTGATTGAGGGCCAAATGCAGTTAATGAAAGGTGATTTCTGCCTAAATATGACTTGGTCTGATTCTAGAGCTTCATAATATTAAGATCTGAGCTCACAGGACAGCTTGAAATTCTTGTAAAGGACCATTACAACACAAAATGGGCATTTTCACCTGCCAAAAATTGATTGAAGGCATTTTCGCCTGCCATAAATTGATTGAGGGCCAAATGCAGTTAATGAAAGGTGATTTCTGCCTAAATATGACTTGGTCTGATTCTAGAGCTTCATAATATAAAGATCTGAGCTCACAGGACAGCTTGGAATTCTTGTAAAGGACCATTACAACACAAAATGGGCATTTTCACCTGCTGAAAATTGGCATTTTCACCTGCCATAAATTGATTGAAGGCCAAACGCAGTTAATGAAAGGTGATTTCTGCCTAAATATGACTTGGTCTGATTCTAGAGCTTCATAATATTAAGATCTGAGCTCACAGGACAGCTTGGAATTCTTGTAAAAGACCATTACCAAAAAAAATGGGCATTTTCACCTGCCAAAAATTGATTGAAGGCAATTTCGCTTGCCATAAATTGATTGAAGGCCAAATGCAGTTAATGAAAGGTGATTTCTGCCTAAACATGACTTGGTCTGATTCTAGAGCTTCATAATATAAAGATCTGAGCTCACAGGACAGCTTGGAATTCTTGTAAAGGACCGTTACAACACAAAATGGGCATTTTCACCTGCCAACAATTGATTGAAGGCATTTTCGCTTGCCATAAATTGATTGAAGGCCAAATGCAGTTAATGAAAGGTGATTTCTGCCTAAATATGACTTGGTCTGATTCTAGAGCTTCATAATATAAAGATCTGAGCTCACAGGACAGCTTGGAATTCTTGTAAAAGACCATTACAACACAAAATGGGCATTTTCACCTGCCAAAAATTGATTGAAGGCATTTTCACCTGCCATAAATTGATTGAAGGCCAAATGCAGTTAATGAAAGGTGATTTCTGCCTAAATATGACTTGGTCTGATTCTAGAGCTTCATAATATAAAGATCTGAGCTCACAGGACAGCTTGGAATTCTTGTAAAGGACCGTTACAACACAAAATGGGCATTTTCACCTGCCAAAAATTGATTGAAGGCATTTTCGCTTGCCATAAATTGATTGAAGGCCAAATGCAGTTAATGAAAGGTGATTTCTGCCTAAATATGACTTGGTCTGATTCTAGAGCTTCATAATATAAAGATCTGATCTCACAGGACAGCTTGGAATTCTTGTAAATGACCATGACAACACAAAATGGGCATTTTCACCTGCCAAAAATTGATTGAAGGCATTTTCACTTGCCATAAATTGATTGAAGGCCAAATGCAGTTAATGAAAGGTGATTTCTGCCTAAATATGACTTGGTCTGATTCTAGAGCTTCATAATATAAAGATCTGAGCTCACAGGACAGCTTGGAATTCTTGTAAAGGACCGTTACAACACAAAATGGGCATTTTCACCTGCCAAAAATTGATTGAAGGCATTTTTCGCTTGCCATAAATTGATTGAAGGCCAAATGCAGTTAATGAAAGGTGATTTCTGCCTAAATATGACTTGGTCTGATTCTAGAGCTTCATAATATAAAGATCTGATCTCACAGGACAGCTTGGAATTCTTGTAAATGACCATGACAACACAAAATGGGCATTTTCACCTGCCAAAAATTGATTGAAGGCATTTTCGCTTGCCATAAATTGATTGAAGGCCAAATGCAGTTAATGAAAGGTGATTTCTGTCTAAATATGACTTGGTCTGATTCTAGAGCTTCATAATATAAAGATCTGATCTCACAGGACAGCTTGGAATTCTTGTAAAAGACCATTACAACAAAAAATGGGCATTTTCACCTGCCAAAAATTGATTGAAGGCATTTTCGCCTGCCATAAATTGATTGAGGGCCAAATGCAGTTAATGAAAGGTGATTTCTGCCTAAATATGACTTGGTCTGATTCTAGAGCTTCATAATATTAAGATCTGAGCTCACAGGACAGCTTGGAATTCTTGTAAAGGACCATTACAACACAAAATGGGCATTTTCACCTGCCAAAAATTGATTGAAGGCATTTTCGCCTGCCATAAATTGATTGAGGGCCAAATGCAGTTAATGAAAGGTGATTTCTGCCTAAATATGACTTGGTCTGATTCTAGAGCTTCATAATATTAAGATCTGAGCTCACAGGACAGCTTGGAATTCTTGTAAAGGACCATTACAACACAAAATGGGCATTTTCACCTGCTGAAAATTGGCATTTTCACCTGCCATAAATTGATTAAAGGCCAAACGCAGTTAATGAAAGGTGATTTCTGCCTAAATATGGCTTGATCTGATTCTAGAGCTTCATAATATAAAGATCTGAGCTCACAGGACAGCTTGGAATTCCTGTAAAGGACCATCATAACACAAAATGGGCATTTTCACCTGCCATAAATTGATTGAAGGCATTTTCGCTTGCCATAAATTGATTGAAGGCCAAATGCAGTTAATGAAAGGTGATTTCTGCCTAAATATGACTTGGTCTGATTCTAGAGCTTCATAATATAAAGATCTGAGCTCACAGGACAGCTTGGAATTCTTGTAAATGACCATGACAACACAAAATGGGCATTTTCACCTGCCAAAAATTGATTGAAGGCATTTTCGCTTGCCATAAATTGATTGAAGGCCAAATGCAGTTAATGAAAGGTGGTTTCTGTCTAAATATGACTTGGTCTGATTCTAGAGCTTCATAATATAAAGATCTGATCTCACAGGACAGCTTGGAATTCCTGTAAAAGACCATTACAACAAAAAATGGGCATTTTCACCTGCAAAAAATTGATTGAAGGCATTTTCGCCTGCCATAAATTGATTGAGGGCCAAATGCAGTTAATGAAAGGTGATTTCTGCCTAAATATGACTTGGTCTGATTCTAGAGCTTCATAATATTAAGATCTGAGCTCACAGGACAGCTTGGAATTCTTGTAAAGGACCATTACAACACAAAATGGGCATTTTCACCTGCCAAAAATTGATTGAAGGCATTTTCACCTGCCATAAATTGATTGAAGGCCAAATGCAGTTAATGAAAGGTGATTTCTGCCTAAATATGACTTGGTCTGATTCTATAGCTTCATATTATAAAGATCTGAGCTCACAGGACAGCTTGGAATTCTTGTAAAGGACCATTACAACACAAAATGGGCATTTTCACCTGCTGAAAATTGGCATTTTCACCTGCCATAAATTGATTGAAGGCCAAACGCAGTTAATGAAAGGTGATTTCTGCCTAAATATGACTTGGTCTGATTCTAGAGCTTCATAATATTAAGATCTGAGCTCACAGGACAGCTTGGAATTCTTGTAAAAGACCATTACCAAAAAAAATGGGCATTTTCACCTGCCAAAAATTGATTGAAGGCAATTTCGCTTGCCATAAATTGATTGAAGGCCAAATGCAGTTAATGAAAGGTGATTTCTGCCTAAATATGACTTGGTCTGATTCTAGAGCTTCATAATATAAAGATCTGATCTCACAGGACAGCTTGGAATTCTTGTAAATGACCATGACAACACAAAATGGGCATTTTCACCTGCCAAAAATTGATTGAAGGCATTTTCGCTTGCCATAAATTGATTGAAGGCCAAATGCAGTTAATGAAAGGTGATTTCTGCCTAAATATGGCTTGATCTGATTCTAGAGCTTCATAATATAAAGATCTGAGCTCACAGGACAGCTTGGAATTCTTGTAAAGGACCGTTACAACACAAAATGGGCATTTTCACCTGCTGTAAATTGGCATTTTCACCTGCCATAAATTGATTGAAGGCCAAATGCAGTTAATGAAAGGTGATTTCTGCCTAAATATGACTTGGTCTGATTCTAGAGCTTCATAATATAAAGATCTGAGCTCACAGGACAGCTTGGAATTCTTGTAAAGGACCGTTACAACACAAAATGGGCATTTTCACCTGCCAAAAATTGATTGAAGGCATTTTCGCTTGCCATAAATTGATTGAAGGCCAAATGCAGTTAATGAAAGGTGATTTCTGCCTAAATATGACTTGGTCTGATTCTAGAGCTTCATAATATTAAGATCTGAGCTCACAGGACAGCTTGGAATTCTTGTAAAGGACCATTACAACACAAAATGGGCATTGTCACCTGCTGAAAATTGGCATTTTCACCTGCCATAAATTGATTGAAGGCCAAATGCAGTTAATGAAAGGTGATTTCTGCCTAAATATGGCTTGATCTGATTCTAGAGCTTCATAATTTAAAGATCTCATCTCACAGGACAGCTTGGAATTCTTGTAAAGGACCATCATAACACAAAATGGGCATTTTCACCTGCCATAAATTGATTGAAGGCCAAACGCAGTTAATGAAAGGTGATTTCTGCCTAAATATGACTGGGTCTGATTCTAGAGCTTCATAATATAAAGATCTGAGCTCACAGGACAGCTTGAAATTCTTGTAAAGGACCATGACAACACAAAATGGGCATTTCATTTTGTGGAGCCACCAGGTGATTAAGCCATTGCTTACATGCAACAGAATAGGAGATGTAACACAAAGTGAAGAAGATGGGCTGCACATCACCCTGTCCTCCTGTGAACTTCATGGAGATTTAGGTAGTGGTTATGATATTTAATGGTGTCCACTAATAAAGGTGTGTCTTTGTCCTGTCAGCAATGTCTGGAAGTCCTGTGGTCATGCGCCTGGTGGCCTCTGCCCACACTGTAGCTGAAAAGGCCGGAGCCATTGTGAGGAAAGTGCTTCACAGTGGAGATCTTGGCATTGTGGAGAAGGTGGGACACAGTCATGTCAGTCATGTCAATCCCAGAAGAAGTACAGCTACGAGCTTGTTCCAGATACAGAAGATAAACTGTCTAGACTGTCAAGACTTTGATTTCTGTGATTTAACAATTTAACAACAAATTAAGATTTGCAGAATAGCAAATAAAACACTAAACACATCGTGGTTAGTCTTTCTGCTGTCACCAACTCTGGTTTGGTTGAAGTAAATGTAGGCTGAGTTGTTTTAACATTTTCCTGTGCTCCCTGCACAGACCGGAGCTAATGATCTGCAGACACTGGCAGACAGACTGGCACAGCAGAGCATTTGTGCATCGCTGTCCAGACGTTTCCCCAAAATCACCATCATAGGAGAGGAGGTGTGTACGTTATGTCTGTTTAATGTGTTTGTATTCGGCTTTATAGTAGGAGAGTTGATCGTGTGTATCACCTTCATTCATTTATCAGGAGCTTCCAGCCGAGGAGGTAAGAGAAGATCTCATCGAGAGTGGCCACTCAGAGGAAATCCTTCAGAAGACGTGTCCGGCAGAATACAGAGAGCTGAAAGAAGAGGAGGTAACCTGCTGATATGTTCAGAAACACAGTAAATATTATACATGGTATATGGTACCACTTGTGTCTCATAGTCACAGAAATGTTTACTCCTGCTGAATGCACATTCATTTTTTCAGCTCGTTGTGTGGGTCGATCCTCTCGATGGCACGAAAGAATACACTGAAGGTAGACACTTTGAATATTATATATGCCTGTGCATATATATATATATATATATATATATATATATATATATATATATATATATATATATACACACACACACACACACACTGCACTTTGAACCTACATATTAATGTTTTACTATTAAGGTCAGCGTCATGTTATGGTGTAAATACTCCATAGTTCTGATTTACTTGGAAAAAAAACTGTATCTACATACAAACTCAAACACCAGAGTTAGTTGCATTATATCAAGAGCTGTTTCTGCTGATGTTATGTTCACTACCTGGCAGTGGACATAACTACTGTTATTATGTAATCTTTATTTGAAATCTTTCTTATATTCCTATAAAATTGTTGCGATGCATCATGGCTATCAGCTCTCAGACCTTCACAGCTTTTCCTTCCCCTTCCTCGTGTTTCACTGCTTCTGCTGTCCACCTCTGTGTTTGTTTCTCTGTTCTCTCTCTGCTGACCTCAGCTTCACGGTGTCTCCGTAACCAAAACGATGCCCAGATACCACACAAAGGGTCGGACACCTATCGGCCTCACAGCACACCTCTCTGTACGAAAAGGCAACAGCATGGATGATCTCTGTCTTCTTCTTTCTGCCCTGCATGAAGTTGCCGTAATGACACTTGATAGCTTGAAGTACCCTCCAGCTAATGTCCTTCTCTTTTCTCATCTAAGGGCTCCTGGATAATGTGACAGTGCTTATTGGTATTGCATACGCTGGCAAAGCTATTGCAGGCGTCATCAACCAGCCTTTCTATAACTACCAGGTACAGCCCAGACTAAATGATCTTGTCTCCTAAAAGCTGGCGCTCTGGTTCATTCAAAAATGTCTCCCCGTCAGCTCGGAGCAGGATCAGCTTTAGGACGAACCATATGGGGAATGCCGGGATTGGGCGCCTTTGGATTTCAGCTGCAGGAAGTTCCAGGTGATAAACGCATCGTCACCACGACGCGTTCCCATAGCAACAAGTTGGTAACAGACTGTGTGGACGCCATGGAGCCTCATGAAGTTATAAGAGTGGGTGGCGCTGGAAACAAGGTGAGACTCAAACTCCAAAAAAAAACAGAACATGGAGTGAGGTTAAAGCTGCAACACTCACAGTGCATCAGGAAATGAGCGTGTCGATGTGTAAGACTGTTTGTTTGTCGAATCATCTCTCTGCAGATAATCCAGCTTGTTGAAGGAAGAGCTTCTGCTTACATCTTCGCCAGTCCAGGGTGCAAGAAATGGGACACCTGCGCTCCTGAAGCCATCCTGCAGGCCGTTGGAGGTAAAAACCCTCAATTCTGTAGCAGCATGCAGTGCTGTGGTTCACGCCATGACTCATTTTGGACTTTTGTCCAATCAAATAATTTGAGCACTAACTGTTTTTTTCTCTTTATTTCTTGTGCAGGTAAACTGACAGACATGCATGGCAACGCATACCTCTACCATGCCAACGTAAAGCACATGAACTCGGCCGGCGTTCTTGCAACACTGCGCAACCACGAGTACTACGCCAGCAGAGTGCCACAGTCAGTGCTGCAAGCCCTCAAGTCAGACTGAGGTCAGAGATTTACACTGATGTCTGTCGGAGATTCAATGCTTAAATCCATACGGAGAAGAGACTCCTGGACACGTGCACGAGACTTTTTATATGTGAAAATGTCATTTTCTGATCTTGGCCACTGTTTTTATGTCAGTAATTAACCAGAAATAACCAGAGAGCACGCTCAACAGCACTTCCATTTATTTCACTCGTTTGAAACAAACTCATACAAATCTCAAAATGTCTTAACATACTGTTTGAAGACCAATAGATTTACAAGGCAAAAGGCAAAAAAATAAATAAAAATACATCGGTTAAATGTTCATTAAGTGAGTTGGAAATGACTTGCTTCATTCAATAACCACTAAGTGGGAACAACGGACAAAATGCCATCGTCCTGATGAGTCTGACCTCTTGACAATGTCATGCAATGACTGGAAGTGCAACAATGTTCAGTGTGTGAGCCGGACATCTACTGAAAGAATGAATATACCGATAACTATCATGTTCTTCACATTCCTTATATATCTTCTTTTCTTGCATATCCGTATCTATTTTTCTACACACGTACTGTACTCACCAGACTAAAAGACACAAACTCAAAGTGCTCGCTGATGTTTGGTCCCCACGTTTTCCTCATACACTGAATTTACATCAAACAGAAAAATAAAAGTTGTTACCCTATTGCATTACTCAAATGGAAAGTCTGCTCTTTTAAAGAAAGTAAAAAAAGTTTCAGAACTTTGCTGGTCGTGGAAAAGAGGCTGGAAACGTGTAATGCAGAGCATCTACTGTGCACAAATGCCCTAATAAAGACAACAGCAGCAGAGGCTGGCCGTGTCCTACAAATGTTTATGTTTGCACGTGGCAAGATTTTTAGCAATATTTATTGCATCTAATGTCGTCAAAATATCTGGATTTTATTGACACCTCCTTGGGGAGAAAAACATTCTTGAGTCGAAGGGAAACTTCTTAAAGGAAACAACTGGCAAGAAAGCCATTAAGCACATTTCCCCAGATTGCAAAAAGTTAAATGAGAAGACCAATTCTTTAAATATGAAGCATAAAGGCTGGACATGAGGGGAAACGGATAACCTACCTATGTCTAAACATAACAAAATCCACCTACAAGAATTCCTAAAGCTTGATAAATTATTGTTATATCTTATTTGTTTGAATGTAAAAACAAGTTTTGCGGGTGGTTACATGGATCCCTGTAAAATGTAGATTTTGTTAAGCATTAAATAAACATGATATAACGTTAATCAAAGAGCTGGTGGGTGGATTTTGTCACTGTTGTGCAGAGATAGGTTACCTTTTTTCTAAATTCATCTTCAAGTGAGCTGGTGGTACATGACAGTGGCATTGGTCTTCTCATTTTACTGTTTTCAAGAACACAATAGCATATTTCCCCAAATTAAAAAAAATATATATATTTCCTTAAGCAGCGTATTGCTTCAGCCGATATAGAAAGGGGCAATGGCAGTAATTAGGTGAATTAATCAAGGTGAGACAATCTGCACTGTTGTCTGGGAGGATTTATGGATTTTACAGTGGTTAGGGCAAAGAACCCGTCTCAATCTCACAAGCGTGCATGCATTCACAGAATCACTATGGAAATTGTTAATCTGAAGGCAGAGAAGCGACTTTTCTTAACACCGTGCCCATTCCACAAGTTTGGTTTTAATATTGCTGAATGGACTGAGTAGTAGTAGAAGTGAAGGGCTGAGTTAATACATACCATGGCATCAAAAGAAATGGAAGAAATACCACTCACATGTTCATAAAAATACCCACAGAACAAGCAAAAAAACACTCCTGAAGTTTCTGTTTACACATGGACAAGCTGACTGAGAGAGGGCTGGAGTGTTTTGAGGCAGCCTGCAGGGACGTGGGCCAGAGTCCAGCCGGGGCAGGGGAAAGAGCAGGAGAGTCAGGGCCAGCTGCTCACCTCTTTTTCGGTGCCTGAGTGGTGCGAGGCGGAGTGACAGGCCGTCCTGTATTCACCCCTCCGTACTGGTACTTCGCTTTTTTTTCTGATGGCTTCAGAATCTAAAAGAAAGGACGACAGCAGTGATGAGAAGACTGGAAGCACGCACATCAGGAGTGGACGAACAGATCTCTACCTGAAAGGAGCACATAAGGGACTCGTCCACACTCATCATGCCGCCTGCGTTGTCAAACTCCCCGCAGTAGTTGGGGGCAGAGAACAGCGTCACCAGCTGTCGTTTGGCAAAGAACTCGTAGCCGTCTTCAACAACCTGTAAAATGTCAGGATTAGAGCTGAAACAATTACAGCGAAAATGCAGCAGTTATTTAAGCAAAACTGCCACAAATTCACTTTGCAAATATGAATTTTCTTTGTCTTCTAGGACAGTAAAATTAATGTTTTAGAGCTTTGGATTGCTGGTCAGAAGAAATAAGCATTTTAAAGGACCATCCGTAGACCCTGTCACCTCATCGCCTCTCTCCTAGCATGAAAGAGAAACTAGGGTGGCTGCTAAACATGAAAGGCCTGGATATAGCCAAGTTTTCTTCACATACCTTGACATGCCAAGAATTTCATTTTCTAGTTATCACAACCACTCATTCATCTTCAGGAAAAACGTGTATTACCTGATGTGCTCGGCAGATGAGATCCAGGTCGTGACGGTTGAGAAACCGGCTGACCACATCGGCCCCAAAGGTGAAGGAAACTCCCCGATCGTTCTCCCCCCAGCCCTGAACGTCTTTGTCTGGGTCTGACCACAGCAGGTCACACAGCAAGCCTGGCACAAAACGAGCAGTCAGTCAAACACTGGACATGTCTTGAGTTTAAAGAACATCGTTTATTTCATACTAAAGGTCATGTGACACCCAGAGACTACAGACAAATGTAGTTCAGTGACACAAACACATGCTGTAGGACAACAGACCTGTGTCGGGGACATCGGTGGGTCTCATAATACGTCGGATTTGTTCCATGGACTGGAGATCAGGTGAGAGACCTGAGGAGAGAGGAGAACACAACAACAAAGCTGATGTGAAGCAGAAATGACATGATCATGACTAAATTTAACTGTAATTCTACAACACAGGTATACTTTGCACAGAGACGCGTTATTCTCTGAAATGCTTCACAAACCTCCGTGGCAGCAGAATATCTTCTCATCAATAATCGCAGCGATGGGCAGACAGTTAAAACAGTCTGTGAAGGTCTTCCAGAGCTTTATGTTGAACCTGCGCTTGCCTGAGGAAGAAATACAGCAAATTACAATTTTAAATGAGGCTTGTAAGTGAATAAATATTGGATTTCTACAAGTGTTTTATTTGTTAGAGTGAGGCTCTCTGCTTTGCTAAAGAGAAACTAAAAGCTGTGAAGATACATCATCGGTTTTATGACTTAAGAGTTATTGGTGTCTCTTTAAAAATAACAAGAGATCAACATAAAATTCGGCTAACCGGAGTGTGCTTTCCAACTTACACTCATCATAGAAGCCGTAGATGCGATTGATGGAGGCGCACTCGTGGTTTCCCCTGAGCAAGAAGAAGTTTTCTGGGTATTTGATCTTGTAGGCGAGCAGCAGGCAGATGGTCTCCAGCGACTGCTTACCTCTGTCCACATAATCCCCGAGGAACAGGTAGTTGGCCTCGGGAGGGAAGCCGCCATACTCGAATAGCCTTAGCAAGTCTGTGTACTGCCCATGGATATCACCTGGAAGGATATGATCGTCTTATTTCTCACACAGATATACAGACATATCCTATCCTTTTTCTAACTTTCATGTTCATGGGTGCTGTTCTCACCACAGATTTTGAGTGGAGCCTCCAGTTCAAGCAGGATCGGCTGACTGAGGAAAATCTCTCTGGACTTGATGCAGAGCCCCCGAACCTCCGCCTCTGTCATCTGTACGACCTTCCCCGGACGACATCCTCGCACTGCAAGTCAAAAGCACAGAGAGGTGAACACGGGCCGAACCTTAACTAGAGATGAGTACGAAAACCTGACACAGTGATCAGAACTATGTAGCCACTCTTATTGTCATCAGAATCGAGGAGGAACTGGAGCCCATCCCAGCTGATTCAGGACGAGATGCAGGGGTACACCCTGGACACGTCGCCGGTTCATCACAGAGACAAACAACCTGTTAAGTGCATGTCTTTGGACTGAGGGAGGAAGGAGGAGTACCCGGAGAAAACCCATGCAGATACAGGAATAACACGCAAACTCCACGCGGAAGGGGCCCAGCCGAGGTTCGAACCGGTACCGATATTAACCCCTTTAAGACACATCAAAGTCTTAGATCTAGTTTTTAAACGTGGGCATGTTTCAGTCACGTGTTTTTCTTTCTTCTCCTCCTTCGGCTGCGGCGTTAGCCACCCTCATGTTTACATTTGCATCACGGTGTGCCATTAAAGAGAGCTGACCATTGCATTTGCTTTGCTAGTGGCCAGACATGCCATTTACTCCAGTCAACACGGGTTGTTATGAACTGGCAAGTACAGGAATGAACAGCTTGTCGGCTCAGCTGGAAGTGTGTGTGTGTGTATATATATATATGTGTGTGTGTGTGTGTGAGGGCAGTGTGGTCCAAGCAGGACAAACAGTCTAGAGGGCAGCTTCATGTATAAAGAATAAACAACATGCTTTGTTTAGTTATGTCTTCGCTTTGGCTGGGACTGCATGTTGGTGGTTGAAGTAGCTTAGATTTTCCACACAGCAGAGCACATTTAAAGAAGAAAATTAGATATATTGACTCATAATAATAACTAATACTTATTTTAAAAAAGTGAAATTATGGAGTGTAATAGCTAAGTTATGCTAGCTTTAGTGGTTTCCTACGTCCTAGAGGGGGGTGTGTCCTCGGAGGTAGCCCACTTGCTAGCTACCTTGCCAGCTAGAGCAGTTAACGTTACTTAGCAACCACAACGTTCCATGGTTCGTTCACGCTCCACTGTATAGCGTTGTTAATCAGAAAACATTAAACCCCGTAATCTGTAACTCGGCTATTTTTAGCTGTAAAACCACCAAGTTATCTCACTAGTTAACACAGTTAGCTCTCCTATCTGGCAGCAGCAAGCTCTCCCCCTCTTTTACGCACAGCACCCCGACTAACGTTAACTAGTAATCACACGTTAGCGAATAGGTATAGGTGTGGCATCATAGTAACGTTTTAAATTACTGCTGTGAGCGGTGAGCCTTTAACGCAACCGTTAGCTTACCCACGAACAAGACAGACAGCTAAAGGATGGTAAATCTATTTATTTATTTATTTATTTTTAAAACATTTCCTGAAGTTACCGGTTACAAACGAGAGCAGAGCGACTCGAGTCATCCTTTCGACGAAGCTCGGGGGGAGATAAAATGTCAACAACGCTGCCTTACCTTCCAGTAATCGAGAGATGATACTGTCAACGTTCAACTCGCTCTCCGCCATGTTTCTGATGCTCACACACACACGCACACACACACACACACACACACACACGCACACACACACACACAGCGTCCCGGGTAAAAGTGGCCCCCGAGTATTGACTCGTAGGCTCAGCATAGGACAAGCCTTCACACACACACACACACACACACACACACAGGTGATATGTGATAGATCACTAAAGTTGAGCACAGGTGATCTGACAAGATTAAAAACTTTGATTGGGTATTCTCTGATTTCTAAAAGCTTATTAAATCAAATAAAATTTTATTTGTATAGCCCAAAGTCACAAAACACATTTTGCCTCAGAGGGCTTTACAATCTGTACAGGGAGTGACACCCTCTGTCCTTAGACCCTTAGACAAACAGTAACAGTAAGAGGGATAAATTTAAATAAAATGGGTGAATAAAAAGAGAAAAAACTGGCATTAAAAGGTGATCTGCATCTGTAAGTACATCAGCCATGACACGATTATTGTACTCATTTTAATTTACCAATAAATAACAATGTGTAAAGACAAATGTACAAAACATCTGGATTCAACGAGGTCAACAATTACATAGAGAATATTTCACAATTTCAGTGCAGTATAAAAATTACAAATATTTCACAGGAATATTTCTGGCGCTCACTAACTAATCCTGTTTGCGTCTATAACGTGAAGAGGCTGCCAGTTCAGCTGAGAGTCCACATCTCATCTGCAGTTCATTTTTCTGGTTTGTTGGTACTACAGCTACATTATTTTCATCACGAAAAGCTGCTCCTGCAGCACAACCTCAGACAAACTGACTGCTTACGATCACCTCGAGTGAGCTAAAGCGAACAAGCAGTCCTCGAATAAAGTCCAACATGTTGCCAGGTGTTTTTTCTGGAGTCTACTCTCCGCCATCTAGTGGCTAAAAATGCCTGATGCAGCTTTAATACTTAAATGTACTCCAGACAGTAAATACAGCTTGATATGAGTAACCGCATTAAAAAGCAGCCGCTTACATTTCTACCCCTTCCTCCGCTTTGTTTTTCCGACCTTGTCTGCAGCTGTGAATACGCCAGGCGACAAAAATGCCCCCCAGAAAAGTCCCGAATCCTACAACCACAGGAACCCACACAGGTACGGAGGAGGGACACTCAAGCTCTGGGGAGGTTGGTGTTGTGGTGATGGCGCCTGAGACAGGAGCGCTGGTGGTGGTAGTGGTCTCTGGTGCACTTGGTAGGCTGTTCAACTTAGTGAAGATGAAAGGACTGACCTATAGGAGAACATAAAACACACTGAAGATTCAACCACAAACATATAGAGACCCAAATCTGACAATCTGATTTATTTCATAATGTCTTCTATATTTATTTTATACTGAACGCCTTTGGTCTCTGCAGGAGTTGATGAATAAACAGATCTAGTTTGGTGATTTCTCTCCACACATACCTCAGAGGGACATTGAATCTTGGAGCGGTCATACGTGAAGTTGTTGTAGGCCTGTTTTCTGCCTACGGGCTCCAACTGTGAAGACAATCAGTTCTATAAAACTGAAACACACAAACACAAAACACCTGGACAAACCGGTGCTGCATGTCTGATCCATTCCTGCTCTGTTCTCACCATGTTATTCCACAGGGCGATGGCCATCTCAGCATGAGCTCGCTCACTGATGTGGAAGCAGTCCAGAGAGAAGAAACTGGAGTCAGCCTCGCCCACCTGGTGAAAAGATTAGATTTTCATTTTATAATTTCTGCATGGCTGCTTGTTTCATTACATTGTTAGGCCTCCATGACTTACTCCAATATGAGGGATAAAGAAATTCTGTAAAAAGGGTTGAAGGACAACGGTAAAGTCTTCTTTCCCATCGTAGCGATCCCCAGAAATAAGCTGCTGGATCTCAGCCTAGGAAAAACAAAAGAAGCCAAATGGATGAATGATACTGAGAACTATCTTTAAGAATTGATTAGAAGAGCTTTTTTTTTTTATCTTACCTGATACTCAAGATTGATTCGTTTCATCTCATTAAACTCTGGGGAGTTTTCACTTGGATTGATAATACAGGGACAGTTGGACCTGTAAAGAAGAACACAGGTTTCTGTTTATTCTCCTTTTGTTAAAATGAAGGAGCTCATCTCAAATCAAGACTTTTCAATGCCAAAACCTTAAATCACTGACTGATCAAAAGAAATGAGATGTTCTAGAGATTAAAGGTGGTAAGTACTGCAAGGAGTAAATGTCTACCAATCATCTGCTTTATATCCACTGAAGCTGTTGCGTTAGCGGAGAAAAGAGAAAAACGATTAAGCTGTAATATAGTGTTTTCCCAAGATGCTTAATGAATAACCTTTGCCTTTACTAGATTTTAATCTGCTAGTGGAAACTACGCCGCTGGAAAGTTTGGCTTAATCCCACTTGGGGGCAGCAGAAACAAGCTTTAAACACAGCTCACACACGTCACGACAGTTGTGAGATGTGTTTCTGATCTTTAATTAATCCAAATCTGATTTTTTTTTTTTCTTTCTTCACCGTTTGGTGCTGAGCAGGTCGTGTACAGTGCCTGGGCCTGGGCCTGAAGACAACAATCAATGAGCTGTGAGATGCTGAAACGAACTGCAGAGTCGTAGGGTCATAATTCTCCACTGGTGCATCACTGTGCACAAAGCCCTTTACATTACACAGTCATATGATTGTTAATATTAAAAAGTTAATTGCAGATGCTTTAAAATCAAAGAGGCAAAACAAACCTCTGCAAGAGGGAACAGCCGAGCGTGTCCTTCTGAACTGTTTTCAGCGGATCCATCTGCAAGGGCTCCACGACATTAACCAACAGCCTTGGTACCTAAAGAGAGACATTTATTTGTGAACAACGCGCTTGTACTCACAAGGACAAGAAGTGACAATAACATATAGTTTTTCATATCTCACCTCTTTGTACAACATGTCCAAACTGAGCATCAGACTGTGGCTATAGTTCTTGGGTGACAGGTTATTCTGCAGAGATACACGAAACATGTTTTTTTACTGCAGCTCCATAACATACAGAAATGCATGCTTATTTATGTATATGTATTTTAATGAATACTTACTTGGTCCAAGCAGTAGTTGCAAAGATCATTCTCCCCTATGAATATCGTCACAAGTTTCCAGTCCTTTTCAAAATTCACAGCCTGCATGAACAGAGCATGAAACATGAGTATGAAAGAGGCAGACTCTGTTTGAGCCTAATCTTTTGAATAAGTTTTGGGGAGGTGTTACCTTATTATCTCTCAAGGCCTTGATGAGAGCTTGGACTTGCTTTGGGATCTCGCTATGACAGAACAAATACAGGCAGCAGGCGTTAGAGAGATGACAATAGGTTGTTTAAAGGTTTTGTTCAGGCGGAGGAACTAAAAGAAAATGCACGTACGAGCTCTTAGCTTCAGACACAGCCATGTTGAAGCCCTTCTGTAGTGGGCCCTGACCTCTGGAGAACCCCTTTAAGGACGGGTTGAACTTCTTCAAGATGTCTGAGAGAGAGAAGGAGGAAAAACAGAGCAAGGTTATAGTGGCTCCCCCTGAAGTTCCGAGTTGTCTTCAACCAGTTGTATTTATCGCTTAAGAATGAATCCATTTGTGTGACTGCTTCTTAAAATAATGCTCCACTTATTTGCAGCACGTTGTAGGGATTGTTTCTCCTGTCAGTTACTGTGACTATTTATTGCAGAACAAGGGGCATAAACTCACTCGGTAGTGTTGTGACAGTCTCCAGAGTCTTATCCCCTCCAATGCTGCAGGGAAAAAAAGCCCAAAACATCAGCGTGGTTCGTAAAATGTGATTTGATGAACGTTCATGTGATGTTAATGCAACACAGCAGACACATCGTACCTCCACGATACTCCTTTATAGTCTTTACTGAGGTCAAACACGTTCTTTGCCTTGGCGCCGGTGCCCGCCTGTGAAGAGCACACAAAGACATGAAACATATCCTCGACTTAAAAGGGATGATCATCTCCTGTGCAAGCTATCAGGCTGATAACAAATTGATTAGAGAGTTCATAGTTCAATGACACCAAGTAGCCGATATCAAGCAGGTTAACAGTTGGTGCCTTCAAACACACTTGTAAAACCAAAAAAAGTACTTATTGTCTTTTGCTCCTTGAGTTTGGAAAATTGGACTTCATTGTCACGACACTAACCGTTGAAAAGTCTCCGAGTGCCGCCACCACACTGATGTCTGCTGGTCTCAGCTTGTGAACTACAGATAAAAAAAAGATATGAAAGAGATTCAACCTGCTGAAAAACAAGATAAACCCCAGACATCGCCCCAACACAATGATTCTTATTCTTCGTTTGACTGTAGATAAGAGAGGACGTCGAATCTCATATCGATGCTGATATGTCTGCTGATAATGCAGAGATGGCTGTGATGTCTCACCTGACGTTGGCACGGTGTCAGATGGAGCAAGGTCCACGCAGGAGAAGTCGCTACCCCAATTCTGGAGGTAAAGAAACATCAAATGATGCATCCTGAAATGTGACTTAGCTAGTTTCTGTCACTTCAACGATGTGTTTGTCTGTTTATGTGTTTAACTTCATGATAGATGATGGCAATCTGCACAGAGAGGACGCTGCCTCAGGATAAGGAGGTATAGTAAATAAATTAAATGATGAATCCAAAATTACATCTTTATAAAGCTAATGTGCAATCAAAAATTGAAATATGTTATAATATGTTAATCATATAATCATATTGATTATAAAATAAGTCGATGGTTAAGTTTCTAATCGATAAACTTATGAAGTTGTGAAATTTTAGCTTTGTTCGGGTCTTTAGGTCCCAGCCTCGCTTACTGTGATAGGTCCGGGTGTTGGAGACGGACCAGCATAGATGTAATTGCTGTTGTTGTAGGTTCGGATGTATGGTGAAGCCTGCAAGCAAAAGACAGAACTTATGTCACATGATCAGCGACTACAAAGCATCAAATTATAGAAAACATTGAAACATAATATCCTACCTTGGTTGGACATTTCAGGTTAATGTTTACACTAAAATCCTGCGTGGTAGTCTTATTGCCCAGAGGTTCCAGCTGGGAAAACAAGAGTGACAGCTCCGTGTCATCCAGTACTTTTAAACACATCAACAAAGAAATGACAAACGCTGAGTACTGTAAGAGCTGATTCTTGTCTGATACTTACCATGTTGTTCCAGAGCGATCGAGCCATCTGTGTCTGAGCCTTCTGGCTGAGATGGAAGCAGTCAGCGCTGAAGAAGGAGCGATCACCTCGGCCATTCTGCGGAAAAGGTATGATGTGAACCTCAAGGACCACTACTACTGTCTATTTCATATCAGTCAGAGCAGATAAATAAAAGATTTATATTCAGGAGGAGTTAGGCCAATCATTTATGATGCAGGCAGAAGAAAAAAAGTAACTACAAAAGCATTTTTTAGTGACTGATGGACCACCTAAAAAGGTCGTTGGTGTTGTCCACTGACAGTTTCGTTACTGACCGGCAGTTTGGGGACGACGATGTCCTTGAAGAAAGGCTGAATGACCACGGTGAAGTCTGAGCGAGTGTCATACCGGCCTGACTCCACAAGCTCGTGCAGTGAATTCTTAAAGAAAGACAGACAGAGGAGGTGTCAGCGTGGATGAGGATGAACTGGACTGTTAAAGATCACGGTGTGCTTTCTTCGGTCTGTCCTACCTGAAAGGCTCTGTTGATGTCCTCCACCATCTGAAGAGCTTTAGAGTTGGTCTTTGGCAAGATAACGCAAGGACACAGAATACTGGGGAAGGAGAGATAACAAGGTGACGCCCCTGCTTATGACTGAAGAAAGGAAAACCCACATCTCAGTCAGAGAGGGCTGATACTCACTTTACCAGCCAAGTTGGGCATTTAATTGAAGGGTCCTCATGCATTTCTCTCAGTGGGGTAACATGGAGAGGCTCGACCAAGTTCACCAGAGCCCGAGGCACCTGACAGAGACGAGCTCGATTAATGCCAGCAAACAAACAATCAGACAAACGTATCCAAACATGGAGCGTGTCTGTTGATTTTACCTCTTTGTGTAAATAATCCAGGGTGCTGCGGACGTGACGAACAAAGTTGTCCACAGAGTGGAGCAGCTGTGAAAGGAGAGGAACACATTTAGAGGCTGTGTCTTGACTCATGAATTATTATCCACATTAGTACTCACAGAGTTGTAGCAGTGGTCACAGACGTCATTTCCTCCGATAAAAACCGTGATCACCTTCCAGTCGGATTCAAAATTGATTCTCTGTGCAAAAAAAGAAGAATGTGAGGCAACATGGTGTTAAATATTAGACAGTATGACATTACTACTACTGTTCAAGAGGATTTTCTAGTGGAGTCAGCATATTTAAAAACAGGTAGAGAATAAATATTAACATATAAACTTACAGGGTCATTCTTCATCCTTGCCACCAGCGTTTTAGCCTGTGATGGTACGTTCCTTAAAACGCAAACAAAATATCACATCAAATACAGTGAACGCACATTTATTTTAATATATATTCATCTAGATTCTGTTTCATTTCACCTGATGCTGCTGACAGGACTCACCTGCTCTTCGCTCCGGCTACAGCCTGGTTGAGGAACGCCTGGGGAGTGTCCTGCTTGCCCATGCCAACGGAGTAGCCCGTCAGGTTGTGGTTAAAATGTTTTAAGATGTCTGTTTGAGCAAAAGAAAAGGAAAAGAAATACAAGAGTTCAGTGTAAACAGCGACCCAACGTCATCTCAGGGCAACAGAAGTGATTTTCTATTATTTTAAGGCTTATTTGACTCACTGGGCAGCGTGGTGACAGTTGTGAGGTTGTCGTCTCCACCAATACTGTAAAAAATAAGTGGTCATAGAACCACATTTATACCAACACATTAACTTTAAGCTGCAGGTGTGATTATCTTGACGTACCTCCAGGATAAACCTCTGTACTGACGCAGGACGTCCAGGACGTTGTTAGGGCTTGACGCGATACCGTTCCCTGCCTGACAGATAGAAGACGGCGGTGTTTCAGTAACATCATAACACATTTTATATTTATATTTAAATCTAATTTGATATTTTTTACATGACATGTCCTGAGAGTACGAAAATGACTCACTGTCAGAGAGTCTCCCAGAGCAGCCACCACTTTGATATCTCCAGGCCTGAGTTCATGAACTGGGAAAATACAGAGGACACAAAAACCTCTCAGAAGGACTCTACATTAATGTAACACAAACATTGTTACACAATGTAACAAAAAAGAATAAAATGTGGTAAATATACAGATTAGTGACAAATTAAAGGTTAGAAAAAAGTCATTATTTGACTTCTTCTAGTCACCCTGACACTTGATCGTCTTACCTGAGGTAGGCGTGGATGCCGAGGGGCTGAGGTCCTCGCAGGTCATCTCTGTGCCTGTAAACTGAGCGGACACGCCGAGCACATGCACCGTCAGAGCTAAACAAGAAGCGTACAACGCTGCCACAGCCTCCATTTGACAATACTCACTGGGTGAAGGAGAGGAGAGGCATCGCTGTGGTGATATGAAGGAGAGTTTCCCTCTGTCCTCAAGAAGGGACGGTCCTTGGGGAGGGTGGTAGATAGGAATGAGGACAAAAGAGGTGGGTCGGGAAAGAGGAAGTGGAGAGTATGAGTGTGGCACCCTGAAACTTATTTTTAATTACAGTATGTCTAATGAGACTTTAACGTGCCGATTTAAGAGTTTGTCGCACAGTTACTCACCTCGGTTGGACATGGCAATGCGGTGATCTTTCCATTGTCTTCTGTGTTACGTTGGACAATCGTGGGCTGCAGCTGGAAGACAGAAAACTCATTGTCTTCATCTCTGGGAGAACAACGGCTCTGTATGTTTGTGTGTAAGTCTGTAGGAGAGATACGGCTCTAGAGGTTGCTTTGGGCCTCACCAGGTTTGTCCACAGCTGCACCATCAGGTTATCAGTTTGCTGTGAGGCTTGTGACTCAGGGAGAGTTTCCCCACGCTGTTCGAGAAATGAACATGGACATTATCAAACTGTATGTGAGGAAAAAGAGCTTCAGTTCATCATGCATGAGAGGAGGACTCTGTATCTGTTACTGTCACAGACAAACATGGACTATCTGTCTGCTGACAGCATTTGAATTTGACATCTTTTATTTATTCTTTTACTTATTGTCTTTTTTTATTGATAATGTGTCCGCCTGGCGACTCACAGACACAGATGACAGGTCAGTGATGAAAGGTGAGTCCTGCATGATGACAGTGAAGTCATCTCTGTCGCTGTACCAGCGCTTCTTTACCATGAGCTCATCCAAGGACTCCTGAGTTGAGAAGAAACGTTCAACATAAAGAGGCAGACTCCAGGTCAAACCTTCACAACAGCTACGACAACTAAAAAATGACAAACCTGCAGAGCATGACTCAGCAAAGCCCTCTGAAGTCTGAGCTCTCCTTCACTGTTTGTCTCCGTGCACGGACACATCCTGTCAGTGAAGCAAAACATAATGATGACAACCACATTCTGCACCGTCATGCTGCTTCGTCAGCTCCTAAACTGTATGAGTTTATCACTAATGTTGGATAATAATCAGATTATAATCAGATTAAAACCTCCACACTATACTTCTCTCTTAAATAACAACACCAGTTGTGGGATGTAACTAAGTACATTTACTCAGAACTCACTTGTTGCGGACGCGGTCACGCTCTCCATCCCACAGTGCAACGCTGACGATGGTCCTCTTCAGCTGCGACACAGTGAAACAAAAGACGTGCAACACGTGGGAATATTGTCGACAGGGTCACAGGGACTGTCAGGACGTGTGCAATGTGAAATGTACCTGAGAGTGCAGCAAGTGCAGAGCATCAGCCACGTTTTGAACAGCCGCTTCGATGACAGACTGAACCTGAACAAAAACACAACAGTCTGAGGCGACAGTAACATTTTCATCTCTCCATTACTGATAGTAATTAAAGCATTACTGCTAACTGTTGTTAGCTGTTTCATCAAAGACAGTTTATCAGCTTAGAAAGTTTGAAACTTGGACTGTGGAACTTCTAACTTAAGTATTTTAAACAGAAGAACACAATATACGCATGTATCTCTTCCTCTAACGTTAAGATTATCTGCTGTTTACCTGCTGCTGCTCACAGACACAGAGCTGATCCACCTGAACAAAGAGAAGGAGCAGCTTCCAATCTTTCTCCACATCAGTGACCTGTGGCAGAAATTCAGTCACTTTAAAGATGTTTTAATTCTCTCTTACTTCCACCCAAGCAATATATCATATAAATTATTTAATTGTAGTAATCACATGAGCGCTTTATTACTTTAAACCACATGTGATAAGCTCATGAACTGACTCTCCCGTTGCACGAAAGACACGAGTCTAGAGTCAGTTTTTGTCATTCTGGGCTGTAAACATGGCAGACTCTGTGGAAGAGGACCTGCAGTGCGTATAGATCTATTGTAGCAGATCTGAGTCTTCCACAGCTGTGTTTAAGATAAGCTGAGACACAGATGTAGATGTAGAAATGTCTGGTAGAACCAGAGAAGCTGAGCAGAAATGATAAATATCTTTATCCTTGGGTGGAGTGCGGTCACTGGAGCTCCCACCTGAGTGTTTTGGAGGTAGAGGGACACTTCCTTTGCCTGCTCCATCAAAGTGCTACAAAGCAAACAAGGAAAAACAACCTCAGGTCATTTGGAGCAGTTGTTGGTCTTATTAATGTGCATCATGTGTCAGAAAGTGTCGTCTGTACCTGTGTTGAACAAACTGAGGGGCGTATAGGTTCGTTTCATCCGAGAGAGGACTGATCAGTGCGGGATTGAACAGGGTCATCAGCTCTGATGGATATGAAAACAAGTTTAACACTCGAGCTTCTTCTATAAATATGATTAATCAAGTCGTCAAATAACAGCACCAGCAGCATATTTGATATTTAACTACTTGTTTCTTGTGTTTTTTAAATTAAAAATACCAAATATCGACTGGTTCGAACTTCTTGTATGTAAATATTTGCCATTTTTCTGACTTTTCTGGTTGCAAAAATAGAAAACAACTGGTTTAAACATGTCAGGTTGGGCTTTAGGAAACTGCGATGGATATATTTGACTATTTTATGACATTTCATAGATCAACTGGCAGAGACACTGGCACAGACCTCAGGCCTGTGGAGCCAGCGTATTGGGGTTCAAATTATCATGGTTAGTGTAGATATCAGAGCAGTAAAGATAGTGCACAGTAGTGTAATAGAAGCTGATATCAACCTCTTTAGATGAATTACACAGTGCATTTAGACTGAAGGCCGGTTCAAGTGAAAGTTAAGTTTTGATTAAGCATCAAGAGCTTCTCCATCAAGCCTGTCTGAAGGGAGACATTTGGCTTTAGCCTCTGTAAACACAACAAACTTACCTTTGAGTCTTGATACCACCATGGACAGCTCAGTGCTGAAAAGAAAAGACCAGATTTAATCTCCACATTGTTGAATTTTAAAACCTTGTGGTGCAAAAACAATCACTTCATGTTCACCTGTGCTCACCTGTGCATGTGAAGACCAATGGAGGAAAGAACGGCCACGTCTGAGGGCCTGACACTGTTAACTTTAGAGAGAAAACACAGTAATGAAAATGAAATCTGAGACACAGGAACAAATCAGAAATAAAATATTGTTTTCCTTTAGAGGTTCTTTGGAGTACTGATTGCTGGTTCTTTAAGTCATCCTTTGCAACAACGTGCGTGATAAAAACCAACAAAGGGAAGTGCACATTAAGAGTTTTCCCAAACTCTTAATGTGGATGGTTCCATCAGTGTAAGCCTGATAAACTTGTCGTCAGTCTGACTTACCGTTAGAAGGTGTCGACTGAGAGGGAAACATCTGAGTGCACGGCCATCCTGATACTGAAATACAGCAACAAAGACGATTATAACAGTATAAATGCAGTATTTATTTAACATAATGGATCAAATATTACATTATAAGCAGTGCTCAAAGCACACGTATGTAGAGGTATTTTTGTTCTTCTGACTGTATCGTTGCACATTTTGTACTACAAACATGTGAAACACATGTGAAACATTGGTGTGCTACAACCTGGGAAATCAGTGCGGAATCCAGCTTTATTTGCCAAACATTATGATCGCTTCATGATTTATAATGTTTATATCCTCTATAGCATTTTAAAACAGTGATTATCGGTTTTAGATCAGACCTGTCGTCCATGTGAGGCCCAGGACTGTGATCACAGCCAGCTGTGGAAGCATCATCTCTCTGCTTTTCTGTGATTTTGTCCTCATAGATCTTTTCCTGCAGCTGTCCTTCCCCTCTGCTCTCTCTGTTTGCCGGGCAGTCGTCTCTCTAAGTCACTATCAGTTATACCTGGCCAGGAAACTATAAATATGCACAGAGGGGGAGGGACTGACCTGCTCGTCCAAAGGACACGGCCATAAGGTTTTATAATGAAACAATGACACTGATAATGAAACATTTATCAAATAATGAGGGAAAGTGAACATCAGGATGTTAGTGCTTTATTTTTGGACCATTCTTTGGTTACAACAAATAAAAACTAAGAATCTAAGACACGATACAACATTATAACATTACTGTACTGTGATTTTTCCAGTAGGGAACATGCTGTGGATAAGCCAACATTATTGATGATGACTCGATTGACTGAACCTCTCCACCACTCCAACAATAAATGGTCAGGAATCACGCCACTTTATAGGCTGATGGTTAAACTGGGGGAATGGTTATTTTACCCAGATACATAATGCGACAGGGGCATGACCCCGCAGGTGTAAGAGGGGAAAGATCATCTCATTTATTGGCACAACAGTTATCTCTTCTTTATCTGTAGATTTTACAGTACAATGAGGAAAAACAACAATCGGCCGTGCTCCTTGTTGACTTCACGTCAGCTGAATTACATAAAAATAGCATTTAAAGTTGAGTTTATGGGTACAGTATGTCAGAATAGGATGGACAGTGAGTTGCTTGCGTGATGCTACATTTACTCCTTACTGAGCAGCCTTGTTAATTATTTGGAAACAGTGGAGATGACCTTTTTTTTTACATAATAATGATGCTTCAGAAAGTTATCTCTCCTCTGATAAGAGAGGTGATGTTTGTCCAGAAGGGTGAAGAAGTTAAGAAAACAAACTAACCAGATTTTTACTCCTGCTGTCCTCGTGTCACACACTACAAACGCTAACACTGCCTCTAATCCTGCCTGCATCAGTGCTCTTATAAACACATTAAAGAAGTCAGCTGAGGTGCGGTCTTTACTGGGAAATGCACGGCCATGATCTGATCTTGAATGCTGCAGAACTATGAACGCTGTCACTCCAGTCGTGATTACCATAATCCAGATACGAGGTCAAACTACCTTTACAGTCTGTTATCTTCCCTCAAGGACATTAACTCTGCATGAACCCCCTGATGAAGCACGGCTTTTATCCGCCCGATCTATGCTAATCTTTGAACAGACTTAGAGGAGCTGAACAGTTTGTCCTGTGGTTACAGTATGTAAAGACGCCATGGCAGTCATCCTCAACATCTGTACTAACAAGTATAATCATAATAAACTTTATTTATATAGCAGAGATTTGGGTGTGTCATGCCCAACTGACAAGTGACTTCACTTGTGGACATTTATCGGATTTTGTGCAGCTCCCTCGACAGTCACAAAAAGTTTGAACAACTTTTTTTCCTCTTGTACACATCATTGGCTCCTGGGAGGAGTGAATGAGATGCTTTTGTTGCAAAAAAATGATCAGTTAATAAAAAAGTAAAAGTAAATGTGGAGGCAGTCAAAGGGAATCTGAGGAATTGCTAGCCGCTGTGAGGAGAGCAGTTAGGCCTCTGAAAACTGTTCATTGAGCCCCAGTTTATTAAAGTGAAGTATCAAAGGAGGGAATAGGAGAATCAACAAGAACTGGAGTGATAGACCACCAGATGGATCGCTGCTTTTCTGGCTGCTCAGGGCATACAAACAAGATTTGGCAAAATAAAGTTCTCTCTGTGATATTCTGGGACTTTGCTAATGCCTTTGGCTCACTGTCAACATGATAAAGACATGGAAGGATCTATTACACCTGTATTTTTCTTTTAGATGTGTGAATCACATCCTCTTTTCGGTTTCATTAATCTTACCGGTACAGTTAATCTCTTACTTCATTGTAGGATTTATTTTATAGTGCATTGTGATAAGTGCTTTGTTGTGTATTGATATCTGGGGCCTCTGGTAGCCTTGATCAAAGCTAAATTGGTCAATGTCTGATAACAAGCACGCTACGTGCACTTTCTCCAGCTTTTGTTCTCTTCTTCCCAACAGGATGTTGAATTTTATTTTATTTACACACAATATTAATAATTCACAAATTAATATTGTTGACCACAGTTAGTAAAAGACAGAGAGATATATGACTTTAAGCACTTTTAATCTTCAGTGTATATTTCTGTCTAAGCTTTCAAGGCCTAAGGTGCCGTGGTAGGTCACCTGTTAGAGCGTGCGTCCTGTGTTCAAAGGCTCAGCTCTTCCTGCAGTGGTCCAAGCCCAACTCCATCCTGTGGCCCTTTGCTGCCTGTCATCAAACAGGGTCTGGGATGTTTGGGTCTAATATCCAAATGTAAAATACTCTTACTTGTGATGCTAATATCTCTACAATAAAACTGCATAAATAAAGACACAAATGTCCAGAAACTAATCACAGATGTATGGTTTGATTTCAAAAGAAATAATAATAATAATTTCCTCAGTCATCTGAGGACTGTAGTCTTTAGTAAACACTCATATTGTGCACAGCAGCATCACAGCTGTGCTCTGCTGCCGCCTCATGGTCATTCTCTAGAGCTGCACTAAGCTACCGGCGACAAACGGAAAACACAGGGGATACTCTTTATTCAAAATAAAAGCACAGTACATAAAACCTCGTTACAACCACGCATGTGTGTACTTTAATCTTCAACCCCGAGTCTACTACAATTTTAACTTGATGTCCCATTATGATTGTGGTCATTGTTAATCCAGTGTTACGATTTAATACGGCCTCGTCTCGATAAATAGAGTTAGCGTAGTTTTATTTTGAAGGCTTTCCCGGAAGCTGTCCGTCTCATTACAGCTAGCTTGACAAACACCCAGCGCCATTATAACAGGCTGGTAGCATCAACTGCTGTCCCGTGTTATTGTTGTCAAACTGGACTCAGAGGGGCAAAAAGGAGACTCTGTTTAAAGATTTAAAGACTTTCCGGTGATTAAAGACACTTCAGCGGGAAAATATACTCTCCCAGCTGCATATCCGCTCAGTTAGCTACCGTTACGAGGTGAGGAGTTTGTTTTAACCGTTGGTTAACCGTTTGGTTTGGGCTGTTAGCGATCGTCAGGAGCCTTTGACGGTGTTTTTTTTTTCTGACAGGATATCAAACACATCGTAGCGTTGTTATTTCATTTAATTAAACTTACAGCTTTCGCCAGTTCACGATAGAAAGGTAAGCCACGGTTCAATGTTTTTTTTTTCTCGTCTTTTGTTTAACCTTGTCATCGACATACCGCTGGCCTAATGATGCCTTCAGGGATGACTACAAGTCCCAGAATTCCACAGCAAAAAGTGACAAACTGTAACATGTACTGATACCATGAATAATGAATAATGGTTGTAAATACAAACCAGTACCCTCAATAATTATTATTTATACAAACTCGTGATTCATTTAGAGCTGCAATGATAAGTAATTGATTAATCTTTTATTTTAAATGTCCAAATTCTGAATTCAGCTTCTCAAATGTGAATATTTCCTGTTTTCTTTAGTCCTCTGTGACAGTCAACTAAACATCTTTTGATTTATGGACAAAATGAGACATTCAAAGACTTCAAATTGGGCTTTAGGAAACACTTCTGACCAAACAACCAGTCAATTAATGGAGAAAACGATCAACGGATTAATTTATAATGTAAATAATTAGTTGCAGCCTTGAAGCATATATTTTATTGTTATTGTTATTGAAAAATTATTCAGCTGGAATGTTTTTGGCAAATCCAACACATTAGATACCAGATAAATCAACTGATGCAAAACAAGAGACATTAAAGCAGAGCTACCACAGTATAAAAGATAGAGCGAACTCTCTGACATCTCCGTGCTAATCCATGAAAAGAAAGCTTTCTCTTGTTGTGTTTACTCTGATATCGCTCATACAGAAATGTGTGTTTACATCATCTAACAGGGCTACTTTGTTTTTTTTGTTTTTGCCTGCTGGTTGCAGACAAAATGGGACGAATCTTCTTGGATCACATTGGTGGGACTCGCCTCTTCTCCTGCGCCAACTGTGACACCATCCTGACCAACCGAGCTGAACTCATCTCCACTCGCTTCACCGGAGCCACCGGCCGAGCTTTCCTGTTCAACAAGGTGCACTGCTAGACATTTACTCACATGTTGTATTACTTTCTCCCAAATCGAGTGTACCCGTTTACATCCCTAGATTACATGTAAAAATGTAAAAACGTATTTACTATTTCTTGACATTTCTAACATAAATAATTTTCTAGCAAGCCCATTATATGTAAGACGGAGTAATGCTGATACTGATACTACTGATTTAAAAACTTGCTGTAGAAAAGTGGTTAACAGTTACTGCTGCTCTGCAGGTTGTGAATCTCCAGCACAGCGAGGTGCAGGACAGAGTGATGCTGACAGGAAGACACATGGTGCGGGACGTCAGCTGCAAGAACTGCAACAGCAAGCTGGGCTGGATGTACGAGTTCGCCACAGAGGAGAGCCAGCGCTACAAGGAGGGCCGTGTCATCCTGGAGAGGGCGCTGGTGAGGGAGAGCGAAGGCTTTGAGCACGTTCCCTCTGACAACTCCTGAGTTTTTTTTGTGTGTCGCCGTTAACAGTGCTCAGCCCGTGCGTACTACAGCTTTTCCTCCAGCAGCAGTGCATGGACTTGCATGGACAGTGTGCCATTCGTGAGTAGAGCTACACCAAAATAATATCACAAGCTGTGTCGCTGTGGGAAACAAGAAGTGGTGAACGTTTTCCCATAACTTTAAAAACCTAAGAATATCTTCTATGATGGGTGATAATACCATTGCTTCTCGACCCATTGAAAATCGCCTGCAGCTTCAGTACATTCCCAACAGGCTGTGATGTTCGTAAAGTGTGTTGGTGTGGTGGGATTTTGGCTGCAGTCAGAGGGAGAGGATTCGCTCCTGCTGCCTGACAAGAAGCTCAGACAGATAGATGTTATGTAGAGGTCTGAATAGCCGATACCTGCGCAGGTGAATTCTGACTCTTAACCGAATCGGTTTAGTCACTATGTAGTGTGTTTCCTGACAAGTGTTGGGTGTGACACAATGCCAGAAGTTCTTTATTTCTTTAGTATTCACTGTACCAAAGTCTTCCCCGTAACAAGAGAATATTAGCAAATTAAATAGATTTTAACCCCCCTCAAATGTTAATATTTATCATCTTCAACAGATTATTGATGTTATCACTGAACTTATGAAAAGTTTAGATGTCCCCACTTTATTTTATATGATAAATTTGATCAGAACAGGTTTCAAACGTCTCGTTGTAAATGTTCCAGCCACCTGATTTACTGATCTTACTTTTAATTCCACGTTCTGTTCAGCCACTTAGTTAAAGGTTTCACAATTCTACAAATATTTCAGTTGAGTGGTGGAAATTGAGAAATGATTTGAATGAAACTTGGAACATATTTATTTGTTTTTTGTCAAAAATAAATAAACTCAAACAGTGAATTGTTTGAATCTGTCCTTATGTTTTATATTGTATTGAATGTTAGCAAGAAGGTTCCTGGTTTAGGGCCTTTCTGTGCATTCTTTCCTTCCTTCTGTGCCAGATGTTTTTTGTCCATCTCATGTGGAGGAGCAATGTTTAATATACAGTTCCTGTTCTGTGTCTAACTTGATCAGAAACTTGATTACAAGATTCTAGAGTTCAGTTGTTTCTCGCGCTGACATGGGAATCTGTCCTTCATCTTGCCCTTGAAGGTTATCACAGGACTTGCAGCAAGTCACAGCTGCAAGATAGAAAAGCTGCAAAGTGCAGTCACACTTAAAAAAAAATACTTTAAAAAACACTGAGCATAGCAAATTGCAGAAATACAATACAGGTAAAGGTTAACAGTGTAATGGATACAGAACACTGTACACCAAAACAAACAAGAACAGCTTCTTCTCAGAGGTCATCACTGTGATGAACAGTTGAAATATCAGCACTCATACACAATCTGCAAAGTCAATTGTTGACAGCTCCCCCACAAAAACAAACCAAACACTTAAAATTTCAGGTGAGACGAGATATTGTTTGAAATGTTGTATGTTTTCACCATTTCATTATGGCGTAAAGCTGGCCATTCTTGTGGTAAACTGGAGCATGGTCACATTTGACCTCAGGACTTTTTATGTTTTTATGACACTGGAGACTGTGGAGTCCTTAAACAGCTCCTTCAGCAACTCCCACCTTCTTACATAAGAAGGAGCTCTAACACAGCTGTCACACTCTTTAACACCTGTTTGACTTCATATATTTCTTATTTGTGGCATTTCTTATCCACGTTGTGTATATGAGCTGCTGTGAGAGGGGAATTTCTCCACTGTGGGGTCATTAAAGTCTGTCTTATCACATCTTAGAAGCCGGCCACACAACAGTGGTAATTAAGCAGCTCGCATAGATGTCTACACACCCCGGCATGGGTGATAAAATGTTAGCCCGGGGCCATTTAAAAGGAGGACGGACACATCCTTCAAGTGTTGGCCAATGACAGCGCAAAGAAGGCGGTTAACACGCTGTGGGTGCAGCGATGTACAGCGGCTTCTTTTTGTTATGGTTGCCTTCCGGTGTAGTAATAACATAGCCCGGGGACAGACGAATATTTTTACCTAACCCTCCACCCCACTCGGTTATGCACAGATTAAACGTTAGTTTCAGACATGACAAACGTTTCATCACACCCAGACCACTTTTAAAACGCAGTTAAGGCCGTTGACGATTTGATTTTACCCCCCTCTCCGTAGTGTAGCGTGTACTAGTGGGAACGCTACGTAAATAAAATCAAACGCACCCCTTTATTAAACTCACTCTGCACTGCATTCTGGGAAATGAAGTAAGCATGACCGGAGGCGGAAAAAATAAATCTGAAGTAGTAGCTCCGTTATTGGCAATAGTGGGACAACATTCAGTCAATACACGGTGAATACGCCTGTTTTTCGTCAGTGCCATGTAAGCCCGGCAGGACTGTGAATTTCCTCGGCAGTGGGACGACAACAAACCGGAGCAACAATGGCGGCCGGTGAGTTTTTAACCGGCGAATAGAAACTTAGCATCGGTGGCTAATGTTAGCTGTCGGAGTAGCGGAACAACGGTCACGTTTTTAGGCGTAAGAAACAGAAATGAAGCCGAATCAAACACTTACTAAGCACTAGTTGTGTGTCGGCGACAGTGTAGCCTTCAGCCAACTGTGTGTTATCACCTGTTGTGGCAGTTAAATTAACGTTAACGGTCATAAAGTTAGCCCTCTCCTGTGTCCCGTTATGCAGAATAACGGCTACGTTAACGTCTAACCGTTTCTGCCTCGTGTGTTCTCCTCCCCAGAAAGTGTGAGCGTGGTCTTCAAGCTGTACTGCCTGACTGTGATGACACTGGTGGCGGCTACATACACAGTGGCACTCCGGTATACCAGGACCATCTCGTCGGGAGACCTGTACTTCTCCACCACTGCAGTGTGTATCACTGAGGTCATTAAACTGATACTGAGCCTGGGGATGCTCACGAAGTAAGTGACCACTGGAGGTGTTTAAATGTCACATGCAGGTTAACACGGGGGTCAATGAAGAAGAGATGAATAAATAGAGAGGCACACACACATGCACAGCAGCAGTAACTCATCAACTAGCTATAAACTGAGATATGGTAGTGATAATGTTTAGTTTACTTAGTGACACGCATTAATGAGACGTGTATGTTTGCAGATGGTGATGAAGACAGACAGAGGATATGCTATACACAATTTTGCATGTCGGGCCTCCCAGCCTGCACAGTCAAACAGACTGACAGACTTCAGATGATCCAGGACGCGGCGTCGCACCTTGTTTTCACTCAACCCAAAAGCTGCCCTGTCTACCCTTCTTCTTTATCAGCGTGTTCTCATCTCTCCTCTCACAGAGAAACAGGAAGCCCCATCAGACTGAAGAGCGCCTTAGTGCAACATATATTCTGCAGCCCGAAAGAACTGCTGAAGCTGAGTGTGCCCTCGGTGGTGTACGCGGTCCAGAACAACATGGCCTTTCTCGCGTTGAGTAACCTCGATGCAGCAGTCTATCAGGTATGAACTGAATCCTCTCTCTGCTTTTGGACAAATGAAGGTGCAGTGTGTTTGCTTAACGCGTGTGAATCATTAATGTGACTTTACAATGAAGGCTCATCGTCAAATGTTTTGACTGACAAACCGTTCAAAGAGAGCAAACACATGTTGAACACTGTTGAATACACAATCATAAACATTTATATCATGCTCATGTTGATATAGTTTCCTGACATGAGTGAATATGTCAACATACTCTATATTTCATCACTGCTGTATTGATGAGATTGTACATGTTGGACAAAGCATCACTTGGCAGTCAGCCTAATCAAACACAACGCCACAGATGATGTATAGACTACAGCATTTATCGGTATACAGTGTTTTCATATATATATATTTTCAGTCACTTTCAGTTACTTATCTAGTCCAAGAAATGCCAAAAGTCTTTATTATATATTTCCAAATCCCAGGGTGTCGTCTTTAAATTTCATAATTTGTCCAACCAGCAGGCTAAAACTCAAAATATTCCAGTTAAAACTAAGAAAAGAGCTGGAATCAGAGAACATTTAGCTTTTATGCTTCATAAATAATGTTTCAGCAGACACATAATGTTAGAGCATAAAAGCTGACGCTTGCAGCCTACTTTGGTCTCTGGATTTAGGGTTTTATGCTGACAATATACGACACATTTCTGAAAATTAAACTCGCAGCAGAGGAACATTTACCCCTCAAATGTTTGAAGTTCAAACAGGTAAAAAAATAAATCAATATGTATTAGACCTGATGTGTGTTTTCCTGTGTAGGTGACCTATCAGCTGAAGATCCCGTGCACGGCCTTGTGTACAGTCCTCATGCTGAACCGCTCTCTGAGCCGGCTGCAGTGGTTTTCTGTCTTCATGCTCTGCGGGGGCGTAACACTCGTCCAGTGGAAGCCTGCTGAGGCCACTAAAGTTCAGGTGGGGACGTTAAACTGTAAACGGTGACTCTGTGAATCATAATCCGATGCCCTTTGATCATAAATTTACAGCGCCTGTATCTCCTCAAACTGTATGCGGTGTTTACCATTTACCACCATGTCTGGTGGCTCGTGTCATTTCTGTTTTTCCAGATTGAGCAGAATCCGTTTGTCGGGTTCATGGCCATCGCTATCGCTGTCCTGTGCTCGGGATTTGCAGGTAAAATTAACGCAGGATTCGACAGACAAGACCACGAGTGGTTTCACCTTACAGAACATACATACATATTGATGAATATTTACTTGTAACAGTTGTGCTACTCTCTGATTAAGGTGTGTACTTTGAGAAGGTGTTGAAGAGCTCAGACACGTCTCTGTGGGTGAGAAACATCCAGATGTACCTGTCCGGCATCGTGGTTACACTGATTGGCGTTTACGTGAATGACGGCGAGAACGTCATGGAGAAAGGCTTCTTCTTCGGCTACACACCCTGGGTGTGCTTTGTAGTATGTAAGTACGACTGAACCTGAAGTTGTTCTCCGTTTGAAATCACAGTATTTTAATCTGGCGTTGCTCTTCGTTCTCGCTCTCAGTCTTGGCCAGTGTGGGTGGCCTGTACACGTCGGTGGTGGTGAAGTACACCGACAACATCATGAAAGGCTTCTCCGCTGCAGCCGCCATCGTTCTATCAACCGTGGCGTCTGTCCTCTTGTTTGGGCTACAGATAAGTACGTTAGTCTCTCACAGCCACATCATTATTGGTATACTCATGACTGCCTCCCGTCCCAAATGTGATCTGCCACGCCTTTCATGTTCTCTTTTTGCTCTTCTTCCCGTCTTGTGCAGCAATCTCATTCGCCTCCGGAGCCATCCTGGTGTGTGTTTCCATCTACCTATACGGACTTCCAAAGCAGGACACATCCAAGCTGAGCCGGCAAGACACAGACACTGAGTCCAAACAGAAACTGATCACTGTTTGAATCGCCGACCTGCAGCACAGGAGTGTCTCTCTCCCTCGCTGGTGGTCCAGGTCTGTGTCTGGGGTCAACATTTCAAAGGACCTAAATGAGCTCCCGCACACGAGGGGGTCAAACGAACGCTTGGTTGAGCTGAATCCAGGTTCAGTTCTTCACATCAGCTTTTGTTTCACTTTAATGTAGATCTGCACCCTCCATGCAGCCCACTACCACCCACATAAGTGGGTGGTAGTGGGCTGAATCTCCATGTAATCTGAAAAAAATGTATTTGAGCCAGATTTGATCATTTTTTCCATTAATATAAACACTTCATTTTTTAAACTGGCCCTCATATCAAGGTGCTTTTCAAGTTTGTAAATAATCTGAAAAAAAAAAAATCAATCAATGAGGTCCTTCATTTTTAGCCACGGTGGAGCAATCAGTAGTTACTTTATTCCATCCATATATCTGTTATATGAGGAATATAAATATCAACTCCTTACCATTGAGTTATTTCATTTCCAATCAGTCAGTAGTCTGTTTTACACTGTGCAGTGTTAATGTCTTACGTCCTTATCACACCCTGAATGTGCCAGACTCACAGGAAAACCTACTTGAAAGAAGGATGACGACAGTTTGCATGTGTGATTATGTTAATAATGTCTCCAGTGTCTTGTAATCTTTTATATCACACGCGTCCCCCTTCTGTTTTGAAGCTTTTGTTATTAAACCGGATAGAAATATGATGAAGCGACAGTTATTATTTCTCTGTAATTCCCACTTAACAAGTCAGTTAATCCACTCGTCCTTTCACAGTGAACTGGTTGAAGGATTTTGCTACAAAGCCTTCAGGTGCAAGCAGAATACCGCTCACTCTCCCGAGGCTCGCAAAGCTGAGGAGGAACTTTAAACCTGATTTACAATCTGTGAGTGAAAATTAAAGATTATTTTATTTTGAAAATAATTCGATTTTTATTTACAGCACAGCCGTGGCAGTGTGGCACCTACAGCAGCAGAATAACACTGATAAAAGTACAAAAAAAACATTTGTGAGTGTCACATTTTATCAACCGGTGTGATGCCCAGGATCTTCATCCCGTCGGCCAGGACCGAGCAGGCTCTGCCGAACAGTCGTAACCTCGCCTGTTGACGTTCAGCAAATGAGAAAACATTTAAATTTTAAAGTAGAGGCAGTTTTGTTTATTTATGGTAACTACTGTAATTTCTTAAAGGTGTAAAGATTTACTGATCCTGTAACGCAAGTCATTTTCTACCTGTGCGACATCCTGCGAGCTTCCTTTTACCGGCAGCTCTCTGTGTGCTGAGGCGATCAGGTGGCTGCAAGAGATGGAAGAGTACACAGTTTGATTCCCGCATCTAACAAATGTTCCCAACCCTTCAGGACGAACATCCTGCTCCTTACCATAACTTCAATAAAAAGTTGACCAGGTGTTTGGGTTGCAGGTCCTGGGCTGACTGGTACAACACTTCATCATATCTGCAAAGAAAACAAAGAGCTGATCGAGTATCTTGTGTATATATGTGGAGCAAATATTTGAATGCATTTGTCTCTCATTTAACGACATGCAGAGGAATTAAGGGATGCCGGGGTTATTAAAAAAAAAACAGTTTGCTTACCGAAGGAGGTGCTGCAGGATGGTGATACTCGTCCCCTCAAGCAGGAGGGATGGATCAAACGTATCCGCTTCTGCGCCTTCATTCTTCTGTATTAAACTGCAGGAAGAACAAGAACAATTTTATTTTAATGTTGTCTTTAACCTTAACACAGACACCTGAGACGGATCAGTGGATTAACTATTGTGTGTGTTTTGTATTGTGATTCGACACTGGAGGTGACCTGGCAACTTAAATCATACGGTATAGAGTTTAGAATAAACAAGAGCAGACGTTTGCTTCTTGGTGGTGAGCAGTCTTAGATAACAAGTACTTATTTATGCCACGTTATATTGGGTCGCAAATGTTGGATTTCTTTAAAACCGCTACATTAATCCGATAGCTGTAGTTCAAAGCTACTTTGCATATTCAAATGTTACATGCAAAACATGTGATCATACTTAAAGATAAGTTCACAATTTGTCTCTCTTAAAACACTGAATGCTGTGATCATTCCTCATTTATATTTAGAGATGCCGTGCGACAAAATCCACAGCCCTCGTTCTCTGGAGAAATATCCTGATGTTTATCTGTCTCTCGTTTGCATTTTGTGTTTCCCCATTTCCATTCTGAGCTGCAGTCTGTGCAGAGTCATAAAAGGAGGACGTGTTACACTAAAGATGGCCAGAATGAAGAGGAGGAACTTCAGATGGACAGGAGATTGAAAACCGACTGAATATGGCTGAAAACAATAATCTGTCACATCTACTGTGATGTGCCATCACACCACAAAGATTCACATTAAAATCACCGTAATGACTAAATGAGAGTCAGCTGATACGTGCAGACCTGCAGAGTCGAGCATGAGTGTACTGGAGGAAGACTCCCGTGTCGCCCTGAGCCTGCAGCATCCTGTCCCAGTCAAACGTGTAGTCGGACTGCAGAGGACCTTTAAAGTCCTGAAACATTCAAACAGCGGAGAATCACACTGTGCAGACAAATCAAGACATTAAACAGTCTGGAGGTAAATCACAAAGCTCACCTGGATTATTAGCGCACTGATTCCCACTTTCTCTGCTGTGTCCTCGGGGGCAGACATTTCCTTTGTTGCTGTGGGAAAAAGGGGGAACTGGAGTCATTTCTGCCTTCAAATAAATGTATGTTATCCTAATAATGTTTCCATCATGCATATTTGTCTTTTTAAAGAAGTGTAATGTTGCTTTGATTTATTAGACAACCACAGATGAATAGTCAAAATGTTTGACGTAGCGCCTTAAATACCACCTGAAGTTTGCAGAGGTGAATTAGGGACGCGTGCAAAGATATATCATGTGTGTTAAATAATAAATGCCTAATGCGTGACGGGCTTTACTTTTTGACTGGCTCATGTTGTGCAGCATCCTGCTCCGAGCTTCGTCCAGCACGTCCTCCAGAAACACCACCTCACCGCTCCGGGTCTTCATGCCTCGCACCAGGCCGAAGGGAACGTGTAGACACCTGCAGACCAGTGTGGAAGGTGTAAAGGTGCTCAAATAAATAGTATTGAAGTAAAAAGTACAACATTTCCCTCTGAAAAGTGGAACAGAGGTATAAAGTAGCATAAAATATATACAAAACATTGTTTGTGAAAGTCTTGTGAGTGAACTCAAAGATATTTTACAATACCACTGACTAAGATAACATACAACAGATTCCATTAAACCGGTTTATATCATGTGTCGCGTTGTGTTCAGGTGCTTTTTCAGCTACCTGTCAGCCCAGGAATGTCCCATAGCGAGCAGGATCTGGAACAACTGGTGGAAGTGACTGGCTTGACTTTTGTCTGTCTTGAAAAGAAAAAGAAACACAGATGCTGACTCAGAACCACTGGTCCAAATATATTTAGTTTAGTGTCACATGAGACAAAGAACATCTGGAAATATTCACAATTTAGAGCCTGGAACTTTGTACTGTTTGTCATTTTTGCTTGAAAAATTACTTAAATGATGAAAATCAATCATTAAATAGCTGGCAATGAATTTTCTGTGGACTGAATAAGCGACTAATCCAGTTCTGTTCCAACTCTATAAATGAGTGCAAAAACTACCAATGCTGAAGATGACTGAGGTTACATCATCACTTCAGACTGCAGCGCTTTTTCATTCATGTTGTCAATAAAAGTGTCTCGTACACGATAAGCCAACCTAACTGCCACATCATGTGTGCACCGGTTTTCTTACCACATAAATCATCTCGTCAAAACTGTATTTCTCTGATCGGTCGATAGCCGCGGCGAGATCTCTGGAATGCAGGAAAACAGCTATTATTGCAACTTCCACTTTTATAAGTCTTGTCAGATGCATAATTTATGTGTAACTCAGCTCTGTTCTCTTATTTCAAAACAAACCACAGGCTTCCCGAACCTTTTTAATGCAAAAACACAAAACTCTTCAACCAATATTTTCAAGATAAATTCCAGCAAATCGTGTTGATATGGTGATAAAGAAGGCGTTTTTGTATTTTTACTCGTACTGACCTGGTGATGTAGAGAGTCGTGCCGTCACTGCGGACCACCGTACAAACGCTGCTCATGTCTCCATCAGGTGAGAGATCCACCACACCCGTTCCTCTCCTGCAAACACAAGTCCATGTCAGATCAGGACTCGACGCTGTCATTACTTTAACAACACATGAATGGCAGCAATAAAAGAGTTGTAAGTTCTCTCTGGCGTGCAAACTCTTGAACAGATGCAAGAACAATCTTATATCACTTTCAAAATAAAGAAATAATTCACACAGTACTGACAAAAACGATGATCACTCATGAAGTCAGGAGACCTCCTGGCCTCCTAACACAGGTTAACTGTCCGTCGAGCCGGTTACTGATTAAAGCTCATCACACAAACTGTCACATACTCAGAGGTTTTCAACAGGCCTTGGCTCTGCAGCTGCTGCACCACCTCCTGGGCTTGATCTTGGTGAAAGGACTCCCCAGAGTAGATATCAAAGTGGATGCCTAACCGCTGAAAAAGATTTGAACTGAGCGTCAAACGCGACAATCATTCGTTACAACGTTTTGTATTTCTGCAGATCCCCGTCACAGGTTCTATGTTTTGGTCTCAGCTGATCGTACCTTGTATATGTGCTGATACTCGTCCACTGTGATCTCCCTGAACTGTTGCCATAACGACACAGCCTCGCTCTCATGCTGCTCCAGCTGTCTAAAGAAGTCTCTGGCTGCCTGCTTCAGATCCTCATTGTGCTCTGCCTCCTTGTTGACCTGAACGTAAACCTAAAACACCAAAACACCGTGGAAATGTCGAGAAAAAGGCCTTAGTCAACACAATTAGTCAACATCACTCATGGATCTGTCGATGGTGGGGCATCAGTTCACCTGGCATGTACACACACACACTTGAACATGCCTGAATAACATGCAGGTACTACAGCTCTCTGTCTTTATCCAAACATAAAATCTCACCTCAAACAAATGCTGTAAAGGATTCTGTTTCAGTTTCTCCTGACATCCAAACTGGCCAAAACCAGCTCCGAGCAAGCCTGAAAACCGAGAGAGGAAGCAAGTTTCATCAAGAAAATTCACTCACAGAGCAGAGTTTAGTGAAACTTTACGAGACCAGAGGAAACCTCTGAGGTTTTGCAGAGCTTCTTAAGAGTAAAATTCAAGCACTTTCAAGGTAGACCAAACCTTGAAGGGCATTGTTTCATTTCAGATATTAAAAAAATAATAATAATTTCCAGACTTTGTCACTTCATTTACTCACCAAACTGCATCCCCCAGTCTCCGAGGTAGTTCATTCGAATAACGTTGTTTCCAAGGGACTGCTTTAGATTAGCGATGAAGTTACCTGAAGATGGAGATTGTATTTTTTAGATCACATTATTTATCAAACAACTAAAATATGAGTTTACACTACAGCCTGACACTTACAGGACAGATACTGATAGTATAGTTGAAAGTTTATCACATGACATATATGTTATGTTGATACAGATATATCTGGCTCCAGTTTACAGTAAACGTTCACATACATTTTAATCGTTGCAATTTATTTTGGCTTTGAGCCTGAACTCACCGATAATTGTAGATCGTAAGTGTCCAGCATGGAATTTTTTGGCAATATTTGGAGAGCTGCAACATGAAAACACATTAATGTCCTCCTCTAAGGGGAAGGCATGGCACATAGTCACATGTCAAACTTACCTATATTCAACTAATGTTGTTCCTCTCTTGAGACGACTGAGAAGTTCACTATTCAACCCAAATTTCTCATCCTGCTCTTTTCCAAACGTCTCCAACATTTTCTTTAAAAAACAGATGCAGTTCAATTAGAATCACAGTAGAAGCAGTCAAGACTGTTCATTTCACCACGGTGGGGGAAAAAAAAAAGAAAGAAAACAAACCTGGACAAGAAGTTGGCGATTCACTTTAAAGTTGATCACTCCACGTCCAGCAGATATGTCTTCCACCACACTGTCCTTCTTCAGCTGAACAATACAGAGAAAACACCAGCAGAATGGATTCATGTAGTTTCTCCTTAGAACATTAGATCTGCCAGATTCCCAAAAACCTCAACGCAAGTTACAAAAAATCTCTTTTATTTCTCTTATATTTATGAAGTAGTAAGCTGATCTTAAGAAACTGTTGGTGTTTGTGGATGGCGAGAAATATTCGATCTGTAGCGTCAATCCAACAACAACAAAAAGCCCCTTGAGGGAACACAAATGGCTTTTTTTTTGCAGATCTAATATTTTTCAACACAAAAAATGACGACTTCCGTGCAGCATGCGTTTAAAAAAACGCCTAGAGGTGAACTGAATGAATGAATGACGTGAAAACAAGCTTGTAAATATGAAACAAAACTACTACGATTGAACATTCATCCAGCTTTAAGATCTGTCGTCGTCTTTCCACATCCTTCCTCCTGGATGGATCTTACCTGAGTGGCCAAGTCCTCTGTCTGCAGCTGAATGTCTCCATCGGACGGTAAAATCTGACTGTCTCTTAAGGTGCTGATGGACAGTTTGAAGTCGGCAGCACTCTGCCTGTGGAGCACAAAGTTCAGGGAGCTTTAACAAACTGGTGAGAGGACAGACAAGACAGCAGAGCTATAAAAATAATAATAATAACAAACACACTTAACTGTTTCTTAAAGACAGGAACAGCTGACACAGCTGGTATGAAGGCGTCCTCAGACTGCTGCAGAGTCTTACTCAACTACAAGACAAGAAAAAAACACACAGATTTTAGCAAGCAGCAGCATGAGGTGAGCTTGCAGAGCATGGACTCTCCTGCCTGCCTCTTGTTTTGACTTCTCCAGGGTCAAAGTGTGCTGCTAGGTGAGCATTAGCATCCTTCCTTCCTTCCTACCTTCTCAGCTATTCGCCTCCTGAAGAAACACGCCATGTTTCTCAAACGTGTGCACGGAATATGACAATAAACTACAGATATATAGATAAATACATTTAAATGGGCTGTTCACATTGGTTCGACATGCCTGCACTGTACTTCCTCCTTTCGCGACGCCACTTCCTCCGTCCGCTAACTACGTCACCGCGTAGAGAAAAGGTTCGCTCGATTGTATCCACCGCCGCTCTCCGATAGAGAGTAACGTCTCTATCCGGTCATTTAATCGATTCAAACCTTAAATATTTTTCCTATAACGTACAATAATCGTGATTAAATAGGCAACCATCAAGGTTACACGTGTAAGAACATCCTTATCTGTTATTTATAAGATGTTTTCAGCCAAACCGCTTCATCGAGACTGCTGCGGGGCGGTTTGATCAAACTTGATGACGTTTCCTTGGCAACGTAGTCCTCAGCTTCTACAGTGGACGGTTATAGGTTGCGTTTTAATGTGTTATTTTATACAGTACAGGTGGATAATCAGTAAGAAAACATACATAATGCTGGTGTTGAAGAGTCTGACAGCTGTGGTAGAGCTCCTTTTTACAGGGTGGGAGTAGCTGATGGAGGCCTCCGCAGTCTCATGCAGGAGGTCAGCTTTCCTGTGTGGAGTCTAGAGGGCAGTCCAGGACAGAGCTGGACCTCTTGACCAACCAGTAGTCCAGTTTGTTGTTGAGATGAACACCCAGGTATCTGTATGCTCCAACCATGTCCACATCATCAACAACCCCCGGGGTGTTCACCTGTTCGTGTGGATGTTCACCTGTGTGGTCTCAGAAATGTGATGATGGCTCTCCTGTTTGTTACTCCAGTGTTTTTCAAACTTTTTCACGCCATGTGCCTCCTCAGGAAATATTCAGCTTTCCACAAACCATCATGACAGATGTTAAAGTACAGTCGACTTTGAATCCTGAACAGAACCGGATCAAGAATCAGAGCTTATTTGGTATTGTTTTCCTGATTTGATGTCTTTTTATGTAAAGTGTCTTTGAGTGTCTTGAAAAGCGCTTCTAAATAAAATATATTATTAAATGGTTACTCCTGATCTTCTCTTCTTTATATTACCTGTTTGGAGCCACAATTCCAGCTTTTTATAACCATTAACTTTAGCTCCTAACTAATCATGAATGTGACTACCGATCAGGCTGAGCAAATCTCTACAACGTGACTCAAGCAGACGTTTGTGTAAACACTTTATTCGTTCACTTTTCTTGAATCAAGCCCCCTTTATACCTACAGCAAATAAAATCGTGAAACTTTAATACAATGAACAAAAGTCAAAGCAAAAAAAAAAAAAAAGACATTTTAAAAAATACAGTGTATACAAATGTAATAGCAGTAATTTGCCAGTACAGTTTAAAACAATGCTGATTGAAAGAAGCCAAGACTCCCGTTCCTGGAGTCCAGACTGGGAGGCGGTCTTGGCTTGTCCACTCGTCAAAAGGTTCAATGCCTTCTTGAAAATGTACATATAGAGAAGCTGCTCTCTGTGGAAGAAAAAAAAATATATCTGACAAAAATAAAAATCAAAAAAGGCCAAGTGTGTGGTGGCAGTCAGCCTTTTGTTTTGTTTAATGAAGGCATCAGAACAAAGCCAAATAAATATTGACACGGCAGTTAATAGGCCACTGGTAGAGTCACAGAGAGTTCTTCAACAGGTTGGCAGCAGGAAGCCCTCCTAACTCTGGCAGACACAGCAAACGTGGATGCCACTAACTGATGCCTGAAGGCAGTGAGTCCACATAGAGGCGATATGGCACAGCTAGGAGAAACTAGACCCACAGAGTCCCTGGAGTAGTTTGCAGCAAATGGTATATTCCTGGATGTCAAGACGGTGAGACTCAGGAAACATCTGTGGAGGACAAACAAGACGACACGAGCATGAGGACACTGTGTAGCTTGTACAGGAGCGTAGGTTGAACCTGCACTCTTAAAGTAAGAATAAATATGTAACCTGAGTTTGTCAGACCAAGGAAGAAAGTCGTTAATCACCAGGCCAAATTTGAATGATTGAAATTAGACAATTTATAAAATCAGGTGTCAAACTCAGGTAAAAACGAGCAGTAGTGTCGGCTGAAGGTGCTGAAATCACGTCCATGCTCAACTGTCAAATACTGTAACACGACCTCAACATTACCAGCCCTCCATGTCTGAACCAGAATCTGATCCGGAGTCAGAGGACACTGACCGACCTGCAAATTAACTTCATTCCTCTCAGTCTGCAGAGTTTTCTTCCTCAACATTGCACTGAAGGTTTTTATGGTGCTACAGTTCTAAGGTGTGAGGAAGTCTTTTCACATATTTCAGCAACCACTTTCCAACATGTTCCGTGTGTTTTGAAAGAAATGGGAATATCCTTAATACTGACTTTAAGTGTAAAATACCTTCAGTTTATCTTCTTACTGAATCAGCAAACTCAACTGACAGAATAAACTTAGATCACCTAATTTCTTCAGCAGACTGTAAAATTTTGAGGCCGCCAGTGATTACTCCTGTACCTGTGACGTGATGATGGTTACGTCTACAGTCTGCTGTGCAGAATGTAAACACCAAACACGTGCATGCATGTGTGACAGGTGACAGACAGGAGAACAGCAAGACCAAATCTAGTCAAACTTCAGTCACGCTCCTCCTTAAAACTCTTCTGTTCTGAAAATGTCAAATAAGCAAATACATCTGGCTTTTTACTGATGTGACAAACCCATGGGCTGGTTTGGTAGAGAGTAATGAGTGCGGGTAATGAGCTACAAGTGTTAATCATAGTTAATATACTTACAACTAGCAGGCTGCTCTCCGAACCTTCGCATCAGCTGATCGTGTGTGAACTTCACGAACGCGTCATATTGCTCTGTTGAAACAAGGAGCATGTATTAGCTCTCGTGTTACAGATTACTCACCACAAATTGTTTTTTCTGCACGATCTGAAAATAAGTCACACCTGCGAGCTTTGTCGTCAGAATCTCGTCGTACTCCTCGCGGATCTTCTCCTCTCGCTCTTTCAGTAGTCTTTCACAGATCATCCCGACCTGTCTGAGGGAGAACAGAGGCTGCTCTTTCCTGGTGGGGGATGCAGCACCCGAGGACGTACCTGTTGGGAGAGTTAAAGTCACACAATTAATACAGGAAAGCATTAACAACACTGAAACTTAATCAGCAACTTGGTTCAGGTTTGTAGAAATCACCTGTGCATGTGATGGAGGCATGCACAGTGCTTTGTCCCTAAGGGTGAATTAATGTCTATACTATCATCAGATGTGCCAAACCAAATTAGGCTCCAGGAGAACGTGGCTACAACAAGGCAACGGCCACTCAGTCTGAATATCACCCTTGTGATCTGAGTTCGGTTAACTGTGATCTCACGCTGCAGATTACATTATCCTTTAAACCCCGAGCTCAAGCCAGCTTCCCGATTAAGACGTAAACTACCTGGTAGAGCCGACCCACTGTGGACGCTCTGCAGGTCGAGAGGACAGCAGCCGTCCGCCTGTTGGAAAGCGCTGTCCAGGTGTCGTCGTTTCTGCAGCCTCTTGTACTCCTGCTTGATGTTGTGGAGAATTTGCTCTGAAACAGACAGTGAAAGTTGACCATTTAACGTGGCCTTGCTGGTGACTTTTTACAGACATTTAAAGAGACAGTATGAATCCTTACAAATAGTATAGTAGTAATAGTAAGTAAATATCCTTCTGCATCCACCTATTAATATAAAATAATTATAAATATTTAAACAAATGTCCCCTGTTATTTACACACTTTAATCCACTAAACATCAAAAAACTGCTACACAGAGTATTCCGAGTTTACTACAGGGCAGTAAACACATCACATGGTTTACCTGTTCAGCACCAGGAAACATAAACAACATGTAGCTGTGGCTCAGGAGGAGGTAAAGCGGGTCGTCCACTAATCAGATGATCGTGGGTTCGATCCCCAGCTCCTCCAGTACAAGTTCTGTCTTTGGGCAAGACACTGAACCCCAAATTGCTCGTCTGCTAAATGACTAAATGTAACTTGGCTAATTGCCTGTGAAGTTTTGTTTAATGCACGCAGACAGACACCGGCACACATTGAGGACCTCACACTTGCTTTGTTGTGCTAAACTTGGAGAATATATTAAAATATAATACTTAGATGGAGGTGTCTAACCTGTGGTGAGTCTGGACGACACTTCCCCGAACGGTGAGGGCTCCATACGCAGATACTTCTGTGGTGAAGAGACCGGAGACATGATCGGAGCGCACCTCCTTCTTTTAGGCGAAGCCGGGTTCATTAGCGGATCAAAATCCAGGCTCCTCTTCAGGGTAGCTCCACAAGCCATCACGCCGAACTCTAAAAACCTAAACTAAAAAAAAAACACCTAAAAATGTGGCAATGTCGCCGACCTGGGCCCAGGTCTGTGCTACTAATGCTAGCTCGTCAGCTAGGTCAAACGGTTCCGGTCTTCAGACAAATACGCACTATCTTCGTCTGTCGTCGCCTTCTGCTGATAAATCTCACAAGATTTAAGTAGCTGAGAATATCCCGAAATAATCTGGATAAACGAATCGATCGAAAATTACGTGTAAAATCAGATGATTACAGATTTTACGGCACTAATTTCCGAGTACTAACTACACAACGGCTCAAACTAGCTTATCTCTTATTCCGCTCTATAGTTGATCAGCTGCGAGCATGCGCAGGAAAACCGTCTCATGCTGGTACTTGTAGTTTTTATTCACCATCGCGCCCATTGTTTTTGTTAGCTTAGGTACTACATTTCCCGAACACCTTGGAAGTGTGCTTTTTTTTAAATTTCTTGGATTTGTTTGCTAACAAACCCCCCCAAACACTTTCTGTTTCACTTAAAACGTTCACGATAAATGTGTAAATGTTATTTATTTATTTTTATTTATTTATTTATTTATTTATTTATTTTACACATAAGTATTTTATTTGTTTGTTTGTTTATTTTTTATTTATTTTCTTGGTCTAGAAGAAAATATATTGGTACCTGAATAAAATAATTTGAAATTAAAAGTTAAAGTTAGCTCTTTTTACAGTTTATTACATAATTTATCCATGTATTTCATATTGTAATATAGTTTGTGAAGCACTTTTATTACTATATTATATTATACTATGGTTTAATTCTAGAGCACTTCACTTCTTACTTTAATTTTAAAATACTTTATGTAGTCATGTTGTTTTCTGTTCTGTATAACTTAAGTTTCAGCTATAGGTGAAGGCTTTAAATAAGACCATCTGGGTTTTCGGCCTCTCCCTGCACTTTACATCATTTGTTATCTTTGTCATTTCTATGTAATTGTAACTGTGCAAATAAAAAAAAAACTAAACTATGTCTGTGGATCCTGTTCAGATTTTAGAAAGGAAATTAAGTTGTTCAAAATATAATTGTAATATGCATATTATATCATATAAACAGTCATTGGACTTCTCGGTGTTTACTGTGGCAACACTCTCTGTTTGGCTTGTAGGTTTTGATTTTCCACAAGTTTGAGACATTTCCCCTCCACCACTTCCCTGTACACAAACCGAAGAGGATGCGTGAGCCACTCTTATTTCAACACTTCCCCAGCGAATAAATATTTTGTATCCATCGTAATATACACTAGACTGTACTGTCTATGTCATTACCCTGCAGTGTCAAGCCGATAAGTCTGTTGGATGGAATGCATTGTTAGTTTAACTAATGGTGGTAAACAGCTACAAACAGTGACATTATGTGCATATGAAGGAGAAGGCAAAGATCTGTGCAGACTGCAGAATCATTGAATGAATGAGAGACAAATAAACTGTATGTTATTAAAATAGAAAGACAGAAGAGAGAGAAGTTCTTAGCTGAACTAGTCAATTACTGGTATATAAAATGTCTTAAAATGTCTTTGTCTCAAAAATAAATTAACATAGTGCCATATTCAACCCTAAATGCAAACTTTCATACATGGTAGAGTAAACCCGCCTGGTGGCTTTTCATAGATTGGAGTGTTTGCTAGATAAATGACCAAAATCCTCTTGGCATCTGTGTGAACAGATGTTGTAATTCTCCAATCCCTCTAAGCCCGGAGATGCAAAGAACAGAGCAGATGTTGCTGTCAGATGATGCCGTGGTAGCAATTTCCTTTCAATTTGTCATTTTCAGGGTTACACGAAGTAACCAGAGTAATACTAACAATGTGTGGAGATGTCCTCTTTCTCCAGTCAGGCGGCCACGATGAAAAGAAATGAAGATCTTCCACAAGGGGGCAGAAAAACATCAGCGATGGCCGATTGGCTCGCTGTCAGCTTGGTATCTGTTTGTCTTGAATCAGTGATTGTTGGATGAACCTCCTGTTTCCCATCCTAATAAAATAATCAGTCAAATAACTGCAGGCGAAAACTGACAACCAGCTGCAACTTTATTCAAAAGTTTGAAAACAGCAATACTAAAAACACTTGACTGATTGTGATTTTTTTAAAGTCATAGGTTCCTCATTATGCCACCACTGTACAGAAGCCACTTGACAGTTGACATTTTGATCTTCAATACTCAATAATACAAGAGGCAGCAAAGCATACTGATAAACAGCTGTCTGGATAACTTTACACCAAGATAAATGTCTACAGAACAAGTGTGCTGTGAGATTTCTAGATTAAAAGTACTACATCACATCTTCTCAGTTTTTCTTTTGTTTGTCGGCATACGCACAGACTTCCACTCAAGTTGCCAGCTGACGAAAAAGACCCTTGTTTCTTTATTTAGATAAGTAAAATTAACAGCAGACATATTTTTATTTAGAGTTACGCCAAAAGTACTTCACTAGGCCTGTGCATGGGTTTCTTTTTATGTCCCCTCCCGCCCCTGAAGTGATACCCCCACTGCAACAGTAGCACTAAAACAACTCACTGCAATGATCAAAAGGCTTGGGATTGGAAATATATCACCAAGTCACAAGGTTATCACACGCACATACAAGGCTGAATCCAGTAAAATCATACATTGGATGAAAGCAGCTATAGTCATAAATCACTTTGTTACAGTAGTGACCAGCACACTGCGTCCAAATTCAGTTTGATGAGTTCAAGCTCTGGCCAAAAGCCTGTTGTTGCTCTTGTTGTCGTTGGCTGTATAGCTGAATGAGTCGATTTGAACATTTTTTTATTTTGCAAGTAAACACTGTACAGTTATTAGGTATACATTTGAACAAAGACACGTTACTCTAAAGGTCTAACAGCTAGCGAGTAAGAAATGGACAACAGGGACGATCGTCACTCTGCCACAGAAAACGCCTTTTCAGGTTTGACATACTCAAAAGCCGTGAATGCATTTACCTCCATCTCTTCGGGAGTTTATTCGTGATGGCGATAAATATTGTTTTCTATCTCAGACCTCTCTCACACTTGCCACTCACTGAGTGTTGTCAGACGAAGTACAAAATTACATATTTAATGGCAATTTTGGAAACAATCAGAGTCATTTGGACTTCTTCTTTTCTTTTTTTTTTTGTCATTTCATGATAGAAATGCTTATATGCAACATGTACACGAAGCCTGTAGAAAGTCAAGGCGCAAAGTCTTCTTTTTTATTTACGGTGCAAGACACATGTTAAAGTCTAAATGAGACAGTTAAACATCTCGAATTAAAAACGTCAGTAGCCCCTTATCCCATAAATGAAGATATATTGTTTTCAAAACCTGAATTCACAGTACAAAAATATAATATGCCTTCACTAACTGGATATCATGAAGTCTATGGTAAACTGCAGACTTACGATAGTCTTTGATAATCCTTTCAAACTGTGAATCCTTCCTATGACCTTGCAATACCGTTTGGCACTTTGGCACGCTATGTACTCACACACCAACATAAAATAATGCAACCACTAAAGCGTCTATGTGAGGATTTAAGTCAATACTTTGAGGAGACTTTTTTTTTCTATCTAAGTTCTGCTTTATGGTGTTGAATGGCATTGTTTGGAGAAGATGACATTTACACAGTTTCCCCCCACGACAGCCAATTAGACGGCCTCTGCAGAAGTTTCAGTTGACACAGACATTGTTACTTTGGCTATTTTCACAGTGGTCTTCACGCAACTCTCTGCAGCCCTGTTGGCAGAAATGTTGGCATTTCTGTTCTGGCAGTCTGACTCCAGGCTATTATCCAACTGCTGGCCACTGCCCCTGCAGGCATGGCAGGAGCTGAGGAAGGCATGCCGCAGGTCCTTGCTCCTCAAGGCGTAGATGATTGGATTGACAGTGGAGTTGAGCAGGCAGAGCATGGTGCAGAAAGCAAATACTGTCTTGATGTCATCATCCATCTTCCAGAAGAGGTCGTAGACCATGATGGCGAGCACTGGGCCCCAGCAGATAACCAGCACCACCAGGATAAGCACCAGGGTTTTGGCCAGACGGATGTCCATGCGTGTCTGCTCAGGGCGTGTGGTCTGCACTTTGGTCCCATCTGCTGAATAAACAACAAGGCTCTTCTGGGAGGTGCGGCTTAGCATTCGCACAGCGTGGTGGTGTGCTTTCCACAGGATGTATATGTAGGCGTAGATAATGAAAAGAACCAGCACGCTGGTCACACCGATCCAGAACAACAGGTAGTTCTCATCAATCAGAGGGAATATATCTGAGCAAACAGAATTGAGACGTTTACAGTTCCAGCCCAGCAGAGGTAGCACTGCGATGACGATAGAGATGGTCCACATCATGCAAAAGGCAATGACAGCCTTGGTCCGTGTCACAATGCGCCTGTAGGCGAGGGGCCGGTGTATAGAGATGTAGCGGTCGATAGCCGTGAGGAAAAGACTCCCCACAGATGCAGTGAACGATGCCGTGACTCCACCCAGCTTGAAGAGGAAAACGTTGGGGCTGTCCTTCCTGTGGAAAACATGAAAGTCCAGAAAGCTGTAGACAAATATGACACTTCCCAGCAGGTCAGCCACAGCCAGACTGCCGATGAAGTGGTAGGACGGCCGGCAGCGGAGGGTGCGGGACTGCAGGATGACGCAGAGCACCACCAGGTTCTCCAACACCGTGAAGGTGCCCAGAGTCAGAGACATCACAGCCACAGCCAGCTGCTGGCTGGGAGTCAGGATCATGAAACACTCCATGTCCATAAAGTTCTCCCCACATTGTATATTGTTAGTCTCATCTCTGAAGGTGCTCCTGTTGCCAAACAAGTCTGTGGCATTGGTGGGGAAGAAGGGGATGCCTTTGAGGATGAGCTCCTCGTCTGGGGGTACTTTGTCTGGGAAGGAGTTGCTGCGGAAAGCAGATAGGGGCTTCTGCAGAGAGAAACCCGCCTTGAAGTCTGCATCATTCAGCGGGTCGTCATAGTTTGCATCGTTGGAGCCCAGATACTGTAAACCAGATGTAATAGTCCGGAAGGTGGTGTCCGCCACACCGTCAAGCACAGATTTCATGGCTCTGTCTGAGGGTAAAACGGCAGTCTAAGACACCTGGACAACCTACGAAAATAATGACAAAGACATGTTGGTTTTGAAAAGTATCTGCAGCAGTGCGAACATTTCAAAATCCAAATATTTTGATGCATTTTATTCCTTGCATAAACCGCACCTGACCTCTGCGAGCTGCTGTACTTAATAAATACTGTATCGCAGCATGCAAATATCAATTTATTCACCACTGAACGTTTACTTTCCGAGTAAAGCTACTCATGGAAACCAGAAACATGAAGCCGCAAATAAAAACGCCTCTCTTGTCTATGAGGTGCAGGAGCATTTACAATTTATTAAGATCTGTACTGCAAAGCAAAAACAGAGCTGATTGTAATTAAAACAACATGCATGATCAATTTTCTTCATTTAGTCTAACAGTAAACAGGTATGAAAAAAGCCAGATGATTGCCATTACATAACTCAAATACATTCAGAATTTGTTATTTTTATATTAGTCTATTTAGAAAGTCGAATAATCTGCAGGTGTGTAGATTTATCGTCAATCTGCTGTAAAAAACAAACAATAAAACGCGCAGATGCGTTCAGGAATCCGCAAAAAAATGAAGAAGTCTTACTTAATGCTTGGACAAACAGCACACACAATTTAAAGTACTAATATAAGCAGTAAAATGATTTAAAAGAAGAAAGGTGCGTCTTTACCTTACATAATTCTTCCAAGTGCGCAGAATCGCCCTTTATCACCGCGCGTTAATCCAAGTCAGAAGTGCATCATCCAACCAACACAGATCTTACATAAAAGGAGAGACAACCAGCGTGTATGGGTTACAACAAAACCACCATGAGAGTCATAATTATTAGTTTCTTTTCTCAAGTTCTACACGAAACATGTAAGTTTTTCAAATATCTGCAGAAGTGCTCCTGGAGTGCGCTCCAGCTTTGTGGATACAGGTCGCTGCTGCTGCTGCTGCTTCTTACTGCTGCTGGCTCCAGCGTCTCTCTCCACTCGTTTTCTCCGAGTCTTCACACTTATGAAGCGTCGCTCCTACAAGCCCTGTCACGTGTTTCCATATAGCTCTCTCTGCCCAACCCATGAAGCTGTCCAAGCTGCGCACCGCACAGGAACAACGGAGACGACTGTGGTGGTGGAGGCTTATAAAAAAAAGAAAGAATCTGATTTTGAATTCCCAAAGAGCCAGTGATCAACACAGCACGAACCACACAAAAAGATAAGCTTTGATTAATCTTATCTCCTCAGTTCATGAGGTAATTTGCAGGCACAAAAAGCTGCATTTCTCTTACGGTAACTTTTAATTGGCACTGAGTAGACAATCAAAGGCAGATAGAGAGGCTCCAGACTTCACTGACAGTCAGTGCACGTTTGTTTATTGCGTGAATAATTAACCAAAACTGAGATTCTCTGAGAACTGAGAGCAGGTTTCATCATTTTGATGTAGATGATGTTGGCTGAGTCATCCTCACATGTATTAGCTCTTCGTTGTATTTACTCATCCAAAACAACTATTTCCAATCAGAATCAGTGCTCATGTCTGGATGAAAATACAAAAGAAATACCAGAGACATATTGAGTATGGCACTCCTCGGGATAGACCAGCTGAACACAATCATATTTCATAGCAAAACCTTTATTTAAATGGCATTTTAAGGGAATCTATACAGAATAAGTACAGTAAAACAGTTATATTTAATGGCAAAACCTTTAACTTGTACGGCATTATGGTATTTTCATGTCAATTAAACAGCAAAACAGCATTTCTCTTGATGAATTTATACAGTAAAATATGGAATAAACAAGAAATCAACAGTACTAATACCCTTTTACCATAATATTAGAAGAAGTCATACCGTATTTATTATGGTAAAACCACAGCTGCGTTTTTTTTTACCGTAAAATGTTTTTATAAAGATCAAGAGTTTCAATCAGATTATGCACCACCAAATGAATGAACACACCAAACCCTACTATGAATCACAATAACAAATGTCGCCTTTGCACAGCCTTAATAAAAAGAAGAGTCAATTCACTGATTATAAATAATCTAATTTCCATTTTTTTTCATTTGACCATACAAATATTCGAATGTAATTTTCTTTTTTTCTGTCCTACACAATGGCAGAATCAGTGGTCCGGGCCAAGAAGGCAGGAGTTGAGTGGCTGCAGTGTGATAGATTAAATCACAATAGAGGCATTAATGTGACATTTTGCAGCCACGGAGCATGAAAACCTTGTGTCACTTGGGGGACCGAAATGAGGCTATCATCATCACAGATAATTATTAATTTCACTCAGGCATGGCTGCTGTCTGAAATGAATTCACAAAATTAGACATTTGCGGTCAGGAAATGACAGAAATGTCTGTTTCATGTGCATTTATTCCACGTTTTTTTGGACACACTGACACTGGCAGTGTGTCAGTGTAAGCAGCTGAGTTGCTCGTAAATCTCAAGCTGATTCTCATCAATCTTTTGGCAAACTGAAAAAGGAACACATTATTTACTGTTTTGATCTGCTGGACTAGATACAGATCAAAGCTGAGCTCCACTCGCCAATTCAAACCTGAGAGCGGCACGAAATAAAAGCCCTCTTCCTCGCTGCTAACTGATTAGCTCTGGCAGAATAACTGGCAGATAAATGCCTTGTTCTTGGAAACATCAAAGGACTGACAGGAGAAAAACACTGGTTCACTTCCTCTACTCGCGGTTTCTCAGATTCTACGGAGGCTTGAGGTAATCATCATCCAGTATCCAGTTTGCCTCTTAAACCCAGGAGGAAAAACATCACCCCCAGATGCACTTTGACTGTCAGAGAGCATCCAACTGTGATGTTCCGCTGCATTCCTGGAGTAATGTTTTGATCATGTGTTGTTTCGTTGTTTATCTTCAGTGTTCAGTACCGACTGCTGACTTTTGTTTCCTACACTTCTGGCAACAGTATCTGCGGAAAAGGTCATGAAGTTGTTTCATGCAATTAGCTTTAGGAAAGGCATTGTCGCGCTAGCCAAACAACCGTGTATCTATGATTGCAACTCCGTCCACAGAGGATGTCTTTTATGAAGAAATCCATATCTCTGCTGTGTCAGGTCCCTTGTAAAACTAAAGGATTATATGAAAGAGACTGACACCAAAGTTTGTTATTTATCATTAAAGTTTTCGATCAATAAAAAATAAACAATGTAGTAATTCCTCTACGTGACATCTGGCTAGTTACCAAACAGGAGTCTACAGGCCCAGTCTGTAGTGCCTGGAGAAGTGGGTAAACTTAATTTATGCTCTATTTTTTAAAGACAAAAACATTTCCTGCCTATTTAACTCACCCAAAATGGGTGTGTAGTGTTCTGCTGTTTGACTTCAGGGTGTAAGGATCAGTGGACGGTTGAGTCCACTGATCCTTGGGGTCCATAAGTCCCCATGTTAAAAACTTCACAGCAGAAATAAACATGTTTACAGCCTGGTACAAAAAACTGTTTTGGTCTCTATTGCTAATTTCCTCGTTCATGACAACTGTACTGAGGGTGAATTTATATACAACTCACCTGTTCAAATTATATTAAGGCCTAAAGTTATGCAGGATTAACAGTGCGGACTCTTTAATTGAAAGGTAGGTGCTTGTTTGAGCATCCAGCCGTCATTCAGTCCGCCTCAAGTCTCAACATAAAGCGTTTTTTGTAGCAGCATATTTTTTTAATGATACATTCACTAAAGCGTGATATTATTTGACAACATACTAAAAAAAACATGCTTTTTTTTATTATTGACAGCTGGCGGCAGCAAAATATGTCTCCATAAGACCGACGTCTCTGAAGACTGGATATCTACGATCCTCCCGTCACGCGCGTGTAACGTTTTATGTCTGTTTAAAAATGCAGGACCTATAAATATACATTACATCTCACAAGCGTGGTGTAGAGTGACGATCTTACTCATAGAAACCTGATATAGAAAACACTGAGTGTTCCAGTAAAAATGTTGAACATGATTAGAATTTCATCAGCTTATTGTTCGGATGCCAGCTACTGAGACTTTGTAATATCCACCACATGGAGCAGTTAGACTTCAGGCAGCCGGGTGGTTTGCCAAACTGACTGGTGTACTGTGACAGTTTTCTCTGACTTGGTTGGCATGCTAACCTGTGAGTGAGCAATGAGTGATATGGCTCAAGCAAAGCTCACGGCCATCTGCGTTTCATTTGTGGTACATAACATTTTGTCCTCCGGTGACTCACTTTAAGTGCATGGATCTGAGATAAAGAGAAAAAAAAAAAAAGTTGGAGGAAGGAAGTCTTTTGTGACCCAGTTGTAATTTGACCAACTGATTGCTATTCAGTGCTAAATGTCAGGCTGCCCATTTTAGGTCCATTTGCACTTGATTGTGCCACTGGAGAAAATTAATATACATAAATAAAAAAGACCTCCAAAATTAGTTTCTGATTGCGTCACCAATATTACACCACCTTAAAATGTCCTGGTTATTTTCAGCGCTTATGTTTATGATGTTCTGTCCTGCTCATATAACATAAAAACATAAACAAAGCACCTCATGTCTGAATACAACACTAATTTGTCTTTATGTGCTCTATATAATTGTCGCCCATTATGATAAAAACACCTATGTTGTGTGTATGAGCTCATACATCTACATTAACGTGTGGTACTGGGTCCCAGTTTGGGTGGTCATATCATATCGGATACTTGATAAAATACCCGTGAAGACTTTAAAGTACATTTCACGGAAAATAATACACCAAATTACAAAAAGTTAATAAGAAGAATCTATCGTAATAACAGCTAATGGAATCCAATCCAGGTGCGCAACAGGTTAAACCCATGAAGTGCTGAGTGCTTCCTTGCCTTTTATGGTTCATATTACAGTGATGCTGCATGAGAGACAGATAGGCGTTCACTCAGGACTCATAATGCATTTTGCACCAGCCTAATATCCTGCGTCTCTCCTGCAGGATGTTCCACATTCAGGGCTTTTTCAGGAAGGTGCTTCGGCTGTCAGAATGCGAGCCAGAATTTCCCAGATCACTCACTGATGCTCACCCTCGTCAGCATGAGAAGCCAACGAAGGTTGAAAAAACAAACCGGGGACTTGGGATTCATGCATTCATCTGATCTTTGTTTCCCTTCGGTATTCCCCTGATCTGAATCTTGAAATGGTTACTCTCCTTGAGAAATATGAGAGATCGGTTTCTCATGCTTTTACTAAATAGGCTAAACCAGCGATTAAGGTTATCACATGGCCTGTGCATGAGTCAACTCCTGTCTCAAAATAGGCCACATGCACTGTAAGCAGATGCTTTTGTCTTTTTGCCAGTAAGCAGTTCAACTAACTCGGAGCTCATTTTTCATGTATGGCACTGTGTGAAATGCTAAGAAAACTATAGAGATGAATGAGCGCGTTGTCTTGCGCCTCCATAAATAGACACGATCCGGCTATAAAGTCTGTTATGTTAATGTCAGAGCTCCAGCTGCATCATTGGTTCACGACAAATTACAGTTCACGCCAGTTTTGTCTTGAACTTTTGCTCAATTATGCTAAACACTGAATAATCATCAGTAATTGTGATGAATAGATTTGATTAGTTTCAAAACAGTAGTTAGGGGTCATCTATCGACAAAATTTCATCTATTGTGGCGGGCAAGAGGCATCACTGCGCCCTGTACACAATCATTGGTAGATGGATGTTTTCATTGTTAGCCCTTCCCCCTTGAAAGCCTCTCTAATTTCAGAAGGACACCACATATTGAAATGCTGTCAGACAAACACCGGGTTTGTTTACGCTTCTATTGATTAGATTCTTTTGTTTTTGAAGATTTTTTTTTTTCATGGACAAATCTGCAACAGCCTTGGTTATAAAACAGCAAGACAGAACATAACAGAAAGTTTGATAGTGCAGATCACTGAAGACTTTCAGGCTTTCTGCCTCTCAGAAATATCTGCCTCTCAAAAGCTGAACCGCTCGTGCTCCCAGCCAATGCATTAAAATTGACTCCCTATCTCTTGCCCCTACAAGGGTAGTGAAACTTCAGGAGTCATGATTGAACCATCTCTGATCACGCGTGGCTCTTGGGATGACTGTTGGCGCACCACTTCAGACTGAAATATCTCAAATTTGACACATATTCATGGTCCCCGGAGGATGAGTCACACTGAGTTTGGCGATTAGCATATTTGTTCACTTATTCTGCAAAATATCTCATCACCCGCAAGACAGACAGGAAAGTTTGTTCATGTTTCCTAGACGACATCATTATGACCTTGGTCTTCCCTTTAATTTTCCTCTATAGTGCTGCCGGTTGGTTGACATTTGTGTTTTTGAGAGAAATATCTCACCATTCAATATATAGCCATGACATTTGGTACAAATATTAATGTTTCCCTCAGGATGAACTGTAATAACTTCAGTAATCCCCTGACCTTTCAGTCGGCACAGTCATCAGGTCAACATTTTAATTAGCTTAATTTAGCAGTTTATGAACAAAAACCTCCAAAAACTAATGACATCCCATCCATAATTAGCAAACGGCATGCAGACACACTAGAGTATGATGCCAACATGCCACTGACACGAGCGTTTTTTGTTTTGTTTTGTTAAATTGTATTGATAGACTCTAGAATACAGTGCATTTCACATTGTCCGTTGTGTTCTCTGTACGGTACGTCCAAAAACAATGTAAGTCATTTCCTTTGTCGTAAAGTGGATGTTGGGAGAGAGGCAATTTATTAGCGAAATAGGAAACAAAATGCACTTCAAGCAGGTAAAAAAAAAAAAAAAATGCAAACCAGCATTTCGTTATCTCCCTGTTCCAGCATAACGTATACGGAAGGCAATAAAGTTGGGACGTCTCACATGGATGAGCACCTCTCTGCTGCTGCGTGTGGACTGATGATACTGCCTCTGCAAGTGTTCTCATTCACGTTATGTGAATCATAAGTCACAACGACTGATGTGGGGGAACACACTGCACACACACACAGAAAAACTTCCATACCTACTTCACTATTATCACATACAGGCCTCCATCAACTATGTATATCCTCTAATCCTAATGAAGGAAGCACGTATGCCATCAAACTGGACTGTCAAGACACAGAAAAAGTGTTTTTAACTGCAAATTTAATGAGAATCATTTATCTTGAGCTGACTTCAACACCAATTTCTAAACCAGTGTGTAAGATTTAGGGAGGTCCGCTAATGTAATATAGCAGAAATTGAATATAATTTGCATAATTATGTTTTCATTAGTGTGAAATCATCTGAACATGATGATCATTATGTTTTGGTTTCCTTATAATGAGATTTTTATATCTACATCTTGCCACGTTTCTACAGTAGCCCAGAATGGACAAACTAAACACTGTAAGTAATATTAGCTGGCTGCTATGTCTTGTGTTGCACTTGCTTGATGTTTGGCTGTTAACAATGTTTTAATCATAACATTCCCTTTAAATTTATTTGCTATATGAGGTATTCCAGATATCCGGTGAGTATCCGGTCATTAATTGTGGATGTGAGGGTTCAATAACGTCGGTAGACATGTTGTCCTCCTGGTTTCACTGCATCGTAATCCTCAACTCGCACCGAAACAGTCTGCATTTCAGTTTGATGACACAGTTCAAAAGAGGATCACCACCTCTGAGTCGGAGTTCGCAATCCTTTCAGAACAAAGAGGCCTGTCCCATCCAGGTGACGGAGGGGGCGGCAGCCACCTTGCAGTCTTCAGAGAGTTTAAAGAAACACGATGAGTCTGACTGCCTGTCATGGAGACTGTGTGTCAGACAGAGCAGCTGGTGAGGATGCCCGCTGGGCACCTCCCGTTTGGATGTGCCCTGGCTAAGACTGACTGGGAGGAGACCTCAAGGCCAACCTGGGACACACTGGAGGACTACGAATCCCGCCTGGACTGGGAATGCCTGAGGCTTCAACTCATTAAATCTTAGTACAGAGAACAAGAGCTGCACCTTTTTTAAATTCTCATTTAGGAGCTGTTTAGTTTATATAAAAGGGACAAACTTCATTAGTAATCGGTGATTCTGGTATTCATTCATCACTATTCTTCCAAACACAGTGAGACACCTGGGAAACTCTGACGCGTTAACAAGCAATAACATTCACGACATCTCCATCTAACACACAGCAGTTTACTTGCAGTCTTACTCAGAGTGAGTTGTGCAGTCCCAGGTGACGATAAATTGAAAGTGAGATTACGATTTGGTCACGACAGACCTTCAGTGGTGAAAAAAACAAAAAGGCTGAATGAAATAATGACCAAATATCTGGAGCCCCCGCCCCCCGAGATATAAAGTGATAATAATATTGATAGTGGCAATATTAAAACCAGCAATCTTTGTTCATATAAAATTACCTCTGAGACTTTTGCTGCAGCATTTTACAAGACTGAAGCAAGCATGAAATAATTCACTTTAATTCAATTTGATCTGTTCAGAGTCACAACAAAGGGGCAAACAACTAAAACCATAAAGATACATCAATAACTTAAAGCAACAGCATGAAAATCAAATGACAGATCATGATGCTACACTGACGTAATCAGGCGAATGTTGTCTCTGTTAATCGCACGTCTGTTCTCACACTGTGTAACTTTGGGCTTGGCACCGACTATTTCACTGATTTTGGTGAAACTGGATCATATTTTATGGAGAACATGTTTTCTGGTCCTCTCTCTGATGTTCTCCGGCTGCTCCGCCTCAACTCTCTGTGATTTACAGAGTTTCCTGATGGACAGTGAAGTAGACGGCTGCCTACTGCAGCTGCTGTTAGCTCAGTTTGTTAGCCGGGCTGCTCGGAGCATACGCTCAGTTAGTGTTTGAACCACTGGGAAGAGGTTTTCAGGCCCGGGGCTGACAGGGGACAAAGCTGGTGTCATGCCAGAATCAGAGCGGGGTAAGGTGGCAACATAACCAGGCTCAGCAGCCTCTATGTATATAATGATAGAGGCTAAAGTATGAAGAGGATATTGAGGACTGCTGAACATCTTTCTGTTGGATTGGTGAGTAACATTAGCTTAAGTTGTTGACTCGCTAGTTTTTCTTCATAACCATACAAATACATGTGTACAGCGAACAAATGCTCTTTACCGTTATGGCCAAATTGATAATTATCAAGATTTATGGTGCAATGATAATGCCTATTCGTACAGTGCCCAAGGAAAACAACCAGAACTACAAAGCGGATTACAAAAAAATGTTAAGACTCATCACTTATTGAGGGAATTACTTGCAAACTTAAAATGGAAATGGGATGTTTATTGGGCAATCAGGAATACAAAAGATTTTATGGTTCCACTGCAGATTCAGAGACTTATTTAGTCTGAGCTGCAGGCCTCTAAATTTACTCCATAAATAATGAAAATATTTGTATCACTGTGAAACTGAAAAATCATACGAATGTGCTTGTTTATCAGCCAAACCGTACACTCTGACCTATTGTATGCACCTACCCGCCTGTCTGTGAAGTGCAAACATCCCATCTCTCCACTGAACTGGCACGACTGCCTTAGATATACTGTTGGCATGACAACAAGTGAGGATTGAAATGACTAGTCACATGACACCGCCAAGGTTGAGCTCAGACAAAGCAGGAGAACATAATCATTTTTTCCACAGGGAAAGACTTCACAACAGCCAGTGTTGCACCAAAATAGGGGCCAATAACAAGATGTTCTGTGCCAATTATCCCAGGGACATCCAGTAGGTGCAACGATGCCTCCTCTGCTGCAAAACAGAGCTGAAGTGGGTGTATACTCCTGCCCAGCACATCGTGATCCGACAAGTGTTACCGAGCCGTGCACAAATGGTGCATTACAGCTCCTTGAGGAGAGGTGAAGAGACAAAGAACAAAAGAAAAAATGAGTAGAAAACGGTAAACATCTGTTGTCTGAACCAAGGCTAAGCTCGGGCGTCATGGCAACCGAGTCCCTTTGAATGAGATGTTGGTGTTGCTGCATCATGAGACTGAATAGCAGGCCTCTGGACAGATATGGTCATGGAGAGCTGATCCCAGCTGGAGTGTGAGCGCCGAGGAGCTGCAGTAATTCACACTAGAGTTCAGCATCCGGCCCTCCTGAGACTCCAGCGTGAAGACCTACAACCTTTACCAACACAGGCCTCATTCTTGAGTCAATAAAAGGTGCTACATTATGCATAGCTTTGTTCAAATGTCAATAATACAGCATGTCCATCACGTTATAGTCTTGTATCAGGATTCTGTAAAATAATATTATTTTAGTTATTATCATAATTATTTAATAAGTTTCATTTACCCAAGAGGAGAACGGTATGCCCATCTGAGGTGTGTTGTTATGTGGAAACAAGGCACATCTGTGAGACGCCACGTCAACGAACGGATCAACAAGTTATGTGAGTTAAAGGTCCAGTGTGCAGAATTTAGTGGCATCAGATGAAGTCACTGTAAACTGCTGGCAGGTCCATCACAGGAGCTCATTTATCCCATCGGAATAAATGGATATCATATCATATCATTTCATATTTGACCTTAAAAAACAACGTTTGGAAAAACAGCAACTATTCGAGTTTAAGAAGAGGTTAACTGCTGCATGCAGAAAGTCGTGATGCATTTATAGCGAAACGGTTACAAACCTTAATAAAGATTTAAATTGTTTTATTATGTGACTCAGATTTAAATGTAACCGCCACGAGTGTGAAATAAAAACAAACATGTTGGCTGGTGTCTTTGTTTATGAATTAATATTTTGGGTGCTTTCGTTTTAACGATGTAATGAATTTCTGAGCTTTTTAATTCAAACTTTAAATTGAACTAAACTCTCATCATTCATCTTGTGCACGTGCATTCAGCACTGCTGTGCCTCGGTAAACACGGACATGTTTGCTGAATGCAGACTCACACTTGAGGTGTGATTCTTGATTTGTCATCGGGTCTTAATATCTAATTAGAAAAGGCAGGTATGTGTGTCTAATCTGCACAGATGAAGCTACTATTTCAACATGACTATGCTTCTCAGTTTCTGATTAATGTCATCTAGAAAACATATTTATTCCCACCGTCTCCCTCTGCACTTCAGCTGCACAGGTGGACACAGTGATTAACAAACCTCTGAAACTTTGGCAGGCATCCTCATGAAACCACTCAACATTTTTGCTTCAATTCTGAAGGTAATTTTTTGCACTCTGGCAGCTTTAAACTGGGTAAGAGGGGGTATTTTACAGAGTTCAGTACCCAAAAATGCACACAGCCTGCAGATGTTTGCCAGCTTTCAGTCGACGGAGCTCTCCGTCGCCGCTGTTTGTGTTTCTCTCTTAAATTTCAGTTTGCCAGCTGTTCGAGCCGAGCTCCAGAACCAGATCTGAGAAAAGAGAGCGAATGCTTGATATGTCAGCTGTTTGGGGTGAGATGCTGGTCTCACTCACAGTTAGTGCTGTGTTTTTTATGTTCTCCTGGCCTCCTCTATATGCAGACTTCGTCACCTTCCCTCCTATTTACTACAGCGTTTTGTCGCTTGAATATAAACAGATGTTTTACTGCACTGAAAAGACTCCTTTAGAGGACACTCCTCTGTTTAAAAGTAAGTGGTGGCTACCAAAACGTGAAACCAATATTTCAGAGCAACAATAGAAAGAAGAGGAAGAAAAAGTAAAGACCATTAGACCAACTAAAAAGCATCGGATGCATCTGTATGATGATGAAAAGGATCAAGCTTTAATGTGAAAACGCAAACTTCAGTAAAGCATAGGCTGATTTTCAAAACAGAGATTAGTATAAATTTTTCATCCACATGAATATTAATATCTGACTTTTCTCTGCTGAAGTGCAGGAGAAATGGAGAAAGGATGGGGAGAAATTTTAATTAGTCGTGCAACTGGGAATACGAAGCAGTCTGTAATGAGACACAATAAAGATGAATCTAAATAAGAATAGAGCAAATGGGCTTCTGAACTTCGTCTACTGCGAAGAAAACTTCAGCTCTGGAGTACTCAGTTACTCAAATTCGCTGATGAACAGTGAACAGCGGGATTTAAAGTAGCAAAGGAGAAGAAAAAAAAACGCATTTCATATGCTGTGTCACGTACGTACAAGCCCCGGCCCACATGGGCTTATGGGACACCAATGCAAGCGGCGAAACATTTATCAAGCAGAAGAACATAACTGAAGTGTAAGCATCCATCCAGAAGAACTAATGAGCAATAAATCTCACCTACACCACATTAAAGACAAAGTACGCTTCAGGGAAACCATTAAATGGGAGCACATGTCAGCAGAACTAGAGATATTTCAACACATTGTTCATCCTTGTTTAGTCGTGGCGTCTGCATTACCCACAGTACGTCTGTGAAGGTTCACAGTCATCTTCAAGAAGGCTTAAATTGTGTTGGCGTTTCTTATCTTGAACGAGAGATGAACAGCCACTCGACAAATGCCTGACACAACACAGGAAGGCCAACTTATCAGGTCTAGACTGAAGTTTTCTTACAGCTTAGGGACAAGAATTAGGAGTGCAGGAGGCTATCTAAGTAAAAGTAGAGAAACCGTCCCTCGCCTCGATCTACGGCCAAGTCCAGTTGCTCCACATTTAACCTTTCTTGAAAAAAACACCCAGAACGCAACTCGACCGGAACCAGAGATTCGGGCGTGTTATGCTAGTAGCCTGGAGTTGCAAGCCTTAATCAGAGAAGGTCTGTTGAGGTCACACCTCCAGATGTTTTCAAACTTTCAGTCTCCAGTCCAGTCCCAACCAACGCTAAAATCACTTAAAGCAATTTATCAGATCTCACTCAGCTCCCTCTGGAGCCACTAAGGACTTCATACAAGTTGTTTCACATGTGCAGTCGTACTCTCCAACACCTGGAAACATACTTTGATGTGTAAAATTGATGGCGTTTCCCCTTTAAATCTGCCCGTTTGTATCGCTGCTGGCAATGCACCTGAAGACGAGCGAAAATTCTGCTTCACATGAAGCTCTGCACTCAAAAAGGACAGTATGTTCATAATTTAGAGTTGCACCAGACATTACAGTGCATTTAAGTACTTAAATGTGATGCGTAACATATGAAAGGAACATGAGGAAAATCTGTGATGACAGCGGATTTGCAGGAGGTGAAAAACTGTGCAGATTAAATGTCCATTTATATGTCGAGGTGTCTGTGTGAATGAGCTTCCTGCATTAGCAGCAGACAGGTTGCCAAGTATGTTTACATCACAGATTTAGGTTGTACAAAATGTACAGATCTGTGTCTGTCGATCATTTTAACACCCAGCCGGGAAACGCTGAACAAAATGTACAGTGCAGAGAAGAATGGCACATTGAAAGGTTCATTTGCGTTACTCTGTTTTCTCTGTTTTCGCACTTTTTATATACAAAAGGCACAAATCCAAGCCGTGCGGTGACATAAAATATAACAGTAAGAAATAAAATAAATGACAGAGATATGCTGCTGAAACCAAAGTTATACACGAAGGGAAGGGAGAATTACAAGAAACCCAAAAGCCTGACACCGTTCACCTTCCCTGCGGCTCACCAAGACGTGGCAAAAATGTCAAATATAAAGAAAGAAAAACATTGAATATGAAGATGTCTCCCAACTTTTGACTGGTGCTGTATGTATAGGAATACAAATGTATGCACAGAGATCAGAAACACGTCACCGATTTGGCTCACTGATGGACCCGCAACACCGAGCCGTGACGGCAGTATGTGTGTGCAAGGAAGGAAACGTTATGCAGCCACAGAGGGTGGGAGGTGTAAAGATGGAGTTTAGGTTGAGCGACGCAGGCGGCTGGTGTGGGAAGCGAGGCTGAGGATGTGAGTGACGGACAAGCTGCAGGAGCCGAGGGACGGTTGTCATCTCCCCCCCTTGTGCTATTTATACAGGATTTGTGCACACACACACGGCGTGTTGTGACAACACAGACTTTTTCGTACTTTTTAAAATAGAAGAGGAGAGGGGTGTTTGACACAATTTACAGAGCTGTGGCTGAGCTGACAAGGAGCGAAAGGGTGCCCGTGTGTCACGTCTGTGAACAGAAAATCAAGAAAAGGGAACCGTAAGAGCCTTAGAGTAACATTATGCAACTAAATAACTTGAAATAAATCATTCCGGTGCCAGGTCGACGTGTAACGAGGTGAATGGTGTCTCTGAAATTCCCACTTTGCACCCCGTGCATCTGTTCCGAAGACGACATTGATGGAAGAAGCAGAAAAGAAAGAAGTAGAGTAAAGAGTAAATCTGGGGCTTGGTGAAAGACAGACGCCGAGCTGGGCTGACTGCTGTGGGTGACCTTGCTTGATGTTTGGCTGTTTTTGATCATAAGTAATGTAATTATAACAAATACAACAAGACAAAGGAGCGAGGAAACTGTCCTAACAGGTGGCCCAATGCTTCAATCGTAGATTTGGGGTTTTAAGTTAGACTAGACGGCAGTCTGAGGTGTTTATCCAAAGCGCTTTCTAACTCAGGAGATAAAGCATCGCACTGTCAATACCTCTTTCTTCTCACTGCATTATTCAGAGCCTTACCAAAAAAACAATCTACATCTACACACGCAGAAGAAGAGAAACAAGCCTCGTGCAGTGTCCTGTCCAAACCTCACATCCTCCCCTCTAACCATTTTCCATTTCCTCTTCTCTTCTCTCAGTACGAGACCTGCAGCTACGACACACCTCATCAACGAAATGATGCACCCACCCCCCGAGCGCGAACCCCATGGGTCGCTCGATCCATCCCTTCACGTGTGGCCCCTTTTTTCATCTCTGTCCAGACGTGCTTTGAACTCTCCGCCTCTCCGCTCGATTTCAATAAGCTGATCAATACGCTGGAAAGTGCATTTAAGGTAATTAGTTGTTTTTCTCGTTTGGGTTTTGTGGCACTTCCCTTTAGTTTGCAACATAAGTTCCTATCTTCACTTCACTTCACTTTCCTAAACACCACGGAAAAATAATAAAATGTCAACCAAGCCCAACGTCCACACATTCACCACACATCATGAATGCTGTTTTTTCTTTAACATACATAAAAACATCTAGAATAGTTAAAACATATCTTCACTTTCAAGAGTTAGACAGCTGCACTTTAATAATTAAGGCCATGTTGTTGTTGTTCTTGTTTTTGCTCCTGGTGTTTCCTCAGATATTTGACTGAACTTCCTCTTGAACATTAATGAAGCTCTAATATCTGAGTTACTTCCACCTTACACCACAAAATAGTACAACGTTTATTCAGTCATTATTATTTCCAAGCACCTCTTGTGCTTTCCTACATATATGCATATATTGTACCGTTTATTAGTTCTTTAAAACATACGTGGGAACTGTATCTGTGACATTGTGACTTCCTGATTGCGGCCCTGCCAGCATGTAACACTAACATTAACACTAACCTGTTCCCTGTTCGCCAACATGTCTGAAATTTTGCAGCATTTACCGTCACACGAGGCCTTTTCTGCTTTTAACCTCCGTGGCTGTGAAATGAGATGCCAAAAACGGCTGCAGTTCCTCAAACCACAAGGCAGCCTTCATTAAAATGTCCAACTGCACAGCAGAAATAAACATGTTTACAGCCCGGTGCAAAAAACAGGTTTGGTCTTTAATCGATCTTGACAGACTAACTTATCGGTTTGGTAAATTAACTTCACCACCTCTGTTAAAGAACTTGGTCACATCATGATTTACGTACACTGCAATCCCAGAATAAGTGTGTGTAAAGAAAGCGTGTGAAACTTTTATGCAGAGTTCACGTTCTGTTACAGATCTGCAATTAAAATTAACTGTCACCATAATATTTTCCCAAACGTTACCCACACAGTTTCCATGTGCAGAGACCGTAGAAAGCACTTTTTTTAAAAAAACAATGAACATGAATATAATCTATGTTTTGCCAAATTGTCCGACATTGATGTTCCTGCTTGGTGAGCATGGTTACAGGTTGTCATCTGTTGTCATCTGGGCGGACACCAAGGAGACAGCGAGGACAGAGGAACTCTTTTGCTGAGACAGATCTCGGATAATAAATGATAACTTTCATTCCTGGAGGATTCTGGTTTAGTTTCTGTCTGCGTCAGGATGAACAACACCGAGCTCAGCGCGCAGTCGGCTCGCCGAGTTCAGGTGAGGTTCGCACCTTTTGTCGTCGTTGGCAACGGAAGGCATGTTGCCGGTTTAGCGGCTGGAACAGACAAAAGGCTTATTGGTAATGAAACCTCGTGACCTAACCTGACAGTGTGCTGCGACAGGTTGAAGTATTTCACAAGAAAGAAAGCAAAGCCTATAAGAAGAGTCAGATTATAGATCTTTACATAATTTATCCCTTTTATCATTCTGTGATCCTCAAGAGCACTTGTAGCTTCTCCCAAATCAGGTGGGATCAAACCATTGATCCATCGTCACACAGTATGCAACTGCTGCCTCATGAAAGCATGACACAGCATTTTGACCTCCCCCAGCTGGAAGCAAAGAAGACTTGAGTGTAATATTCTGTGTGTTTCCTCATCAGAGGGGTTTAGATGTTGTTTTAGGAAGAAGATGTTCTGATACAAGGCGGCATTCATTACTGCCGTCCACCACGGATGCTTCTTTAGTTAAAGGGCACTCTTTGATGTAGCGGGGCGAGCAATATTGCCGGGGAATCCAGCTTCTTAAATCCGTATGAAATAATGCTGTAAGTCAGATCAGAAGCGCTTTGTGTTGCTTCTGCTCAGACGGACAAAGAGCCCGAGCAGCAGTTTCACAAAGGCTTTTCTCTGCTCCCCTCGCTAAAGCTCTCATTTCAAAGCTCTTCACTTAGCTCCATTATATCAATTACGAACACCCCCACATGCTAAAAAATCCTGACTCGATTTTCTGCTCTTGGGTTTCAAAAATGCATAATTACAAATAGCAGCTGGGGTGCCATTTCCAACGTCTATTTTCTTTCCAGCGTCACAGCAGAATAGGCTGCATGTCTGATCTGAAACGGAAACGTCTTCTTTTTTTTTTCTTCTTCTTCTTAATCTGAAAAGGAATTTCTAATATATTGGTACTATTGTGTGGGATTTTTGTGTGTGTGAATCATAGTCTACAATGCATGAAAAAGGACTCATTATTTCTGTTTTCTCTGGCTGCACAAATGACAGATTAAGACAGTGTTTTCATTCACACGTCAATCACCCTGTTTGTGGCTTTCTGAGTGCTGAAACACACACCAGCTACTGTAGCGAACACACTGTGTTGGCTGAATGAAGCCCGGAGTTTCCCCGCTCTAAATGTTTCATCCTTGGCTATCAAATACCTCGCCACTGACACGCAGTCGTGTCATTAGTGCGGCTTGAAGCCGCGAAGAGGCGGAGCTCGCAGGAATCAAGTAGATCCCCGCTGTGACAGCTGTAGAGGCTGAACAGACCCCCAACACTTCTGCTGCTACGTTAAGAGGGTTTTCTATTAAAGCAGCTGAGGTGGAGAGCAGCAGGAGTGGCCCTGTAATTGACTCCAAAATTAAAGTCATATTTTCTAATTAGGAGCAAGCATCAGGCAAAGTCTGTCAGATTTATTTTTGCATTTATGTGTTTCTCATTGTTACAGGACACATGAAATGATCCAAACTGACAATTAACTCAACCCACCGAGCGCAGCCCAAATCTGAATCCTCATCCCTCTGAGCCACAGAGCTCCATTGTCATGTGAAAACTATTAAAAACCCAATCAATGAGCCGCGCTGCTGCACTGGGTGACATGTTACTTCATTACCATGAATATGGGCGCTGTAATTTGTTTCAAGTCAATCCAGCGTGCACCTCATTAGTACATCAAACATGTATTAATCCACCACTAAAAGAAAAAGTCCCCAACAAGTACACAGATACGCATTCAATCCTGCTAAATACGACAGTGCGAGGCTGTTTTAGGAAAGCACGGCTCTACGGACGCCAGAACTGGACGACTTTAAACTTGAGCTCAGTCAAGCAGACTAAAGGACGTGCTTCTTCATGCCCATCAGACTTTGTTGACCTGCTCAGATTAGGTTGTTTTTCAGGTTTATATGCTTCTAAATACGTAAATATGCTATGTAGTTAAAGTGTGTGCAGGTGGATGCAGGTTACCATCAAAAATAGAATAGTCTCGTATTACTACTACTGCTGAAAGCTACAGTGCCCGGCTGTTTAAGGAAAGCACGGCCGTAGGGAAGCAAATGTTGGTCGACTGGTCAGTCCACCGCTAGCTAACTTACTGCTGCTGCACGGCCTGCTGGAAAAGGGAAACAATTTAACTACGTAGCACATTTACTCTACAAAGTCTGAAACGCTCCTGTTGGGTTCGGAAACTGCGTGAAGTTCAGACCAAAACAGAGTCGGATGACCGTGCCCTGTGAGAGCTGGGGTTCACGTCTGTTGAAATCTTTGTAACTAAAATGTCCTTCGATTGCTGTTCCTCATCAGTGAACCGGAGGACAGAAGGTTGGATTTGTCTTTAAATTCCACTTGTTTGAATCTTATGTGACAGGAAAGATGTTTTAAAAGGCAAAGGGCACCTCTAGCATTGACGAACAACCCTATGAAACTCTGTAATATGGTCATTTTGAAGCCATGGGCAGTGAAATAAAAGACCTCTTTCTGTTGTTTTAATGGTCCAGCAGATCGGTGGAGTTACAACATATGAGATAAAACTGGGAATGATTTGACAACGTCTGCCTGCCAAGGGCGTTACTGTGACACCAGTCAGCAGACATTCATAAAAACATCTGTTTCCTCTCACCTTGACCAGCCCGCGAGCTAAATGCATCACACACTTCACGGTTTTCAACCTGATCTGCCAACACTGGGAACAATGACAACACGTGTGACATGATATGACACTCAAGACGAAAAATCCTCTTGACCCACATACGCATTATTAAAGCCCTTAGGCCCGATGTGAGTCATTAGTTTTGCATGTCTCGGTACATTTTGCTACATGTTAATTTTCTCTGGCTTTAGGCACATGCAGGCGATAACGGTGCCGCAGTGATTCTGATAGAAGCCGGGCAGGTTTAAAAGCAAAACAGCAATACGTTAGCTTCGGACGACAACGCATTTGTATAAAAAAAATCAACAAAAGCAATTTAAAGCTCCTCTACATTTTGTTCTAAGTGATTACCAGCAGAAGCGTCACATAAACAAATGTCAGCTTTGTCTTTGCACATCAGGAGTCAGGATAATTTCCTTATGACATACGAGACAATCCCTCTTTGAGCTATTGACAGTGATGTCTGTGGAGTACGGCCCAGTATGATTAAGAATAACATCCATAATAGATGTCAAGTGCCATCATTCAATACCGGTGCAGGAGGGAGTGCATCCTTTGTGGAAGATAAATGCCTGTTCTCACATTATGTAACTTTGTGCTCTGGACCTAAAAAAAGTAGGTAACTCTTTACAACACTAATCACACTCCACAAATAATTTGACCGATTTTAGTAAAACTGGATCATATTTTATGGAGAAAATGTTTTCTGGTTTCTTCTCTTGTGTCCTCCGGCTGCTCCACCTCAACTCTCTGTGATTTACAGATGGACAGTGAAGTAAACTGCTGCCAACTGTAGCTGCTGTTAGCTCAGTTTGTGAGCTCAGATCACCAGGGGGAGTGTTAGTGTTTGTACCAGAGGAGTTTTGGAACACCGGGAAGAAGAAGAGATTTTCAGGTGAATGCTGGCAGGGATTGGTGTCGTGCCAGAACAGGAGCTGGGCAATGTAAGCAGGCTCAGCAGCCTCTAAGACATAATGACAGTGGGGGATGTTGGCAGAGGAAGCTAGGACGAGAAAATAAGAAGGTGACCAAGAAAGACAACAGACAAGAGTAAATCTGGGACTGACTTTTAGTCTGAAAGACAGACGGTGAGCTGAGCTTCTTGCTGTCTTTTTGCTTCTATTTGAGATTTTACGGTAAATCTGAGCTGCCTACAAACATTTTTGTGGATTTCGCCTTGAGTGTTATGTAATGGGAGACCTACTTTGTATGACAGTAAATCAAAGTAATTAGCAGTGACTCAATGCTGTGACAAAATGGAAGTATCATTCCCGTCACCATAAATGGCTGTTTTATTGAAACATTAGCGATTTATTGGTCATTTGGCGACTAGGCTCTTTGGCTGCTAAGTCACTGATGCTAAAGAAAAAAACTCATATGACAATTAGTCTTGCAGAGCCAGACAAATATTCAATATGACTGCTTTAATCTGCTTTTTTATTGCGCATCAGTGCAGTGATTCAGACGGATCTGAATCAGCCAGTTGGTGAATGGATTGCGGTTCTATGGGCAGCGTCATTTGTTCATTAAAAGGGGCATAAAGGGAGACAAAGACCAAAGGTGAAATGAGTGTTGAGAGCAGTAGAGACATATCAATAATGTAAAGGTATTTCATGAGGAGTTTGTCTCGGGTCAGCAGTAAGAGCTGCTTTACAAGGAGCGCCGAAGTCCAAAATGACTTCACAGATTCTCCATCTTTCTTTTGTATCATTAAGATGGCAGCCTTGTTCGAGGAGCCCTTTGTTGAGTCCATTTCCTTTACAGCTCCTCATTGGACACACTTCAACACTCACCACACCTCACTGTGTCTATTTCCCTGAACATAATGAGGTGCGGCGAGATGAGAGCGCACCTTCTGGCGTCTCTGCAGTGAAACTTCATCAAGGAAAAAAGTAAAGTTTATGGATATGCCCATTGAGCTCGTGCTCCATCATTTCCATACACATCAGCAGCAGCAGGAGCAGCAAACAGTCCTGCAGCTATACCACATGAAAAATTACTTTTGTGACAAAAGCTGCCCCCTCCTTCCTGGCTCGCACCAAATCCAATTTACTCGTCTCCAAGCCACTCCGCCGCCTCCTTGAGTATGATAATCTGTAGATCTGCGAGAGCCAAGGATGGATTCTAGAGATCGTGTTTTAGTGTAATAATACAGAGTAACACAGAGGAAAATATGAGTGCATCATCTACAAAACAAGGATCTGTTTCCAAGAGGACAACACACTTTATGTGATGAAATGCAGCATCTGTATAGTAATGCGTGAGGTGAAACGGAGGCCCTCGAACCCTTTTACCCACATTCCTGGTGAATCAGAGGTCTGTCAAAATATACACCTCATGCAGACTTTCTGTAGACTTGTGAGAGACACAAGAATATTTATAATTGGCAGCAATGTGAACATGAACTCAAAGGCAGTCCAATGTAACATACATTTATTTTTGAAGGTCCTTTTTGACCCAACGGGCACGAACGCTCTCCCTCTCTCGCGTCTGTTCTAGTTTCATATTTGTTAACGTATGAATATATTTATATATACGTATCAAATGTTACATAATTTAGAGCACATAAACCATGAAAATGACCAAATCTGAGCAAGTTATCAAGTCTAGCTGGCAAAACGCTGCTAGTGGGGGACAAAAGATGAACGCGATCAGCTTCTGCCTCAGGACAGAGCACTTCCTCGAGTCTAACATTTAAGATTTTTTCCTTTTTGACTTTTTGAGTTATGTAGATCAGATGAACGTAATAGAAAAACCCTGCAAAATACTGTTGTTTTTGACCAGTTTGAGATTGATCTCTGTCTTAAGGATTGAACTGACAGCCGCAAACTGAAGAAAAAAAGGATGGAAAAGACGCCAACACCGAGATTTTCTGAGCATGGAAGGATATTCTTTGCTCTGAACTGATTCAATAAAAAAAAAACTCCAAGGTTTGTCTGGATGGAAATGTTCAGACTTTCCAAACACCGCCTGCAAATTACATTTATTTTAAAAATTAATTCTCAAAGGGGCTTCAACAGCACCGAACGCTCTGTGACAACACAGACGACGGCGAGCTCAACAGAAGTCTCAATTTGGAGAACAGAAAATGAAAGCTTGTCAGTCAGGTGCGTGAAGGCGGCGGAATAACAAACGAGCCCTGACAAATTGAAAACAAACACTCAGGAGAAATGTTTGCTGCGGGGCATCAACGCCAGCCTGGTTAATGTTGTATGGTCACCATAGCGATGACACCCAGGAGGAGCATCAGCGCCACGTTGATTACCGCGGGCAACGGATCCACAGAAGCAAAGGAAGAAGATTCAAGGCTCAGGGACCGCTCGACTCTCGGGCTGCAGACCCAAACCTCTTATTGATCATGAACAGACAGATATGGGCTTTACATCAAAGTGCAGCATCACCAGTCAGAGCTGATATTCTCTGCAGGGCAACTACTGAACTTAGCACTGACTGAAATAGTGTGAGTCTGAGAAAAACTTGTAGTTTAAGGTAAAGTATGTCCAACTTAACAGTGAACATTTAGCTACGAGTATCACATGACTTGACAGGTGTTATAATGGCCGTTACATTCACAGAGATAAAGGTGCAACAAAGATGAGCATGTGTAACACACTCACCCATTTTGCTACATACTGCCATTGCAAAGTGAATACACAGTTAGCTGATAACACAGCTCCATCAGTCACCGTCAGTAATCAATACACAACCATTAATCAAGCCAATTACTAACAGCAGTCAATGTCAGGCAGCCTCATTAGACTTAGTGGTTACCTAGTGTTTCTTTCAAAAATAAACATATTAGCAGTTTGAATTAAACCGAAGCTCCCTGCAGCTGCACCGGATTAGAAATATGACATTCATTACGTGTCCGTAAAGACTCTGAAAACACAAGATAAAAGACGTCATATGTCAACATAATCCATAGATGATAAACTGCAACCATCTCATAATATTAAACATTTTATCAGAGCGTCACATCACTCAGCCGACAGATGATCCACGTCTTTGCCGATATTTAGATGCCGATGCAGAGGGAGGACCTGCCGAGATGGCGATGGGCAGAACCAACACACTCGTCACGGACACGACGTCCGTGTCAGCGGTCCAAGCGCACGTTATTCGTATTTGTACGGTTCACTTTGTGATTATTAAACTTTCCAGAGTTGTGAAGTCTTGTCTCATATTATTTTATGGATCATGGATCTGTTACTCAAACCAGACTTCCTGGATCGTATTTCATCGACACACCGGCACCATGAAGTAGATTCGATCTCCAAACAGTTTGTAACACAGGCTGTCTCTTATAAATGTTCTTTAAACTATTGTACAGTTGTACTTTCCATGTCTACTGAACAGACTTTGAGGTGTAAAAATTCAGTGGATTTTTCCTTTAAGCTGATCTGTAGAAAGGGTGGTGGTCGCCACTTTTCTCCGCTCGCGTCATTTACTCAGCAGCGGCTCTATTAAACCTCCGGTGACTGGTTGCGGAGGGACATGGAAATAAGCAGCAACAATTGCCTGCATTTACACTGAAAAGGTCAGGCCATTTTTTATTGAATTTCCCCCCCTTCTTTTTCCAAACATGTCTCGAGCGACTATCACGCGCGGCGGTGCTCCTTCGGGACACCAACGTTTTCTGTAATCAACATAAAATCACTTTACCGATAAGTTTCCTGCAGTTCCACCAAGTTTGTAAAAAGTCAGTGATTTTCTCTCCCCGCTGGCTACTGACAGGTGGAAACCCAGAAAATGAAAGAATGAGCGCGATGCATGCTTTTTCTTTACTCCATTACCTTCAGTGCAGTGGAGACACGTTCACACAGTGGATGTAATTCTCTAAATCTTTGACGTGAACCAAACTGTTGGTTTTAGCTGCATTTGCAGAGATCATTAATATGTTGTTGTGTACAGTCCTTGAACAACGAGGGTTGGTTTGTTTAAGTCCAGATGGTAATCCTAGATTTCCTAAACTCGAGATTTGTACAGGTTTCTGCACGAGAGAAGCTCATCCATCCATCCGCGGTTGGGTGGTGGTGGCATTAAGTTTAGCGGGGCACTCCAGACGTCCCTCTTCCCAGCAACACATTCCAGCTCATCCTGAGGTGTACCCAGGCTAGATGGGCTATAAAGTTCCTCCAACGGGTTCTGGGTCTGCCATGTGGTCTCTCCAAAGGAAGATGTCCTGAACCACATCAGTAGCAGCTCTTCTCCAAGCTCCTAACCCTTTATTTGAGCCTGAGCCCGACCACCAAGCGGAGGAAGTTCATTTCAGCCGCGATCCCATTCTCATTCCCAACACGGAGCGAGCGTTACACCATTTTCCAGCAGAGGACAGGACCATGACCCGAGTTGTGCTCTCGTTCCTCTCCCTGTAAACCGTTAAAGTGCTTTTGATAAGTAATCTTGAACACGGGGGTGTTTCGGCAATCAAACATGACCCGGGGAAACTAGTTAACCAGAATGTCAGCTGTACTTTGCTGTTAGCCTGGGAGTCGTAGTCGCTAACAGTAAATTTGTGATACATTAATGTGCTTTTGGCAACTGAGCTTGGTGTGAATTTAACCGTAAAATGTGACTTTATATATTCAGCCACTTAAATATAAAGGTTTGATCGTAACTGCACCCTTACCCTGCACCCGTAACTCCACATATTTAATTTAACTTGTCACTTTGCTGTTAAAGGTTCTGCTGTTCCACCGTCATTTCAGTTGCATGGGCGTCTTTAGAAACGCAACAGCAGGGTTTAAGTGCAGTTTCTGTCCTGCAGACTCTGAAGAGAAATTACATCTGAGCTGGGGGATCGGAGTCTGCATTAACATGACGATCGCAGCCTCGCTGTGCTCCTGTTACAAATGATGCCAGCAGAATGGGCTCTCTGCCTTCACCAACAACCACCTCCTGATTGCTACTTCTGAGAGGGACAGAGGACGAGCTCTGCAGCTTTGTTGCCATCCTCTCCCCAGATATGAGTCATTTGTTGCCACATGGCATCACGCCTGAGAAGAGTTTATGAGGAGGAGAATCTGTGATAATAGATTTGTGGCGCCATGCCTTCCTGACTCCGGGAGCTGAAAAATGTATGCAATTAAATTTCTAATTTCTGCGGGGTAATCAGGTCAGATCTGTCTGACTTCATTATCAAGAGCAGAGCTTGTTATTAAAATCAATCAGACGAAGATTTGACTCACAATCGTAACTCTGGAGCTCTTTTCTGGGAATAGAGTAGCGGCTCTGATTCAGTCATAGAAGTTAAACAGGGTACAGATATTCAGGATAACAGCACGACCTCGGGTGCGATATTGCTTATATACAACAGTGGTACGGGCTCCATTTGATTGATGATTTCTCTGTTTGTTTAATCATTTTTTGGCTCTGCTAACAAATGCAACTGGGACCGCATGGTTATCAAGCAACATATAAACATTTCCTGAGCACGAGCTTTGTGTAAATGTTACCACGCCATCAAACACTGAGGAATCCAGCTCTCATGATGACGACCCAGGAATGTAAGGCCCAGGACCCAGGGAGGCTTCTTCGCACCACATACGAAGAAGTCTCATGAGTCCAAATTTGAGATTTTTGGTCCAAACCGGTCCTTGTGAAATCTAGATAACGTGAACGGATGGTATCTGCATGTGTGGTTCCCACGTGAAGCATGGAGGACGAGGTGTGATGGCGTGGAGGTGCTGCTGGGGATTTATTCAAAATTCAAGGCACACTTAACCAACAGAGCTGCCGTAACATTCTGCACCAAGAACCTGTTTGCCGCTTAGTGAGACCACCACTTGTTTTTCTGGACAATGACCTCGAACACACCTCCAGGCTGTGTACGCAATATCTGACCAAGAAGGAGAGTGATGGAGAACAAAAACAAAGAATGAGAAGGTGTGTCCAAACTTCTGACAGGTACCGTAGGTGAAAGAAGATGAAGAAACGTGTCTGACCTCATGTAAAATGATCATTAATATCCAAGGTGATAATAAAAAGGAAGGGCACATAAAAATACTGTATGTTATCTCACGCTGAAAGCTTTGCACCTCTGATCGCAGAGATGGAGAGAATCCCCTAAATGCATTATTCAGACTGCAGACAATATTGAGATGATAATGACCTGCAAGTCGTCTCTGCTGCTTTAATATCGCTGCGGAGCTCCGTCGGGTTTAGCCTCCCAACACCTGAGTCAAAGACTGAGTGAGCCTCATAATCTGTGCTGCACCACCTGTGCTCATGCAGAGTGTGTTTACATTTTTCACATCCATACAGTCAAAAGAGCTCCCCCCGCGCCTCCTCCACTCGGGGGAACAAACACACCCAGAGAGAAAACACATTACTGATGTTCCCGGAGCTACCTTTTCATGCGTTTGTGTGTATTCATCTTCACGAGGAGACTGATGCAGAATCCCCTGCAAAGAGAGGACATCTCGCCCAAAGGGGTTTGGGAATAAAACAAGTTTCGTGGGTTAATATTAAATCAGTCTGAGCTATTTTCTCAGACGGAGGATGAATTTAAGTGAATGGATTTTAAGAAAAACAGGTATGAATGTGTCGGCTGTTTGCCGATCCTGCACGTGCTGCGTGAGAGTGGCGATGTCTCGGGCAGCGGCAGCGGCAGCAGCAGCAGCAACCTCACGACACAAAGGTGAGCGAGGCTTTGATGAGAATCAGCCAGCTTTCATGTGCAGCCAGAGGGGAAGACAGCCCTGGGAGTACAGCTCATCTATCTCTGCTATAAGGAGAACAGTCGCCTCGGGCGCCAACAGACAGCAACTCAAAACACACACACACACACACTCACAGGCCTGATTTGTTACACCCTTGTGCGATATACTCGACTGACTTATATTTCCTCCTAACATCTCATCTAAATTCTCCACAGTGCATGACTAACCACTGCTGTCACCCTAATCTTAAAATAAGAATAAATTCTGACTCTGAGGTTTAAAAATAAGTTTAAAAATCGTGCTTTTGTGTTTGTTTGAAATGTTTCAGAGAGACTGAAACAGAAGCGTTCTCCGGACGTCGAATCATTTCTGTCGTCGTCATCCGCTTTTGGTCAGGAGAGATTATCCTTCATGAAAGACAACAATTTAGACATTATTTTACTCCGATTGCACACAAGAACTTCACTGCATCAGCTCTTCTCACCAATATTCTGCATGTGAAAGCTGCAGAGTAAATCCTTCGCCACAAACACTACAGTGGGTGATAAACAGTGCAGATGGGCAACACTCCTAGCAACAGGCAACAACGTGGGCAACAGGATAGAAGAAGAAAAAAATTCAAATGTTCCCTGGCAACAAGAATTTCCAGCGGGATTTAACATAAAGGAGCATGTTTGAAAAATCTGAGGGGAAATCGGCGTCATTTTCCGGCCCTGCACGGGGAGGTCAGAGGTCAGCGACAGGATGGAGGTTTCTGACAGCTGCTGGAAAGTGTTGCTAGAGACGACGGCCTACATCTTTGAGCACAGACTTCCTCCCATCTTAAGATGATGGACTTAGTGTTTTTTTATCCAGATTTCTCTCAGGAGCTGTAGATGAATATGGTTGTCTGGAGGCCGATGGATCTCAGCACCGGAGAGTTTACTCACACTACACTGCCAGCCAGAACCTCGACTTTGAGCAGCCTCATGCTGAATGTTAGTTAGTTAGATTAGTTAGTTCCTTCTCCACAATGTTGAGAGAGAAAAGCAGCATTACTTTGTGTAAAGTTTTACATCACTGTAGGACATGGCAGACCGCAGCCATGTGGGAAGTAATCAAACCACAACATCGGGAACCATCTGTTTGTCAAATTTCAACCAATCGGAGTTGTCAAGTTACTCTTACGAAGCGATGCTGTTCTCCATCGCTGTTTTCAAGCAGTCACTTCCAGATACCCAACGTTAAAGCCATGGACCGTATACAGCATGGACGTTGTTATCTGTGACGTCACACACAGGCTTCTGAAGAGCCGTCTGAAGCTGCCATCCTGGCAGTCCTGCATCCATCCATCTAAAATCGGCAAAGACGCCTACCTGTCAATCAAAGCGACCGTGCTCCTAATCCTGCACAACTTTAAGCCTTAATATAACCCGAACAGGTGAGTTGTATATAAATTCACCCTCAGTACAGTTGTCATAAACGGTGAAATTAGCTATAGAGACCAAAACTGTTTTTTGTACCAGGCTGTAAACATGTTTATTTCTGCTGTGAAGTTTTTAACATGGGGACTTATGGAGACTGACTCACCTGCCGTACTGGTTTCAGATGGTTTGTGCTCACTGACTGTCATTCCCACCACTGAAGATACCAATCAGAACTTTGTCGGCGGGGCCTTTCTACACACTTGTTGAAACAGACAGTCAATAACACCTTTTTAAATATCCATTTTTTGGATCAATGTGAACATCATTAAGTCAACCGACTTCAGCCACAGATGTGAGTGACTCATGATGAAACATTGTCCCGTTTCTATGGGAGCCGTCTGTCAGGATGTAAATCCTCCTTTCAAAGAGGTCACTGAATAGCTCAATCAGTAGCTCTCCCATCCGTCGTCTCAATCTGATTTATTTATTGAACAGAGCTCCAATCACCGTCTTCGAAACAGAGAGCAGCGCCGAAGCTGCTCTTTATGTCGGCCCGTGTCGATGGGTCACCCATCTTGTAGCTCGATTTCACCATTTGCTCTGCTTTGTTGCGACTGTGTAATCATGTTGTCACCCCCTCGCCCACCCGCGCGGCCTTTAAAACAAAAGTCCACACAGATGGGCTCGGACAGAATCCTCCCTAACAGAGCCGATACGCTGATGTTTGGTGACTGGATGAAAATATTTATAGCGTGCGGCTCGGTGTCGGCCTAAATGTTTCTGTTTTTTCCTGATTGAAATCAGACAGCAGGCCGAGCGTTCAGCAGGTTTACTCTTCCTTCAATACAAATCAGTAACTTGATGACAAAACATAAACAAGGTCTTCATTGTCAGCTGTTAACTGGAGCCATAACAAAGTCCCCGTTCATAAATACCAATCAGCTCAGACTTTAAAAAAGATAAATAAGAAAAAAAAAAAACAACAAAAACAAAAACAAAAAATAATCTAAGCATCAGGATTTTCATTTTAATAAGAACACCAGCAATTAAAGCTACAAAGAAGTCTACAAGGTAAATTAATGAGGCTGTCGATTCGAGCTTTCTTAGTCCTTACATGTATGGGCTGATAAAGCAAATGTGCCGAGGGTAAGAAAGCCTTGAAATGTCTGTTGTTGTCTGTCGATGTGGCTGGTGGTGTAGATGTACAGTGTGACTGTAGAGAAGCAGTCCAGCTGTGTAAGGGGGGCTACGGGATGGCCCGGTTGGGTCTCTTTGGAGGGGGAGGGGGCATTAGCTCAGAGTCTGGGTCCGGCGGGTGTTTCCGGTTCTGGGCTTGGACTGCCTGAGCGCAGCGGTCCACGTACTCCAAGAGGATTTCCTTAGTGACGGGCTCCTGGATGCTTTTACACACAGCTGGACAACAAACACACACACACACAGAGGAGGAAGGAAGTGAGTACAGAGATGGTGACAGCGGCGTGGATGACAGCGAATTTAGTTTGTTTTAACACAAGGGGGGGAAAAAAACACAAATAAATACATCGCCTGCAGATGTGTCGCACATTTCCAACGAGGAACGAGGAAACCAGATCCAGATCTCAGCCGATCAGCACATTCGTGGCCACGCCATGATCCCAACAACGCGCAGAGCATGTTCCACTTTCAAAGCGTAATCAGCCCGAGGAGAAACGCGCCGCTATCCGTCTAGATTTTTAGATAAAAGGTGCTTTTTGCCGTCTGAGCGCCAGCCCGAGGACGCCAAGCTCAATAATTCAGGACTATCTTCTCCGTCTTCTTCTATCAATTCGATTCATGCTTTAAATGCATTTTCTCCGGCTTGTGCTTCTTGTTTTTATTGCTTCAATTTGTACTTTGGTGTGCCTCCTTGATACGGCACTGTAAAGTCAGCATTTAGATCAAGTGCTACACAAACGACGTTTACGACCGCGCTAAGATACGACGCTCGTATTCCTCGCCCTTTGTTTGTTGACACCTGAACAGATGAAGAAATGTCCACCGCAGAACAAACAAAGCGTTTTATCTGCTGAGTCAAATGTTCTTGCACTTGCTGCTTCTTCTTCTTCTCTTCTGTTTGCGGTTTGTGAACGTGGAGAAACAGTGCACAGCATGAACAACATGTCTCAGTTATTCTATGCGTCTTCACAAAGTGTTAGGCTTTTTAAAGGTCCAGTGTGTAAGATTTCGGAGGATCTGCTGCCAGATTAGACAGTTCATTAGCATACAATCACCTGCCCTCAGGGCTAAGGATGGATTCTGCAGCCTCGCTGCTCGTTAACACTAAACGCTACATACTGGACCTTTAACACATTTTATTGGCTTGAGTTTTATAAATCAAGTTTAATATTTTTTAAGGATCCACACAGGAACTCTGTAACAGTAACCTTTAAAAGACTTGAGCTATCGGCTGCTTTAGAGCTCTGGAGGCTTCAGCTGCGTTTTGGTGGTATTTTGAAATCAGGGTTAATTTTTTTTTGGTTTGCTGCTCGGGGCAGTGGAACAGACTGTAAACATTTTATCACCTCGTGAAGTTTTCATGTTGGACAGCAGAAAGAACGCTCTGTCTAGTTTTAGCTCTGTCGCTGATGAGTGCACTTTCACACCAGAGCAGTTTGGTCCGCTTTAAATGGACCAGAGTTCATTTCCCCTGTTGGTCCGCTTCATTTGGGCAGGAGTGAAAGTTCATCTGAACTCTGGTCCGCCGGAAAATGTGAGTCTCGGTTCCTTTGCAAGTGAACCCTGGTGCGGTTCACTTGCAGCTCGTCGTCTCTGTAACCACACGTCTTTTTTGGTACTGCTGCATTCGTCTCATGTACAAAGCAGCATGCTGGACCTCGCCTGCTGCTCATACTGGGCAGCTTCTTGTGAAAAACCAATTAGGTTTGAAGACCAAAGTAAAAAAGACTGCATAAATTTGGTGTTGCTCCATTGTCTGTTTTTATTTACGGCCCTGGCCAATCGATGAGCCCGGTTTTCTTCTCCCTCTTACTCTTTGTCTTCCTGGTCAGCGCCCGAAAGCTGCTCTAACTGCATGACGCAGTCCAGGCGGTGTGAAATTTTTTGGCATTTCCTGCCCAAATAAACGAGTCCCCCGGACTATCCAGGTGTGAAAGCGCGATGCGGGACAGTGGGTTCTCTTATAGATATGTAGCTCAGTCCATGCAGACTTAGCTGGGGAACCAGAGGCTGGCCGGAGGCAGGTTTGAGTCCAGCTTGGTAGGGAGTGTGGACTGCTAACTGGACAGGTGCCAGATCACCTCCTGTGCCCTTGAGCAAGGTGCAGAACCCCCTCACTAAAACCTCTTGTTCCATAATCGCTGAAAAGAGCACTGACTGTGCATTCACCGCAGACAGATGATCTAGAAATCAAAGCGGCTGATGTCAAATATCGATGAAATGAGCCATTAATCTGAGGCGGACTCGCGATTCACTCAGACAAAGACGGGGGAGACAGTGAGATATTAATAAAACCGATAAATTGGACAGTGACGGACGGCGTCTCACCCATCGCCGTGTCGTAGGAGTTGGGGAAACTCTTGTCCACCCTCTGCCTCATGAACTTCCAGCTGTTGTTGGCGAAGGTGCACTCGATGATCTTGTTGTCGTACTGCTTCAGCTCTTTACTGGCCTGCGAGGACAAAAGATGAAAGGAGTTATTTTCTTCTGCAGCCGCCACTGTGAGAAAATTACAAAGCCTCTGATGTGTTTTGCCACATTTAGAGGCAGTAATGGTCTGATGTGCTCGTGTTTTAGAAGTCACAGTCCCGTCATTACCGCAGCTCTCTGCTGCATTTATAAATACTAATAGCCCACAATGACTGGCATGTGTATCTGCAGTTCGTTTTCAAACGTGATATGAATATGCTGCAAATTATCATCTCCACTTCTGCCGTCATTACTTGCCATTGGATTTTTAGCAGCAGCTAGAAGGTAAAATGAAGCTTCAGGCAGTGTTAGAGGGCAACGTTTAAATGTATTAAATGGATCCACAAAGTGGAAGCAGTGACCGCGGTGTTAAAATCCCAACAAATGTGCAGCTAAACATGATGAATTATATTGATTCACGCAGCAGTAGACCCCGTTTAGCACGTTTTTATACTGTTAATCTGTGTTTTCAACGCCATTAACCTTCGAGGAGGAATTAAAAATCAAGTGAGGTGATGAGTCAGCTGTCGAGAGCCTTACTAAGGGTGCACTCGGACAGGATGAGGGAATGCGGCCAGTTGCCGCAGGGTTGTCCGGTGCTCAGTGTGACCACAACCTTGCTAAAAATCAATTTAAACTTCTTTGTGTGTGTATTTCGCAGCGCAACTTTTGAGTCAGACTCAAGAAGCTGGTTCATGAAAGTCAGAACACACACGCAGGTAGAGTATCAGAGTTCAGTCCATGAATGCACCTGGATAGTCTCAGTTTCAGAGACATTTCAGGCCGACCGTGGAGGTTTGATCGATCTGATTGACGGACGCAGCGTGATGTTGGGCTGCGCTTTTTGGCGGACCGACCACCACGGCGCCAGATCCTGTCTGAATGCGTCCTAAAAGGTGGTCAAGCCATCTTCATCTAAAAAAGGTGCGAAAGGATTTTGATCAATCTGTTGCCATGGCACCGCGTGGGCGGCAGTAAGCTCATCTCTGAATTTTTTGTGTTGTGTTTTTTTCTACACCAATCTCCATCCGTTTGTGTGCAAACATGGACTTGGAGATTTGCCTGTTAGCATCAGGCAGTGCTAGCAAACTCTCTGTGGAAAGAGATCCACGCTGAAGTGAGGGGAAGGAGACTGGGATGCAGAGCTCCATTAGCCTGGGGAATGTAAGATCTCCCCCCTATAAGGTGGCGGCGCTAACCAGGCTCCAGAGGGAGTATGGAGAGTGTAGCATCACACCGACGTGGCTGGATGATCTCATTTCCGGCTGCTGTTACAAGTGAATTTCCCGAGTGTGGGATCAATAAACTAACTTATCTAAATGAAACTGACTTTTCTTTGATGCAGCCCGACTTTAAACAGATACTGACACAGCAAGTGTCTTTAGTTCCCGCTGCTTCTGCAGAACTACACAGGACCACTGACTTGTGACATCATATTCAGCTTTGAAAACAAAGTCAAGTCTACACACTGTGTACACTGTTCAAAGCTCAAGTATATGAAAATGGCACACTACCGAGGATCAAGCGTGAGTCAAAGAAGACATTTGAGCATCTGTTGTTTATTTGTCGAGGGACTGAGTCTTACCGAGAGGATCCTCGGGACTTGGAAAATGCAAATCCCGGCGATGCTCGGAAGCAACAAAAAAAGTGCAGCTGAAAGCCTTTTCACATCGATTTGATACACCTTGACCTCACATGGAGAGAGAGGCAGCCCGTGTCCGGGCGTGTGCTGTACTGAAAGGCTGTGCAGACACTGAAGACACAAAGAGGCCGACCTCCAAGGTCAGAGAGCGACCGTCGTTGCCAGGAAAACACCGGTGTTTGGCAAGGTGCTAAAAAATTCAAAGTAAGAGCTCGTGTGATCGTGGCGCGCGGGGCATCTGGGCTCACAGCGGGGGTTGAAATCACACAGGATGCAAAGAAAGGAGTGAGAGGAAGGAAGACAGAGCAGGAGAGAGAAGACACCAGTTCAGTGGATTTCAGAGAACGACCTTGGCGAATCACAAGTCATGATCACGTCTAATTAGTCGGCAATATTCGGATATATCTCCACACACGCGCACGTCTTTGATCTGAATTCGAAGACGCCTGTAAATCAACAGTTCTTTATTTGGATGAGATCAGCAGATGATCTAAAGGAGCGACAGAATCTCTAAAGCACGACGCAGGAAGCTGCCAGAAAACTGTGAAGGGCAGTACAACGAGGCAGAGACGTGCTGCTACAGGCTGGGATCTCTTCCCGCTGGTGAAGGGTGACATGTTGGCTGCCATTTTTCATCACCACTTGGTGCTTAATCCGTCCAAATCTGTCTCATTATGGCGGCGCACGTGTGGCTCCAGCTATCGGGGACTTTGGCAGTCGAGCTCTTTATCAGCCAGTGTTGCACTGCTGCAGAGAAGAAGAGCTCTGTCAGATTTGAAGAGTGCAAACAGCGCTAACCGAGAATGAAAAGCAGTGTTGTTTTATTCCTGCCGCTCGCGCTGAACCCTTCACTTGTAACAAAAGCTTGTTTGGACGAATTTATGAGGATAAAAGAAATCCAAAAACCTACAATTAGTCACCACAGGATTAGTGTGTTGGAGCACTGTCAACAGTTAAATAAAGACAGGATTGTTTTAAAGGCATAGTCTAGATCCAGGCACAGTCATTAGTTTAGCTTAGCATAAAGATTATATAAAAGGAGAAACTGTGAGCCTGGCACGCTACAAAGATCGAAATGCTGCCTATCTATGTTTCTAATTAACATGTTCCATCTCCTCTATTTAACAAACATAAAGCATTTTGAAAAATTTAGACCAGATCTGGTCTGGGTCAGTTCAGGTTGACAGTCTTGTCAGCTGTTGCTGGCGGTTAAAGTTAGCTTTCTCTGTCTGTTTTTGCTCCATTCAGCCAAAAACACACTGCACATAAACCGTGTTGGTCGTTGTCCTTGTTTCTTTGGTACAAGTCCACACAACAGTGCAGTACTTCCAGGATTTGCTGGGTCATCAGCAGCCTGAGCTCCAGCGGACACTGACTAATGTGCGGTCTTGTGTATTTACTCAGTCGATGGGTTTATACTCTTTCTTTGTTGTCATAGAGGTGTTGCGGCGAATGTAGAAGCTAAAGGGTTTCGTCTAGGCTATCAGGGTTTAGTCTCAGTTTTAGAGACATTTCAGGCTGACTGTGGAGGAGTTTGTCCGGTCTGACTGGCTGCAGCAGTGTGACATCAGGTTGTGTTTCTCCGAAACTTAAATCTGACTCAACCGAAACCGCAGCACCGGATTAGGTCCGAATCAGGCCTTCGTCTTCAGGCTTGTCCCAAACCTCGGTGGCAGTGAATGAGTCAATCGTGTCTTCACAGTGTAGAGAAGCTACAGAAGTACTAAGTGGAGTTTGATTAGCCAGCTCCATCAAGGGTTACCGCTGCATGCAGTCATTATACCAGTGAACAGATATGAAAGTGGTATTGATTTTCTCATCCAAAGTTCTCAGAGACAAAGATTTTTCTTAAGCCACTTCCTGGAATCAGCGTATTAATTAACATTATTAATGCAGATCTACCACATCAGTACAGAGCCAGTATGTCTTCTGAAGGACACTCGATAAGTAAAGCATGAATTCTCTATTATACATCAACCTGTACACAGACAGCCTGTTACTCCAGCTTTAGCATCTGTTGTGCTGTATTTTGTAGAAATATTGACGTGGTTGACCAAAGATTCAAAGTCATTTCCATGAATAGCTGTTTTGTCTCCCAGGACGTTGCTGTCTGACTGACCCTGCCTGTGTTTTATTCTAGACTTAATCAGCACCGCCGCGCAGGTCTGCGACACGCCGCAGCGCTCGGGTCCATTTTAATAACGAGAAACTAGATGAAAGAATATATAAGTTGGGAAAAGAGGATATAAGATGCAAGAGTACGGACATGAACAGACCCTCAGAGGTAAGATGTCTTCTGTCTGTTGTCAGCTACTACGAAAACATGGAGCTATATGAGAAAGCAGTGCGAGTTGTAAAGCCTCACATATTCCGTTAACTACAATGTAATTATTCAGACCAATTACAGTTACGTGTTTGCTTTATACAGCCGTGTCCGGGAACAAACAACGTCGCCGGTGAATCCGTTTAATACCGATTATTATCCCACACATCTGGAGGAAAAACACCAGCTAATAAAGTGTAACAAAGAGGGGAAAGCAGGTGCAGCAAGACCCGGGGAAAGGTGGGAAAAACCGACCAACGAACTGTGATTTTACCTCCCAGATTTTTGAATGATGGGTTTGTTTTGTTGTGCGGCACGATCGAGTGTGTTCTGTGGGAGGCACGTTCAATTACTCTGACGGCATTCATGATTTTTCGAGCCCACATCTCATGCAATTTGCAAAAGCAGGATGCAAAACAAATATTAAAAATTAACACAAAAACGAGGAGCTATTCAAATACTTTAACTGCAGTTCACTGACAAAGTGTTACTGTTGATTAAACAGAAAAGTACTCATTTAATGATGCATCAAGAGACGACAAATTGGGGTAAATTACTGATGGAGGGGGGAAAAAAGAGCAGTCAAAGGCATTTTAGCGCTCTGCAGGTGAACTGCACACAGCTGAACTCTCACGGCTTCATCAAAGTGGCTGATCTTTGGCAGAGAGCTGCTCTTATCTCCGTCTCTGCTGACTAGATCTGTCAGGCACAGTTCAAATTATTTATGATTAATGAGCTATACTCAAAGGCCACGTATGGTTCTGCGCCGGGAGCCGACTCCATGAAGAAGGGAAACTAAAATGGGAGAATCAATAGCCATTATGTCCACCAGGCTTCAGCTAATTCTACCTTTTCTAGAAGTTGAAATGGCACGAATGATGTAAAGACCCAAAAGGACTGAAAATGCCGTTGTGTACTCAGGAACTATAGATCGTAACTGAAATTATGGATTTATCACAACATGGGTTTTATTATTGCGTTTTATTGTTTGGATAACAGCGTCCACGTTACAAAGTAGTTCTTGAGGCTAAAAAGGAGAAGAATGACCCACTCTCGATAAACATTTTAGCAAGATTAGCTCAGTGAAGTGAGAGTCTGAGGTTGCTGGTTGGTGGATTTTATTATCTTTGGACAGACCCAGGCTAGCCCTTGTTTAAAGCAAGCGTCAACCTCCGCGGATGGGAAGAGAAAGTCAATAACAACTGCAGTTCCTCAAACGTCCACTCGAGGCTGGCTACAGAAGTGAGTCAGTCTCCGTAAGTCCCCATGTCACAGCAGAAATAAACAAGTTTACAGCCTGGTTTCAAAACTATAGAGACAGTGTTGGTCTCTTTAGCTAATTTCCCCGTTCATGACAACTGTACTGAGGGTGAAGCAACAAAAATGAAACATAATTTGTATTAAACCGTAGCTGTGCTTTGAGGACTATGAATGATTTATGAAAAATGCACATTCAGTGGTAAAATGAGCTTCGGTTGGAACATAATTAAAAGTTATGAGCAAAGAAAGCCCAGAAACGGCAAAATTTCTGTGAGTATCTGTTGTATTTGTTTTCCTATGAAGAAAAAAATACATTAAGATCTAATGAGCTACAACAGAAACACACCCTTTACCCACACATGATCACAGCCCTCCTTCTATAACATACATTCATTCAAAAAACAGTTGATGCTGCCAAATTTTTCACTCAGCACACCCTGGCTGAACCAGAGGCTTTTAGCTGGTCTGCTCTTTCACAACATTGAAAGGCTGAGCTGATAAATCATTGTGAAAGCTCCCTTCCAAAAATTCATTTTAGCGATTCCCTGTAGGTACCAAGGGTGTAAAATATTACAACAATAAGGAGCTAAATTGGAAGAATTGAGCCAATAAAACAAGTTTTCATGAAGATCACAACATTTTTCTAATTACAGAAATTAACCGTTTTTACTGGCTTTGCCTCAAAGTACGTCTAATCGACAGTCGTTGACGTTACTAACATGCCCATGAGCAAGGCGATGAACATCAGAGCTACTCCAGTATGTGGTGGTGAAGTGCAGGACACAAATGTGGGTGTGCAGACGTGACGCTTCAGGAACATTATTCAGGCAGCCAAAGCTGCAGCGTGAACACGTCCTGTTGTGGGATGTAGTTGCCATTTTTTAGCATATTCACACTGGAGACTGATTGTAAAACATTTCTCAACAAAAACAGCAAAGCTGACAGAAGACGACCCGAGGGCTCCCCGAGAGGAGCTTAGAGACCAAGCCCAGGAACGATACAGGGGACCGAGCACGACGGTGACAATACAGAGGGGAAAAGAACTCATTTACCGTGTTTATAAAGCACCACTGTGACTAATGGAAAGCCTACACATTCAGAGAGTCATCGTGGCAAACGTCCACATAGTGAAATCGCTTTACAGAAATCTACATCAAAATAGAAACAGTGGATCAAATGTACCGTGATGATTCTATCTAACGGCTCCTCAACCTGTCCTCCACGCCAGGCCGGTCAGTTCCCACCAAACCTCGAACAAGAGGAGACGCTGGATGGTGTGGAGTGCTCTTAGCTCGGGGCTGCGTGACTGTAGGTCAAAGGTCTAATGATGTAAAGTGATCCCATACAATACAGCGCTGTCTGTTCACGTAGACGGGGATATCAATCTCGCTATGTTAAGTGCAGCACAAATGCCTCTCTGTCCCACCTACAGCAGGATCAGTGTGAGCATTATCACAGACAAAAATCGACCACACACCGTCAGCTGATACTAGAGGAAGGGCTGCAGATAACGATTTTTATTATCAAATAATCACATTTTAATGGAATACTGGTCTATAAAACGTCGGTAACATCGTCAAACAGCCCGTCTTGTCCAACACAATCCTCCCCGATAAGAAGCTGAAACTAAAATTTGCGAATCAATCAATTATCGTAAGAGATGATTAATAAATGGTGAAGTTTGAATGGACTTACATGGTGCCTTTCAAGTCTTCCGACCACACACACACACATTCACACACTGATGGCACAGGCTCAGCATCTTGCTCAAGGACACTTCAACATGCAGACAGGAGGAGACAGGGAATCAGACCACCGATCATCCGATCAGTGGACGACCCGCTCTACCTTCCTGAACCACAGCCACAATTTATAATCGCTAAATGAATGGACGTGTCTTTTGTGTTAATCTACGATGCAGGAAATAAGAAAGAAATGAGAAGGTGTGTCCAAACCTTTGACTGGTGCTGTATATTTATGTGTGTAAAACAGAGAAATGTGTAATAAAAAATGTTTCTGGTTCTGGCTGAGCCACAATTTGAGTTGTTAAAGTCAGTAACAGATGATGAGCCAAATATTTAATGTACTGCTCTTATACTTGGCAGTTTAAACTCAAAACAAAAATCCTGACATAAAAGGGAAGGTGGAAGAGCACAGGGGCGGGAGGGCTTTAGCTCGTTGACACCACGATGAATTCAACAAAACAACACATTTATTTTCTCACCTTCATTTTTGCAAAGGGCATGTCGTAGCTGCCGACGTAGAGCAAGCCGACAGTCTGTGGAATCAGCCTACAAGAGACAAAAAAGATCATGGTTAACACCCGCAACACCCTCGAGCCTCAGAGCGTATCTGAGCGGTAACAATGGTGCAAAAAAAAAAGAAAAAAAGAAACCACTACACTGCTTCCATTTTCCAGCTAGTAACAGAACGTCAGAGAAGTGAGATTACACCTCTCTGGGCCCGTCTGTCTGTGTGCAGCTTCGTGTTTCTAAACTTAAAGAGAAAACCACAGTATGGGCACGCTCAGAGCTCTTCAAGGCAGTTATAACCACGTCGAACATATACAGAGATTAAGGGGTCACTCTATCTCCATCTGTGAGCCCCGAGCACTGTTAATTGAGACTGTATTAGAGTTTATATGTGGTGTGTGTCTCTCAACATGTGTCCACGCAGCACTTGTGTCTCATCTCCAAGATAATGCCCAACAGATGTCTTAATCACACAGCGCTCCCATCAAAAACACCCCAGTGTGCCCAGTGTAATTTCCAGACACCATGTCTGGTGTTTGTGTGTGTGTCATGGAGTATATGACCACCGTTTTTTTATTAGATGACCATTTTTAGAAGCGAAATAACGGGGGCTACGCAGCTGAAGTGACGGCTAAACAACAGTCGTCTGAAGCATCCCATTCAGAGATTTCAACCGCAGCTAAAATTGGAGGCCGTGTTCCCATCTCAGCCCCCCCGCCTGTGTAATGATAGCTAGCACAAGCAGGAAGGAAGCGGCAGTAGACATTAAGAGAGCCAAATAGCCGTGCAGTGATGGACGTCGTCACGTGCCACGGACCTCACCAAAAAAAGTGAATTTTCGTCACTGGTTCTATTAATACCTCCGACTTGCGTGTGCATGTGTGTCACAGACTACGACAAGGAAATTGTACAGATCATGACACAGTTTTTCTAAAAACAAGATATCAATGAGATTTTACCAGAGGCAATGGAACAGATGAGGAAACAGATGAGGGTATAAATCAGGGGCGCCTCAGAAGAACAGACTCCTTTACAAGCTGCTTCACAACCGCCATAATCTGATTGTTTGATATCCGTGTGTAACTAAGAGAGAGAGTCCTGCTGTGTTAAATTACACTGCATCATCAGTTATTTTATCTACAGGTGAATGGAAAAAAAGAAAAAGACACAAACATTGATACAAACTTGAGTGCTTGTTAAAGCACTCATGACATTAAATGTCACCACAGCCTTTGAACAGCAGGAAATCAGAGCTGGGACAATATGAATCCATAGAAACAAACAAACAACTTATATAATGTGGAAATCAGAAAACTTCAGCTACGTGTGTGCCTGAAGTGCAAAAATATAAAAAATCTTTATGACTTGGACTGAAGTAAGGCAATAAAATGTGACGAATGTCGTGGATGTATCCCACATAGACAACAGTGATATTAATACATAGTAGTGGACCAAATGTATTCATTAGCAGCACCATTTTCTGTCTGCTGTTTTAGGACTTCATATTTTATAAAAATAATAAAAAGAAGAGTTATGTTTGTTTTTGTCTTCAGTAAGACCGGATGGGTTTGTGGTCCCTCGACTGGGTAAGATAAGGAAGTTTAAAAACAGAGTTTACAAAATGCACAAATAGGACACTCCAGCCACACACCGAGGCCGAACAAAGGCAGGACAAAAAAGATTTAACAACACGGTAGGGGGAGGACAATGAAAGATAAGGACGGTGAGAACAATAGCTGTAAAGAACCGTGACAATACAAGAGAATAAAAGCCTTAAAAAGCAATAAGATAAATAAATGAAAATAAGAGAATAAAAATAAATAAATTGAAATCAAGTCTGTAAAAATGACTTCTTAAGAAGCGATTGATCCTGCGGGCCTTATCTCCTCACGCAGGTTGTTCTAAAGCCGAGACGCTCTGATGCCAAAGGCACGGTCACCTTTAGATTTAAGCCTCAGCTTTGGAAAGTGGGAACAGCGGGAAAGATCCCACCTGAGGATCGAAGGCTGCTAACCGGCTCACGTGAGATCAAGATCTCTGCTATGGAGCTTGAAGATAGACTCTAAACTGTGCTTTAAAAAGATGATGAGTGAAACCTTTAAATCAATTCTAAAACGAACACGACTGGGAAGATGTGACGTCCACCAGTAAGAAATAAGAAAGAAGCCGAGTGTCTAAAAAAAGTGAGTGCACACATGAATGTTTCCAGGTCAGTGGTTCTTGACAGTACGTCGTCCACATTACTGTCCAGCTCAGCGGCGTCCACTCCTCCTCAGAGCTTGAGACAGATGCTGTTCTCCATCATGGATCTGAGCTTGTCCTCCAGCTTCTTAGACGCCTTGGACTGGCTGGGACGATCAATCTTTAATCAATCTTAATCTTTAAGGTGCAGAGCTCAAAACGGATCATGAGTGAATCAGGTTGAAGCATTAAAGAGGGATCAGTCACTGAGACTTGAATGATCTGGAGCTTGTCTTGGAGATTAAAGAGTAGCCGTCATTACATGCTGCAAATGATTATTAATATAATAATAACGAAGTCAGCGTCAGTTCAACGGTGGAACAATGAGATGAAATGAAAATTCCACAACATGTGGATTATGGGGTTCAGGCATTTTACATTCACGGGGCTTCAGAGTCGACAGGCTCCATGTTTGTTCTGCAGATTCCTTCAAGTTTGTGCCGGCGGCTGAAACGCTGTGTGCCGATGCTCTCTTGACATCTCACATTCACTTGCTCCGAATTACACTGCAAGCGCAATGAAGGTCTTTCACTTTGATGCTTTTACGCCATGACTCATGTATGAGAGCACCGCTTTGTGGATTCTTTATACAAAATATGGATTGGGGATGCTGTAATGACACTTGAGCGCACAAAGAAGAAAGACCAGTAACAAAAAGCCTCGACTCTGGCCTCTAGAGAGCCAATCCAAGCCGGTCAGACAATGTCATTCCCCTTTTCTGGGTCTTCAAACGCACTGCACTGCAAATGAATGCTGATGTAAGCATTAGTCATGACCTTTTCAGGCAGAACGTTGGCTCAAATGATCTATAATTCAAACAATCTATACAATACTCGAGCCTGTTCAATTCCACACCTGGGCGGGGCACTGGCATGCTTTCTGGAATTGCTTCATCTTTCCATTATGTTCTTTTCCACCTCTCCACTCTTCCTGCTGCACAATAATCACCGTCTTCCTCTGTGTTTGCTTCCAGAGAAGGTAATAAAAGTTGCAAGGCCTCAGTGGTACATAAAGACGTGCTTGAGGATTGATTGTGTGGGCTGATGAATAAACAGTTGTTACCTCCTAGCATGCCTGTCCATCTCTCTCCCTCTCAGACGGTAACTAAAGCCACATTTGAAAACCCACACCAAGACAGAGCGAGCGCTGATTTGTGCTCCTCTGCCAACAAAACTCATCTTTTGGGGAAATATCAGAACATTTTCAAGTGGCAACATTATTCGTCTGTGTCCGCCCACGCACAGGGAGGAGTCAAGAAGCTGACTGGGTGGCCTGCTGGCTGGCTTTGGAGTAGAATTAGTGACTTTGACCTGCTGTGCTCCTCTCAGTCTGTTGTTGGTGAATGGTGGCAGGCTCATGGCTACAAAGCTGGGACAGTCACTAAGGTCACCTGGCTGTCAGAGGAAAAGGCAGCATGACCAGAAAAGCTCACTGCTACGGGTCTGTTTTCCTGCACTCAGATAATACTCACACACTGAGCTGGAGAAGCAAAAAATACATGAGCAATGAGAGAAATGTGAATCGTGCCGTGCTGACAGAAACAATAATAATATCAGTGTATAACCACACAGGTCTGTGAGCTTGTACTTTGGCACAGTGTTGAGCTTTGAGCATGCTAACATACTCAGTTATGATGCTTACATGGTGATATTTAGAAGGTATAATGCTTAGTGAGCTCAGTTTGGTGTGTTAGCATTCCTATATGTGCTAATTAACACAAAAAAACAGGTGAGAAACAGCTGGGCATGATGGGAATGTTGTCAGTTAGACAGGTATTAGGTCATAAATGGTTTGTGACGTGAGGTGAAAAGGGATCATCAAAGTTTCAATTCAATTTGTTGAGATATTTCCAATAGATTTTTGAGATTTGACTAAAAAAAACAAAAATGGTAGTGCTGTCAACAGATCACCAAAGTCAGTAGGATTCATCCTCTGGGTACCATGAACATCCATAGAAACTCCATAGCAATCCATCCAATAGATGTCCAGATCCAAAAATGTCAATTAGATGGTGGTCAAGAGATCAAGAGATCACCAAAAAAAGTCAGTAGGGTTCATCCTCCGGGTACCAGGAATGTCTGTACAAAACTTCATACAAATCCATCCAATAGTAGTTTCACAAGATGAGAGACAATTTGAGTTGTTGGTGGTTCTAGAGATCACAAGGTTAATAGGATTCGCTCTCTGGGTACCATGAACATCCATCAAAATTCCATGGCACTGCATCCAATGGATGTCCAGTTTTAAAAAAAAAAGTAAATCAGCTGGTGGTGTAAAAGGAAATGTCAAGAGATCAGTCAGCAGGATTCATCCTCTGGGGACCAGGATTACCCATTATTGTATGTAATGTCATGGTATCCAACTGTTTTTTTTTTGTTGTTGTTGTTTGTCCGTTGCCATCCCAAAGGCCACACTTTTAGTTTCCTGTTCAAGCATCAACTTTAAAATGTGCTGCATAAGACTTTCAGACAACCACCGATGTTAAAACTAGTTCAATCCCCAGAGATACATACAAGTCCAAAGGCTGCAGGTATTGACTGTCTTTTCTAGTCTGGGAGTATTTTGCTGCAGTTGTAATATTTAGCAGGATGAGGGCTGAGGATGAGCACCTGTGGGTCTGAATAATTTATGTTGCAGAGGATAATAAGCATAAAGTGAAAGAAAAGGGGAAGGGGCAGCGGTGTTGCTTTTTGCACATACAGGCAAACAGCAAATAAAACATTTCTTGGATCGGAGACAAAAAATGAAGGTGATTGTGGTTTATAGGAATGAACTTCTACACACTGTAGCAATGCTACTGTAGGAGGAATTGAACCCTGAGGCAAGAAAAACATGTGACGGTAAAGAAAGTATTAATGTCAAAGCAATTCGACGAATTTCTCTGATTCAAAGCATTCGACGCAGACAAACATAGGAGCTGTACACGCTTGGTGTGTGTAGATGTTTTCAAGTACTCCAGTGTGTCACAAAATGATACGTGCTATTACAATCATCAGGCACAGCGTTTCCCCGGCAACAGTGACTTACCCTTCTCCTCCGACTTTGGTGATCTTGAGGCGAAAGTCCACAGAGTTCAGATTGGGAGGCTTCCACTTGAGGATGTCATCACACCTCCCGGCCTTGTATCTCTGCAGGGACACGCAATAAAAAAAACATGAATAATGTGGAAGATTTGACGGGGATTAATACATATTAAAACTGCTCTTATGGAAGAAGAGTGACACTGTGGGTTCAGTGAGAAGTTGTTTGTTTTTGTCAACCCCATAACCCTGCAGAATTAATGGCAGGGTAATTTGTGAGATGAGCACAGATTTTAAGCAACAGTCACGGTTAATGAGCCTCATACAAATTAGGCTCCATTAAGATGTCCTGTTGGTTTCTAACTATCAAGACATGGAAATTAATCGAGGTAAAACTTTCTCTGGGTGTCTGTAACGTTATGAAACGCACACACAAAAAAGGAGCCAGTTAAAAATCTGATTATTAGAGGTTATATTTTTTCATATCACTACTGTTTTTCAATGGGCAGCAACGTATGACACAGAACCAAACAACATCACTTTGATTATTTATGCGTGACATTTCAGAGGACATGAAACAAGTGCACTGGAACATGAGAAATGTAAAGGCATGACGGGTGGAGGCGGGAACAGATGATCAGACTCCGTCACTGTCAGGTTGCCCGGTAACAGAAGTCTACTCCGGGGAAATGTGTGGAAAACAAGACAGGATTCCTCAGGAGAACCTGCGCTGTCACTGCGCCCGACCAAATAAGGGGTTCCTGGCTCCACCCACGTATGCCCCTATGGCAATACCACTACTTGTCAGAAAATCTACCCTCCACTCCTCCACAAACACAAGGCCTGGTGTCTGAGTTTGGCAAGCTGTTGGACTTGCTGAAGAGCGTGAGAATCTTGCAGCTTGACAAGTTTTCATAGCCAAGCCATAATTTATACTATGTTGTATGATATGATACTACAGCCTCCATCTGTAAGTAGGACGTAAGGTGGGGCAAAAAGACATTACAGCCTCCCACAGACTGTAACACACTACCGCCCGGATCTTTCTCCAAATACTCAGGCTTTGTGTCTTTGTAGTCTCAACACAATGGTGCCTACAAGTGGGGATAATGGTGCACACGCCATCTTCTTGATAGTGCTGAACTATGCTGAACACCTGAGAGGTGACAGACGTACAATAGCTGTATGAGGAATGATAAAGAGCTTGAGACAAGAGTTCAAACCCTGCCTCATCATCACCCCTTCACCTCTCCACGCCAATTGTCGCATAAAAGGTTTTTGGATGAAGCTCCAGCCGATTTCTGATGTCAGAAAAGGGGTTCAAGATGCGGTCAGACTAACCTCTGCACAAATACAAAGTCTGCTTCAACTCATGTCCTTTATGTGGCAGAACAAGGGGAGTAATATGGCTATACGACACTATAAGATGTTTTTGTATGAAAACGTGACTACTTGGCCTCATTTCTGATATTTCCCCAAAGACCCATTTTCTTCCATTTCACAATAAAATAAAAAAAACTATAAACAACACATTATTTATGAAAACAACAAGGAGATGACTAAATATGATTATAAGTTGAGAAATTATAACTTGACGGTCGTTTTAGGTGTAAAGTGAAGACAACACGAGTGTGGGGTGTCCTTCTGCTTGGTCCGCAGTGGAGCGCTCCGCGTGGGAGGGCGGCCTTCATGTGCCTTTGAAACCAGCACACTCCACAAAGGCTATTCACCACAAGTTAGCGAGAGAGCAGGAAAAGAGGGCATGTCTCTTTTTGAAAAAGCTTGACTGAATACATCTTTTCTTCTGAAAAACGTGGGTGTGAAAAGTAACATTCTTCAGTGCAGTCGAGTTATGCTACTCTGCACATCAAAATCAAAATAACATCTTGTAGAAAGGACTTATTCCACGTATGTAGCTCCTATGAGAAAAAAATCTGATGCAACTTTATGCTCCATGAAATACTCCAAACTATCCAACCATCCATCTTCTTCTGCTTCTCCAGTGGTGGCAGCAGGTTTAGCAGAACGTTCTAGACATCTCTCTCCTCAGCAATGTAGTCCAACTCCTCTTGGGAGTTCCCAGACTATCTGGGATACACAGACCCTTCAACAGGTTCTATATCTGTCCTTGGGTCTCCAACCAGTTGGACATGCCCAGGAGGCGTCCAAATTAGATGCCCAAACCAGCTCGGCTGGCTCCTTTTGACACAAAGGAGCAGAGGCAGAGGCTCTCTTTCATGTTGTGGCATTGATACCTTTACTCAGGTAAATGATCTGAATGCTTCTTCCACCACGGGCAAAAGCAAATGAAGAGTCAGCCCCTGAAAATCCACGACCCTGAGGATCTGCTTGTTCCTTCATGCCAGAATATGGATGCTACATTTTTCAAACTAAGTAAAATTTGCTTTCAAATGAATGCAAGCCAGCATCACCATAGCAACAACACCATGAAAGCCCAATCACAGACTGCAGATTAAACAAATAGGCGACCCTCAAATTCATTCCTAAATGGAAAAAAGCGCCTGCCAGTTGCACTCATGCTTTCATTACTGTTGTTAGGCTTGTCAATAGGTGACTGCACATACAAAACAAAAGCTTCATTACTGAGGTGCAAAACAGACTTTCAAACCCGACCTTGCATTCAGGAACACATCTCTCATCCATCAAATTCATTTTCATGTAATGACGTTCCATTGCATATAAATTGACTGCTGTTTCAAGTTAGAAATTCAGAGGGCAGGGAGAAGAGGAACTGAGGGAGAGGCACAGCGTGAAAACAAACATGTGGATGGATGGCGTCTTACTTTAAAAAAAAGTAAAGCATGAATGACAGAGAGCACAACTTATAATAAAATATAATATACTAAAATCTGGAAAATAATTTACATCCTATATTTTTTACATGAGTTCATACTATCTACAACAGCCAGCGACAAACGGTTAAGGGTTAAGTTAAAGGGTTCTGCAGCTAATTTAGATTAGGTTCTGCCCATGCAAGCAAATTAGTTTTTTTCAAGGTTGTGATATATATCTGCCACTTACGAATGGTTTTATATCAGTGAAGCTGAGCTGTAATCAGCCACTCAGTTGCATGCGTGGACAGTTCTTGTTTTTGACGCGCTTTGATGAATAGATGCCCGGACGGTATTTACCATTGGGTGAGGTTTAATGACTTTAGTTTCTACAGAAAAATCAATACTTTTATATTGCAAACATGGCGTGGTGACATAATGAATGGTGTCGCTGAGCATACAAGCGTGGGAGACCTCCCTGCCACCCATGCATGATTAGACCACAGTGTAGATGTTCCCTCCAACGTTCACCGTGGCCTTAATTAATGGCTCCCGCAGGCGTGGATGCAATTTTGTCGTTTTTCAAGTGAAAACTATTTTTATATTTTGGGTGAACTCTTCTCTGACCCGTTCTCCCCATTTACAATTTTTAACCTGCAACAACTGTCTGACTCCCCCATTTTTGGTTACTTTCGCTCCTCCATCTTTTTACGAATATAACAAGCTTTCAAAAATACCAGCATGACGTGGCTGCAGGCATCACCAAGAGTATAGCTGTGCAAGCACGACTCGGCTGACGATGCAGTTTTCTATTTCTACTTCAACTACACAACATTTCTGGCGAAGATAAAAAATAAAAAAATAAAATAAAAACTTAAAAAAGTAGTGCACAAAACTGCCACATAAGGCTTTAAAAACTTCCACAAGAAACTGCATTTTAAAAATAGTTTGAATCGGACACAGAAAACACACCATCTATGCTTGCTCAAGCATGAATGTAACACGAAAGCTCCTCAAGAAAGCTGGAGTGAAACGACAGGTCGTGAATCATCAAAATTCGAGCAAACACCTTTAGGGATACTGGCGTCAATTAAACACGAGTTTGTTGTGGCTGGTAGGACCAAACTGGTGCCTTTTCTCCAATGTCTACATGGGGAAATAAATAACCTGGGAGGGGAGGTGAGACGACTGTTAGAATGGAGAAAGAGAGAGCAGCAAACAGACAATGTGACAAGCTATTGAACGGCTGTAGAACAGAGATTTGTTATCCCTTTTAACGTCCAGAAATAGCCGGGTTGTATTTGAGGGAGTGCAAAGGAAGAAATACGGCCCTATCATTTTCACTTCGCCTGAAAGTATGGGGAGGAAAACACTGAACCAGATCACTAAAATGTGGAACATCCTCTCTTTGTAAAATCTATAAAAGTTAGATAGTTATTTCGGCAACACCAACTCTTTGTTTCAACAATCCTTTTTGAGCTTTAAATACAGTATTTATTGTTTATAAATATCATTTTTAGAAAGATATGTATAACCCTTTATTTAATGGATGTTCCTTTTCCCACATAATCTTCCTCGTGAGTCTTGTAAATCTCATCTGTGCTGTGTTCATGTCTCCTTTCCAGAGGAGGAGAATTTACTCTGAATAACCGACAGCCACAAATAGCCTGACCTCGGTAAATCCTGCCAAATACATAATCAACCTCTATTTCCATGTCTCCTCCTATTACTATGTGCGTGATCCTCCCTTAGATGCAATGAGGAGAGAGGCTTGCCTCGCTGGCTTGATAAATTCAGCAATGGTGCTTTGGGAGGAAGTCTCACATCTGTGGCTGGAGAAACAGCCGGTGTTGTCTCTCTCTCTGGTGTTAAGCAGGTAAAAAGATTACCAAGTTCACCATTTTAGTTGAGCAAATTAAAAAACACTAAGTGCATCTGAGGCTGATGTGGGATGTTATTAGTGTTGGAGGAAGGGCACAAGATTAGCTCGAGGAACCAGCCAAATGCTGGTACAATATGCAAATGCTTGGTAGATTTGCTTCACTCAAGAGCCAAAAAACAAACAGTAGACAAAACAGCACTCAGTTTGCAGGTAAACGTTGAGGTGATGATGACATTAGATGATAAGGGTCACTAAAGTACTTACAATTCATCCTGTAGGGGACTTACAGGTCCATACCAAATTTCATGACAAATCATCTGATATTTATAGATATAATTGAAAGGTAGTACTAGAGGAAAGATGGATCACCAAAATCAATCGGATTCATCCACAAATGTCTGTAAATTGTCACGGTAATCCATCAGATAGTCAATATACTTTCCTTCTGGACCAACTGACAATCGACACTGCCATACCTGAAAGGTTAAAGAATAAGATGCATCACTTTATCTATGACGAATTGTTGGGTGTATGTATATGTGTGTGTGTGTGTGTGTATATATATATATATATATATATATATATATATATATATATATATATATATATATATATAAGATCAGATTGCCTTTACATGCATGTTAGGATGCATTTACGTTAAGATGCATGTGACGAACCTTTTATGTCCTGTGTGAAAGCACGTTTGTATTCATTCATCAGTTTGACATCCACACACATCTGGTAGAACCCTTGGCGGAGGCACAAGACAGATATATTGGTGTTGTCCCTGATGTCCTCGGATGAGTAACGGATCCAGTTCAGAAGGGAACCCTAAATACTGACTAGAGATACAATGAAGACGGGCTGGGGAAATGTAAAGGCATTCCAGATGTGGATGTTGCCAAACATATAAGGTCATAGCCAAAAATATGGTCACTACTCTGAGAAAACTGCTGCAATTACAAATGGTTTCCATGTCTATTTCTTTTGTTTGCTTTGAAACAACCATAAAAAACAGAGAAATCTAAGAGTGGACTGGAAATTATCAAACCCTCAACTTCATATTTGGTAGCACACCCTTAAAATAACTGAAATCAATTGGTTCCATAACCATCAATGAGTTTCTCTTCTTTGCTCCAGATCTTTCAGATTTGATGGGCACCTTCTCCCAAACAATGTTTCGAGATCTCTCCACGGGTGATTTGGACTTATTTGGACTGTTGCTTTATTAAGTATGATTTGGGTCCTGCTGCAAGACCCATGACCTCAGATCCAGACCCAGCTTTTGGACACAGGTCTCTACATTACACTGTACATTCTACATTACCACATTACAATTCTCTGGTAGTCTTCAGATTTCATAATGCCATGCACACAGTCAAGACATCCACTGCCTGAAGCTGCAAAGCAACCCCAACACATCAATGAACCTCCAACACGGTTGACTGACTGTAGGCAGCAGACACAGAAACATTCATTATCTGTCTGTGTTGAACAGGATTGTCTTCGGTGTCCTCAGAGTTGATTTTAAAATGTCGACTGAAGATGAACTTGTCGTTTATTGTGTGTGTGTTCAACTTCTTGCCTCTTCTTCCAGAAGATCCCTCCTATCCATGCATCTAAATATTCAACCTTCGTCTCACTACTGCTGGTTTTGACTTTTCTGGGAAATTCGTACCAAAAGGTTTATTGTCTATAATTTCATACATAATCACAGATGCAGTGAATCAGAAGTCATCCGTAATAAATTAAAGCTTAATAAAATGTAAAAGCGTAAATCCAGTGAAGAAAAAGCAGCTTGCTTGAGGGTTTGCTTAACGCCTTTGATTACAGCGTTTTATTTTTTTCAAAGTCTCATTTTAATAACAGCTTTTTGCTCCGAGGCAGACTTATTGTTTAGGTGTGCTGCAGATTACAGACAAAGACTTGGACAAGTCCAATAAATCTGCTCCCTGGAGAAAAGCTCCCTCTGTTACAGCTCAGACAAACTGGCTCATTTCTTTGAGAGGGACACAGTATGTGTGTGTGTGCGTGTGTTTTTGGTAGGGTTTTGGTGTGAATGTGTAAAACAGTGTCTTTTGTCTTGGAATAAACTTGTTTGAGGAGTAAAGGGATGGTGGAAGTTAAATAGTAAATCTTGAGGTAAATGGTCGGCGGTTCTGACACACAGATACTCTGAAGAATGGCAAAGCCCACGTAAAACGATTTCACTGATCCATGAACCACATAAAATCCACAATAATCAATGATGTGACCTCCTAAACTCGCATATCTGTCTCAGATCATCTTTCACAATATGACTCAAAAGCTTCAACTTCACCGAGCCCAAAATTGATATGAATCACACCGTCTGGACTGATTTTTGACTTCAGTTGAAATGTTTTGAAATGGAACGAATAATAACAACGATAATAATAAAAAAAGAATGTGTGGAGGGCAACAAAAAAAATCTTTGTATTCTTTGTTCAGAGATCACCATCTGGAGTGCTCTCCCAGAAGCAGTTTTGCCATCTGTGGCAACAGTTCTGTTAAAAATTCAAAAATCTTTCTAGTGTTGCCCTGAACAAAGAAAATATATTCCAAGGACACCATGTGTTGGGTGAGATAACACACCCAGACACCCAGCGACTACAGGCTGCTGCAGTTTCAACCTTTATGCTAATATTAATGGATACTCACAGCAGCAAGACCCCGCTGAGATTAACCCCTAACACCACCCTAATCCCATTCACACAAAGAGAGATTTCCATTTCCACTGGTTGGCGTAGCGATCAACAGAATCAATGACTGTGGAAAACATTCGGTGTTATTGGTCCCCTGCAAACATTAATGGTTGGTAGTAGTAGTGTTGGTGAAAGCACAATTAAATTCTCATGTTGTTGTGTTTGCTCTAAATCGCTGCGAATGGACCTTTAGTAAAAGAGTAATGTGCTCGTAAAATGAAACCTCATCAAAAATTTAGTCTGAGGCTGAAACAGACCTGAAGATCATACATTTTCTGTTTAATGAATACTGTATGGATGAAAGCGAACTTCACAAGCCAGCAACTATGCTATTTTTCTCTCCTGATAGCAATATCTGAACTCAGAGTATCTGTAGATTCACAGTGCAGATCTGACAACAGTGCTCTCTCTCTCTCTCTCTCTCTCTCTCTAAAAAGGATGTGTCTTTTTTTTTTTTGCCTCACAAAAACTGCTGCTAAAAATAAAGTTACAGCGCTCCTCCAAGGAGGAAAAGTTTAATGGGGATCCTTAAAGTAGTTTCTGAGACACTTCACGGAAAACCGCAAATGAGTCATGTGTCATTGTGGGGCTAGATATATATCGGTCTGCAAACCTACTGCAGGTGTATCGGCATGTACGTCATCTGCCATATTTTATTCTGGTATATAAAGCGGAAGAACAGCACAGCAACATTTAGAGTTTTATGGTAAAGTGTTATTAATCACCCAGCCAAATTTGAATGATTAAAAATATCGATAAGTTTATGAAATTAGGTGTCAACACCATGTAAAAAAAATGCTATATTCAGGGACTACAGTCTGCAAATAGCCTTTGGGCCAACTGTAGCATTTACTGTGATAAAAATTGAATAGATAAAAAGTCTGGCTCTAGTGCTTCAGGAAAAGTCCGGCGATTACAAGGATTTTCTTCAGGGGATGATGAATGTCAAAATCTGACAGAAAATCCATCCAATATTTGAGATCAGTTTGGACCAAAAGGGTGGACCGACTGTCAGACACTGCTATCCCATGAACGATCGATCGCTTATGGTTCAAAAGTTAAGTTCTAAAACATTAAAATACATTTATCACAAGGCAGAACACCTTGCAGTCTTTTAATACACTTGAGTCATCAGTTGAGAGGAATCAAACTGATTTAAACTTTTTAAACTGTGATGGAAGGTCTGTCACTGAAGTTGGCAAACTACTCTTGAACCAGACGTCGGTACAACCTCCCCTACTGACGTCCAGACTGACTGAGTGTTCGGCAGACAGCGTTGTCAGCAGCCCAGCAGGAGAGACACTCTGCGGAGTGTCAAATTAATGCCCACCCCTCGATGTCTGCCCGATACTCAATCCCCTTAACAACATCGGTATCCAGGTCAATACGGTGATCCCCACCATGAATCTGACCTAAGCACAGGTGGCCAGTCTCCGATTGGCAACACCTCCATGTGAAAATGAGAAACACTGTCAAAAACGTAAAGGTCAAAGCATCCCTGCCTTCTAACATTCAGACTTAAGCTAAAGCAATATTATATAAGAAATCTTTCTTACTGAAGAGCTCTACAACTGACCCAAAGTAGAATATGCTTCAGGTCAGGAGAACATTGAGTCTTCACTCTAGGAGGGGACATTAAGAGCTCCCCCTACAACCCAACATGATAGCTCCCACTGCTCAGCATCCTTCACGAATAATGGGTCATTTACATTGGCTGGCATGTGTGAGAGAGAGAGAGAGAGAGAGACAGAGAGAGAAGTCAAACAAGAGCCACTGTGTCAATCAATAATCCAATGACACAAGCTAAAGGTCAAAAAGAGGGAATGCATTTAAAAAAAAAAGAAAAGTAAACAACACAAACTTTTCTTTATATTCAAGATAAACCAAGACAACGCCGACGTGGACGTGGACGGCATGCAGACACGCTGACTATGCACAGCTCATTATTTGGTGACTGGCTCTCGCTGTGCTGCAGACAGCAGAGGGGGGCAAACACAGAGCAAAAACTCAAGCTTGTCTTTATTTTTTTTTCCCTGTTTCAAATATTTTACTACAGTTCTCAAATAAAAAAAGGAGAACTGAAAAAGAAGAATCTGCCTCTTGCCAATGTGCTCAATTCTTTCCTGTAAATATTTAATGAACTTTTGGGAAACTCTTCACCGGTTCAGACACACACATTGTTAGAAGAGGGCGACTTTTGTCTCTTGCCATCCTTTCTAAAGAGTCCTCTCTTTTGCTGACGGCTACGAAGGCGGACGGCGCCGTAACAGACATTAGCACAGACTATTTTCCCAAACAGACCCACAAACAGCAGGCGCAAGTCATTCCTGTTTGCATTAGCCGTGTTATGGTGTTGATGTTATGTCTGTCGCCCTGCCATCGCCAGGCCTGCGGTTAAGAGTTGTTACTACGATTTAAATTAGACTGCTGCTGGACTGTAGCGCACGCAGAGCTTGTCGTGATGATACCGAGGTCGCTGTCACACTGTGGTTCTCATTAGCCGAGTTAGGTTAGAGACGCGAGGATAAAACTAATTTAATTTAAGATCTGTTGTTTTATTATAAAAAAAAAAACTCTTTAATGCAGAGGTCTTTGTCTCTGTCTCACAGATTCACCGAGCCAAACCGTCATGAACAAGCTGCTTAATTGTTTACCGCAGATGCTCTAAAAGAAAAGTAAAACCAGACACTGTTGCATAATATTTTCTTTCGGTACTTTCATATCAGATGGCGGACTATTTGCATCATCATTTAGTCACATTAGACTTGCCAGATTTTCCAACCCGGCCCATTTGTTTGAGCGCCTGTGCAGACAGGAACCAGCTGCTGACCTTTTAGGAGTTTGGAGAGATTTCCTCAAACTGCCTGAAAAAAAAAAAAATGTCTTAATGAACTGTTTGATCACAGATTGACAAACCAGACTGAGCGTGGACAGTTTTAATAGGACACGTTCCCCAATGTCTGTCCGCAGTGCTAATTTCTAAAATGTACTGTGTATCATATGCAGTCTCTCAGTGCCGTAAAGTCCAATTCAAAGAGTGAGAACGATACAAAAGGCACCGGTCAACGCGACTGACTCGTCTGAATGATGACCCGTCAGTGCAATCAGTTTTTCTTATTGACGTAACGTCTGCACAGCCCGGCTGATTTTATTCCTGCAGCCATCGTTCCACAGGTGCAAAAAGCACCTGCCAAAACAAATCACAAGCCCCGTTTAGTCGCGTTTTCCTAATCCACGATCGGGATGCGGATGATGCCCCTGCAATTTCCTCAGCCAGTTCGATAAATGCCACATACATGTTCACATCCAGAGGGCTACAGCGCTTTCAACACCTCTCTGCTGCTCCTAATCCATCAAATTCAGAGGCTACAGAGGACGAGATGACCCCAGATCAATGGCTGCCTGCATCAAAAGCAGGAACCCCGCTGCTCTAAAACCATTTTCCGGTGTAGAATTTAATTCAATACAGTCTCCTAAAAATATTCTCTTAAGCGTCTCTTGCATAACGTGTAGCTAAAAAAAGACACTAATGATCCACCTAATTAATTTCTCCTCTCCCAAATATACTGTGAAATATAATTTCTCCAACAGTTCTAGAAATTAGAGATGAACTGTGGAAATCTAATAAGCAGAGAACCCCAAAGAGAAATACACAAACAACAATATATATGAAAAATACAAAGCGGAAACCACCTGCAGAAATAAGACATCTACGCTGCGGTATTGATCAGGACAGTGACGCATTAATTAAGCAGCCTGGGAGAGGCGTCGGCTTGAAAATGCAAATCACCTTCATGTTGTGGTGGAGAGAAAATGCAGCTGTGTAAAGCTCTGCCTCCTCCCACATTTCAATGCCAGCTGGAAATACTCAGCAGCAACACGAGGGACAAACACGTAGACAATAATGTTTGTTTATGCCAGTAAAGCAAAGAATACACTTTGCATCCAATCTATTTAATAACCAACACAAACACTGTTTAATTAAGTCATTATAACACTATTTAAATTTGTTTTCTGTCCACCAGAGACGCATTATGTACATCGTGTTTGGTTCATGTCCTGTGTAATCTCTATTTGTGCCACCCCCGCCATAAAATGTGATCTCACGATACTGATTCAAGGCGAGCTAAAGTCGTCACATCTCTTTAGTTTTATGTGTTGATCTAGCAGGTCAGGCTACCTTGCTTTTTTCCCACCCGCTGTAATTCTGATGCAAATCTACATAATCAATATGAATTCAATGAATTTCACATAGCTACGCTGAGCGGGGCGCAGCGCCATATGGAGCTCGTTAAAGACAAATCTTCATAATTTGAATTTCAGCTGCTTTTTCCCTCCTGTGGAAATTATCTACATTAGAAAAAAAAAATGCCAGCAAAATTGTGGTAATCATCAGTGATACCGGGAGAGAAAATTTAAGCAGCGGCTTCAAAGCAGACGACAAGAAAATCTCAGCATCTGTAAATTAAAATGAAGGCGGCACTCGGAGCCGCACAAAATACCTGATCTAACATCTCTGATTGGGCTGTGACCAGAGAAATGACAGACTCAGGGGCAGCAGCTCTATACCTCTGCTGATTATCTACCTCTGATTGAAGAGACGGTGAACATATTCAGGGTCGGAACAAGATAGAGGTCGGCGCCAACACACAAAACGTTACCACTCAGTCCGTGTAAGTGACTGCTGAACGGTTCTTTGTCATGCAAACCTGCTGCTTTCTAAACACTAGTTACTATTACGAAACTGCGAGTTTGAAATATGCTCCAGCAGCAGAGGGCATGTCATTTAGAGTGCGTGTTTATCATTTAGAAAGCAAGAGTGTAATTCAAGTGTCAAATTATTTTTTTTGGTATATTATTATTCTAATTCAGTCTTTTCCATGTAAATCACTTTTTACATCTTTGGCTCTAAAGTGCTATAATATTAAACTCGTCACTTATGATTATTTTGGCATCGCTTGATTGATGATTTAATTAAAAACATGACCTTCTAACCGCCTTGTTATATGCCGTAGATCAGTCTATGAAAGATATCAGTCAACACATTTTTCTGAGCTTTTAGAACAAACAAATGAAGACAGGTGCTTCAGAAAATTGAGTCATAACAGAATTTAGATACAGACTACCGAAGATAAACAGTTGATGACGGCAAAAGACCTTTTTCTCGAGCAGGTTGTATTTCTACACAATGGTGGAGTGACGGGCAGCCATGTAGCGGCACCCTGGGAGCAGTTAGAGGTCTGGTATCGTGCTCAAGGGTGCCACGGCAGAGCCCAGGAGGTGAACTTGTGCCTCACCAGCTACCGCTGCACACTCCATACTGCTGGAACCTGCCTCTGGCCACCCTCCAGCTCCCCAGCCAGTAGTAGCCACCGTCAGTAGGTATTATAGCTATTTGCAGCTTTATTTCATATCTCGCAATACCTGCCGGCCCTGTTGCACTAATGTTATGTGTGATAGGATACTTCATGTATTACACAGTGGAATTTGGGCTCCAGAGTCCACCACGGGAGGAGAAAACAGGAATAACATTACTGTCAGAGATAAAAGTGATTTTCTGTTGTTCTTACACGGAGTAATTCAGTCCTCTAACCAAGGCCGTTTCCGTCGTAACACAACCTGCCATGTGTCTGTTTTCCTCTGCAGCCTCTTACAGAGGCTGTGTTTGTGTGAATTCATGTAGGAGTGTGGTTTCCTTTACAATAACAGAGGGCAAGACTGATACAGAGAGTGATAAACAGCGGGTGGTAGTGACAAGCTGTCCGATTCTTGTGTAGGAGCTCTGTGGAAGAAAAAGCTGTGCCTGACAATCAACCTGTGGCACCGAGGCTACGGCTTTGAAAAATGACAGACTGTCAAACATGGAGGCTTACCCCGCATGGCTGGAAGATAAGCCCGTCGACTTCGTGGCTAACCTGGGACGTGAAGCTGCCTTCCAGGAGCTGAAAAACAGGAAAAAATGAGGACACGGTTTCAGTCAAGCAAAACTGATAAACGACAACACGAGCAGCTGGAAGCCTTAGCCGGGAACACATGAAATGACATTGATTTATAAAGTCAACTGCAGCTTTGGAGTCTGGCAACATTACCTAACCCTCTGAAGTAAAGAATTGAGTCTCAAGATAACTGAAGGGCTCATACTCCACAAATCCTGCAGAGCAACAAACATAAAGTCCTTATTTTCATCCGTCCAGCTCTGAAGCTCCAATAATCTCTTTGATTGATAATGCATGACTCGGAGATCAATGTCTTTAACCTGACTGCCCAGGTTGAGGACGAGAATAGCAACAAATCATTAAGATCCTCGTGATTGACAAGGGTGGATTTCATCTCGTCCATTAACACCGACCACCACAGCTGCTGCAGAGAAAAGGAACCCGCGGCACCGTATTAGGCGAGGGATGCCCAGGAGAGGTGGCAGAGTTACTGTAGAGTAAAAACGCATTTTCTACACCATGAAGCACATCAACAGGCTCAGTAACTACAGCAAGGAGATTACAGGGACTAAATTAAGGCTATATATGTTGTGGTTATATAGACTCATGAGTGCTTTGGAAACTGAAGGGTATTCACTGAGTATTTATTTTTTGCACCTGGATAGATCCATTGATATCCATATCCAATCCATTGCTGGATTACTTTGATTCTAACAAAAACTTGACTCCAAGGTAAATCCTTGCAAATTATAGGAGCGTCTCTTTAGCTGTGATTTCTAAGCGGATTTATGGATGTTTAGTCGCCAATAACATTAGAGAAATTGATGTCATCATAAAGATGAGAGCCATGAAGCGGTTCCAGGTGAGAACCTTTCCAAATTGTCTCATTCATCTGAATTGCATGCCTCAGAGCTCATCGGTTCCTTTTCTCGACGCCAACGTGTTTTTCTGACAGTCGCGCATTTAGAAACAATGACGTCAAACTCGTGTATCCACGCTGCAGAAAACTTGGAACGAGACGCGGTCATGGCAGAGAGGAGGATGACAGCAGTGCCGTTTGTCATGTCTGTCATCGCTCTACTTTGGCAAACCTGTGCCGGCTTACTTTTTTCCACAAAGAACATAGATCAGGAATCGATAAAGAATCAGACAGATAAGTGGAATCAATGATGGCATTGGTATCAAAATCTTTTCAATTCCCATCCTTTATCCTCGAGAAGTCACGCTGAAACAAGACACAATGTAGTTGTATCACGTTGTATCTTCACGTGGCAACTGAATAGAGTTTTCTAGTTCTCTTTGTTCTGTATGATCGTTTTTTGTACTGGCTTTTTATAAAAGAAAATGGAAGCTTACATCTCCGGCCTTGTTAACATTAGCGGACCTTTAATGGCACGATGGAAATTTCAGGACAGATTTAACTTGGTTTAATTCCAAACACAAAGCAGGGAAGTAAAATTGTACAATGTCAAGAACTGTGTGCAGTCAAGTGTGAATTTAAAGAGTGTGAGGCTTCAGTGTGCTTTGACAAGGGAGGGAAAATGTGACGATGACAGCCAAGGTTAGCAGAGTGCTCCATCTTCAATGACGTTAGAAAAAGCAAGGAAGGACCTTCAAATTAATGTTTTCAAAGTTTAACGTGATGTTGTGTTCTTTGTGATGGATTGACAAACTGAACAGAGTTTATTTCCATACTGCACAGCCGTGAAAAGAGAGCGGCGGCTGCTGCCGCTCGCGAGGTAGGAAATCAATATAAAATCGTACGCCTTGGAAAATGTTGAGCTGTAATGCAATACCAAATGCCAAATCTAATATATGATTGCACACAACTCTGCAGAGAAGAACCTGTAGCCTTTTCAAAGGGTAGAAAGTAGCAGAGATACTGCAGAATCATGTTATGTGTTGATTATTAATCGCTTAAAAAAAGGTTAGGGCTCAAATGAAAAACCTGGCGGTGCACGTACTGTTAAAGTACCTATTAGACGCACCTATGAAGCTGCAATAACCCATATTTGTATAGAAACATTGGGTTAGAGGACTGTGTGTAATGGGAACAACCAGATCTGTCAACTCTAGAGAGCATTTTAGCATCTTTCAGCTGATTGTTTTGGTACTTTTACAGCTTGTGTAATCAATTAATGTAGGTTGAAGAGAAACCTAAAAAAAAACATGTTAAAAATAGAAACGGGATGAGTCAGAGGAGCTTCATATTATCTTTAGCTGATATGTCAGAGCTTTGTGTGAAAGATTCATAAGTGATCTTTGCAATTCTTTATGTTCATGCAGAGGGTGAATATATTTGCAGACAGGAAATGGCCTTGGTCAATAAAGTCCAAAGCGAATGCATTAGTGCACTGCAGTGCGGATCAGGTATCATATCCAAGCCATCAAGATGAACTAAAGCACAAAGCAACGCATTTGAGCCACACAGGAAAGGTGGAACACTATTATGCATAGAGTGGCCTTTCGTAGACGTACTGCAAGTTGTCTCCTGTCTCAAAAGGCCAACGACAAAATGAAATGATTAAATTTTAATTAACAATGCTTGCATTTCTCCACTGACTGTCCAGCTTTGATATTTCAATGAGCAGGCACCATCGTTGTGAGTGCCTGTTGACCCGCAGATAGCGAAGTGGAGACTGCCAACAATCATCAGAGACGTTCACTATGCAGGAGCTGACAGATTGTTGTCATCTGTCCTGGTGCTGCTCGGAGACAAACTAAATTATTAAACTTAATCACAAACACAAGAAAGCGTGTAATATGACATAACTACATTTGTACGTAATGGAAGGTGGGTAAACCATTCCATTCCCCTTCAACATATCTGATGCTTTGTTGCTGTTTTTTGCCTCTTCACTATAGGAGAAGCTTGAGCGACAGGCAAATTGCTTCACGTGTCATGAAGTCTCCATTTTCTTTTGTAATCTGTTCAAATTTCCGGTGTCTCCACTCAGGTTTTTCTATGCATAAATTGCAAAAGCACATAAGAAAAAGGTGGAAACGTGTGTTTTCTTATTTCTTGCACATTCTGCTCCCTTCAGCTCTCAGACAGAAGCTGTAATAGGTTTGGAGAAACCGTTGCAGACCACGGCTCTCTCTGGCTTTAACAGAGAAATACACCCTAAATCTGTTACAGTTATACCGCTGGATGATTTCACATTTCCACAAACTACTTTCATGCAATACATCACTTTCTCACAAGATGACTTTGAGGGGAAATAAGTGAAGTAATCAGCCCTTAGAGGAACCCTGTATACATTTATCTAAAGTCACAGAAAACTGTTTGGTCTCTGCTGTATATGCAGAGAAAGCAGAGCGACATCGTCGCTCTCCAGAATGATGAATGAGTCACAGCAGATCACACAAAGCTTGACAATCATGCTGACATGGAGAAGGCAGATAGCCAGACTAAAAAGAACTGGTGCCTTTATGAGGGAACGGCATGTAGGCGGTAAGATCTGGGAGTTCCATTTCAGTTCTCTTGCCATCTCAGCACACCCACCCACCACCTCCGTCAAGCACAGTGAACCTTGGATGGAGAGATGAACAGAAAGAAGACTTCCACTCACACATCCTCCTACAGTAAGGAAGTTCCTTGGAGCGATAATGCAGAGAGGGGGCAGCGACCCTGTTTTCATGATAAACCTTTTTAGAGAGGAAACACTGAGTTGTGCCTGGTTTTGGCTGGGACGTGTAGGCGGAGGTGAACAGCACAGCCCCATTAAGAGATCAGGCTTTCATTGCAGACCTCCAGGGCAGAGACGGGACAACGGAAGCGCTTGGGGAGAGCAAATCAACCGCTAACATGCGAAGTGATGTATTTCCCCCCGAGAAAGTGAATGTCAGGGTGATGGAAGTCGGAATATTTTCCTCTCCGGTGTTTCATGTTTGGGCTCACTGCACGAAAGGACACAGTGATGAATGATATGTGGCTTGGTGTTAGCTGGATAACATTGAAATTATATGAAGTATGCCATTCACCTTGACCTGTGTAGCCTGTCTTCTATGCATCAAAAGATTTGTTTCTATTAACCAATCATACAAAAAAATATTAATCTTACCTCAGCCTGTAATAGAAGAGCGGTGGTGAAATGAAGATATGCAATGAAGTTCAATGTCATCGGAGAAACTGCACACACAGCCCGAGGACTCAATGTTCACAGTAATTGTGTAATATTGCTTTTGATTTTTGACAAACACAAAAGCAGCTTTCATTCAAAAAGAACCTTAAACATCTTGTTGCTCCAGTAACAAAGTAAAAGAGGTGACAGTGAGGACAGTTTTGTGAAAGTAGTCAAACCTAAGGCTCCAATTAATGATTACTTTCTTTACAGATTCATCCGAGGAGTCCTTAAAACACCTTAAAACCACCAGTGAAAGGAATGGAAAAACCTACGTTTTTGTTACAGTTTCTGTTTGAATGTACCATATGGATCATGGTCACGCTCCACCAGGTGAGCTACTAACATTCACTGATTAGTTTCTTTTTAATCATTTGGCTAAAATATATAAAAATGGACAACATTCATTCAGTTTATAGTGATTAAAAACAGATTAAAGAAAGAAAGAATATTTTGCTTGAAAAATGAATTCATCAACCTTGTTGCAGACGTATTATCTTGCGCTCAACCAATTGAACCGACTGACTGTCTCAGCTCGACTCACATAACTGACACTGAACTAGGAAATGGCCCGGGCAGATTTGATACATCACGAGGAGAAAAAAAAGATCCTGAGGGTCAATGCATCGCAGAGAAATAAATGAGCAAAAACAACATGTCAGCTGCGAAAAAGAAACAAATCAATCACACGCACTCACAGTCTGGGCTGATCTTGGTCTGTGCCAATTATTCTGTAATGCTGGTATTGACTTTAGGTAATTCTTTATATCGAGTGAATAGAAGCATCTGTATACCAGGGGTGAAATCAGGCTGAATCAACTGCAGAGGCCAATTTTGAGGGAAACAAGTTTAAGAGTATCAGAAACTTATTGAGACCTACTGATTTGATTTTTGAGGATGATGTTTTCTAAAGTCAGTTTGACTTGTTTTTACCTTTTTTAAAAAAAGATTTGTTTCCCGAGCACGAAAATGTTGGAATGTTAGTTTTCTTTTTTAAATAAATGCTGCAACAAAGCATCATTCAGGTGGGGAAATTATATTGTTTGACCTTGACTTTCATTTTCCGGTGCGGTTTGAAATAACAGATTCACCTGGAATACAAAATAAGTAGAAACGAGCAGAATGCAGAATTTTCTAATTATTCTTCCTGAATAATCCACGAGCTTAACACCAAGGTGACAGCAAACCCGAGGGGCAGTAAAGAGGTCTGCTGCAGAACCCCGAATAATCTCTTTATTTAACGGTGTACAATTAGCAAAAACCACACGAATGAACGTCTCCACGACAGCAGGTGCGAGTGACAAAAATACAGCAATGCAAAAATATCCCACTGCGAGTGAAGAATGCGTGTCTGAAAGCTAACCGCTGATAGACTGATTGGATTTTTCAGGCAGGCAAAAAATGTAACTGCAAGAGAGATTAATAAAAATGTAATTTTAACCTGTGTTTGATACTTAAAAGATTATTTATTAAGCAGGCAACAACAATGATCTATTAATATACAGAGACAAACAGAACAGTCTCTGTAACAAAGCAATGCCGTGGTTCATATGCTGTGTAATCAGCACACCTGGAGTCAGACTCGACACTTTCCTGAAGCCTTCGTGTTTTCCGCCTGTCTGTTTGCTCTGAGGAGATTTAGGTGTGGGGGTTGAATCAAACGTGGAGAGGCTGGATTGATATTCCAGTCAGACCACAGGACTGTTGCTGGAGGCTCCTTTCAAGCCTAATGTGAATGGGCTTCTGAAGCCAGTGTGCAGCACCCTATTAAACGAAAAACCCACATCAGAGCGTGTGCGGGCAGGGCTGCTAAACCACTGCCTGGCCTGAAGTCAAACAAGGTTACGCAGTCTGGAGAACTTAACTGTCTTCGAACATCTTATCTTTTGATGGATGCTGGTGTGTTTCATTAAAACCGCGATCCTGATTCAGTTTTATACATTCCTTTGTGGTGACAGGGAACGAGGTTCAAGGCGAACTAAGACACGACGACTTTGAGGTTTAAACCAATAACGGATGCCATGAGGAAATGAGAGATGTCAGGGCATGGCATAAAATTGGATTGTGGCATGAAAGGAACCTGTGGCGAACTGGACAGGTGTCTCAATGAGTCCCCTACTGTGAAATTAACAAGTTATTCCAAGATGATAAAGACTTTGGGAATCAAGAAATCACTGCAGTGAAATTCATAATCTGAGCAGTCGCCCAGGGACACAGCGGGAGCTCGCATGTCTATTTTTAATTATGTCATTTTCTAGTTCAGTTTCAGGATTATTCGTCGCTATATCCCTTTGTCGCACGCAAGTATCAAAGCACTTTACAAATAATGAGCCTGCCAAGATTTTACTATTCCAGTCATTTTCCTATCCAGAAATCAATCAGAAGAAATCAATAATCTTTATGGGGACTCGTTCTGCAGCCAGCCTCAAGTGACCGTTTGAGGAACTGCAGTTTTTGGCACTTCAGTGTAAGTTTTACTTCGCAGCCACGGATGTTGCCGCTTGGTAAAATGGCATCCTGTGAAAATGGTGTAGCACTACAAGTGAATAAAACTTTAATCCCCCATCAGGACAGGTGACAGCTGAGATTGGTTGGACAGAACAGTAAAACTGACAATAATACGAGCGAGGCCAAAACTATAAACCATAAAATGTCATGCTGCAAGACCCTTGGCCACTTGAATTCTGTGCCAAAGCTGCATCACTGCCAGTTATACGCATCAGCTCAAGGAGAGAAAAGATAAACCGAGAACCACACACACACGCACAGCAGTGCCGAGCACAGCCCACACACTCAGACACATTCATACAGACAGCAGACAAACAGAGTCAGTGTGAAGAGGCAACAACCGGGAGGCAGCCCTTCACTCGGCTCCACCAGCAGGCTGCTGTATCTGCGTGTCTCAGCTACAGTCGGAGACTGTCTGCGCGGAGACGGATGGAGCCGCGGCTGGCTCGATATCAGACATGAGAAGATTGGGTGACTTTTGCTTAGGAAAGTGTGCAAAAGAACACGAGCCAACTAATTAAGATTTAAACGTGACTGTAGAAAAGATTTAATTAAAGCTGTCACTGAATGTGATACTGTGTTATATCACGAAATTGTGACAGCTTCGAGAAGGCTACAGTCAAGCTGAGGACTGCAAACACACTATCATTTTCATTATTGATCAACCGACTGATCATTTTCTCTGGACAAAAGATGCCTAACGACACTGAAATAGCTCATTTTGTCCAACTGACAGTCACAAACTGAAAGATATTCAAGTTTACTGTCACATTAGACTGAGAAAATAAGCCACAGTGAACATTTTTTGGACATTTTAACTGATAAATAATTTAGAATAAATAAATTAGTTGATATACTGAATCGATCATCAAAATAGACGCCGGCTCCGTTGATCGGTGGCTTCGTTTTACTGCCGCGCCCTATCACATGTTGATTTTTGATGCATTTTTCTGCGGAAGAGTGCCGTCACTCATTTGTGCGCTTCAGCTGAGAGTGCATGGAGGTCAGGGATGTCATGACACCGCCACAGAGAGCAGACTAAAGGCAGAGTAGGTGGTGAAAATAAACAAAAGTCATGAGAACGTGTGAAGGGATTCACCTGTTGACCTGAGCCAGAGGATGCGTGTTCATTCTACTCGTGTACATCGACTCTGGCACGGAGCTACACTACGTGCTGCCACATAGCCGTACGCTTCACTCGCTCCCTCCAGTGAATCAGACCTTTACTGTATAGATTCGCCATGCATCATCCGAAGTTGCATAACGTCTTGGAGGCTTTGAAGAAAACTAAAAACTTTCAAGACATCTGAGGTAAACAAACATTAGTCATCGAGTCTGTGTGGCGTGTTCTTCCAAGCAGCATAAGCACTTACACAACATTCAACGTTTCCCTCTGCGAGTGGGTGCAGCAGCAGAGAGAGAGAGAGAGCGTGAGAGAGAGAGAGGATGCAGGTGATAAAAGTGCAGCTTATTCTTGAACCTAACCATGGAGGAAGGCTGAATTACCAGTGCCAGAGGTGCAGGCTGATTAATGCTTTATTGCGGTGCATTTTATAAACTGAGCACACACAGTTGAGCTGTGAGATATCAACCGTCTACCTCGCCTGGCCAAAGGATTCCCACGTTTGCTGTTAATTCGAATAAATATTTCAAAGGGTATTGAAGGTCAATAAGGAAGAGTTTTTACGTTACCAGCTCTGCCATTATCCAGCAAACGGTTTATAACATTCAGAGGTGACATTTAAAGCACCTGTTACATCCCAATTTGTATCTGAGCCGATCCTGCAGGTGTGTTATCACCTCAAACTAACTCGGATTCGACACAAAAGCTTGATTCACACACATAAAAGAGACACGGACAATGGAGACCGGGGTTGTACTTTTCCATCTCCAGCAGCTGGAGACTCGACAGCTGACAGAAGTGTGAGGTCAGCGAGGAACAAGGAACCTGCAGACTGACAGCACTCAGCTAATGAGACATGCTGTTGAGGAGCAGGTACTCTTTCTTTTTTTTTTTCCTGTCTACCTTGACCACTAAAAACCTGCTTTGTCTGGAAAAGACTCTCACTCATGGGTGTACAAGAGGACATTTACATAGAGTCAAGGACCGTGGAAGACGGCTGAGCCAACCGGTGAGTCAGAAAACGATAAACAGTCATGTTGTTACAGTTACTCAATAAATGATCAACACGACTGTTTTCCTTTGACAAGAGTGATGACGGAGGACCTGCTATAGCCTGAGATGAAGTGCACGCACTGGGATTTCACCTCATCCACAGTGAAAGCGTTAAATATTTGAAGCAGTTACACAATAGCTAGAAAGGTAAACATGATGTGAGCCTATCTGGCATTGCAGAGACAAGAAATAGTTTAATTTTCAAATATACATGTGTATTGGTTTGTCTTTAATTAATTAAAAACTACGTAAAGACAGTTAGAGACAGATAACACACTAACACAAAGATGTACTAGTATAAGGTTATAGTTAAATGCCCCTCTTTCATGATATAATGTCACTGTAGCATGAACTTTGTAGCATGAAATATTTTGATTTAATAAATCAAATAATTGGCTCAGAATAAAAGGTGACACCCTGACAAAACCTTAAAAATGAACCATATACATGTAGCAATAAAGGTAAACATAGGTCACCAAACAAAATAAGTATCACGTCATTCAAGTGTTTCAATAGGAGCGCCTCTATCATTAACCGGTCACTTTTTAGAATGCTCAAAACATGATCACGAAACAACGAACTGGACACGAAACCACAAATTTGTTTTCATCATTTTGTTGTACCAAGGCGGTCGAGATCAAATTCAGCATTTTACTTCAAGGTATTATTCTTGTGACAAAGTTGCTCCCTCAGTGCAACATAAACAAAAGCCAGAGACATAACAGGCGCTTTAAATGCACATGAAGCACTAAATCTAAAATATATTCCACTTCATTATTTGCCTTCTCAGTGAAGTCAATCTACTTTGTCTCTTTTGTATTCATTGCATACACTCAGCTTTATCTCACCCGCTGTGATTAGGTTTGAGCCCTGTGAAAAGACTTCAATCTCCAAAAGTATCCCGATAACTACTTTTCAGGTCTCTATTCAAATCCAATCTCGGTTCTAAAAGGTATTTCAAGATGAGATCTACTCAGGTAAGAAACTCCTCGATCTTCCAGCTGAACTCTTTTTTTCTACTTAGTTCAGCCTGGACTCCTGGGAGGAGCTGGGTGATGGCCTGAGGTCATCTGGAGATACCAGTCTCATTAGGGGAAACCTTATTCAGCTTTGGCCCAATTTCTTCAGAAATATGATAAATGAGTGGAAGATATTAAGATATCCTGTGACAGGGAAAGACAAATGAACAGCATCTAATTTCCCTTTGTAATTTCAACATCACCAAATTATGATTTTATTAAATCTGGATACACCACGAGTCGCATTTAATTACTGTATGCTCTGCAAATGTTAGGCGTCTTCCAACATGGTATACCTCGCTGAATGTTTCATTTTCAACAAGCGAAAAAGGTGTTTACCAAATTTAAAGACGCCTGCTGCTTTGAAGAGTTTAGATAAGTGTAACCACGCTCTGGTGATAAATATCACAGGATATATTTAAGAAAAACAAACTTTAAACAGACAGTTTGACAGCTGTTAACAAAAGCTAATTATGTAAGTTCATCGGGATACTAAAAACATGCAATTACAGCTTCAACAAACAATTGCTGCCATTATCAATCAATATCTCATTAATTTTTTTGATGAATCAGTTGGGGTGCTTTCAGACAGAATCTGGTGCTGTGGCGAAGAAGCACGTTTTTCCATTCATTTGAGTCGAGATCCAACTTTTGGAAAAACGTAGCCCACCAATCAGACGATCAGACCGGTCAAAGTCCTCCACAGTCAACCTTGAAGCTTCTGAAACTCCTGGACTATCCAGGTAGATTTATGGACTGAACTCTGATGCTCTTGTTACTTGTTTATTTCATGAACGAACTGTGTCTGGCTCACAATTTACGCTGCAAAATAGTCCCAAAGAAGTTTGCTTTGTGTCCCACGGCTTGGGAGTGAGTATTGGTTGAGCGACATAGAGAGAGCGAGGGAGCAACAGCACTGATAAAGCCAGTTAATCAGCGAAATAAAAAGTTATTTCCTGATTGTTTCACAGCGGTTACATTCAGCACTGCCCGACAACCCTGTGGCAATTATAACCCAGTGACAGCAGGGTTTACAAACATAGAAGACAATATAGAAGACATTTAGACAGGTAAGATGACAGATTTCTGGCACTTTTTCTTAAAGAATGCCTGACAACAATTGACTGATTATTAACTGTAGCTGATGACTTTTCTGTCACTTATCCAATCTAATAACAATTCATTACTCAATAAATCCAGAATATTTAGACAGATTTCAGTACTATGGGCATATACATTTTGGGATTCATCCCCCTGGTCATTTGAGTTGGATTGTTTTCTTTTTTTGACACTAAGCTCACTCTTTATGGAAATTGCAAATATCATCACGGGCTCTCAGTAGCTGCCAAACTGAAATACTCATTTCTATAATCCCAGGAGGAATACGAATTTCTACCTCATAACCTGATTCTGTATGGAAATTGCCATTTCTGTGGCCTTCAGCGAACAAGAAAATGACAAGAAATCTCAGTCATGACTTGATTCCTAATTCCTAAGAAAAAAAAAAAAGAAATACACAGATCTCTGCCAAACACATTATTTGGTAAATTTACAAGCACCCATTACCAGAAAAGAGAAACTTGATCTCTATGTACTGTGAATTCCAGTCATATCATGCTCTATAGATTTAATGTGCAGCATCACCAAGGGCCAAATCATATTTAAAGTATTGCACAAGTGCATTACACATTTAAAAAAACAAACTAATTTCATTGCTGGCATTGGTAAGTTGATACCGGAGCTTGTTTGACGGTCAGTGTACTCGCGTAAAGCCTTTCTATAACAAAAAGGGAAACGTGTGCAGCATTATAATTAGTGGTGCAGAGATTTATGTGCAGAAATTGTCCAGGAATGTCTTCAAAACTCATTCAAGCCTTTTTGGGTATTTCTACATTTTACACCTCAAAGTCTGTCTTGATTTTTTTTTGTAAACTGCGGACAAAGACGCTGGTGAAAAGGGTTTTGATTAAAGCTGAACAGCTGCACAGACATTGTGACTATCACTGTGATACACAGAGCTGAGGATGCGAATAACCAGGTGCGTCAGGCTATGACTGGATTTTGACACAACAAGTGTCTTTTAGAATGATTAAAGTACCTAAATGTAAATAAATCAAATAAAGAGAGTGAAATTCAATGCACACTGTTAAGTGTATTCAAGGTGTTTAATGAAAAACATGTTAAAAAAGGGGAACTGTTTAGCTTTCAACCACGGCAACTGCTGACAGTCAATCACAGATGTAACGACACGTTCGGTCAATAGCAGCAAACCCACAGGAGACCGTTTTAATGTGAAAGGTTGTCTGTTAGATGAGGTCCACCCAGGATGTCTCCCCCTAAGACGTGACAAAAAACTACTCTAGTCACGTTCACATGAGAGCCATGATTACAAACCAACCAATGACAATAAGGAAGAACCTCTGAAATATAAAGCATGTAATACAACATGCAATTAGCCGTAGAACAGGCACCACCAACTGAGTTATGAATGTCATTTAATTCAGAATTATTTTCTACTTAAAATATATTTTGTCAGCCGAGTCCATTCAGCCTACGCAAGAGGGAAACCCCCAAAATACATTATCTGGTTGTTCCAACGTACAATGTCTGTAATACAAAAAAGGGCCTTTGTAAGATAATTGGACAAGTGGAGGAAGCAAAAAAGAATAAATGGTCCCAATTGGTGGGAAATGGCGGCATGAATGTGTAAGTGTCTGAGATGAAAAACAGCAGCCTAGCAACAGACAAAAGCCATCATACAAACTCCTGCCTGTGACTGAAATATCCCTAAAAGGAATTTCTGGTGGATATGCCATGAAGTGGAGGGCTGTGCAGCCATGAATTAATGAGCCAGATTCCAGTTTCCCCCTTTTAATGCCCCATACAACAGAGATATGACTGTATGGGGAGCAGATGGCCACTGCACAACACAATAGAGTAGTCAGAAGCCAGCCATTTACAATGACTTCATTTCTAAAGTATCTTCATCAACAAGCCCCACAAAGGGTGTAGCGGGGTGATCCTTCATGGAGGTTCTTACGAGTGTACCGCTCAGGGTTAGGGCGGAGGTAAGCCGACTATTCACGCTGAGAGTTTTTAAAAAGGACAAAAACACGGCAAGGTTTCAATGCTGGCAGAGAACGCCATGTGACCGCAACAGAAGAAATCTGTTAAACTTCACCTCCTCCGTATACTTTGATCATCTGTGAATGGACAGCGCCAAAGATGTCAGACTGATCTTAGCCCGAGCCAAACATCAAATTAATCTGGCTCCTGACCTCCCACAGATCTGATATTAGGGCACAAGTGCAGGCCTTTGAGGAAGGCTTAGCAGCAATTCAGAGGATAAAAGCTTTACTGTCCTCAAACTGCGAACAGCACAGTGCTGACCTGAGACAAGAAAGATGCAAAAAATGCACAAAAAAGTGCACCAGGACAGAGCTCCACTCCACCTCAATCTTATTTTAGCATTTACTCACAAACTACTTTAATCTGCTCGCCTCGCTTTTCCCCGCAAACACACCCACGGCTTCGCACTCACACTGACTTGCCCCATCCCGCCTCTTTTCTGTTTCTCCCCGTGTCGGCTGTGTTGACTTTCCAAAACAATGAAAAATAAAAGTCAGCCTAGTGTTTGAAAAAGTCAAAATTCATGTATTGGATTTTTCTCCACCAGTGACAGCAACAGCAGGTGAGCTGCATGTGGAGGAGGCTTGTTGTTTGTGTGTGAATGTATGTGTCTGTGACAATAGTTGGTGATTGTCTGTGCCGCTGCAGGAGTGTAAAAACAGAATTGGATATATCAGACTGATCATCACTCACGGGTGGACGTTCAGGCTGAAAACCGTCCAATTCCAGTCACCAGCCGATCAGTTGGTGCATTAGACTTTTAGACCCTTCTTCCTCCAGTCAAAACACAGGAGAAGTTCCTGAGTTCCTCAAAAGTTCATGGTTTTGGTGAAAATTTGCTACATGACAAAGTTAAACCTTTGTAGAGTCCACCAAGAATGTGCTTGAATTTTTGCAGAGAACTCGGACACAGCTCTCACTCCAATTATACACGAACCGGATGACAATGGCGCAGAACTCCATTTTCACATCCCCAGAAGGCATCTGGAGGGACGTGGTTTCAAAAGCAAAGCGTAAAGAACAGCTACACTCCTCCGCAACAAGATGGGGTCCCCGTTCCCCACCTCTGGTGAGGTTTAACAAAGGAAGGAGGAAGTTTCAAGGACTGTGGAAGGCGACACCCTGAGGTTTTGAGAGACCATTTTACAGGGAGGAGTCAGGGTGTCAAGACTCTGCCTGTCTGCCACCTCAGTGGCATATGGCAGAAATAACAATACATCTTGAGTCTGATCGGTCTCAATCGGTAAAGGGCGAGTCCCACAGAGGGCTTATTTCTGGGCAACACTAAGATACACATATGTTTTAATTGTTCTTACTCTTAACCTAAGACTCTTACCATAAAGAACACAAGTCTCCAGGGACAAACTTAATTTGTTCATCTGTATATCTCTGTTTGTACATCTGTGTAAGACAAATGGGATGGAAAGAGAAAAGGATGCCGTTGCTCTTTTACCTTGCGTGACGCATGAATGTCAAAGAAGGGTTTATTTCGGACACTGAAGGGCTCCTTGGTTTTGTCAATCTGTCCGGTCTTCATCTTTTCCATCCGGGGAGAAATGATCTCCTTTTCTATGCATAACAGCCGGATGCCGAAATCACACTGGCCAACAGGCTGTCCCTGAAACACACACAAAAAAATATGAAACTCAGTCATCTCTTCGTGGACCCTCTGCATCAACTCATTTAGACACAATCAGGCGTACACTTTTCAACACAAAAAGAGAAATGAGAGCAAAGAGAAAGAGCACTGTCAAACACAGAACATTCGTTATTTAGACTCAATTACACAGCTAACATGCATCTAGCATAGATACTAAAATAAGAGCTACCATTTCACTGCCACGGCAACAGAGTTAATTAATAATTATTAATAATTAATTAAAATAATCATTAATTGGAGTTCTACTTAGCAGTATAACTCCTTGGCATGAACAATAACACCCTCATAGCATCACGATAAGTCTCTTCATACGGCTCTTATTATTTATAGCTACACTGCAGGTAAGACCTGAACAACACAACCTTCACATCAGGTGAACTCAAGGGATCAACACCAAAAAGTAAACAGTACAGAAGAATCCGCTTTTTCTTTGTCGCTATGACAACAGTTTCCTCCCATCAGTGTCCAGCAGCACACGCTTTTTATAAACAGATAAGCACGGTGACCTGAGCCATCACTGCCTCTCAAGGGGACAGAGGCAGAGCAAAGGTGTGACCAAACCCATCTGGTGGAGCGCTGCGAGTGTGACAGAAAATAATACAGCGATACATGTTTCTCTTGCGTTTCTGCCTCTGTTTATTAATAAAGATTACAGTAGACAAGTACTAATTTTGACAAACATCGCTGTGTGACCACTTTAAAGTGTTTACTAGAGGCAGATGAGTTCAAACCACCATGATACATAACAGCCAAATGACAGTCACCACAACATATCTGAGATGCTCAATTGACAAAAGTGATTAAAAATAATGACTCAGTTTTATCAGCACGAAAAGAGAAAATCAGAGAAGATGATAAGTGTGATTTGAAAAGCTTCCAGATGGACGTGGACTGAATGCATGACAACAATCTGACATTTAATATTTCTCACAAGTTACCAGAGAGAGAAAAGAGGAGCTTGAACTCAGCAAACAAGCTGCCATTTCTTTTTTTTTTTAATTGCCTGGAGACAGAGAAAATAATTACCCACGTCACCTGGCCCTGATGAACTGAAAAAAGAAAGAAGCCTTCCTGACATCGCAAATGATTTTTCACGTTTCAGACCTGTCTCCTAAATGGATGTTTCCTTTATCAGTTTAAATACAAGGACACTTGAACATTTTCAAACTAACTGATTGATTGATTTAAACTGACTGATTTTGGTTCTTCTTGTCGAGTTGAGCTTGATTGGATTTTGTCTGAGGCTTCGGAGGTCCTCAGGGATCAATTTAAGGGCCCTTAAATTTTCTTATTCATGTAAATCATATTCATCAATTTCATCATGTCACATTCCTCATGTTGTACTGTTCCATTATTTGTCCCAACATATTACACTTTTACATCCAATGCTCTGTGTAAAATGAGGCTACAATTAGCGATTGTATTATTTTGTGTACAAATAACATTACAAAACCCAAGTTTACTGTCAGAGAAGACATAAAAAAGATCAAATCCTCACATTTGAAGCTGTAACCAGCCATTGTGATCAAAATGATAACTGAATTATGAAAATTGTTCTGGATTAATTAATTTTCTGTGGCTTGATTAATCCGTTCCACTATAAACGTTTCTTAAAAAGCTGTGTGTCTAACACTGGTGGAGGCACCACTGAATGAATTTGTTCAACATTTTTCTCTCAACATTGAGTGATTTGATAGCGTCTGGTTTCTACCCTTCTTTTAACGTTAAAATAAAAATATATGGTGATACATTTTCACCCTTATTGTTCCTACATTCATAACCCACATGGGTTAGGGATCAATATTACTTGATCTATATCCAGAGGCACCAAGCAGGAAGGTATGACGGGAGCATTTGTATTCAGCGCTGCCACTGTTTGGTAAAGGCCACCTCTCTTCTCAAGAGCTTTCTATGGAAATATTGGTCTATAAGAAGGAGGGGGCATGTGCAATGCAAAGCCTTTTGAAGGACCAAATGTCTCTTCAACCAATTATTTTTCATATACAAGCATAGAAAACATGGCTGTGCCTGCTGCATGCAGAGATACTAGGACATATGAGGATGAAACACAGCCATTATTGATCCTAAGATGGTGTGGAGGATGAAATAAACAAAATGTCTATAGATATTGCCCAAGGTAGTAACAGAAAATCAGTATTGCAAAACAAGAAGACTCACTTGGTCTTAAGATCAAGCAAAATAAAATCAAATGAACTCCAACTATTATTCTAGCTACAAACACTGACAGTATAAATATGGACGGCATATCTGTGACATCACCAACAGGTTTCTGAAGAGCTGTTTTGAAGCTCAAAATCTGTGGCTCTGGCCACCGCCATGTTGGTTGTCCCATTTGTTCCTTGTCATGGCTGCTCTAAAAAAAAAAAAATAAATCGGCATAGATGTGGATCATCAGGGGCCCCGAGGCGGTCTGAATGACACCTGTATCTGCGTAACTTTAATGAACTACAGTTTCTGGCATTTCTGCACAGGCTTCACGTGGAGGCTGCCGCTTGGTGAATCAAATTCTTTGATTCTGGATTATCAAATCTGAGGATATTCTTTCTTTCTCTAATTGGCATGATTGTGAATTGAATATATTTTGGGTTTCTTCTGTTAGTTGGACAAAACAAATCAGCCTGAAGACTGCTCTGAAAAAGGCCGATGTGCATTTTCAGGACTAAAAAGTCAGAAGAAAACAATCAGCAGATTAGTCAAAATGAAAATAATCATTAGTTGCCGCCCTGATAAAATGAATTATTAAGTCACGTTAAGGAGTTGCTTGTCCACAACAGGCAAAGGGTAGATTAGATATTGGAATTGCATTCGTCAAGTGGCTTGATATGACTCCACTGGGACGCCCATGTTGTACTGCCTCTGCTGGCTGTACAAATAAGCAATTATTTGCCAACACATTAGCCATAACAACTTGATAATCAAGCATGACTGTGCCTGTGACTTTGTTTTAGAGTCTGTCTGACTCTTTAATGGAGCCTTACCAACTCTATAAAGGACACTTTGGCACCTACAAATGAGCTCTAAAGCAAATTAAAGTTAAAGGGACTCTCATTTGGGAATCACTTTGAGGACTTGTTATTCTTTAAGGGTGACTGCAAGAATCACACTACAGTCTCCTGGAGAAACAGCTGGTCTCATGTCCCACACGTTCAGCACCATCTGTCAGCTGTGTCATCAGGACAGAACGAGATGTAAGTGTGGATGATTCAAGGCATGTGCTGTCCACGCCTGTTTAACATGAAAACACAGCAAATAAGAGTCTTGCTCATCCAACGTTACGGGGAATAAAGACCAATTATCACCCTGTCATAGCTCCCGGTCTGTTTGACTACCATAATCTGACTCGTATCTGAATTTACTTGTTTGTGCTGCTTCACTTTCACTTACTGTCGTCACTGTGGGTTTGAACTAGGCCGGAGCATTTTAACAGAGCACAATATAGCCCACAATTTTTGACCAGCAACAGCCATGGATCAGACTCGAAGACTCTGTATTAATAATGCAGATCACCCCTCTGCCTACATAGACTTCAAATGATACAGATGTACTACAAAGTTCAAACTGTCATATTGCACTTGCGGGAATGTTTTGCTACGAGTGAAAAAGAAGATCTGGAGCCTTCTAAATGATCAGATTAAGCATTATATCAGGATTATGATTATCCAGATTCAAGCTCAAACAAGACAGACTTCTGTGGACTGCATAACCGCCACCTTTGTGGTCAAATTGAACTGAGTGCATGAAGAATCTATATATAAAACACACATTAAATGTTAAAACACCGGAGAGCTGGAAGAGTCTTCGGCACGAGGATGGAAGGGCTGGAGGACAAACTCAAGAACACAGCAAAGAAAAACATGAGTATCTTACATAAAAAACCGACAGTGTTGGGAATACTGTTGAAAGCCGTGGAACTGAAATGGCTTTACATGCAGGGTGACAAAATCAGCATTGGGAGCAGTAAACAGAAGCTTAATGTGCAGCTCCCCCTCGGGGTATTGGGAACAAAAACAGAGGCTTTTAGACTGTTTTCGCCTGAGACTGTTTATAGCGGCACACTGCATCCTGTTTGGATCATAAAGAAAAACATGAAGATTTGTTCCCAGAAGACTTTGCTCCAGTTGTAATTTGTTCTTGCTAGTATGTTGATTGTATTATCAATGGGAAGGAACATGTCACTCAAATTATGAATTCCTTTCTTTGTCTCTGAGGATCCTGTAGCTACAGACGTTCGCTAGTGAACGCAGGTTTTTGCTCAAAAAATCCTAAACTATTATGAGCTGTGGTTTTGATTCTAGCCTCTGGCTTTGGAAGGTGGCAGGTCATAGGCCACAATTAATACCACTGTAAGAGCCCCTGAACCCCTGTGCTGAAGCATCCCGTTCCTGCTCCTTTATAAGTCACTTTAATGCAGAGGAGACAGAGGTAGAAAACAACAATCCAGGAGTGCATCTTCCATGTAACAAAGAGGAAAAAAAACACCTTTTCCTGACAGAAAATAAGATTCATAGCTATTTTTATATCAAACACTATATTTTTTATGCTCTTACAATTAATTCAATAAAACAAACCCCAAAGGGAAACACTGCAGCGATCTGTGCTAAATAAAAGCACATCAGCACACGACGCGAACGGCGTCCAGTGTTGAATTTTCAGGCTATTTGGTCACAGAGAGCATTGCAGCCTCCCCCGGCTACATTTTAGTCCAATTATCTCCAAAATAACCACCTTATTTGCTCCATCAATGTCCATGTGTTCAGCCACATGCTCAACATGGTAATAAAAGGTGGGGACTGGGGTCATAATCACAGGCATAATGCTGATGAAAGCTCCAGCTGAGCGGCTTTGATACGTTATGATTTATGAGCAAATTAAAGCGACTGAGGTTAACGAGAAGTTCATTGTTTGCCTCTAGTGACGAGTAGAGAACACCGCCAACTAAAACCTTAGCAACAGTACCCAGTGTTAATCTATATATAGCTAACATATACACTGCACGGTGGATGTTAATGTGCTGCAGGGGTACAGATTTCAAAAGCTACTCGGGTATATGACAGCGAACTACTGATGAGATGTGACTGCTGAGGAGATTCGGCACGTCATTGTGCTAGCGATGCTGCGGACGGTTTGAAAGGAGCGCAGCAGCAAAGGGACTGTTCTTGAGGTGAAAAAGCCTGCAAAGCTGCAGACCGTACCTGCAGACAAACCTCGCAAGTGGAAGCAAATGGAGCGGGATGCCGGTAAAGCGATGATACCTCGACAGATAAAGTTTCCGCGGTGAGCGCTGAAAGCACTCCGCGCTGCTGTTAATCTGATTGAGCCAATTATTGCGTCTAATCCTGCACCCCTAAAAGAGATTATTTTTGGCGCGATGACAGTTAACGAGGTCAATCAAAGTGTCGGGACACAGACGTTGCAAACCTCCACAGTTTCATTCAAAGATAATAGCTTTCTAAAGCCTCTTGAAAATTAAAGGACATACATGTAATTGCTGTCGTGCTTTCATCACGTCTTGTCAGTTCCCCCACAGTGGGGGAGCTGACAGTAACTGACAGCGGGAACAACTTTCCAGGAAGACAAAAAAAAAGAGGCTTTTTATATTTTGCAGCGACAGCAGGAATAAAAGATTCATTCTGTGTCTCAGGGTGACAGTCAGGGTCAATCAGTTCCATGGTTGGAGAGGCACTGTACAAATCAGCACTTTTAATGTGATAACACTCTGTAGGATGACTAAGAATATCGACTACTTTAGCGTGAACAGCACAGTATATGCCGACATAACTCATTTATGTCCATCAGAATCCACAGAACTAATATAAGTAAACTCTGACCCTCCACTTGCGGCTAAATTACTCGCCACGCCGGGAGGACACAGACTCCTCGTCACACTCTAATCAAAAGAATCCCAGCGCTGCGCTTCACTCGATTTTTTTTCCAAACAAGTAAGGTGTCGTGTTAGGCCACGGGCCTAGCAGGTGGCGTGTTCTCTCCCTCCCGCTGCATTTCCATCCACGGTCTCGGGATGGAGACTCGGTGCCAAGGTGCAGCACACCACAGATAATGGACCAGTCTAATAACGGCCAGCAAGGATCAATACAGCAGTGCTTTAGTGATGGCTCGGAGGGAGTCATGCGGAGCTGCCAACCTCTCGCACCGTCTCACAAAAGACGTCCCCCGACCCCGCCCTCCTCCTCCTCTTCCTCACCACCGGAGCTTTTATCGAGCCGCTTGCTTGTGCTGATCTTCTGATCGATGGAGGAAAAAGGAGGCGACAGACAAACATAATAGCCCAAGAAAGCCCTTCCCCGTCATGTCAAGGTTTTGTAATATAAAAGTATGACACAAGTACTTAACACGTAAACATATTAGTGCTTGACACTGAATGTAGGGTCTGTAATCATTTTAAAAGGGTTAGTTCAATTTATGATATAAGAATAATCTATAATCATGAAAAACAAACTGACTCTTCATAGTTTAAAGCTGAGAAAGAGAGTAGAAGAATACAAGAGCATGACCTAGCTTGACCGGACTCAACCTGGGTGATGGAGAGAAAGCTAAAGCTCCTGGCTAAAAGTCAAGACCACCAATCAGTGCAGCAAAACATCCATGGGAATCCAGGTACAACAGAACCGACTAAAAGTCAAGGTCACCAGCCGATAAGACTCAGGAAAGGTGGTGAGTTAAAACGATTGGATGATATCAAAACATGTGAGAAGGTGTGTTTGTGAAGCTCTTATGTTTGATGGGGCAGTGAGAAGGGACACCCGCTGTATAAAAAGTGATGTTTTGAGGGCAAAGTTCAGTTCTTGTCAGGTTTTGTTTTCCGTGAAGGGAGTAAAACTCTTTTTGAAGATGAGATTGAATTCTGAACAAAGTGTTGCAGAGGTCAGGACAGGCACCAGATCCGGATCTCTGATCCACAACAGTATTCATCAAATTTTTATAAGGAAGGCAGCAGCGGCTGAGGCTAAGGGCAAACTGCAGGCTCATTTGTCTCCGTGTCTGCATGCTTGCCATTAGCGGCAGGCAGATCAGTTGAGGGGATGAATTAATTTACCGTTCAGAAGAGTGTTAGCAATTAACAGCACTTGTAATGTTGTCCTCAGGCTGTTCAGGAAAAATGGCCAAGTCAAAATAATATAGCAGGAGAAACATGCTATTACACGTACAGCATATAAAGCTAATTTTACATGTGTAGATGCGCCGGGGCAACTGCTGCTGCCAAATTATAATGCGAGTAATGGACTCATGAGATTCAATTCAACTCTGACAGCCTTAATGGCTTGGATTAATATTTAATTTAATTTTTTTGTTCTAAGTGATTATTGAAAAAAATAGGTCAATGGAGCTCAGCAAAACTAATTTCAGTGCTAAGAGCACAACAACTTACAAAACCTCGGCACTGTGGTTAAGGTCAGGCTTTGGTGTGTGTGCTGTGTGGACGCTGCAGAGCCTGGATGAACCACCGCTGTGCTGCCTGGAGGAACCCAACCAGGGATTTGATTTCTCAGGTTTCAGAATAAACTAATCCTGTTCCGTGTCAATGCTTTTGATTATGGATGGTACAAACTGCTGATGGATTACGACCACAAATATTCCTATCCGCTCTGCTGAGGCAGAGCCTTTTTAACCATATGTAAAGAGAAAGAAGCGGTCGGTAGACCGCGGTGTTGATGGCGTGCTTCCAGCGCTCGGATTGTTTGCTCTGTGTGACATCCTGATCTGGCTGATTTTCAGGAGTGATGGGTCAAAGGAAAGACATACAACACATTTGGCATACTCACGTTGAATTTGATGATGTCGTATATCAAATAGCGAGGGACAGGCTGACCGTTCACCTTGTCGATGATCATCTCCTGCAGAGATAAAGAGCCGGGTCAAGAGAGGGTGTGCACAAAAAAAGAAAGACACAGTAAGAGGTAAAAGATGTAACATTAGAGTGGAGAAGATGCACAAAATACAGACAAGGGAAAGCTTTAATCTGGGCTGTCTGAATGTAGAAAATCTGAAAATAGTTCTGCAGCAGGGAAACAGTAAGACACTAGAGGTTGAGCACTCTTAAGGGGATCTATGTTCAGAGAGGGACACGCCTGTAGCGATGGGTAGGATGGCAAGGAATTGGGGAGGTGGGTGAGTGGTGTGCGAGGCAGAAATAGCACTGCGCATCCATTATGCAAGACCCTCAAGTTGAGTCAGGTGCGGCGCTGATGCAGGACACCGAACGGAGACATGATTAGTTTTCAAAGAAGTGTTACACAACCGCGCAATGTAGTGACAGCAGAGACGGGGGTGCAAACGTGACCACAGATGCTTCACGTGGTGTGAATGTGAGAGTGAGGTGCCACATTTGAAGAACTATATATTTATGCCTATCCCCTGCATAAAATATTCAGGCGACTAACTGCGCTCCACTGCAGTAACTGAAAAAGTAGCAGGTAAGATACGTAGAGGTTCAGCCAGGCAGGCGAAAACAGAATTTTGTGTAGTGAAATGCTCTGTGACAGGAATAAATGAAAATGATTTATTCACATTCATGTTGTGTAAGATTATTAGTCTGGCTCTGTCTGAATTCAGGTGGCTCTGCTGTAGCAGTCCGATGTGTTTAACACCAATAATGCACCGCAGTGGTCTACAGTCAAGGTAACACCATTTCACTTCATATTTTCTCTCTGCTGGACGTGTGTGGACTTTATAGTTAAGCTCCTGCTGTTCCAACTATTGGACTATGTCTATGAAGTGTATATACATTATATGAACTCTTAAACCTGCAACAACCTACTTTTAATCTACAGACTGAGCTACTGGCCTTCCCCTCAAACCACAAGCACAAATGTATCTTGTCACAGATATTGGAACTTCACATGAAACGCTGGAAGAGTTATTTAAGAAAAAAAAAGGGTCCCTTTAATTAAACATATGCTTAAAGTCACTTGAACAGTGAAGTGTAGTGTTGGAGTGTTTGTTTCCTCTAAGACTTTTTGCTCTATAACTAGTTCCAGATATTGTTTTTTGGTCCTATCTCTCCAATGTGAAGAACTGCAGCTGTCACCACTTCTACATTGGCACCGCTGGGTGCCCTTTTTGTGCTGTTTTACAATTAACCACCATCAATCAAAAAAAAAAAAAAAAAAATTACTTAAAATGTGTATGCCTACTGGCTGACATGATTTCATTTCATATCCGGCAGGACAAAAGGACTTGCCCGTGACAGACCGGTAAAAAAAAGGGACAAAACAGGGTGTCTGGAGAGAAGAAATTATGTCATTCCAGGAGGCTGCCATCATTATGCATGTGGTGCACTCAACCGCTGCACACACAGACAGCGGCGGTTGAATACATTAATGTGACCCAGGGAAAAACCGCCAGAAATTCAATCTATATTTGCACGAGCGTCCAATACTAGAGCTCAAGTTGATGTAAAGCTCATTAAAAACTATAGTACAAAAACAGCATGTAAAAGACAAAAACCAGTGCCTTTGGGCTAAAGATGAAACATATCAGGCGACGCAGCTAGGCTTCTACAGGAATCGCCGTAAAAAGCAGCCAAACAGAGCCTCTCTGAGCTGCAAGCCAGGGGCATTAACAGATGAATAAAGGCGTCAAAATAAAGCTTGTAGCAATTTAAACACAGATCTGCATAACTCCTTCAAAGGAGCCCTAATGCGCCACGAGTAGACGTCCTGCCTGGGTGAGAAAAACTTAATTCACAGCATCAATCAACAACTGTCAAAGCCAACAAGAAGAAGCTCAAACCTTTTACATGAAACTACTAATCTAAAAACAAAACTATCGCCGGCTGTTATCTATGTTACCTCCATTACTGCCAGACATTCATAATCAAATCTCAGCTGACAACATGAGCATGCAGTAATTTTTCATTTTTCAGTTAGAGAGAGTGATAATGACTCGTGCATTTGCACCTGCTGCTGGAAAGAGCTGGCACCTGTGTGACCCAAACAGCACAAACATGCCAATAAAAGTCTGAGCCCGGTATTACAGGGCGAGGATAAGTCACAGACCCCCGTCGCTACCCAAGGGAGAACGCCGCTGAGTGTTACAACACCACTCAGCGTGGAACAGAGGCAACGGTGACAGAGAAGTGTAAAATATTTCATTAGCCACTTCCCCGGGACATGGATGATCATTTTCCCGTCACCTGCCTTTGACAGGCTCCCGCCATCAGACTGAAACATGGCGCTCTTTCATCCTAAGGTTTTGCAACTGGTGTCAATTATCTGCAAGACTGAGCCGCATGGGGCAGGGTGGGAACATTACAAGGCTGGAGATGGAAGCTAGAAAATGGTCACCTTGTGGGATTATCAGGGCGAGAGGAGAAGCTAGCATGACACAGCAAATAACAAGTATCAGAAGGAATGACAACTCACCCCGTCCAACAGAGTATTTGCTAAGTGGACACGTGGATCCTTCCGGAAAGGAAACTCTAGGTTCGCTATGTGGAAGATCGAGTTGTCTCTGTCGACCATGAATACTTCATTTTTTCCGTTGATCAGCATCATGTACCTGCAGGAGGAGAGGATGGAGCATTATGTAGCTGTAATGACAAGGTAGCACGTTGTGTTAAAGACGCTCTCAACTCAAGTGAGCCATCTGCAATGGGATCTTCCTGTGGATCAAGGTGCCCAAGCTGTTAATTATGCAAAACTTTAAGCCTTAATACAATTTGAAAAGGTGAGTTCTATATAAATTCACCCTCAGTACAGTTGTCATGAATGAGGAAATTAGCTATAGAGACCAGAACAGTCTTTTGTACCAGGCTGTAAACATGTTTATTTCTGCTGTAAAGTTGGACATTTTAACATGGGGACTTATGGATGACTCGTTCTGCAACCAGCCTCAAGTGGCCGTTTGAGGAACTGCGGTTTTTAACACTTCTGCAGCAGTATGTGAGCTGAATGGGAATGTACAAATATTACGTAGTTTCATGCATCATATAAAATAAATTTGAAAAAATCCATTTTGTGTCAACTTGCAGAATTTCTCCATTTTCAGTCACAGCATGTCAGGTTGCTTTCAACAACTACTTTGACTCTTGTGATACTTACATTAAACATCGCTCTGCGAGAACGTCGTTCCTCCACACAAACAATACCGTCTATCTTCTTTAATTATTTTTAAGGACTTAATATGGTAATCAAAATATAAAGCTGAATAAGTCTCGAGCGAAGACAGCACTTGAGATTTTCGTTCCACTCGGCACAACAACAAAAAAACAGGCGATTCATTCCACTAATGTGCAAATTGGATGCATTGAATTCAAATGAAACAAAAAGCGAAGGCGTAAGAGCTTTTATCAAAAGAAGAAAGATCAGCAAACAGATACCTGCTAATTACAACATATTACCACTTTTCCTTTTATCTAGCCGTGCTTTACGGGAACAATCACTGCAAAGACAAAGACTTTATGAACACCACCACCAACTTTTACCTCTTATAACATGAAGTGGATTTTTGGTACTAAAAGAGTCTTCTTTGTTTATTGGTCTCACAAAGTCTCTTTCCTATTTCAATCGTCCCCGGTTGCCTCGCGCTGACACAAAAAGTCTTTACTTGTAGGAGATTACTCTATCTTCAAATTGCATACATCACCAGTGGTTAGGTCATTTGTTTGAGCACAAAGCTCAACTAATCCATGGGCAGCCTTTGCAGGTGAGATTAAGACTTGGAAGCAAACAAACTAGAAATCATTTCCAGCCTCCCACAAATTCAGCTTCTGCGGGAATATAATATTAAACATTGTATTGAAAGGGCAGTGCCGCAATCATGAGGAACTTTTAAATCCCTTTGACCAAACAAATGTAATCCATTGCGGTTGTGGTTATGTAATATACTGTATTCTGTCAGTATTAATATTCAAATCAAAAGACGCTCTTTTCCGGGGGTCAAACAGTGTTGGTGTTATTGGATTAGACTGCATTACACTGCGTTAGTTTGACTGTATATTCTGCATATTTCTGTGATTTGGCTTCAGTCAAAGTCAAATTGAATAGAATCAACGGAGAAACACAGGATACTGCTGGAAAATTACTTTTTCATCCACGAGTGCACTCGACTGGGAGATTCAAAAACTCGAAAGCAGCGACTGTTAGGCTGTTAAAATATCTGTCAGAATAGGACATCTCACCAGCGAGGGTCGCGATGCGAGCATTTGGCTGCTATTAATTTAACTTCACTCTTCCTCTACATTCGGCTCACAGGTGTGCCAGGTTGCTGGAGCATAAAGCATTAGACATTAAGACCCTCGAACTCTGTCTTTTTAGACTTTTATCAGCCTTATACCTCCTTCCCGCTCTCTCAGAAATACAACGGTGAGGGAGGAATATTCTCAAAATGATAGTGCACACTCGAATTTTCTACTTTGAGGCATAATCTTGTCTGGAGGTGGAAACTGTCAGAAGTAATCTTGTTCCATATGAGCTCATCTAACAGAAACACCCCATCTGGACAGTAGTCGTCCAAATCATTCGAAACCAAATTACAATTTCAAGCAATTATACGTCTCTGTGTGAGCTGCTCGATTTAGAGAGATTAGCCTAATATGCAATATTAAACTATTATAGATGAGTTATTTGCATGAGGTCGGCCCGTTTATTAGTTCTTACTTTTAGAAAAGTCGTTGTATAAATGAGGGCCAAATATTTTCTAATTAAGCGGACGGAGATGAAATGTATAATCAATTTTAGGAATAAAAAATAATATAATCGTCCTGAATACTATCCAGAGAGGCAGAAGCGAGCAAAGCCGCTCATACCAAATGTTGATTGTTTGATCAACCGAGTCGGCTGATGACTGAGTTGGCAGACGTTACAGGCGCATTACAAATGAGGGACAGAAAACAGACAAAATCCTTGATCCTCCCGTCTGTTGGTTCCCAAAGACGAGAAAAGAAAAAGAGCAAAGATGGACCACGCCCTAAAAACACAGGCACCATTGTTGCCTTTGTGCTTTCCCACTCTGTCTCTGAGAACTCACTCTGTCCAACTGTTTGTTAACACCGTCAGAAACACTGTAACTTACTAGGATGCGTGTATTTCTCAGAAAATCATATGGATTATGTGGATAAAACTAGCAAACATTGTTTCACTGTACATATGGGCATGTGAGTGTTGTTTTAAGACTTTATCATTGAAACACGCCTGCAGACTTCAGGCTCATGAGAGGCAACAAAGACTCAACTAACTCCAGCCTGTAACAGAGGATTCTTTCCAGCAGCAATTTCACTGATTATTTTTCTTCAAGTACCAATTAAAGATGCAAATATGAGCAAAACTGCCCATTAAAGAGCCTGAGGGTGACGTCTTTTGTCCAAACACCAGACATATCCGTCTTACAATCATATAAAACTTAAAAAAGGCAGCAGAAATATGTTTAATACTTCTGTTAATCAACTGTTTAATTAATCGAGTATTTGCACATTTTGTTTTCAGGTTGTTTTCGGGAGCGGGCTTCTTTCTGAGGCATGCTGTTGTTGGACTCGATAATGACTCTCTTCATGACTGGACTATTGACAAATGTACATTTTTAGCAATCCAGTGGCTTCATTACACACCTCTTATGAACTCAATTAAACTTTGCCGGCTGCCTGCTGCTCTTTAACACAAAATACCAAGCGTGGAATAAAGCTGGATGAACTAATGTCCTAAAGCTGTTCCTGCAAAGGTTAAGTATCCTAATCAATGCCGCTGAAAATGGAGGCCAATTATCTTGTAAGGTTGACACGGGTCGAAGGCTTTGATGGTGTAAGAACTCAGAGATCAGACTGAAGAGAGAAGTCTGATGATAGAGATGAACTTGAGATTAATGACTTCCCCACTGACAAAGCTATGCATCTCTCATACCTGCTGTGACTCTGCACCATTATCACAAAGGGATTAGGTGTAATAAATAGGCCATCAATACCAGCTGGTTCAAAGTGGGAAAACTTGACAAGCTGCCAAGAATGAGTATGTGCACGGAATAATACACCAGCTGACAAAAGTCGGCACTGAATGCAGGATTGTGTCTGTTAGGAGGGTCATACTACAAAATAAATAGAGTTTCCCAGTGTTTTTATTACGTGGCTGCATCTTATGATTGTTTTAATTTATCAGTTAATCAGTGGAATATCTTCTAAATTAACCCTTTGGTGTATAAGATGTTCTGTAAAATGTAAATGTGTGGATGTAAAATCAAGATGATCATGGTTGAGAATTAAAGATTTGGAAGAAAAGAAATAAAAAAAAACAACTTTGATTTGATTGTGATTTCAAGCCAAACACCAAAAGGGCTTTTACTTGAGACGGTACTCATTTCCTCACGTCCATCATTGCTATGGAACAGTCCGGTCTACAATTACTATCAAGTTCGGAACAAATTATTACTTTCAGTCGCTAACGTGGCAGCATAATTTTTCAAAAATGGCACTGAATATCTAGTTATTGTGATAATACCAAGTATGGCGTTGGGTGCGAATGAGAAGAAAACCCATCAGCTTGAGAAAAAGCCCCAGTCTTTGATAAATGCTCTGCCTTTTCTGTACCTCCAGGGATATAAAAGCGTAGGTAGATGGCACTCCCTTTACAGTGAGATGGCGATCATTACAATAAGGGCTTTGGTTTTGGTGGTGGCGGGGGGAAGGAGGGGATGACAAGCGAGACGTGTAACCTAATTATTTCCATTCTACTCAAATGCTTCTCGAGCAGACTGGCGTAGGAAAATGGTAATCATAATCCTCAAGTTGCACACTTCAGTTGAAAGAGATTGGTGGAGAGCTAAGACCGATGACTTTGACCCCCCCCCCCACTCCCTCTCCAGTCACGACAGGAGAAAGCAACAAAACATTAGCCTGAAGATATAAATCAGGGTCATCCAAAAGTCTTGTGGAAACGGAGAGAAAAAACAAAAAAAAAATGTGGGTGGAGAAGGAAAGATTGGTGAGTGGGCTGGATACAGCTACACTTACATGCTCAGGATGGGAGTGGACATAATGAAAGCATTAAAAAGACTCTCAATGAGAGAGGGAACAGGAAACACTCGGATGGCTCAGTTTAAGAGAATGATTCCTGCGGTTAGAGGCTCCTCTTGTGTAAAGGGGACGCTATCTTTTATCTCACAAAAAGACCAATGTCTGAGAAGATCAAACAAATAGGCAGCAGAGAAGAGAAGATCTGTCAACCAGCGAGGACACAACAGGTCTGCGCCGAGCAGGAGTGGCTCCTCTGCCGTCTAATTGGCCAGTTAGCTATGGCTAACGCTGTCAAGTATGTTCAGAAGTAAAGCAGAGGGAGACCATTAGTGCCGTGTAACTCCCAGTGGTCCTCTCCTTCATCAGTTTCACCGTCCTCATCTCCCACACTCCTCTCTGAAGTGTATTGGCCAGTCGGAAAATATTCAATCAAACGCGAGAGTGTGTCCCTCCCCGCCTGCTCTGTCATTTCTACATCTATCCTCTGATGGGTGCTGCGAGCTGCAGATTTTTAACCCTCGGGTCCCCTGAGCCCCGATCCCCCCGTGCACTTTAGCTCTAATGAGACACAGCCAGCCATTGTGTGGGCTTTGCCAGTCAAGTCCCGCGGCATGACTGCAAGCAGCGGAGCTCCAGGGGAGGTCTCAGATCAGATAAAGGAGCTTTGCACATCATTAGTGGTGCGTCAGCCGGCAGGACATGTACCCGGGAAGACCATGTTGATTTTCTCATTTCAACAGAGTTAAGAAACAAAACGCTTGTGACACATACAATATTCCACATTTGATGTGGGGCTATTAAAAAAGCAACATGCAGAGAAAAATGTTTTATTTTTTTAACCATGCAATAATTCTGATTGCCAGATACTGTTTTCTACTTCTTAGCAAAAAAAGACAATTGGAGTGTCACCAAATTTACCCCAAACCAACTGTGGTGTTAGCCCAATGTAGACTGTCTAATTGTGTGGAAAGCACACTAGAAAAGCTGAGACGACGGTCAGTCGGAAAACCCCAAAGAGGTCAAACATGGCTACTCTGACATAAACAAAAAGAACTTCTATGTTTAGATGCAATGAAATCTGTCAGTTGTGACATGTATTCTCATGAGAAATCACAAAGCAAGACGTAAACTCAAAAAAACAACCAAAAGGAAATTAACCAATGACCACACCCTACTTTTTTAGTGAATTTGGGAGCAAGAAACTACAAATATCATCAGATGTGACAGAAATCAGCCCTGAACTTGCCTTAGCCCATTTCTTTTCTATTTAAGAGTGACAAATAAAAAGGTAGGTGATGTCGAGGAGTACAAACTGTCTCCTGAGCAGCAGCTGAGTGTGTGCTCAACAAAACTCAACTAACCCACAATATCGCTTTTGCAACTGGCGTCACAGTGGTTTCTTTGGTCTGAAGCAGAGCAGGTGCATTAGTAAACATAAATCTGCTGCGATGCAGTTTATAAATTCCCTGTTACACAACCGCTACTTTTGCGTCCTGTGTTCACCTGCGTAAGCAGCCTGAAGTTTTAGTAAGAATATTGAACTGAGAAGCCGGTCGAGTTTTTAGAGACAAAATAACCAGCCAACAAACCGAAAATAGCCAAGTTAAACTCTAAAACCTAACCTGGAAAATCAAAGAAAACTTTTAATTATTGATCACCCATTTTAAATGAGTGACTGAAGTGGTGGTTGGGGATAGGAGAGGACTTTGGCTTTCTTAATTTCCCACTCAAAGTCTTTCTCAAGTCCAATTTCTCTAATAAAGTCCAAGTTGAGCAGCATTGTTTGTTTAAAGTCCCAAGGACATAATTGGCCCTTCTCCCTTCTCCACCACCACCACCTCCTCCTCTTCCTCTCTGGGGCACAAACCAATCTAGCCCTGACAGAAGGCTCAACAACAAGATGATTAAAAACCCAACTCAGCCTCAGTTTCCCCTCTTGGCAAATCCACTGATTTTGCTGTCCTTTCCAAAGCCCATTAGAAGCCACCTTCTTGGCAGATAGCAGGCAGTGACAGTTTTCTCACTGCATGACTGGTCTGTGCGTCACGTCAGGAAAGGGGGCTGCATAATATTTTTAGGTAAGAGGGGTTGGCTGAGTACTTTGTCACCATATTGTCCGTTATTGTGCTGGTGAGCAAGGCAGTTTAACTGTCAGGAATGTTGATGCATTGCCCGGTGGCCATGAGAAGAAGTGTGTGTGTGTGTGTGTAGGGGGGGAACCATTCACGTGGGACAGAGAGGAAGTCTGTCAGAGCGTTCGCTGTTGTTGAAAATGAACACGTTTGCTCACTTAACCTTTTCCAGCAGAAGCTGTGCTTTTGTGCGAAATATAAAAAGGGGAAATTACTCATTTTAAAAGTCAAACTTTCTTATCTTTACCCGAGTAACAAAGGGAAAGCTGGAGGGATTCAGAATAAATGATATCAGAATAAGAAATTCTGGCAATAGGCAAAGAGAAAAATCTTTCCGGACCACCTTGGAGAAACAAATTTCCCATTAAACATCCATTTCAGGTCTTAAACATGCCACTGGCTAGAAAGTAATACATTTACTAAGAAATTCTCGGCACGCTTCACGCAACGCACAGTGAAAATGAGTAATTGAGATCAAACCGCGCTGCTGAAATCAGTTAATCTCACTCAAAACGTACAAAAATCTCACAACTTCTTAATCTTATTTGACGCACTGCGTCACCACACCACAGGTAATTTTTCAAAGTGACACTTTTTCCATCAAACATTTTAGGATTAACAGAGCCCAAGATACGGCAATTAAAGCGGAATTAATCCATGTTTAGAGTGTTTGTTTCCATCCACTGACCCCAGAAGAGTTCACATCCTTTCAGTGGTTTCTCTTCATCAATCTAAGATTTTGCTCGGGCTGCGCAATTAATTGAATATTGATCGCGATCACGATTTTGGATTCCATTGATGTTTCAAATGCGTGCCTCGGAAAGCTCCACTACGTATCAAATCAAAGCGTGCCCTAAACTAACAGCCAGCAACCAGAGGGTAATCGATTTGGTTTCACTTGCGGTGTGCAAAAGTTTCCTGTGTAGGCATAGAGTAATAAACAAAGAGAGCAGCCGGGAAAAACAAAAATCAAATGTCTGGAAGAGAAGGCAAAGAGCTACTCCCTCGAAACTTTAGAGCAGACGATGCAAAGAGTGCATGAGACTTGTGTCTGTGCCAGACAACATCGTTAACGTTACCTTGGCGCAGTGCTTCCGAGTGAAATAGTTCAGAAGGTTATTATATAAAGTTATTATACGGTCTATATTTATAGAGCATAACACCTACGTGGTTCGGTACCTCAGCGGGCAAAAATAAAGAGAAGAAATGAGTGTTCAGCTCACGATTAAGACCTCGAGCCAACAGCTGCAAAAGTTCGTCCACACAAATCAAACACAGCAATTGAAAAATGGAGAAATTGTCAATTTGGCCGTAATCGTGCAGCCACAGACTTAATAAAAAGATACACGTGGACTTTTAATCATAAATAATATGATGGATTTTCTCTATTTTAACTGAACTGTCACTCACTCACTCACTGTTCTTGGAAATTTAATTTTACAGACCTTGCATGAAAGATGTGGATATTTTGCCGACTAAATTAAAACAGCATAGTGGTCCAGGCGAGGCATGATTTAAAAATTCATTTCTCAGTTCAGCGGAATAAAGTAATATCAGACCAACAGCAGGCGAGAACAGACTGTCCCTCAGACTGAATAAAGGATCTGTGAATATAGAATGTGCGAGGCTACTTGTGTGAATAACGCCGTGTCTGTCCTTTCTGCAAAACCTTTGTCAGATATTCTACATAGTCTGTGCGTCAATTTTCCAACAAAGAAAGGAGACACAATACTGACAAAACCACCGTAAATGAACAGAGTTTACTGTCTGTCAGTTAAATGAGGTTGATTAGACATGGAGTGTCGACAAACCTCAGGTATTTGCAGATATTCGACAGATAAACGACAGGATGCAGTGTTGTTTCCAGCATAAATACATGATGTGTCATTACTTTCTACGCTGTTATACATCACTGCTGCTCACATTAGTGCTGCCGCCTTACCAAAATTTAATACCAAGTTTCATGATACTTGGCTTAACACGATGCCACCAGCGACATGCTCACACTGAAAGTGTTCAAAATAAATAAATATTGCGACGGCACAGAGGCTCTGCTCGCTGACACATAGCTGCTGAACGCCGGGAAGTTTCTGCATGAATAAAGACCAAAAGGAGGCGAGCCGGAGTTTACTTTTTTATATTTTTGTGATTGGAAAGTGGATTTACCTTCACTCTTGATTTTTAACCTGTCTGCTGCAAGCTACAAACACACACGAGCAAGTGATCCCGCGGTCAAAGTTGTGAGTGTCAATGTGCAAATTTACATGCTTTCTGTGTGAACGAGTACTGAACATTAACACCCAACAGTCTTTCCTAAATTTCTGTACACGGTAACACTACACACGTGACTGAAACAGTGGTTGCATGTATTATAGCAGCACTACCATCAAGTCTGATAATGACGAACAAGGTGATGTGACTGCACTGTGGAGTTTCATGTTTTCAGGGGCCTCTCATCACACACACACACACAAACACACAGAGATTGAATTACACTTAGGATAAATAAATTAGTCTCTCTCAATTAGACTCAAGCTCAGTATATTTAGTGGGTGGGCCTGATTGCATCACAGACTACAGACTACAACAGAGCTCTGATCCAGCAGGCCGTCACCGTTCATCTAAACTACTGTGCAAAACCACGAGGACACACCAGGGATAAGACTGTTTCTAGGTCAGTCAACAAACTGCAGGTCCAAATCCAACAATGCGCTGTCTCTCAATACACTCTGACCTTCCTACCGTCCCTTCGCTGGCTCGCTCTTACGTAAACTAGCTTAATATAGTTTTAAAAAGGCTTAGTGGCTTCATTAAAGGCTGGGCACTGGAGTTTTCAGCACAAACAGGACAGACAAGACACCCAGCCTCAGCAGCCTCAGACATGCTGCTTCTGAGTTTATTTTTTAAAACTTTTGGGTTTTAAAACTGGATTCATCTTTACTCTTGGTGTAAACATCAGTTGTTATTATTATAGCAATCTGCAGGCAGCCAGAGCTCGATGATACTTCTTATTTATACAGAGAAAGGACAAAAACTTGATGTTGCTTGGATAAAAGTAAGTGAGGACTGTGCTGAAAATATGAACGCTCGAGTTATCAGCTGCACTTTACTATAAAGTTAAAGTTAGCACATAGACCTGAAGTTGTTTGTGTGCGGCCTTGCGGACAGACCCAACATACAAATCGCCATCATTGGAAGCCATTTGATCCATCTACTCCAAAGAAATCTGTTTATTCTGGGTTCATAAACTGCCATGGCGTTAGCGAGCAGTTTCGGGGGTCCACGGTTACTCGCACGAATAAACACAAGCGTAGTCATATTGGAACCACTCGTCAATCCTGTTATGACAGTTTGGAAAGTTCACTACACATTTTGGGGATATTGCAAAGTTTATTACGCGTGTCTAATGGTAAACAATCTTGAATAGTGGCATCGCATCGATGGTGGGAGGCGGTGAAATGCTGCCGTTTTTGGTGCATGTGGCCACGATTTATGAAATGCTCTTTAGAATGATCTACAGAACAAATCATCAGTTTAATTATCAAATTATTAAACAAATAATTGGAGAATGTTAATGTAATGTATGTTTGGCACCTTGTTATAAGTTATTACATGTTTGTCAGGTATTTGGATGCATTTCTGCTCCTAATGCTCCTCATACTTCCTGGAAAATTTGATTTCATACCGTGTGTTGATGTAATTATCTTGTTCTTTTGTAATAATAACTCCAGCTTTGCATTTTAAAGCTTTAAAAAAGGTTCAAATTGGAGGAGAAAGTAGTAGATCATATTCTCAAAATATTACCTATCCTGCAGCTCAGTGATGACTCATACCTAGCATAATATATATGTGTGTGTGTGTGTGTGTGTCTCGCCGTTTCTCATGACTGAAGAAATAGTGTTCAGGTAGCCTGTGGGGAAATGCAGTGAAGGACAAGAGTGAGCTCGAGGCAGCAGAGGAAGAGCTCACGGTATTAAGAGCAGAAAAAAACTTCCTAACAACACTTTCAAGCATCCGCAGATGACAGCAGTCATCATCTGCAGCAGCTTGGTCGGGGTCCAAATCTGTACTCTGCCTGTCTCGCTCTTACGGGAAATTAAAGCACCGATATGTAAAATTCTGAAATTGACTGCAGTCATTAAATATTCACCAGCACATTTGCTCCAGCGAGAGCCGCGGTGCTTCACAGCAGACTGGAATACTAAAACCACGTTTTTTTACCCTTCGATGCCAGCTTTTGGGAAAAGAGCAATAAAACAAGTGTAAACAACAAATGTGACAGGAAAGAAAAGGTGCTACACAGTCATCCATTCTCCTTCGTATCTCCACTACAAAGACCACTCAGGTGCATCATCTATATGAAAGTGCTATAATTGAAACCTAATGAGAGGGAGAGGCAGCAGTCCTCTGTGTCTTCACTAACAAGCCAGACTGGTAAATTAACACCTCAGATACAAAGAAGTGACTGACACAAACTCACTGTATTGACTCTAAAAAAGGAGCCTCGAAGGAGTCACAGAGAGCGACGCCTGCATCGATTCAAGTGGACAAGGAGTCATTCATGGTCAGGAAAACCAGTGAACAATGGACGTACCGTGTGCCGTCGGCCTTCCAGCTGACTTTGTATGGCTTCTGCTCCAGGAAATGCAGGTTTTGCCGGTCCATGGACACCGGCTGAGCACCAGGAAAACCAGACCTGCAACGGCAATGAACACACACGCAGAGAGCTTAGATTTGTGTTTCTAACTGATCAACAGACTCGTGAATCTCACCTCTGATATTCAACAGTATTGTATGGTATTCAGCTAAATGTCCAAACAAAAAATAGAACCTGTGATCAACAACAAGAGTTCTCCAGAGATTTTGGTCTTCACTAGTTTTATCGTTTTTATTCTGAGAGCTGTTTTGGTTTACTCTGTGTTTATTCTGTGTGTTTGCCTCCTTGTATTATATTAATTCATTAGTTTCTTATTTTGTGTGTGTGTGTGTGTGTTTTTTTTCTTCGACTCTATGAAGCACTTTGGGTTGCCATTGGGTACGAAATGCACTACATAAATATATTTGGCTTGCCTTAAATGCGACGCCTGCTCTTACTCTGAGTAATAGGGGCCATGCATAAACGCTCCCAAGTGCTAAAGATTTGGTCTTCGCTTCAAAAATTATTAAAGAGCTCGCAGCGAGCTCCGGATGAGGGATGAGGCAGCAGCTTCAAAAATCTCCATATTTTGGAAATGTATGTTTTATGCCTATGATGGATTCAGTGTAAACACAATCGAATGCTCGCTGTAATGTGATTCTACATCAGCTGAGCTGTGAAATACAGATATTCTGTCGTCGTTTGAGAGACACTGAATGACATATAATGAAGCCTTGTGTGTAAATGCTCCATTTTTAGGTTGACGGCAGCAAATCAGAAACTCAGATCGGTCAAATCCTCCACAGTCAGCCTGAAATGTCTCTGAGACTATCCAGGTGGATTCATGGACTAAACTCTGATACTTCAGTTGTGTTCTGGCTTTGTTTATTTCCTGTACCCAGCTTCTAAATCTGAGTCTGAGAGACACAGAAGTTTAATTTGATTTGTGATGATCTGAGAGAGCAGCGGTTGAGAGACACAGACAGTGAATGAGAGTGAGGGAACGCTGGCATCGATAAAGGTGGTTAATCAGTGAAATAAAATGTTATTTCCTGATTGTTTCACAGCGGTTACACACACCGCTAGCAGCCCACCGTATAACCAGACTGTCTGAATGTACTTGTTTAATTCTTCTTCAGCTCATTAAAAATGTTTCTCATTAATGTCCCATAATGATTAATTTGATACTGTCAACATAACTGTATTCAAGCACATGCAGACTTAACAAAAGACACAACAACAACTTTGGAAGCAGCAGGTAGTGGAAATAACAGCGTGGAGTGTTACAAGACACAGCAGTAGAGCTTCAGCTGCATGTCGCTCTAGAAAGAAATCTATTCCTGTCTTTCTCTGAAAAGGAAAAAAAAGGAGGTGTTTTTTTTTTTTTTTTTACGACAAATGAGTCATTCCTAACTCAGTACAGCACACCCACATATGTGTACACAGACACACACAGTTTCCCAGAGGGCTGTGGGCTATCAGAGAGGGTAAAGAGAGGTTCTCACTTGTCCCACTCGGCCATCTCCTGACACTTTCTTTGGATCTCTCCGAGTTTGGGTTGTGTGGTGATCTGCGTGACGCCTTTCACTGTGATGCCTTCAAGGAATACTGCTCCCTGGGAGGAAAAACAAAAAAGGAAAACAGACGCTTGAACTTGGATCTAATATAAAGAGACATCCTCCTACATGCACAAGCAAAAAAAACATTTTTAAATACCAATGACTTTCCAAACAGCTGCTTCTTTGCTTTATGAAACACAACAGGTAGAAGTATCACAAATCCTGCTTCCGTTAATTATTTCATGAATCCACCTCGTGAACCCGGTTCCTCTGCTTTGACTCCCGGGAGACTGATGCATCTCTCCTCACCCCCTCACTGCCTCCACCCCAGTTTATGCAAGTGTTATCTAACGCTGATGACATCTGCAGCGCTCAGTTTTTTTTAATTCTTGCTTATTCACCTCATTTTTCTTTTAAAATGACCCCTCCACCCCTCGTTTTGCCCAGATGAGCCCTGCTAACTGGCATAATATGATAATATATGCCTGAAACAGATGTGGTGTGATAATATACGTCAACCCCAAGCGCCGTTAGTGCACATGTTTTGTGTATGAATGGTTCAGATAAATCTCCACTTTGCAATCTAGAAGGAGTTGTGTGCATTAAACAGCTGCTTAACCTCATCCGTCCGCCCTAATATCAGGACACATGAACACTGAATTTAACCTTACTTGTCTGGGCTGTTTGAACTTGGGGAAACACCGAGTGGTCATGAGAAAATACAGAGACTGTGTGCCAGACCTACAACTCAACACTGAAGCTTTTGCTGCTGCTGCTGAGCTGACGTGCTGCTCACAATACACCTCCGGTGACTGCTATTGTTAGCATTTAAAATTACGCCGTACCTGAGTAATTCATTTTGATTAGAGCTGTAATGATTAGTCAATTAAACACTTAGTCAAACAAGAGGAAATCTATCAGCAAGTATAAATATACGATAACCTTTTCAGCTGTTCGCTGGTTCCAGCTTCTCCAAGGTGAGGATTGTTGCTTTTCTGTCATATTAGACAGTAAATGGAGCATCTTTGGGTTTCAGCCCGCTTGAACACACACATCTCAGGCTCTGATGGATGAAATGGTTCGAACATATTGCAGCAGAGCCCACCAGAGACAGAAATCCGACTCTTTATTCACCCTTTTCCTCATATATCTCTAACCCAGCAGGATGAGTTGGGAGGGGGTGAACTTTTCCGGCACAAACTGGAGCCACATGACCTCCACTCCTCCTCAGGAACCAAGCATTCATTAATCTTATTGTCTGAGCAGCGTTTCATAACTCTGAGGAAAAGCTGCGGCCAAAACGCATCTGCGATGATATTTTAATTTAATGTAAAGCTCTACAGGCGTTTGTTTTGATGGCGGTTTCTACTTTTTTCTAGACTTTATGGTGTCTCTCTACATGGCAGTCGAAGACCAGTCAGACTCTGAGGCAGTCCACTCAACCAAGAGACAGTATTCCTTAATGAAAGTGAAGCAGCACAGCCTGGAGGAGCTACAGCAGCTGCTGCTGCTGCTGCTGCTGCTGCTCTGGCGTCTTCCCTCTGGACCCGTCTACTGTTTAACTATTAGATATGCCTTGATTGAGATTTTCTGTGCAATAACAGGCAAATAAAATATTCAGTGTTTTTATTTGGATATGAATCACATCTTTCCCTCGCTGCAACGCTGACTGCTTGAAATGTCGTTTGAATATAAGCTCCTTTTAACTACTTAAAATTAGTCTGGCTGAGAGCGTCAGCTCAATATAAACAGAAGAAAACCTAATTACATGCAACTTGAGATGATGCAACGCTTCTGATTTCACCAAACTGCACTGATGAGAGCTTTACATAAAGACAGGCTTCATCTAATCAAAGTTATATCTTTGCCAGCAGCTGAGATGGAAAGTGTTCACCACGTTTAAACGTTAAATTTACCGGATTATTGTTATATACAGTCAAACATCACTTAGAAGAGAAGCCTCCCTATAGACCCTACATCACCCTGCATGAGCTCCGTGTCGTGCAGAGAGGGGACCAAAGGACTTTTCCACTTAACAGTCCATTTCTTGGAGCTCCCCGGAAGTCTTACCAGTTTTAGCTTCTCCTTCTTTCGCTTGCCGGCCGCTGACCCAGAGGAGCTGGGGCCCGACTCCTGGCCAACAGCGTTGCCGTCGTCGTCCACTTCCCCGTCATCCCCGTCATCGAAGCACCACTCGGGGAGCGCGGGGGCAGGGGGCGCGTCCTCCTCGTCGCCATAGCGACGGAAAAGCTCTTTGAGGTAGTCTCCCTTGTAGATCCCCGGGGCCCGGGCCTGGCTGAAAGCAGCCACAGCTGCCTCGATGCTGATAAGAGACGGCAAGCACAGACATCTTTTCAAAAAGCAGAGCTTAGTTTTTATACTTTTTAATGCTCAGACTTTACTGGATTTGTCGTTTCAGATCAGAGCTGAGACGGTTTGTTGATTAATCAAACAACAAAAATAATCAGCTAATTTGATAATTAATTTGATTAATCTTTGTTTTCTTGCAAAAATGTCAAATATTTGATGAGTTTGTGGTCTCATATATCTTATTTTATAGTTACTTGAATTCGGACTGCAGCTAAGATCATTTTCATGATATATATTAATCAGAATATATTGTTTCCTCCATAAAATATTGAAAATTGGGTGAAGCTCAAGATAAAATTATCAAATGTCCAAACCTAAAAAAAAAAAAAAACATTCAATTCACAACAATATAAAACAAACAAAAGCATTAAATCCTCACAAATGACTGATTCACTCAAAAATTATTTAATCAGTCAACAAATTTTCTGATGATCACCTCGTCAAATTATTTAATCAACTAATTGTTTGAGTTTGGTCGGACTAAGGAAACATGTTAAAACATGTGACTCATAATGACAGGCGTAACAATTAAGCATGAAAGTAATCAGCAGATTATTAAAATTATCTTTAGTTGCATTCCTAATCATAACTCGCTTCCTTTCTTTAAAGGACCAAAACAAATAATTCTGCTCGTGTTGATCATTTGATAGTAAACTTATCTTGCAGCACACATGACACCGTAACTGTACGAGGGCTGTAAATGCTCTCAGAATATTCATTAGACAGGAAGTAGTGGGTGGTGGGAGGGTTTGTATCCAGCCTTCATGTCTACAGCTTCCAGGGATTTCAGACTGCTTTCTCAGACTGCTGCTCCACCTCTGACTAAAGACACATCCTCACACCCCTCCTCGCCCCACCTCCACTTCTGCTCAGCTATTATGAATTATTTAGCATCTCTGTCGTTAGAGGTGACAAGCCCGGTCACTGCCAACCAGCTTGCGTCTTTTGTGAAGCCTGAGTTGATCTGTACTGACAGTGTAAAACAAATACAAGAGAATCAGGAGAAGATGGAAGCCTCAGCTAAAAAAAAAAAAAAAAATGGGCGGGAGAGCTTGAAAACTGAGCAGTGACGCAAGCCACTTGGTTAGTGTCGTTATGCAATCGTGAAGACGGTGAAGCTGCACTCCCTGCGGTATTCAAAAAACGGGAGGAGTCGGTACTTACCTCCAGTCCATCTTCTCCACAAGGTATGCGCATACCAGAAAGCCTGTGCGGTTGAAGCCGTGCGTGCAGTGAACACCTTCAGGAGAACAAAAAAATAAAAGAAGGAGAGGAAGGGCAGCGGTCAAAAAAACTGAACTTCACTTTAAATTTACATTTATATTAAATCGTTATTTTAACATTCCTCGTGGAAGTGTGATGGTAAAATATGCTGCAAGTCCTATCACCCCCACTATCTACGCTCAGCGCCTTCATGCAATCAATTTAATACAGCATAACGTGAGTGTGGTGTCATTATTTCAATCGCCCTGTGGTTAGCGCAATCTTATCTGATGTGTCCCACTCTCACATCAATAACAGTCCTCTTTGAAATGAACTGAGTCCACGTTTGGAGCGGGAAGGGGGGCATCACAGGCAGACCCCTCGCTCTCTTCCTGCAGAGAAAGAGTGTGTGTGTGGGGGGGTCCTGCCTTTGTACCTACATTAAAAGTCCGCCTGACAACCAGCTATTGCACGTACACACACACACAGAGAAGAGACCCGGGTATTGATGAAACATTCAGGGAGGTAAAGAGTGAATGAAAAGGCCACAGGATAAACAAAAAAAAAAGAAGTCGTGCTCTCATTTTGAAGTGAATTGGACGCAGGACTCCTGAAGATTTTAGTCATATTTGTTCACTATTTTAGGAGAACAGCTCGAATTTTCTAACCAAGTGATATTCTCACAAACAAGCATCCTTCTGCAGGTGCACAGCGGGGTTCATATTACACTGAATTAAACCATCTGACTCTCGCATCTTCCCAGCAATGCAAGTTTGCCTGGCAACGCTAGCAAGGCTAATGAGGATGAAATGAGCCGACGTCAGAGGATGATGAGGAGGATGGTGGTGGTGGTGGTGGTGGGGGTCACATTTAAGGGCCCAACTGTCTAATTTGGACATGCGTACGGAAGACACGACAATCACCAGCTGGCTAAAGACGGGACATTGCTGCGGTGACATTCGCACATTGTGCTCTGATGTTGGAGCAATTTGATTTACACAAGCCAGGCAGCAGTTTGTAGATCTGCTGAGGTATAAGAGAGCACTCTGCTGTCACTGATGTGAAAGTGCAACTTCGAAATTTATCACCGGACAGCTGTCTGGGTTCTCTTAGACACAATGTCACAGCAAAATACAGGAAAATGTTTAGAAAGCCTCTCGATGTTTAGAAAAGCGTCGGCCCTCCAATGAGGCAAAACACATACCCAAATGATACCGACATTAGTATTTAGGGAATATATACATTTTTTATTTATATATCACCAAATCATAATAAAAGTTAAAAAAGAAAATCTAGACTGTACTCTTTATATTATCAGGAACAAGTCCAACCATGAGCAAGCACCTGGTGACGGTGGCAAGGAAGAACTTCCTTTAACAGGCAGCAGAAACTTCGAGTTAAAGACAGATGGCAACTAAAGGTAGTAATAATAATAATTGGAATAATAGTCATTGACCTGCATTAAAACTGCCCACGCTGAGCAGCATAACTCAATTTATTAGCTTCATTTGACAGAAATGCTAAATATAAAAATAAAATATATTGAAGTACATACTAATACATATTTATAAGCTGAGTGGTGCCGAGATCCACCATTTCCATGAAGTTAAAAAACAAAAAAACAATCCAGCCCACATAAACACATTTACACAACACTGAAGCGTTTAAAGCAAACGTATTCAGCAGCCAGCGTTTAGCCCGATGTCCTTTCACCTAGAAATCACCTACACAGTGTTCAGTGGGAGCATTGTGAAACTCCCACACGTATAAAAACTAACATGACTCGCACAATGCTGTTTTTGTTTGTTTGTATCTTAAGAGTGTTGGATTAGAGCAATGCACATCAATCTCTAACAATGGACCAACTCTACGACCACCAGCACAAGACTGGGAAGCTGTCTGATGTTTAAAATGTAGGAATATATATATATACACAAATATGTACATGTATATGAAAAACTGGGAAAGCTGTGTGAACATTTTCAAAGAAAATGGTCAAACTTTAGAGGAAGGCTGCACTCTGCTGGACACACGTGGTAATGCTTCTGATAGGTCCAGTCCTGCAGAGAATCTAAAGTTCGACTTCAGAGGCAGATCTAAAATGTCAGAGGCGGTGATGTTGCGTGCCTCAGAGCTTATCCCGTTTGTCCATGCTGGCATTGTTTTTCTGACACTTGTGCAAACACATCAAATTTGTGTAATCTGCAACAGCTTGAAAAATTCTGCCACAAAGCACAGACTTAAATTCCAGGTGCAGGCGGATCAAGCTGATTTTTTTAAAACTTTGGTGGATGAGAATCAAGAACTGGTTCCAAATATAACAGTGGTTATTGGAATCACATTCATGCCTTTTCTTCTACATGTTCAAACTCAGTGATACAGAATCAGACCTGTAAGCAGTGTTCAAGTAGCCTATCTTTGTAAAATGACAGTTATGAGGCCATAAAACAAGTAAAATGCTGAGCTTTACAAATAAACAAAGCTGCTTGCTCGAGCTGAGCCGTCAGTGCTAGGAAAACGAAACTTTGAATCTGAAATCAAACCCTTAAATTTAGAAATATTTAAGGTATCAAGCATTCAGTTATTGCTATTCTAAATCAACATGGTCACTGCGAACTGCAGAGTATGCACGCACACTTGAGGACATTTGATCTTCTTCCACAGGATAACATCTCTCCTGCAAAATAAGAGAGCCAGTGTAATGTCTTCAGAAATAAAGCAGAGGTGCTGCAGGTGCTCTTACTTAGGATTCACTGTGTTGTTCGGGCTCAGATTCATATCGGGTGGGATGAATGGAGGCTTTGAATGTCTCGTGAGTGAAACTATGGCGGTGATAAAACAAACAGAACTAAATCTACAAAGAGTCATCGCTGAGGCAAAGCTGCTCCGACACTTCTGAGTAAATTAGAAACGGTGCAAACTCATTTAGAGCCACAGCTGCTCCGGCACTCCTTGAAGTTCTGCTTTCATACATCTTCATATTCTGCTGTGAGCTGAGCTGATACACAGAGTACTTCATGGACTTCAGTTACACTAATTAAAGACGGGCAGAGGGGCTTCCTTTGTTACTAATAATTAACTTCTGACCTTAAACTACGTGGAACACTGCAACCACACGCGCTGATTATTATTCTATTTTTCTCTACTACTAAACTGAAAATGACTCAGTGTTGATTCTACCATTTCATGTCTCTGTGAATCCCCTGTGATCCAAGCCAAACATATGATGTCAGGGAGAGAGGGTGGACGACACACAGCAAAGGAAATGTCTGTGGACCACAGGCTGGAGTCAAACCCAGGGTTAGGCTAACCAGAACATCCCCATTTATGAGCATTTTTCTGATCCACCTTGTGTACACAAGCTGCTGTAAGAAGTGAATTTCCCCAGTGTGGGATCATTTAGTGTTTCTGATTATTAAACAGGTGAAAGCAGAAGTTGTCATGCAAGAGCAAACAGACAGTCCATCTATGGTTTCCTCACCTATCAGTTCTGTGGGATTCTTCTCCATGAAGTTTTCACAGAGCCTGATGAACATGTCGGTCGTGTCTTTTGAAGGGCATTCTCCATGGCTAACACAAACACAACAGCATTGGTCTTAGTACATTACAAGAGAATGAATTACAGTACTCGTTTAATTCATGGCAGCAGATTTCCTCATACCCTCTACACTGAAGCTTCACGTATTTGATGCCTTCCTTCTCGATGTCGCCGCGTTCGTAAAAGCGAGAAGTGTTCGTCAAATCCACAAGCAAACCCATTTTCACCTGAAGAAAGAAAAAGACACGGCGAGACGTGAGTTTAAATCAAAATGTTTCTCAGAGCTTCACTCTTCACCGGGTTACTTACTTTTAAACTTTTTAAATAGTTGGACAGCATGCTCGGGTGAAACCTGTTCTCCTCTGCAACTTGATCATCGTATTTGGGACCCAACATTGTTTTCATTGGCAGGAATTTACCTGTGAGGAGAAATACAAGTGATGAACCAGTCAAAGAAAACTCTGCACTCTGAATACGGGCCATAGCAAACCGATGAACTCATTAGCCGGCTAACCAAGAGCTTATTTTTTCTTTTCCAGGGTGATTATATCCTTAATTTAAATGACTGAATTCTTTATTTGGGGAGCATATTTCAGCTAGAAGACGCTCAGTAAAGAACAGTTCTCATCATACAATTTGTTCATACCAGATGACGAGTACTCACACCCAACACTTGACGTGTTATTACACTTATGACAGTGTGACGCATTATTCCAAAGAACAGTATGCATGACAGAACAAAAGACTAGATCTTAGTTTAGTCTCCGCAACCAAATAAACTGTACGTGAAGTACGTGAAGTGGCTGCTCTGTTTTGAGCAGTTTTTAGGTTTTTTGTGTGCTTCTCAGCAGCACTTGACCAGTTGACTGTGACGTACTTCAGGCATGACAGAACAAGTAACCATCCACTACATTATTCATAAAAAGAGATTGGGACATACGCAAAACATTTCCTTGCCACGGTGACACAATTTCCCATCGTGGAGACAATGCAATTAATCTCATCAGACCAGTTTAACGCCAGATAATTTGGTCTTGCTCAACTGAACTGTCAAATTCTGCAACGTGCAGTCTGACTTTCTACAACAATTTCCATGAATGTTACTCATTCAAAATTTGGATGAATCACTGCATAAACCCGGTGTGTAACAGGGAGTTTGCATAGTAAACAAATCAAGGAGGAAATGCCTTCAGGCTTTTAAATGAAGCATGCAACAGAGGTCAAACTGTAGTCAGACAATTCACTGAGTTTTCACTGAGTTTTTAGATCCTGATCATTCCCCGTTTTAGTTTTTCTATGCTTCCCCTATGCTTAAAAGTCTTATTCAGTTATAACATTTTGTTGTTGCAGTTTTTATCTTTGTTACTTTGGTTTTAATTTTTATGCAACTGTTGTGTTGCCTAGATAAGTGTTCAGTGTTGTCTCTTTCTGCCTTTATTCAGCTTTGGGCAGCACCTCTGCATGAAAGGTGCCATGTAAGTAAGTAAAGTGAGTCTGGCGATGAGATATCCAGTGAAGTGCACATGCTGCCCTACACGCAACATCATGACAGCCATGACTACAGCCAGGGTTTGTTTTGACACGTGATGCTTGGACAGCGATGCTAGCAAACTCGGCAGCACTTTTCTAACGGAGATTAAATGGAAGAACACACAGCACACACAGACGTGTTCAAAATTAGTAAGTTAGTACAGCTGTTAGTTGGTTAAAATAAATAAATAAGAAGGCACGCATGTCCGCGAAGAGTTGAGCGTCGATGCTAGTTAGCGCGCCATAGAAAACTCCATTTAAAAATATGACAAGCTAAGATAGGCTTAGCTACAAGTGGCAAATATATGTACACACTCCCAATTAAACGTCTGCCTTTAACAGTTTCACCCACAGATAGTTCCCTCTTCAGTTGTTTCATTTAAATAAATAAAAACTGACATTTGTTTGGACTACACTGCTTGTTGTGATGCTAGCCTCGCAAATCCTGAGTGACTGAAAATAGACGAAAACCAGCGACCTGCCGCTTGTTATATCAAGAGGTTTATTACATTAGTCATTCAGTCAGTCATGTTCTGTCAGCATCATGTGCACCTGACATAAGCTGTATTTAAATACGTGGCTAACGGCTAACTCTAGCGGCTAACTCCAGCAGCATTAGCACTGCGTGAATTAAGCTTGTTATGGTTGTTTTTATTTTGTCTTACCTGCCACAGGTTGTCCTCTTCTGGGACAGTTCCGCCATCGAGGAGGAGGTCCGTTATGTGACATGATTAGGAAAGGGGTTTTGGTGCAGTGGATATTGGCAGCTTAGCCGGTGTGCCTGTACGTCTCTCTCTCGCTCTCAAGACCGAACGGTGTGATCCTCCCCGGGCTGCGTGTTCACTCGAGCACCGCGGATTCAAGGCCTTCTAGGTGCTAATTCAGGAGAATCGTGCAAGAACTTTAAGCCCGGTCAACATCCTGACGGGCCGGCACGGATTTAAACGAAACATATGTTGTTACGACTCACGGTAGATTAGCATCCCCGAAAAAAATATAATTTGTTTTAAAAAACGTCTCTCCTAAATTCAGGTGGTTAGCAACGAGCTAACGCAGCGTCAGTACAGTCACCAAGTGCGCTAGCCAGCTAGCGCTAAACTAGCTCGTCTTCTTCCTGGTGGGTAATGTCTGTAGTTCAGACGGCGACCGGCGTTATACTGCCACCTGCAGGCGCATGCGAGAGGCGACACTGGTTTAAACTTTAGGACACAGGTCACTCATAGGCGGACCGCGGTTCATCCTGCCCGTCTCTGATTGGCCGGTACTCGCTGCGATTGAACTGCGATTGGTCAAAGTGTGGAATGTCAGCCAATCAAAGGCAGAGGAGGGCGGGACAGTGACAGTACTTATTATTCATAACAGTTGAATGTCAAATTGACTTTGCTTTTACTTTTATTGTTTATTTTTTAATTATATATTGTATTTATAGATTTTATTTATTATTTATAATGGTATGTAGCCCTCCAGAGTCCAGAGCTGCACTGAAAATAAATATTGAAATGGCATTGAATTATAGCTCTCTACTTTCTTTGATTTGAGTTGTCAACTTCACACAGCGCAGATGTTGATACAATGACAATTCTACTTCAATATATATAAACTATTTGTAATATTTAACTAAATTACAATGCTTAACTTAAACACGATGATGCTGCAGAAGTCCCTATGTTAAAATGTCCAACTTCAAAGCAGAAATAAACATGTTTACAGCCATTTTGGTTTCTTGGTTAGTTCTGGGTTGGTGGGTGGAGGGATCACGTGAAGGTGATGCAGTTTCTGAGCAAGACAAGACAAGAAATATCACCACATACCACAGGCCTTAAGTAATATCCATGCAACTTTTCAAAAAATGGGAACATCACCCAAAAGAAGCAATTCTGACCACATCGCCTACCACCTAAGTGACTGAGTTTGAAGTTTGGACACTACATCCACATCTTTTCCTATTTTTTAAATTAGAGGAGGAAGGACTGCCAACATGGTGGCAGCCAGCGCCACAGAAAATAAGATTCAAAACAGCCCTTCAGAAACCTGTGAGTGATGTCCGCTCTTTATCTGTGACGTGTGCTCTCATGTTTCCTGGTATTTAGTCTGGACCTGTGTCCAGCTGCGCAGATGTGTCAGCAGACTGACTTCCACCTTCCTCGTATGCATGGACTGTACTATTGTTTCACAATTTCCTCTTCTGCAAACACACACACACACGATAGATGTGTACTCTAATCACAGCCCGTGTCAGCAGTCCATTAAAAAACACCATGCACTCAAACAACACAGAATACTGTAAAACAACCTTTGGGTGCAGTATTTAACATGTTTGTTTAATATTTTACACATTTCTGCTTTTGCACACCTGGTCGTGTTTGTTGTTGCTACATGTTTAATACTATACAACAACAACATAATAATAATAATAATAATAATAATAATAATAATAATAATAATAATAAAATGAATGCCAGCTTTCAAACCCATTTAATTGAGTGCATATGTATGAAATGTTACAGTGTCTTTTTGCTGATTAATAAAAAAAACATTTCACATTTTTAATAAATATAATAGTTTGTCATAATATGTTACATTATGTCTGCTAACAGCTCGTTGAGTCTAGTTCTGTAGCTACTTGTTGTTTCATGAAAAACAACAGATGCCACACTATCAAGCAGCTTATGTATAGGACATGTTGTACATCGTTGAATTCGAGCTGTGCAGAAAAAAAAATACAACGAATGACAATTGTGCAGAGCAAAGAGAGATATCAATGAAGCAGGAAACATGAAAATCGTATTATATTACATAGCTAATATTTACAGAAATGCTCAGCATGCTACCCTTGGACACACCGGGGCTTTGTGATATAATATAACTCGTACATGTACATATTTGTTTTATTATTTAACCTCCATCGCATAAGGTAAACAAGACCAAAACCAGCTGCTGGAGGGGATATACGGTTATCTGCATGTAATTATCTCTAATTATCAGGTTACAGCTACACAGACATTGTTTTGCTTTAAATGTTACATATTTGTGCTACATGTCATTTTTCTTTTGTGCAGAACATTTGTTTCCCAGGTGTTTCATCAGATTACACTCATTCTTTCCTTAGTGGACACCATGGAAGTATTTGGCAATATTAAAGCACATGCAATCTCCTTCGTGGTTCATTGGCTTACTGATGAAACTTTTTTTTGTTCTTTCTATCTGGCCCGACTTTAATCAAACATGTCTAAAGTCACATAAACAGTAACTGGCGGCATTTTTTCTTGGTGTTTCACAGGAGATCGCTTGCAATGCTTAGTGGTCCTCGGGGCAGGAGTTTCCACAGAAGTCTGACTTCGATATGGGCTGGAGAGGACGCTCTCTGAAGGAAGCAGCTCTGTGCATTCCTCAGGAGAAGATGAATTTTGTGTCCCTGCAAGTTGAACCAGGTCTTGCTTCTGTATGTGTATATCTGAGAGTGTGGCTGGATCAACGTATTTCTCTGTGAGGTCACTGGCTGGGTTATCATTACACTGTGAGGCGAGAGGAGGAGGGGACATTCTCTGAGCTTTCCCCGTGTAAACTCTCTCACAGGGGCTTTCGGTGGGATTGAGGAATGGCTGGAAGGAGCGTATTCCCTATGGACACATCGACACATTGACAAAGAGTGTTACTTTGATACAGAATCATGACAGTGGTGTAGTGTCTCCATGCATCAACTCAACAGATGACTAAAAGACGGTCTGTGAGAATAAATCAGAAGTGATCTGGAAGATTACAAGTAAATTATTGTGTGTTTCTTACAAATACACTATGGATATTAAAGTAATACACATGGGTGGGAGTGCTGTTGTACTGGGTATCAGCACAGATTCGGTCATAGGCATGAAGCCACAACAGTTTAATCATTTTTGGCTCTGCAGCTGGAAGCACGTAAAGGGACAGGAAAACACACAACACTGGTCAAGAGTTCCAGCTCTGTCCTGGACTGACCTCTAGACTCCACAGAGGAAGTTCAGTGAGAGGAAGATCTTAGCAAAGCTGGCATCCATCACAAACAACTCCTCTCACCTCCTGCATGAGGCTCCTTCAACAACAGACTGCTACTCCCACTATGTAAGAAGGCTGAAAATATCCCAATCCCTCAATCACTTTAAAACGGATGTACTTGTACTTGTACTGTCACCTTTTCATCACTTGACGATCGCCACCAAGCTAGAGAACTGTTTCGAGGGTTAGGCACCGGCTTCTCCTTGAACTTCTTCCACCTAAAAAAAACAGATTTTCAGCTTCATTAGGAAACAATTTCTACATTTATGCAAAGACTGAAACGTCCTTGGTTCAGTGTCTTCTATATCACATTTAACACTGACAATGAGTGACAAGTGAAAAGACTGAAACTTACTGAACAGCACAGCATAATCCAAGAGATAGCACGAGGATTATGAGGATGCTTCCGCAGATGCTGAGTGCCACGATGAGCCTCGGATCTGTCAAAGAAAAAAAAATTAATCATGCTGCTGCAGCTCCTTGACCACAAAAAAACTAATTTCTACACAGCTAAGAAGAATGACTCATTAACAGGAAATGCCTAATGAATTATGGCAACTGGGTTACAGTGTTTCAGTGAGTCATGTGCATATCAGAAGCTAGAAATTAAATGAACAACTCTTATTTATGAAAATATTTAGATATAAAACAATAGTTATATTCCACGCAGGCTTCGCTGCTGTCTTCTGCTACTTGATGCTGCCTCACCTCAGCAGCACCGGAGCTCTTGCTTGGAGCTGCTTGCATGCTCGTGCCTGTTTTCATTTTTGGAACTGTTATCTGACAGCTGTTGTGAACCAGGTCAGGGCAGATCTTAATCACAGCAAGATTGTGTAACTTTTGTTGGACTGCGGCTACTGTAGCCACAAGGGTAAAAAGTACGCCGACCTTCCTGTCTACTCATGTAAATATACCGGAAAGTCATGGCAAAAGATGGATGCGTAATAAGAAACGGTAACTTCCATGATGATCTGCAGGGATGCTCAACATCAGGCAGAATTAAAGGAGAAGGTACAGGGTAAGTGGTGTGCGATATTCAAGTATTTCAACTTTCCTTAGCGTTTAGCGAACAGCTCTTATCATGTCCGCTACATTTCAATCAGTTAAGAACCTTCCTAAGACTCTGCAACCGGGCCTCTAGTGTCTAAAAATGGTAGTTTATAGAAAATAAGAAAAGAAAAGTTAAAGCTGTAGCAGCAAAAGCTGAGTGTGTTGAAGTGTTTTACTTGCATGTGCGTTTATAAGAGGGAGCCTGTGTTTTTCTCACCATATAATTTACATCAAATCTCAGCACAACTGCACAACCAAACATGCCAAAGCAAGCACGCCACACAAATCAGGCATCTGTTGAGCTTAAGCACAAAAAAACAAAACTGCCAAACAATCCAGAGCTAGATCTGTGACGAAATCTACAGTTTTCAGTCACCGATCTGTGACTGCAGCCTATTAGTTCAGTCCTGTCGGGCAAGTACGGACATTCATGCGGAGGGAAGGAAGCCCTTACAGAATACTCACCAAATCTTTTGCTTGTGAAGAACTTATTCTCGCTTTGGGTAGCCCCTGTAAGAGCTGTGGCTTTGACGTAGACGCTGTATTGGGTTTCTGGATTCAGGTCTTTCAGAACAAAGTGCTGCGTTGTGTTATCTACAGTAACATCTAGAAGAAAACCATAACAGAGATGCCATAAACAGTTAATAAGTAGCTTCAGTTGGTGTGCAAACTGACAAACAAGTCTGTGGTGAACTGACTGAGCTGTGGTCCTTCCGATGTACGGTAGAAGATGGTGTAGTTGACTACATGACCATTGCATGGCTCCCGTGACTTCACTTTCCAGCTCACGACGGCACTTTTGTCTCTAGCCTGAATGTTTTCGATGGAGACATCTCCTGGTTCTGAATGCGTGGATCACATTTTCACAATCAGACAACACGACAGAGGAAACAACGTTTTCAAAATCAGAATAAAAAACGATGGAAAGTGATGTAACCTCCGACTCTGGAGCAGATCTGGTGGGCCGTTTTGCCGTGACCTGTCTTGTCGTCAAAGAGGGGAGTCACCGTTATGTTGTATGGCTTCCTGTCCAGGAGATCTGTAAGGATGGAAACACTGCTCTGAAAATCTATGATGGGAAAGCCATAGATGCAATTCTCCTTCCATGACTGATCCTGCTTAGTTTTTTAACCACATTAGCCGTGTAGCTTTAGGAATTAGTAACGTTTCTGTACAATGAATGGATTATCGTGACATTTTGGAGTGACTGAATGTTCCCCAGAGACAAAGTCTGCTGGTTTTAGTGACCCCATACATTTGACATTTTGTTGTTTTTTGAAATTTTCTTTGGGGGCTTTTTTAGATACCAACAGTAAAGAAATGACAGGAAATGAGAAAAAGAAAAGCAATAATTGTCCCAGTGTCAGTGACCTCAATGTCCCAGTCCCTAAACCACAGAGGAGCCCCGACAACAATTAATGTCACCCAATCCAGGATGAATTGTGCAGCAGCTTTATTTGTGTTCTTTGTATGCTTGGTGTACAAACACCAAACACACAGAAATGTTGCTGCAGAAATGTTAAATCCACATTTTTAAACCGTCTCTCCTGGAATACATTCACAGTGTTGCAAACGTGACAAACAAACCACACAGCTGGCCACTCACAGCGTGACATTGGTGATTGCTGCATGCCGTACTGTTCTCTCTCGATGACTCACAAGACTCATTTCATGCACCGATGTTAAGACACACAAAGTATTTAATACACATCCATCTTTCTATCTGGCATCCATTATGGCTCTATGTAAGTCCATCTAGCCTGGGCAGAGAGGAATTTGAGCTGTCATCCTGGGATTTCGTATTGCTTTTGATTTAATCGTGATTTAGTGTCATGGTTGTATGATGTTGTTAATAATTCCCATGGATGTTTAGGGTTGGGTGCATTCAGGCAGGATCAGACACGGGCAGTGTGTCAGAGTTGGTCAGGGTGTGTTTTTTTGTTTGTTTTGAACAGAACCGTTGAATAATCAGGGTAGAGAATCAGAGTTTAGTCCATGAATCTAACTGGACAGTTTCAGAGACATTTCAGGCCGACCGTGGACGTCTGATCGTCTGCACTACGCCCACTAAAATGAATGGAGAACCTGCCACAGCGCAACACCCATCAGCTATTCCATGTCTGTTGTCTAACCTACCAAACAGCGTCGCATTAGCGTAGTTGGTCTCCTTCCAGTAGTATTGACTTCCATTGTGGGTGTAGTCGATCATGTAACCACGGACAGGCTGAAGAGGAGCCTTCCAGCTGACCACAATAACGCCTTCAAGGGTTGAGGTCTGGATGTCGGTAACTTGAGGGAGGCCTGCCAAGTGAGAAGTGAAAAGAAGCTAATTGCTTGATACTAAATCACTAACGTGTATCAGGGCAAGGCATTATTCCATTAAAATGAAGCAATATGCGGTATGAACTGTAACCCATTAGAAAGGCAAAATCAATAGCATTAAAACTCACTCTCGTCAATGGCTGGAACATAAACTGAGTCCTCCACAGAAAGGGATCGATTATGGAAGGCTGTGAGATTTATTCTGTGTGCTTCTTGGTTCACATCAATGTCACACCCTGAACTGCCACATAAAGTATCTGTATGATTTACTCCAGTCATCAGGTCCTTGTCGGGAGTCTGTTTGATGGTGTAGTTAAATGTCTCTTGACATGACGAAGGAATCGCCTGCGTATAGATAGTTTGAGGCACTTCAGTCAAAAAGAGACGTAAGCAGCATATGTTCTAGGAAATGTGGGTTGAATTATGAGTTTGGAAAATGAGGAAGTGAAATCCCCCAAAAAATGATTTGTAAATGCAGCAGTGAGAGAACTTCCTTACCGTCCACATGGCATGAACCTTTCTAATGCCATTTTTCTCTCCTTCAGCTACCGTTCTCCACAGGCGCAGCCTCACATCGCTCCCTGTAACGGGTTTGAAACACACTGAAGACAACAGGACCACTGCACACACCTAAAACAGGTTTGAACTCAACAGCTGAAACCTGGAAATGACCTGTTATCAGTCATCTAAACTCATTTTAACAGTCACACTATGTGGTACGTGTTGCAGACGGACAGTATTAGGCGTACCTCAAAATATTCACATGCAAGTCCCATCCTGAAACTCAAATGTGCCAACGGCTCCTCCTGACTTTCATTCCTTCACAGAGGCAGCGATATAAGCTCTGACTTGTTTATTCGAAGCAAAGTTACAGTAACATGCACATACATCATCGCAATTATTCGCGTATGAATCATCATCGTTTGTTTTTTCTCAGTATTAATTCGTGGGAGGCTTTCAAGGAATGTATGTCATTAGAGATATTCCTGTTAGTCTGAGTCATCAGAGTACCATTTAAAAACATTTACAGTGTATTTTAGCGCAACAAACTCAACAAATCTCATCGAATCTCAATGAGACAGCCTTAAATCGACTAAAATCTCATAATCTTTCCAACATTTACACTTGAATTTTATAAACATTTAGAACTTTTTGTAGTTTTAATATAATAGAGTTATCTTGAAATACAGCAGGTCTGATTCGGGTCATAGAAAGAAACTGAAGCTCTAATAGGACGCTACGAGCATCATGCTTTTCTAAGCAATAATAATAATATAGTATGAACAATTTATTTGTTATGAATGAGTGCTCCTTGAGCTTCATGAGCACCAGTGGTGTCAAATTGTTGTCTTTGGCTACAATACTGTGGTTTGTTGATCTACAGGCTTGCAGCCTGCAGGCTACAAAAGTTCAACAATAATGTAAAATGCTATTTTAAAAAGTAGGGCATAGGAGCATAGCTGATTTAGTAACCTCTCGTGAGTCACATGTCAGACGTTGTTCTTACTTTTTAGTTTGGTCAGAACCGTCTTCTCCTGGCTCCAAGTACTCCAGGGGGCGTCCTTTAAAGCACACCGGGCAGCAAACGTGTAGTTACGGCAGGACTCGAAGTTCTCAGTGGTCATATTAAATTTTGATGAATTGACCTTAATGAGCACCTTATGGGAAAAAAAACAAACAGATTTCAATTAGAAACACCTATTAGGGAGTCTGAATCCAAAGTTTATTTACTAAGGCGGTTAAAACGAGGTTTGTGTCTTACCTCGGGAGTTGCTTCATTGGCAGCCTGGAACAGAAATCACCACAATCAGCCGTGAAACAGGATTTCAGAATCAAAAACAGCTGTACTAGTTTTTCATTGGTAATATGGTGATCAAGCTGAGGTCTCACAATAATGCTTTAATCAAGCAATATTGTTCAGAGTGTAATTACAAACAGACAAGTGAGGGGTCAGTACGGTTTCCACAGTTTCATTGTTGCTTCCAGAAAATGCTTCAAATGCTACATTCAGGAGATCAAAGAGAGACATACAGTACCTTCCTGTATTTGACTTGACAGTTTTGTGTGTGTTGTATCTTGATTTCAAGCAATATCTGATCCGGGGTGGTAGTGACGTCTAACTTCGGGCTGCCAATTTGAACTGAGGGAATATGATTATGAGCACACGTCAAAATTCAGAAAGGTACAATGTTAAAACACAAAGAGATCATTGAGAAATATATTTGATCTTCATGGTACTTACATATTTTGTGTGGGTCAAATTCATAGGTGTCAGAGGAGGTTTCCCAAGCAGCAGTTTTAGCTCTCACGGTAACACTGATTTTGGCTGAAAGAGGTATTCTATCACCAGGAGATGTGCAATTTGTTGCATGTGAGTTGCAGGTATAATTCCAGGGTGGGGTTGATAATGACTTGCTGAAAGAAATACATGTTGTATATTTAGTACATACATCAACAAGACAAATCCTGCAACAGTTCTTACACAAAAGAAAGAAAATAAGAAACTAACCTCACTACAGTGTAATTTATATTTCCTATTTTCTGAGAAGAATCTATCTGGTGCTCCCAGCTGCACCTCAACCAATGTGGTACACCTTCACCATCCGGTTTACTATAACACAACATGCATGATATGTTTCTGGGTCGTGCTGTAGGGAAATAAAAGCAAGTCAGTTATGTCATATATTTCATGTTATTGCAGGATTTCTTTGATTTAGAACATACAAAAAAGTCTTACAGTACGATCTGATGATGGTGCCCCCAAGGATACGCTCAGGGTCTGCAGTGTGGCATTGTAATGTAGCTTCACTGTAAGTGAAGTTCCTCAGCGACAGGAGTGTGTGCGAGGAGCTGATGGTGTTTGACAGGCTTTCATCTACGCGTTTTCTGTTCAGTGTCCAGAAGACTTTGCTACGAAGATTTTTAACACATGAAGACTGGCACAATATCTCGATATCAGATCCAACTTCAATGTACTTATCCTTAGGGACGACATTGCAGGTGTCGTTATGCAGGCCTACAAGAAAAGAAGATGATGACATTACCGGGACAGCTAAACATTTTAGGAAATACACTTTTTTTTTTGCAGAGAGTTTGATGAAAAGATTGATCTTAGGTGGTGCTGCTGCTGTTTAAGCTAAGCTAAACTAACCTATGGCTGGCTGTAGCTTCATATTTAGCGCACAGACATAAGAATGGTCTCTGCGTGTTCATCTACTGCAAAAACGATAGTAACCATGTAAGCATTTCCTAAACTCTTGAGCTATTCCTTGAAAAACCACATGGTGAGATCATTTACAGCTAAAGAGACAAATGCACTCTCCACGCCCTTGTGACTGAAAGTAATTTTTAAAGCATTTAAACAGCACAGTTAAACAAGAAAAGAGTCCTGTTCTGGGGCTTTCCATGTTTTCTCCGGACAGTATTCTCTTGCAATTTGCAATGAAAAAACTGCCACAAGTTAAATATTTCAGCCTAAACTAAACTACATCTGTATTCACTCGTCTGTATCGAGAAGAACTCGAGTGTTAGCTGTTGCTGCATGTGTTCACATGCTGGTAGTAACTCCCAGCAATAGCCAGAGAATATTATAACAAGAACAAAGATGTTTCTACAATGAGGCTGAGCAAGGGCTTACGCTTCCAGTTAACTGATGTTTAATTCAGACAGGGAGAAACCCGTCATTCCTTATCTTTCAACAGGATGAGATAATAGACCACAATGGAGCCACAGCATCTTGGCAAATCTAACAAGCTGCTGTATGTCAATCATGATGCTCTTTGTGTTGGTTTGTTTTGTAAGTTGAATAACAAACCATCTCACACCAGAGGAATGTCCACTGTGCTTTCTCGAGCTAATTCTGTAGAGTGGAATACTCATTAGATCACTGCTTGTATCCTGTATGTCAGTATCTGGCACAAGAAAAACACACAATCACACAATCCCTCATAGTGACGTTAGTTAGAGTGTTAATGTTTGCACCACGGGTGTTTCTGGATCACCAGGAAAAGGAGGTTTTCAGGCCCGGGGCAGAACAGGAGCTGGGCAAGCGGGTATAGAAATAATGACAGAGCTGAGCAGACCAAAGCGGGCGTTGACAAAGGAAGCCAAGAAGAGAAAAGGGTAAATCTGGGACTGACTTTTAGTCGTTGACGAGAGCTTGTTGAAATAAAAAGCTGAAAGACAGATGCCGAGCTGCCGAGCAAGTGAAATCAAAACCTGCATCAAGCTATTATTTTACAAATTACAGCAACGTCACCTGAGTTCCCAGACGCCTACAGTGTTGTTACAAGAAGAAGTGATGCAACAGAGTGGAAAACAGGACCCTGTCCCAACATTTGGACAACGTTTGACAAGTTGTCCTACTGTCAGTTAAATATGCGTATATTACACAACATGCCATTTTTTGGAAACAAGTTTGTTTTTTCTGGTAGAGTGAAAACACATTTTTGAAACAAAGTCAAAAGAGAAATATATAAGGATAAAATGATTTCCCTGAGTGCTGGAAAGCAGCAGGAAATGCTGGGTTCCAACTTTAGCTGCAGAGGTTTTTAAGTTATTCTCATCCAAAAGAAAAAAAAATCCCACAGACCACATACACAACAGTTTATTGAGGTAAAAGCTCTGTGCGCCATCTATATAGTAAAGTGCAAGAGTTTAACTCTGAGCTAGTAAATGTCAGTTGAATCCACGATATTAAATATATATTTAATGGTGTTAGTAACAGGAAGAAATACTTAAGTTGGTTTTCATGATTGTTACAACATGTATTGTATCTAGTTCTGTGATCACACCTGGTGCCTTCAATTATTTACTGTAATACACTTTGAATTGCTAAATGTGGGACAGGCACCTACTCCAAACAGTATTAGTCACTTAATTGTCTACCAAGGCTAAGCTGACTCAGATGAAATAAAATTGCGGTGTGTGTCTGCTACTTTTTTCCACAAATCTGGCCAGTGTAGCGTTACTGAATGATACCACAATGAAGCCACATTGTGTAACTTTTCGACCATTAAATAACATCATCAGGTGAATGGTGTCTCACTATGTAACTTTGTATTTTATGAAGGAAATGTTTTTGATGTTTGATTTCCTGCTAACGTTAGCTCCGTTTGTTAACCCGGGCTCAGAGCTGCAGCAGGGGAGTGTTAGTGTTTGTACCACAGGCGTTTGGATCACAGAGAAAAGGAGGTTTTCAGACCTGGGGCTGAAAATACTGACAGGGAGCAGTGCTGGTGTTGTGCCAGAACCAGAGCTGTGCTTAACTTTGCCTCTATGGACATAATGGCGAAGAAACCAAAGGGGATGCTGACAGAAAAAGCAAGGAGGGTGAATAAGGAGCCGCAGGACAAGAGTAAATCTGGGACTGACTTTTAGTTGTTGAGAGCTTGGTGACAGAAAAAAAGACAGACTGGGCTGGGCCTCTTGCTGTTGGACTAGTAAGTAAAATTAGCTGGCTGCTATGTCTTGTGGCGCTGCACTGTTTTTCACCATAAGTAACTATAACACACGTACGGCTGTCCATTTTTACAACAAACTGCAGTACTCGTAAAAGGCCTGGTTAATTTCATTGTTCCTGATCTGTTTATAGAGGCAGCAAGTTGTGTGGAAAAAGTCATGATGATGGACTGTCAGCAGAGAAACGCTCTATGGACCAGATGTGGATCTCGATGCCTTTTTCTGCAGGAATTCGGGAAGAGTAGCAGGACTGAATCTAAATGCTAAATTTAAATCTATATCCAAATGTTAAATCTAAATGTTATACCAACATCTATATGTTAAATCTATATGTTAAATCTAAATCTAAATCTTACATCTCAATCTAAATTTAAATGTTTCGGTTTAAACTAAATATTTAACTAATATCCAAATTCGGTAACTGGACGTACCAAAATAAAAGTTCGAGAAGGTCGGAGTGTTTATAGTATCAAATAACAAATAAAGACCATCTCATCCGGGGAAATGCACTGTTGGACATGGATTATCATGATAATAACTACCTAAAATATCAAGCACGTATTTATGATGTCTTTAACCAACATGTACCTGTGCTATAATAAAATCTCTTGCTGTGCTAGTGTACTCATATTGTGTACTGAAGTCTTCCTGTAGCTGCTTCAAGTGGAGTCGATTTCCACCTGCAACCATTTGTGTAGTAACAGGAAGTGGGGGGGGGGGGGGTTTATTGTCAGTGCCAGTCATATTGGAAGGGGAGACTCAAAGAAAAAAATGCAGACTAAAGTGAAGTGAAACAGAATTTGGAAACCCCAAAATAGGCTACCACATGATATTATACGGTACTACTATATCCTTCTTTCTTTGCTTGACAGGCCATGAAGCTGAGATATGCCTCTCATGCACTCAATCTCATCTTGAATTCCTGTATATCACATCGCCTATTCTGTGTACATTACACCCGAGCCACTCTTAATAGCTGTAATATCTCATCCAACCCTAGTGAAGGAGAAGTACTGAGAATCCAGATGCTTTCAAGTCAGAGAGACACCCAGAAAAAGAAACACGTAGCATTTTCTAGATAAGATATGATCCAGTTTCACCAGATTAGCTGATGGCCTGAGACTTGGCACCAAGTCTGAAGTGATACACATTTCATGTGGGTGATTGTATCCGGAGATACATAGTGATATAGTGCAATAACAGACATACAGGATGCAGACTTGGAATGACAGAGACACCACTCACCTAATTACAAGGCTGATAAAATGAGCATCTGTTATTTTCTGGTCGAAAAGTTACACAATGTGGCTTTAGGTTTATCACACAGTGACGCTACATTGGCCAGACTTTTGAAAAAAAGTAGCAGGCACACATCGCGGTTTTAGCTTCAAGCCCTTTGGTAGACAATTAAGAGCGAGCCAGTGACTAATGGCGTTTGGAGTGGGTGCCCTTCCTCCATTTGCAATTCAAAGTGGATTACAGTAAATATTTTGATTTCTAATCATGAAAATCAATTTAAAGATTTCTTCCAGTCATGTATATACTTAGTATTGTGGATAAATTGGATTCAACTGGATTGGATATTTTTTTCTTTTGCAGCTAAAGTTGGAACCCAACATTTAGGAGAGATTTCCTCCTGCTTTCCAGTAGAGTCATTTTATAATTGTACATTTATATGTCTCTTTCCACTTTGTTTCAAAAACGTGTTTTAACTTAACACTACCAGTTGAGCTGCTTGACCATACAGATATTTAAGAAACATACATAGTAAATAAAAAATAATGTATAAACCTGTGCTGGACGTGCCGTTGCAGTAGAAATGTTCTGACTACTAAGGCATTCGGAGCAAGCTGATGGGCATTTACATTAGCTGGAGTCAGAGCAGTCAGAGCAGCAAGCTTTGGACTAGAAGATTGCACCGTATTACTTGTTCCTTTGGTCGAAACCACTCTTCTAAGACTCTTCTAAACATCTGGGTGAAAAAAGATATTCTGTCTGTTGCATGACTTCCTAATCCAAACACAAATCTGATATCTAGAACATGAAGCAAACTTCTATATTTGTTTATAGTGGTGTTACTTGTCCAGTTACTTGTCCGGGATAAGAAATATGCTGCTACAACCATTTTTACATCTTTTATGATGCCACTTACTTCTGTGACTCAAACATGAGTCAACAAATTGGGCTAGTTTGGAAGCTTCATTGGAGCTTATATTATTGTTCTGATGGAAGCTTAATTGTTTTCTGCTGGGCTCTTCTGTGGTGGAGCTATAATAAATTTTAATTTTAACTTTAATAAACTTTAGTGTCGGACTGTTTAATCTACAATAATAATAACAACAACAACGATGATGATGATGAAGATGATGATAATAATGTAAAATGCTGATTGGATGAAGGGAATATTTTATTTGGGTTCTACCAAATTGCCAAACCAAAATTATTTCCATGTTTAGCAGCCCGCATTAACATTACAGTGAACATCAAATTATGAAACCAAAACAAAACGAGCATTTCCCAGAAGTTCAGAAGCTGCCAGTCAGCCGCTCTGCCTTTTAACAGAGAAATACTAATAACAAAGAAATATAAAATATAAGAGGTTTACTTACCTTTACATGCAGAGGGGGTTATAATTAGGATGAAAAGAGCGAGGGAGGAATACATGTCTCTCATCCCAGTGCGAGACCTCAAATAAATATCCCCTTAAAATGCACGTGGAGCTGTGGAGTGTATCCAAACGCGCAAAACAAATGCGTTAAACCTGCCCTCACGGTGTCTGCTTTGGCAGACGGCACCCTAAATTGCACCGCATGTTTTCCACCAACTGTGTTTCGGCCATCAAGTAACAGGAACTGAAGCAAACCCTGAAATAAACGGGAGGTGTTACTCAACCCAGCTGGAAACACAGCGTGTTAAAAGGAAGTGAAGTAAGTTGTCGACAGTTGCCGACCGCTAATAAATGACAGGAAAATATTGAAAATATTATTCGTGCATGACTGCTAGTGACATGTAGATGAAAAGGATTATAACATCATATAACATGTCAGACTTGCTTCATGCACCCAAATCACCCACCCTGCAGTTATAATCAAGTATTCTGTTTATGCATGCAAAGCCAACGCAAAGAGGAAGACGGTGTGCACAAACCACAGACACAAATTCATGCAAAGTAGCCCTCAACCATGGACCAGTGGATCAGGAACTGGTCATTCTGCCAGTCTTCATTGAGTCCAAGTTTTAGCTCTAGACTAAAGTGGCAACTTTGCTTAAACTTACCTGAGGTCTGCAGGAAAGATTGTGGCTGACCCCTCAAACTCTGGACACAAAGCTTTTGACCTAAATCTCTTTTGGACGAAATATAAAATATCTTACATATTGTGAATTTTGCACACTATCTGGTGACTGTTCAGCTCTTTCAATTTAAAAACATATTAAACATATATTTATATCTTCTAGTGCTTGATTTTTATCTTCATTCTATATTTTTTACTTAATATTTGTTATGCACTAAAAAAGTCAAACTCAGATTGTATTATTAGACTACCTGCCCTGCTTTGGCGTTCATATAGCGCCACCTAGTGGTTAATATACTAAAGGTTGCTGGTTATGAAAAGATTTCTGAAGAGAAAAATAGTTTACACTTCAAGAAAAATTGTCTTTTTGAATATCCCGCATAGTTCATCGCATTTAAACACATTTAAAAAGGAAAGTTTATAAATGGGTGTAACGCTACATTTGGTATACCGTGTAATATAGTGCGGATACCCCGGAAGTAGTTCTATGAGCGTCCGGCAGTTGACGTTGCTAGTGTAGCTCTGCGACCATTGAATTGTTTAATTATCGTTTAATTTAAGTCATATGTAGTTAATTTTTACAGATATAATAACAAATAGTAAATAAATACGTACAATATAGTTTAACGTCGCTCATTAGTTCTTGCGTAAGAAGTATTTCCGGGGCAGTTTATAACTCGGACACATAATACACCGTGCCACCGTGAGACCTCGCTCACCTGTCACCGGTCACCTCACTCATGTCCGCTGCGGTGCTCGTAGCCGCGGTGGTCGGCGGTGGAGTCCTGTTCCTCATGCGCCGCTTGTTCCCCGTCCAGAAAGCGCTGAAGCTGCTCCGGTATCCCGCCGGCACCATGCGAGGAAAGACGGTCATTGTGACCGGGGCTAACAGCGGAATTGGGAAGGCCCTAGCCGGGGAGCTGTTGAAGCTCCAAGCCCGGGTGGTCATGGCCTGCCGGGACCAGAGTAGCGCCGAGGAGGCGGCGAGGGACATCCAGAAAGGAGCCGGACCAGAGCAGGGAGAGGTGGTCATCAAACAGCTGGACCTGGCCTCTCTCAGCTCAGTCCGGAGATTCTGTGAGGAGATTCACCAGGTGAGGTGACACACGGGGAGGTCAGCCATATAACCGCAGGTGAAGGCACTGCAGTTTATTTTGAATGACTCGCGTGGTCTAGTTTGTTCCAGGTATTGTCATGTCCAAAACAAAGGAGAGCATTGTGGGTAAAGGCACTGTCCGTGGTACTGGACTAAAGTGTTACCTGACATAGTTACTATAATACTGTTTATTTATTATGTAACCTGATTGTGCATGAAGGTAAAAGCAGGATTACACTGCTGCTGCTGTTTGAGGTGCAAAGTCATTCATTAACTATTTGCAATGTAATTAATGATTATCTTCATCATGGTGTAATATGCTGATTATTTTCTACATTAATTGATTAAAAGTACAGTGTTTCCACTATCTCAGACCAGGAGCTCAAATCTGTACTTACAGATACTACAGTACTTACAGTAAATGTAGGAGAAGTTCTCAAAAGTATTATTATTTATTATTCACCCGTCTTATCTAATAAATTAAGTATGTAAAACATGAGAAAACAGTGAAATCACAATTCCTGAGTGTCCTCAAACCTCAAAATATTCAGTTTACTATCACGTAAGACAAAGAAAAGCACCATATTCTTATATAAGTACCTGGTACCATCAAATATTTGGACTTTTTGCTTGAAATATTATTTTAAGATCAAGCTTAATTTCCTCTTGATCAACTGCTTGATTTGTTGACTGAACATTGCAGCTCTAATCTCAACAAATATGTCAGTGTGCAGCTCATAATCATAGTTTCTGCACATATGAGGGTTTAAAAAAGGCAAATATGGATGATTTAATAATTCATATTTCTTATTCAGTGACATCTAACTGACATTACTGTTGTTAACAGAAGAAAAACAAAGACCGGCTCTTTAAACGTTTGCTTATTTTTCCAGAATAACTCATGACAACTCCGGTTCAGTCTGGGCCAGTAGGTGCTGACAGTTGGGTGATACAGTAAAATCACCTTGTGTGTGTCTGTTTTATAATATTATTATATAATACGGTCCATCTGGGTTTCAGTTCATCGGCACAGCTCACCTCAGTTTCATACAAAGTTGGCTCTCGTGTAGGTCTCTCTGCAGGATGACTCTATCGTCTCCCTGCAGCTCGCATGTGATACCTTCTGTCCGCAAAGTGTCCTTGGGCTAAAAAAGCTGAATTCCAAATGATCCTGCATGAGGATGCCAGCGAGTTCGGTGTGCAAGTGCGTACATGTATGTGCACGTCGAGGCAAAACTTTCTGTACTGAAGCTGAACATTTCTTATTAAATGCAGTACGTCTGGCATAAGAATAATCATTATTATTGATACTTTATCAGCCACTAATGATCTCTAATTTATTGTATATTGTACATCCAAGTACTTTTGGTTAACCTCTGTAAATACCTGGAACCTTTACTTAAAAGAGAGTTTCTCAAAGAGTAAAATGTTATATACCTCATAGTAACACGTCCTTTCTATGTCATGAGCCAGCAGTTACCGCTCGTATCCACTTGGTGTCTCTCAAAGTTCTGTATTTCAGCGTCGAGGCCCTGAAGGAATGACTGTGCTTTAATTAAGGCAGGTACAGTGCGAACGTCTCAGTCAGTTATGTAAAGCACACAGACAGCGCCAGCAGCACTTGAGGGATAAATGTTGGAGATTAAACTCTGTGTCGAGGCCAGTATTGTAATTCCAGATCCAATCCAATCCAGCAAAGGAGAGCGGCTACAGAAATGATGCAGAGTTACAGACGTTCGCAAAAACATCCCAAAAAGATTTGAAGAGTTGGAAAGTTAAGAGTTTTAATAATAATAAATGTATTTATTGTATTTAAATGATTTAATTTCTTCGACCCTTTAGGAGGAATCCAAGATTGACGTGCTCATCAACAATGCCGGCATCTACCAGTGTCCCTACATGAAGACGGAGGATGGTTTCGAGATGCAGTTCGGTGTGAATCACCTGGGTCACTTCCTCCTCACTCACCTCCTGCTCGACCGCCTGAAGGCATCGGCTCCAAGTCGCATCGTCGTGGTTTCCTCTAAGCTTTACAAGTACGGTCAAATCAACTTCGACGACCTGAACAGTGAAAGTAACTACAATAAGTCTTTCTGCTACAGTCAGAGCAAGTTGGCCAACCTGCTGTTCACACACGAACTGGCTCGTCAGCTGGACGGCACGGGGGTCACGGTCAATGCTCTCACTCCGGGCATCGTGAGGACCCGACTAGGCAGGCATGTTCAAATCCCTTTCCTGGCAAAGCCGCTGTTCTACCTCGGCTCGCTGGTCTTTTTCAAGAGTCCGCTGGAGGGGGCCCAGACTCCTCTCTATCTGGCCTGCTCCCCTGAGGTGGAGGGAGTGACGGGGAAGTGCTTCGCTAACTGTGAGGAAGAGGAACTGTTGGCCAAAGCTACAGATGACCAGGCAGCCAAGAAACTGTGGGACGTAAGCAGGAGGATGGTTGGCCTCGCTGACTGAGCGGATAGTACTAGGAGGACTCGTGTGTCCTTGGATAAAACGCCTAATCTCCAGAAGCCCCAGAGACGCTGTCCTACGAGAGGTGTCGTGTGAAGAGACTTGATTACCTCCTTGGAGATATAATTATTAACTGAATGACACAGTGTGCCAATGAAATGTGTAATAGAGCACGAGTATGATGCAGTGGGTTGATCCCAGAATGTGTGAATACATTTGAATTAAAATAATGTGAAAGTCAAACAAAGACGTGTCGTGATTTTCTATTAGCCCTGCCTCCAAAATCAGCTGACAGGAGACAGCTGTAGTCGTAAACAGTTTGACTTTTTGACTCAGGGAGGTGGAGAACCGTGCTAAGAAGGAACATTTGGTGCTTAATAGTATATTTTCCTCTCAAAAATACAACATTTCAGTGCGAACAGATGAACAAATAATTACGAAAAGTGCATTACATTTAGTCATTTAGTTAGTTTTATCCAAAGCGACTCAAAAAGTTGGGAAACAATCAAGGTACAGTGTGACAGACATGTTAGTGCAGCAATAAGTACTGCTCACATAGAAGGGGGATAGATTTAGCATGTCTAGTTGTTGGTAGTGTTGGAGAGAATACAAAACCTCTACAGCGCCTTGTGCGTTTAGTCACCGATGGCCTGACCAAGATTCAAACAAAGAACCTGCTTCATTCATCAAAGTCGAGCTGAGTTGTCAACTTTTCCCCCATTGTGAGGTCACGTTATTGCTTGCGCTGTGCAAATCCTCAGAGCAGATCCATTTTTCTAGTTCAGCTATTGTACCTGAATGTTAAACGGGTGCATGCTTTAGCATGTATTTTGCAGGGTGGCTGTTAATCTAGCTTCCTTCTGTTGGTGTGTTTGAAGTGTAAATGTGTCTGGAGGAGAGGGAACAATAAGGTTGATGATGCAGATCAGTGAGACGCTGCTGCACTGTGGCGCCACCCCGTGGACAGATTCAATCTCACAAATTATTACTTTTGAGAAGCTGGAACCAGAAAATCTTCACAACAATAATTTCTACACACAGGGTCACGTTCGTAACTGTTCGTTTGATATTTTTTTTAGCAAAACCAGGTCGCATTGTTGCAAAGATGGACTTAAAGAACCAGTTATCGGTACAAGGTTTTTCAATCGGGACTTCTTTTTCTGATAACCTTTGGGGGGGGGTTATCAGAAAAAGGGGGTTCCTGGTTTGAAACCTCGGCTGCGGCTTTTCTGTGAGGAGTTTGCTTAGTCTGCTGCGTGGTGAGTCCTCTTGTTCTTGTAAACCCCACAGTAAGCAGTTACAGATGGATTTCCCCTTTTTGCACTATGTTGACGTAAAAAGAGTTTCATCAGCTGGTCTACAGGGTTTTTCATCTCTTTATGCTCTAAGGTACAAAGAATTTCTGTCATATGTTGAGTATTAGATGTTATTTAGTGTGTTTAAATCACCAACGCAGCATAACAAACATTTCCTCGTAGTATTTTCTGACGGATGACTCCTCCAACGCGTAAAATAAACTTCCTGTTCTTCCCTGTTTCACTGATCTTGGCAAAAATGCCCCCTCTACTAACCTATTTTTAAATTCACAACAGCGATAAAGCGGGGCTTCGTAGTGACTCAGCAGGCACATGGTGCCACATGGCTGCAGCGACGCGAGTTTGATTGATGAACGGTGTCCCTCCCAGTTCAAACACTCGACTGCAGATCAGCAGACACGTCATTATCTAACAACAGCCGATCACACGTTCCCAGACTTTAAACACCGAAGGAAGGAAGGAGCTTACGTATGTATAATTTGTGCTTTATTAGGCGAACAAAACAACCAAAATATATAAACATGCATTGTTAAAGAAACAGGGTTACAGTGGCTTGATGGGGTGTGGGCATCCAAATCTGAGGTAGAATGGGGGCAGGAAAAAAAAAACCTCTCTGTGGGTTATAGAAGAGCAAAAATAAAATAATACTGACCGCTAAGACAGATCTCAAAACGTTCCATCAATAACAATATAACACACCCACCGATACTGTCAAATTCAATCAACAGAAGAAAATCAAAATGTATGTTTCTCATTGTTCATTTGAGTGATTCATTGGACGTTGTTTTTTTTTTCTTTGTCTTCCGATGTTCAGCGCTCACATCGGAATCCTCGCAAGGCCAACCGTCGCTTCAGTCGGTTAAAAATAACGACAGAAACGAGTCTATGTGCAGTTTACACGGGCGTCGATTCTCAATTAAAATATCTCTCCGAATATATAGGATTGGCAGTTTTTCTTTTAAATTTATGTACAAGTTCCAGGTTTATCAAGAAGATTTCCTTTGATTGTTTTGGGTTAATTTCTTGCTGACAGCTACATACAAAATATATCACTCAATTTTTAAGTTTTCTAAGTATATATTTGTACATTTGTGATTTTAAATACATACACGTTCTTACAAATTTTTATGGCCCACTAGTGCTAAATACAGAGGCGGGTAACCCGTGGCTGAGCTCGCCCGTCCACCTCGTTTCCCCTCATTGATTGATAACAGAAAAAAAGATGAGTAAACTCTCAGCCTCATTTCAAAGAGGTGGATAAACTGAGTTCACTACGCCCCCTGCTCTCCTCCTCCTGTCGCCCCGCATCCAACTCTTTCACCACCTCGGGACATTTAAAGTGTAAACTGTTGCCACCCACTGTCATATAATAAAAGCTTTTAAATAATCAGCAATAGTTACACGTTCATCATACTGAATTATTTGGCTCCTGTTCAAACCATTTTCTATAAAAATGATCGCGCCAACAGAAGCTGGACAAAGCAGGGCCTTTGCGTCTCGTATCCTATCAAAGAATAAACCTGATTGGAGCGTCCTTCAGTTCAGAAGTGTTCCATAAAGCTGAGCCTTGGTCAGACTGTCCTTCCTGGAAAGTCCCAGGGAGCCAAATTTTTGGTTGTACGGAGGAGGAGGGGGTGGAGCCGGCGGGGGCGACTGGCTCACCTGTGCGGGCATGCTGTGCATTTCCGCTTGGTAGTGCTGCATTTCTGCAGCCATCTCCAGGGTCCTCTGGTTCAGGGACTCAGTGGAGCTGTTGGGGCTCGGGTCTACGTAATCCGTGCTCTGACCGCCAGCTGCCACGTTGCCCTCCCTGTCTTTGGAGCTCCCTGAGTGGTAGAGGCTGTGCTCCGACCCTTGGCTGTCCTCAGCTCGGTACAGGTGGGCTTGGCTGTGAGCCTGCCGCAGCCCTGGGCTGCATTCGGGGCTGGGGCTGGCAGCTACCCACACTGGGTCCATGGCTCCAACTCCGTGGTGGTAATAGTCAGCTCCTTCTTGGAAGCTGCTGTAGAGCGGCCCGAGTCGGATCTTGGCAGGCCGGACGGAGAAGTGCTGCTCTGAGAAGCTGTAAGGTGAAGCCCGGCCTGGGCTGCGGTAGGTGTGGGCACTTAAATCCTCCACACTTAGTTGTCTCCATCTCCCAATCAGCTCCTCCTCCTCGGGGGCTAATGTGCTGCCTCGACGACTGTCTCCGTAGGCAACGCTTGGGGATGAAGAGGGAGGGAGCGGCTCATAGGGCTCACTGAAACAGGAGGACATGGTGCGGCTGTAGACAGGCGAGCTGCCGTTCTGGTGGTGGCTCATCTCCGTCTGTTGGAAGGGATGAGCGTTGGCAAAGCCTCTTGGACTGTCCCTCTCCCAGGATGAGTCACTCTTTCTCTCATAGTCCCCTGCATCTCTCCAGTCCATGTAGAGGGAATGGTGGCGCGGAGAGGAAGCTGCACTGCTGGGCGGGCCATTGCCTTTGTCTTCAGAGCCTCCTCCACTGAAGCTGGAGTAGGAGCTGGAGCCTGCACCCAGCGTGGCAGGGAACTTAGCAAAGTGCTCCTGTGAGAAGCCAGCTCTCAGCCCCACCGAGCCCTCCTCTGGGTTGCTGTCAGTGGAGTTTTGGGGCCCGTACAGCAGCTTTCTCTGACCGTGGAGGTCCATGCTGGGCCTCCGCTCACGGTGCCGATCATCGGGGCAGTACAGGGCCGTGTCGCTGCTGTACAGGTCGGATTTATAGGCTGCACGGAGCCGCAGACGCTCTCCTGGGCCCAAGCGCTCCAAAATAAAAGCATGGTCCTGCGTTTGGGGGCTAGGGGAGCGTGAGGCTTGGCTGCTGCTGCAGGCCTCGTCCGGCTTCTCGAGCACTTTGGCAATGAGAGACGCCGGGACGGTGTCGGGGTAGGTGTGACAGAGCGGAGACTCCTCCATGTGCATGGTCAGTCGCTCCTGAAAATCAGCAGGCAGCTGGAAGTGTTGAAGAAAAAAGAAGAGAAACGTGTGATGGAGCTGTACTGCAGCACGAACTCAGACGGGTTTTGCATACTACAACATTTAAAGTCTTTGAAATCCTCATTGAATATTCCAAGCACCTTATTGTGCTCTGTGTAAATAGTTCCCTGGACTATCTCTCACTACATTAAAGATGCCTTTAGACTGTGTAAGTTTATTGAACGTCACATTGAGTGATGGCTCTAATAAAGTCTCCTCAATCTGTGTCAGACTCTACAATATCAATTTGCCAGAATGTCAGATGGGGCAAAGAATACGTGTTGCGTTGAAGCACAGTGGTGTGAATAGGAAACATAAAAGCAGAGTCATCAGCTTACGTCATCGATCCGTGCCACAAATATAACTCTCTCTTTGCCTGAGGTGGACTGATTGACACCTGGGTCCTCAAACAAGCTATCTCTAATGTCACCCACCTGTCAATCAAAGTGTCCACGCTGTTAATCCTGCATAACTTTAAGCCTTAATATAATGTGAACAGGTGAGTTGTATATAAATTCACCCTCAGTACAGTTGTCATGAACGGGGAAATTAGCTATAGAGACCAAAACTGTTTTTGTACCAGGCTGTAAACATGTTTATTTCTGCTGTGAAGTTGCACGTTTTAACATGGGGACTTATGGAGACTGACTCATTCTGTAGCCAGCCTCAAGTGGACGTTTGAGGAACTGCAGTTTTTGGCATCTTCGCACTGACTTCACTTCACAGCCACAGAGGTTGCCGCTTGGTTTCTTTGCATCACGTGTTCACTTTCTTGTTTTTGTATTTTTAAATTTTTTTTTGTAAAGGCTAAAACAATAATTTGGTTTGTAATAATAATAACTTTATTTAAATAGCACCTAAAAACAGAGTTTACAAAGACAAAAGAGTGAATTTAGCAACAGTAAACCGAACAAATAAACACGACAATATAAAACTATTTAGATATGAAAATTGAAAGTAAAACTGAAATAAATAAAATAATACAAATCAAAAACAATAAAAGTAGTGATAAATAAAAATAATATAAGTAGATCTGCATATAATCCATTCACATTCACACACCACTCCTTATAAAAAGATGACATCATATGAATCGTAGCAACAGTCAGCTCCAAATCAGCCGTAGGTGGACAGACCTCACAACCAAGGACAGCCGCTTTGGATTTTTGTCAACTCAGACATATCGCAGCACGAAAACTCTGTATCGCATTTACACTTAATGAGTGTATATTTGTAGATATCCAGCTCGTACGACAGCAGACTTCTTCATTTAATGTACGGCCGTTTCTGCGCACTGTGTATCAGTATGTCACGTAGTCCTGTAGGTGATGTGTCACGTGCGTTTGACTGATTTGATCGGCGTGTTAATGTGTGTAACTATAATCAAAGTGTCATTTTCAGTGACTGGAGCGTTAACAAAAGAGAAGAAATGAGAGGTGAAGTGAGGGAAAGGAAAGAAAGACTCTACTCGGAGCATTTCTTAAAAAAAAAAAAAAAGCCTCTATCCACTATCTGTGCCTCTCCATAGCAACAAGCATTAAGCCAGCACATCATCAACAAGAATCTAGTCAGTTGTTCCTAATTGGCAATGAGAGGCAAGCTAATTATAACTTTGTACATAGAGGAAAGACAAACACCACAGAGAACATGAAAAGACATTTTATCATAACAGTTTTATTACGACTTGGACCAAACTAAATGCTACTTAATTGCTGTCCACACATTTTTCATTTTGGGCTTGTTTTGAACAAGATCACAATCAGCTTTAGAAACGGGAGCCCGATCATTTTATACCCTCTCTGTGCTTGTTTTGCAGTAAAAAAGAAAAAAAAAACAAACGGCTGAAGCACTTCAGTAGGCGCTGAAGAGCCACTGCTCATCTCAAAATGCTGCAGCGCCATTCATCAATAGGCTTTCGATTAGCTCCCACCCACAGGACCGGCAAACCGGTGGACATACAGTGAGCGCATGTATGACCTCTGACCCCCATTATGTTTGGCAGTACGCCTGCAGAACAGTTTCTCACTCTTAAACCGACCCTATACCGTGTACAGCAAGAGCGTGCATCTGTTTATATGCACCGTATACACGTAAAAGGATATTTTATGAGCCTTACGCAACCAGCTGCAACTGTTTGCATTGATATTTCCATTCAGCCGTATGGGTAAAACGTGGAGAGGCATTCTTTAACCTTGTGGACACTTGCCAGCTTTAAAATCCAACCTTGTCACATGGGCGAGGCACAGAGCCCAGGGCTGATGCAGCGGAAAGTGGCACCAAGCTGGCCTGGTGTTAAAACACTCATCAATACACACACTCACACACACGCATCTCTTTTCACAAACAACAGCGGGAGAGTGCGACGAGGCTGAGCTCTCCTTTTACATTTTGCCACATGCTATAGTCTGAGCTCATTAAACAGTCCGTATTCGCCATGAGACGTCACGCTTAGTCACTGTCAGAACTATACATGATTACTAAACACAGTTTAATTACACTCTGCATATAGAGTGAGAGAAAGGAGACTTTACTTTAGACTCCTGCCTCACTGATGGGTGCAAACCAAGCGGCAACCTCTGCTGCTGTGAAGTGAAGAAAATGCCAAAAGCTGCAGTTCCTCAAACGTCCACTTGAGGCTGGTTACAGATCGAGTCAGTCTCCATAAGTCCCCATGTTAAAATGTCCAACTTCACAGCAGAAATAAACATGTTTACAGCCCGGTACAAAGAAAGTTGTGGTCTCAAAATAATAGCTAATAAATAACTTGCTGTGTGCGATTTTATTTTACTCTCACGAGTATCTCTGACATGATTTGAATTGTTTTCTTATGAAAAAAGGGAAGGTGAGCTTATAAATAAGACTGCATAAATGAATGACGTGTGAAAGGTTGCGTAATGAGGCTCACCTCAGAGAGCTGGGCCCTGTAAAGAGATTTGTTGCACTGGAGGAGCTGAGCGGCGAGGTTACAGTCCTTCCTGTACAGGTCCTATGGAGACACAAACAGAGTATTTTCATCACCTCCACTTCACTTCTTCCCGCCTAAACTCACTTTACTTACCGCTTTACTTTGAAACTGAGAGTTTATAGTCATGAATATCACATTTTCTGCAGCCTTATAAAGGTTAATAACAGTTGAAGTGTTTCTAAATGCTTGTGTATGATGAGTTTTGCTGTCACAACCTTAGTCAAGCGTGACAAAAGAGGCTCCTGAGGTACCAGCAGTATAATTCTTATTTTTCTCTCTACTATCGAGTGCTAAAATAGACAGATATCAGAAAACAAAACTATCAAGAGGAAAATGTTTTCTAATTGTCGTGACAAATGAAGTGAAGACGAAGTGTTTTTGAATGAGTTTACTCTCTGTGGATAAAACCTTAAAGATGAACAGACGTACATTGTCTTCTTGCAGCTTCTCGATGGTCAGTTTCGCCTCCATCAGGTGGTTGTTGAGGACGATGATCTCTCTGCTCAGCGCTCGCTTCTCATCGTCGTGGTGCTGAGACTGACGACAGAGAGAGGACGGGGTTTATCGAGGTTTTCACAGTCCAAACAACACTCATCAAAGCATCCATCCTCGTGGTTTTTCTTTAGCACATTTGCCACGATTTTATTATATAATTCTGATGTTTTGTCAGTGAATATATATATTTGTTTTTCTCACACAATTCAAAAACTAATTATTCAAATAAACCTCACTGATGTGCGGCTTTTTTAAAGAGCACCCCGACAGACAAACGAATAACACAAAGAGGGTCTATTGTCTGTAGAAGCCTGTGTATGAGATCCTGCTTCTAAATATAAATACAGGATGGATACACTCAGAAAGAAATGCTGTAGCTGAATTTCTTGGTTACTACGGGTAACCAAGAAACGGTGACGTCAGTGAACTGAGCGCTCCACAGAAGTAAATGTCCTCTTTTTTGTCGGCTGGTAAAGACCTGGTCAGCTTTTTACACTTTAACTCATCGACTGCTGCCTTAAATATAAGTTTCAGGTTGGTATTTCAGTACGTGGCTAAAGTTTAGTTCTTCCTCCTTTTGAACGGCGTCTTCGTGGAAGCGCATCCCTGTGTTTATCTGTCTTGTAATTACATCCCCTATAGTTGCGCGGGGCCGCGGGGTCACATCGGTTTGTGGCACCTCTGGAGTAAACAAGCTGTACGATTACACAGAGGACGATACTCGGCACCTCGAGGAGGGAAAACGTGAGATGAATCAATAACGTGATGAGGACGCTCCTCAAAATAAACTGTAAGAGCTGTTGGTCTTTATTTTTTTTTAAAGATGTCCGTCTGTCTTCTCATAAAAAGCCGCGTGACCCCTCGGCTCCTTATTAACCTGCCATCTCACCGCTGTCGACGGTGATGATTACTATCTTGCGCTGTAACAAACCCATTTGCTGAGCGTTTCTTTCCTTTCTTTTTTTTTTTCCAGCTGTCTATTCAAAGGCAAAGACACCTGATTGTCATACAGTGTTCTCAGGCAGGCCAGTTAATTGTATCTTTCCACCGGCAAAAGCAACGTCTGACAAATGAAGTGAGGTGCGGTGCAGTGAGGAACAATGGGTTTGCTATCAATCTGCCATTGGAAGGAGGACAGCCAATTGTAATAAGCCATAATTAACGTCAGTGGTACCAACAGCAGGGCATATTCATATTCAAATTGGCTCTCCAAGTGCTCTCCACCACGTCTAAACCCCATGACTCGCTTACGTGCTTCTCTTTCTTTGGCGTCTACAGGTACTTAACCGCAAAGCATGGGTATTCACGTCTGGATACAGCTCACACACACACACACACACACACACACACACTTACATCTCTGTGGATCTTTTCCTCCAGATCTTGGTTGATCCTCTGCAGTGCTGAGTAGCTGCTTTGTATTCTAAACGACACATTAAAAAGACATTGCTCACTTGCAGGTAATAGTTTGTACGTACACATGCAGCATAGAGCGTCCTCCTCCTCTCCCCGAGCTGAAAATAAGCATATCGGCAAGCTCAGCAGTATAACAAGTCAGAGCTTCACATCTCGCTGCTGAAATGATGATTTAGTGAATGTTTTATTCTGTAATTTGTGACCGGGGAGGCAGAGCCTGGCTGTCTAAGACAACATGCGAGCAGCTCTTCCAGATCGCTCTTCCTCTATGTTTTTGTGGATATTTGACAGTACAACTTATATTTTATAGTCTATGCTACATTGCTATACTACACTAGGTATTACATCATATTATATCACTATATTTCACCTTATTATACTCCTTTGAAAGCAGGGGCACCCTGCTAACACACCCGGTAGAGCATGCAAAGGTAACTTTCCTGTCACTCTACAGCCCCCTCAAGATAATAAATGTTTGACACAAAATCTTCAATTGGTACAAATTCAGACTTTATATTTTGAAAGTTCCACGTTCAGCCTGAATGAACAGTTAAATAAGTATATAAAGAGTGCACACATCTGCCTATAACAAGAAGTTATTGACATGTATGTTGCTTTACAAAGTTATTCTTAGAGCTTGAAAAGGTTTATTCTTGTTCTTGGGTTAGCACTGTCACCAGCTGAACGCACTATGAACCGACACGGTTTAAACCAGTTCAATCGACCCTGTGAGAAGGCCGCAGAGGGCCCCGAAGAAAAACAAGTTCACAAAATATTTCAAAGCCCAGTTGCACCGTTGTGGTTCAGTAATGATCGAGGGTCACTTACGCTTTTCTGGACTGGAAAACAAATTTAAAATCGAACGCTGTTTTGGGGAAAAATTGTTATAGCTGTATTTTCCGCTGCCATGCAACACCGCGGGGACGTCGACTAAACGGAGGTTTTAATCATTTAATTCTTCTTTTGGGGCGGAAACGATTTCAAATGTCAATAACACATTTGGTGTCTGAATTATACTGTTTTTTTATTTATGTTGAAACAGTAGGTAGTTTATTGTATATCCCTATCATATCATTTCTTATCCTGCCTCATCTTATCTGAGTGATGCCTCTCCATCACAAGTGATAGAGATCACATCATTATTTTCACTTTGTTTTAAAGCGGGACAGTGGAAAAAAATCTGTTCCACAAATACAGATTTATAAATTCCCCAGATAACAAACAGCAATAACAAGATCGACCTACTGTAATACATTGTTCTGTCACAGATTGGTTTATCTTAATCAGGACGCAATCATCGCTTGTAATACAGAACAGATCCCCTCCAGACATGTTTTATGACACGTAAAAATAATAATTTGTGCCTGATATGTTTTTTTCCACAAAAAAAGTTCAATAAGCCTCATTAAAAAGTGTCATCTTGTCCTTTTACCTCAATGAAAACTCCCAAATCTATAAAACTGTAAATGTTTTTCAGTTCAAACGTTTATCGACTGGACACTAAATGACTCTTCACTGAAGAGTCAATTCTCAGCACGTGCACTCAAGTTTCCGGGACGGTCTTTCCATTTAATCATACCGTCACAAGTCCAGGCTTTAAAATGAGATTTAAGGTGAGCACAGGGGAACTTTCCACCTTCGTCAGATCACTGTGACGCTCTGAACGTCCATCAGTCGGCACAGTGAAGGTGAAACGTCCAGGTATTGAGGGAACAATGAGCAAAACAAATGTTTTCAGTGGTGCCGTTATGAGTATTACAGTGTTTGTGTAATACTGGCGTTATTTTGGCAGGATAACTTGTAGTACCAATTTCTCTGCAGATGAGACAGACTTAGTTACACAGTCACTGAGGCAATATTTCATTTTACAGCCTGTTATTCTACTGTAAAGTTTCCTGGAGAGAATTTCTTAATTTGGTTCTAATTATAAGACATATAGAGACAAATATATATCTCAGTTTCTTTGTATGGCATCTCTGCGTACTGGATTGTTGCAGTGACACATTACTCGACAGACTCTCAGTAGTTGCTCTGTGCTTTGCATTTCATAAGACATAAATCTCATGCTCCGAGAAAAACTAGAAGAATTACACACCGTCCTTTTGATTTAAGCTACAAGCGTCTCTTTTCCAAAAAACCTGCACAGTATATTACATCTCTCCTCGGTTTTAAAGCTGCTGCTCACTCGACCCGAACGCAAGACTGGCTGACTTTAGACACCCATGGGTGAACACTGAAGTGTGAAAGTTCAGTGCAGCACTTCCTTTCGGATAAATGGAGTGAGAGGATTTAAACTTCAAACTGTATATTCACACGCGTGATTGAACTAATTTTGTTAGTATGTCATCTGGAAGCCTGTAGTTTTGTAGTTTTGTAGTTTTGTGGTTTTGTCTGCAACCCTGCTCCCAAAAAAGTTGGCACAGTCTGTAAAATATAAATAGAAACAAAATGTGATGATGTGCAAAGCATAGAAACTCCATATTGAATTAAAAATAGCTCAAAGACAAATGATCAAATGTTGAAACAGAGATTTTATTGTTTTTGGAAAATTATACGCCCAGTTTGAATTTGATGCCAGCAACGCATTAAAAAAAAGTTGGCTGTAGAATAAAGTGGTTTTATTAAACACAACTCCTCTACATTTATTTGTCACTAGTTACTTTCAGACTTTTCCAGACTTGGTCAAACAAACTTCTGCTGACTCTCGGTGACCTTTCCGTTAAAGCAGTTTTTTCCTCGTTTGTAGATTTATCAGCAAAACTTAACCTTTCAAACACTCACCTCTGCTCTGCTTCTTCCAGATTTGTGCAAAATCAATTCCCCTCGTTTCCTAATCGCCCTCCGAATTCACCATCGACTTCTTTTCTATCGAGGCTAAACAGGCTTGCTTCCATCATGATCACATTTTTTTTAGGCAAAGCCAAATTGTTCAGACTCTTTAGGGGCTGTTTGGGAGCAGAACCTCAGGACTAGCGTCTAAAGGAAGACGTGAAGACCTTTGTAGCTACTCATCTCTGTTACATCGTGGTTTAGTGTAGGCACCAGATTTTCTGGTTCTGCTGCATCGGTCTTTTCTTTTCATTCATAAGAGTCTTTGCAGTATGATTTTAAATTCTGCTTTTACTTCTCATCGAGTGTTGAGGTACGTTTTTTGTTGTACAACATGTCGGCCTACCTGCGCAGTTTATCAGTAAACTTGTCCAGCTCCTCCTGTGCTCGGCGCAGCTCCGTCTCCAGGTACTGCCTCGTGGAGTCGAACTCGCTCTGCAGCAGCTCCAGCTTGTGCGTCGTGTAGGAGAGCCTCTTCCTTAAGTCCTCCTTCTGCTCCAGCAGTGAGCTGCACGCACGCACAAACACACACACACACACACAAATGCAAACACAGACGGCAGATGATTGTGTTCAGGGCATATGGTGGCACTTGGACTACATATCTCCTTAATTCAGCTCTGAACGGCCATGCAATCGTGATGAGAACATCATGAGAGGGTGATAAAAGCTGCGCGAGAAAGTGCTTTGCATGAAGAAAACATCGGAGCAAAACACAGATCTCTAATTAAGAATCCAGGCAGCAAGGTAAGCACGAGCACGGAGCCGTTTCTACGTCATGAGATCGCTTTTTCAGCATTAAAGCTCTGCAGCATATCACGGGGGGGGGGGGAGAGAAAGAGAAGAGGGCGTAATCTGTGATGAAATATGAGCCTATTCACTCTAATACATCATATGAATAGAGTGTGAAGGTTCAGATTTACAGAACAGCGATACCCCCCACATGTAATTCAGCGAGAAAGCACAATGATGACTATTTTCAGAGCATGTGCATTACCTGGGCCTCAATCTAATAAAAGGGCAAGTATGAGTGGGAAAAGAGGAAATGTCTGCTGCCGTGATGGATCTGAGTGTGCACGCCTGGGCTTAATGGACCCTGTATTGACGGACAGATGGAGGAAGGAGGGTAATGACTCTATCTGCAGCCGGATAACAGATAGCAGAGGAGAGGATGGAGATGTAGTCACGTTGCTCTTTTCACTTCCTCTCTTTGTCTCTCTTTTAACAAGATCAGAGTCACAGAGGGCGGGGGCCGAGCAAGACAGAAAAATAAATCAGGCGCCGGTTGCATTAAGTGCTTTCAGGTATCATCCAGCTCCTGGCTCATTAATATGCATGATAATATTTCTGCAATCAGTGGGATGAAAAGTAGACTGGGTCAGCCCAGCGAGTAAATCTTCAGTCTAGCCGTTTGTGTCATTTTGTCTTGTTTTTTGTCTTATAAACCACGTTAGCCGGATTATTAATTACAGACAGGCGCACAAACAAGACAAATAACTCATTACTGTAATGAATTGATTCACAGTCATGCCAGACAAACAATACCCGATGGTATATAATAGGTTTAAGCATGCAGGACGATGTGTTGGCTCGCTTTCCTTTTGTTTCCTCTTGCCTCTCTGTGTTCTGCACACAGTGGCGTGTAATCCCATGTGGGCTGGGCACCTTGAGGTGTCTGACACTTGAATTAAAAAGAAAGAAAAGGTACATCTCTTAAAGACGGAGCAGCTCCAGAGGCAGAAATCTCAACACCTGCTTCGAGTAAAAGACAAATGTTTTGTCAGAATCACGATAAGGAATATTGTTTTGGCAGCGCAGCCTTACACGACCGACTGGATGTCGTCTGCAAACTTGTGCGGGCGACACAGACTTTGGCTTTGCTCCAGTTCAACCAAAGTCATTGTTTATTTCAGCGATAAGAACTAATATCATCCACTTAAAGTAACGATACCTCCAGGGAATCAGCTACAGTTAGTCTGGAAACGCTTCATTTTACAGGTCTTTATTCTCTTACAGGTTCCCTGGAGAGAAGTTCTTAATTTGTTACTTATTATAAGGACAATAAAGACAAAATGTGTCTGATACACTCCCCAATACGCTCTAAAACAACCAGACGACAACCTGTTTTGATCAAAACAACAAATTAGGCTATTGTTTTGTATATTTATGTATATTTTATTTGTATATTTCATGGTTGAAGTTAGTGAACGATGGATTTCATGCTTAAAATAAACTATAGTTGTAGGTACAGGCATGCGGGACTTAGCGTTTAGCCCTCCAAGAGGAATAGATTACTCTCCTCGTACTAGATTTAAATGTTCAATTCAAAGATGTGCTGTTACTGACTGTAGTTCAGTCACTTTTAAGTTAAGCGAAGCAATCGCCATCAGTAAACGGTGTTACTTTCAGTTCTTTAACTTATTTTTTTTACTCAACAAATTCGGTATTTCTGCATCTGGAACAGCTCTCCGCCAAGAAATGTTTGTACATATAAATGAGCACTAAATGCAGCACAAGAACAGGATAAGTACTTTTTTTTTTGGCTAGAAATGAAATTAGAAACGATCATTTCACACTCGATCTGGAATGTTGTTTATTTCTCAGGTGATTGCAGCGATTTACGCGGAAAGCTGTTGCATCTACAACCGAGCCCCGGCGAGCAAAACAATACCTGCCCACAGAGTGATTCAATAAACGTCTCAACTGACTGGCTGGGCATGTCAACGCTGCCATTGCCCAGCGGCCCCCGCCTCCTGCTTGTCTCTGAGTGGCAGGAATCAGCATGGGAATACAGGTGTTTGTTGTCTGATATATAGAGTTTACGTGAAGTAGCTCGAGGGATTTTAAAAATCCCCCCCATTAGTGACCTCCTCTGCGAACGGCAGCTGAGTCAGACATAATGAGTGCTTTCATTCCGGTGAGATGAGATGACGAGGCAGCATGACTTCTGGTGCTCGGAGAGGCGGGATGAGGCCGCTTTAGCACCGCTGGGCGGGCGAGAGGAGACACCTCGTGGGCGGATGAACGGACAAACAGATATATGTATATAAAAAACGAGGACGGATGGAAAAGATGGCGTCCGACAGTCTTGCTCTTACCTCTTCTTCGGATGTTTGCCGCCATTTCGGGGGACTTTTAAGGCGGTTTTGCCAATGTATATCTTTTTCATGGTTTGTCTGTGTTGCTTCCCTCTCATGTGTTTATAGGAGTCGACCACAGGGAGCCGTCATGTGTGTTAGTTTCCCAAAGGAGACCAGCTAAGTCTGGCCTGCAGAGCTACTGAGTGCTTTGTCTGTGTTGACCCTGCCAAACAAAGCAAACACACAGGTTGGCAACTATTAGTAACTATGATTCAACCAGGGATGCTGCTCGAAGGACAAAGTCGATATATATTTTGCAATGATGGTCATTTTAATGGCAAAACTCCCCACAGTTTTGTACTTGGCAGGAAAAGAAAAGCATTAAACTCTGCTCTAAATTCAGAGTTACGGACCATTTAGCAGGTTAGCAGCTTTTAAAAGGTTAAAATCTCCCCATGGTGATGTAGCTCTGAGGCTAATTTTAGTGTTTTTTTGGTGTTCGTTTTTCCTCCTTCCTCATTGTTTCCTGCAAAGATACATTGGCAGTAAAAAAAAAAAAATGAAAGCATCTCAGACATCAGTGGTAAATGTCAAGTTTTGGTCTCGGTGCTTCACACTTAAAGAGCAAAGGGCTTCTTTCTGTTTCGCAGCAAAGTTCAACAATCACATGAGGACAAATCTATAGAGGGAGAGAGAGGCGGGTTATCTTCCACAGCCCGCGCACCTCTGTGAAACTCACGTTCGGCACGTCCATCCATACAAACAACCTTTCGCGTGTATTCCAACAAGCAAAGAAAAAAGGTTTAACACTCAAAAACTCATCACCACATACAGATTTTACAGATTTTTAAATAAGCACAGAGAATAAAAGAAAAAACTGAAACCTCTCATGTAAAATTTAGCAGAAAAGGTTGATTTAAAGGGTTAGTTTGGGTATTTTTAAATGGGGGGTGTCAGTCTGTGTGTGACGTACAATAGACGGCGGTCAGCATGCCCTCGGTTTGGAGCAGCAGGAGGTATGCACTCCTCTGGACAGGGTCAGCAGAGAGTGCTTTATCCACACCCAATATCCTTCATACACGCTATATTAAGAATATTTTCACCTTCACTGTCAGACAGCCCCTTTTCTTTCTTTGGAAAATACCTGAACTATTCCTTTAACATCAAAGAGTAAGAAGCTGACTGAGAAAATGTTGTCATTTGTGACCTCACTGGACACAAACCTGCCTCATACCACAGATGGTCGAACGAGTTGACCACAAACTTCCCCCTAACCCAACATCTCCACCTCCTCTATGTGCAAACACACCTTTTCTCAACGTGTGTGTGTGCCTCTATGGCGTCCACAGCACAGGTGCAGCTGTCAGCCCATCAGACGAATGGTGCGGGTTATTAGACGAGACAGCCCGTCAAAGCTTGATCAAAGCTCTGAGTCAAAGCGCTGGACTGTCCACTCGGTCAGGAAACAGTGACAGACGCGCGCTGTGTGACTGCAGTGCAGGTTGTACGCCTATAATCTGCCGGGGAGGCGTCACATTTTGGGATGTTGCGTCTGTGGATACTGTACATGAGTGAAAAAAACCAACAAACAGATGAGTGAACAGAAGCACGTTGATCCTCTGACACCCAGTTGTTGGGAGGTGATTTATGCTGCTGGCTGTGGAGGCAGGGAGACATGTACTCCTCCAGATGGTGACAGCTCACCACCGCCGCTGGAGCCTTCACTCCAGCTGCTCCCCCTCTGAGTCATAGCACACCGGCTCTGGATGTATGTGTGCGCGAGCATGCCTTTGTGCATGTATGACGCCGCGAGCGTATACATGTGGGCGTGCGTACTTGTCATTGTGAGCATCCTACGAGCGTGTACCTGTGTTTTTGTGTGCTGCCCATTCAGTCCCCCCCTTTTTTCAGCCTCCGGCATGAAACCCGAAGAGGACGGCACGTCTCAGGCCGCGTCAGGTGTCCGGCCTGTTGTCAAGCCGCTAAAACACAGCTCCTCTCGCGCCCTCGCTCATTCACGCTGCTTTTCCTTCAGCCGCTCCTCACACTGCAGCAAAAACTATATAGATGGGGCTCGTTCAAATGGCGCTGCCTGCCACCCACTCGTGCCACGCTGACATTTGAGAGGAACTCAGCGCACTGAAAAGAAGAGGAAGAGGGAGGTGGTAGAGGAGGAGAAGGGGGGCATTAAAGTTGGGGAAATGGTGAAGAGGGAAAAGCAGGAAACGCCAGATTAGAAGTAATTTAGCCAAAGACAAGAAAGAGGGAGAAGCCAGCACCGAATCAGAGAGGAAAGGCAAAGTGAGTGGGTGTGAAGTCTCCACTGAAAATCTGAGTTCTCCTCCTCCTCCTCCTCCTCGTTCTTCTTCTTCTTCCTCGTCCTACCTTGCAGATGGATTGTTTCTCAGGAAAAGCCCTTATCACAGGCCCAGACCTGAGCATTAGAGCGCGGGGAACCCGAGTGGCTGACTCATCCAGCAGCAGCAGCAGCGGCAGCAGCAGCAGCAGCAGCATCGGAGAAGGAATGCAAAGAAGACGCTCTTCTTGCCCCAAATGTCTTCGGATTAACGAGGAAGCTAACCCACAGCAGGCACTCGGCCCGGTGACATGTACAGTATGACTCAACCACCTCAGAGAGACAAAAAAACTCAACAAATGAGGGTACTAGCCTGTGAGTGTATGTGGGTTTATGCCTCTGCTGTTTCTCAGTCCGGCGTTGATTAACTCGGGAGCAGACACCTAAGTAGTTACACACCAACTACCAACATCATTAGCAGCAGCAGGGGATAATGACCCGCTGAACGGATTTCATGTGCTGCTGATGGCGCTCGGGCACAGGGGAGTGTGTAATCACGACAACCATCCCGAGGGGATTTTGGGATGAGCGGATGAAGGTGATGGAGGTTAAAGCTGAGCTCTAAAAAACAGGAAAATAAACACACAGTCCTGTCCTGCTGGAAGTCAACACAAAGAACACGCCGAGCCCAAACAACGGGGCGACGTTCAGACTGAAAATTGCACCGTGCTAAAAATCTGAACGGGTTTTGCTTCGGGCGCCAGTGAGGAAGTGGAATAAGATCAGAGATGGGCCGTTTTAATGTACACGAGTTTAACATTTTGGGAAATACGCTGATTCACTTTGTCGCTGAGGGTTAAATGAGAAGATGGATATCACTCTCGTGTCCGTGCAGCAGTGTTGTAGTAGTCCACGTTTTTACTCTGTCCTGTCTTGGATTTTATTTCAAGACCACAACTGCGAGGAACACACCCAGCAGGCTGTAAATCCTGCAAGGCAACACTCTCTCCTCACCCAGAGAGATTTGGTAATAACCACTGACAGCGTAAAGAATGGACGGCCTATGTGTGACGTCACCCCCGTCCGTGTTGATGCTCCTGCCCGGCCAATCTAAAAATCAGTAAAGACGTGGCTGGTCGGCAGGCTGAATGACGCCCGTGTGCTCACACAAGCCATCTGTAACAGCACCTACATGTCAATCAAAGCGTCCACGCTGGTAATTATGCATAACTTTAAGCCTTAATATAATTTGAACAGGTGAGCTCACCCTCAGTGCAGTAAAATGTCCAACTTCACAGCAGAAATAAACATGTTTACAGCCAGGTCTTTCTGATCCTGCTTTGATTGACAGGTAGGTGTCATTACAGATGGCTTGTTTGAGCCTCAGGTCAGCCGGTTAGCGTGGAGTTGGAAGAGGCCGGGCTGCCAACATGGAGGCAGCCAGAGCCACCACAGAAAGCTACGGACGACGTCATTCACACACCGTCCATTCTTTGCACTGTCAGAGGTTCAGAGATAACCCCAAACCAACAGGAGCACTGACACACACACACACACACTCGTACAAACACACGAACACAAGCTCATTCTGTCCTACAAAAAACAGCATCAGCCGCCAGACAAGAAAATCATGTTACGGTGCCAGCGAATCCTTCGGAGAGCTGTCCTAGCAAAACCACAGAGACCGCGTCTTCTTCCGACCCAGAATCCACTTCCACTGAAACTGAAAAGTTTTCCTGGTACATTACTACATTTTCAAAATGGGTGATTCTGATCTTCACTTCAATTTTTCCATAATGTTAAGAGCCAATAAAACCCAATTCTGTCCGCACGCTTCCACTCAGTCCCCTCGTTTTGGGTTTGTTGTGGCATTTAACATAAAAATAAGGCCAGTGTTTGCCGTCCTTTCAGCCACAATCAAAAGGAGATGGGACAGAGAAGCACAAGCAGCTTTCAAAGGGGTTCAGTTCAGCTCATTAAAAATAGAACACACACACACACACACGCACACACACCGAACACCGCCCACCATCACAACATATTGTTTACGAGTGGAGCTCAAATGGACAGGTAGTGATTAGACACAACAAAGGAACAACCTCTGCAAAAGTGCGAGACTGCAGTGCACTGCTCCGTGCTTCCACGTATGTATATATATACATATATGCGTGTGTGTGTCAGTAAGCATTCGCCTCACCTCTTGCGCACACACACAGCGGGCACCTCAGATGGACTAACTCGTCCATCAAGAGGTAGCCTAAAAAGCCTCAACTCAGGGACGCATGAATGGAGCTTTTACAGGAAAGAGACTATACTGAGAAAATATAGAAAGCAATATAGCACTAACAGCTTTCCAACATGGTGCTATTAATGTAGTGACAGATAAAAAAAAAAAGTGACCTCCAGTTTCGGATCAGCACCAGCAAACAGACAACAGAAATCAGAAAGAAAACGGAAATGCTAAACCTGCTTTATTAGGCACATTTAAAATATTTATCCTCAGTTAAAATGAAGGTTTAAAACAATAATTAGTCTTTACATTTATCGGCTAGATTAGATTCTCATATTTCTCTGGGTATTAAATGTGATGCTGATAGCTTAGCTTCACATAGACTGCAAGCAGCCCATCTTTCTCTAGAAGTATTAAAATCCCTCTTACTAACAACTCTGACTGTCACTAATTCACGTTTTCTGTCATGTTTCTTGTGGTTGTAGTGGGGCATGTGCTACGTGTACGTATGCTTGTCTCATATTTAGCGCACCCATTTTTCAGCATATCTTTCAGCACAAGTTGTTGATGGTGTGGTCCTCAACGGAAAGATACGAGAAAGCGAATAATCTTCTACTAAATGTGATGCTCAGACGTTTTTGCTGCTCCAGCCTTATTTGGCCCATTAGCTAATGTTAGCAAACTTAGCTCAATATCATTTATCCACCAAACACACGCTTTACAACATTATACCATCACGTTGCCGTCTTTACGGCTCCACTTGCACTCCTCTTATAGTCACCGTGGCTGCTGTTCAGCTAAAGTTATTAAATTAGTGTCATGTGCCCTTATTTCAGGAAGCAGCTGACTTAATGCATATTGTAGATTGCTATGTAAATATTCCCTTTAAGTCGAATTGGCCCCCAAAAAAATTGAGTTATGGCAGCTGTTATATGCAGCGAAGCCGTCCAGCCATTTACATGGCTGACTGCTTTATCGTCAGGAGGAATAAATCTGACCTGTACGATCTGACCGCTGGTGCTAAAGAGGGCAAAGGGGAGGAGGAATAATGGGGTTGAGATGATAACACACACTTAATGACCCCCAGAGGAGCTGTCAGTGCTTCACCAAAGAGAGAGAGAGACCTAGACACAGGAGTGGGAGAGAGAGAGACCAACTGTTCAGACCACAGAGGACTATAGAGGAGAGCATTAGTCTGTTAGACCAACACTGTCCACTTAAACAGATCAAAACTAACCTCTAGCCTCTTCAGACCAGCCTCTCTCCCACACCACGCCGCTCTCCTGAATCACCACTTCATCGACCATAAAAGTGATTTAATGGACACTGTGTTTAATATTTCTGACATTAATATAAATCAAATTAATACTTCCAGTGGTTATATAGTTAGCAAGAGCGGAGAAAAGACAGTGAAGTTGAAATTAAAGCACATTTGCCAAGGATGAGATGACACTATATTTATACCTGTTTATTCAATGTGAAGCTACTGCTGGCAGCTGCTTAGCTTAGCTTAGCATAAAGTATGGAGACAATGGGGAACAGCCAGCCTGGCTCCGTCCAAAGGCAATGAAATCCGCCTGCCAGCATCTATAAAGCTTGCTAATTGACACGTATCTTGTTTGTTTGAGTTTCGCTGAGGATTATGAGCCAGATTATGTGAAGCCTCTGCTGGCTGCCTTGTAAACTCATGGAAGTCAATGCACATGGTGGTTTTTCCACTTTTTATGTGGATTAAACAAACGTTAAAAGGTTGTTGAGTGGATTTAATTAGCTCTTTCTAAATGATCCGGTCTTTATGCTAAGCTAACTATGCTGCTGTACCTTCAGAATTTGTCTTTTCTAACGCCCAGCAAGTACGTGAATAATAATTCACAAAAGGTTGTTCACAGAAAGCTGAGCCAGATCAAATCGGTCAAACCTCCACAGTCAGCCTGAAATGTCTCTAAGACTAACCAGGTGGATTCATGGACTAAACTCTGATTCTGGCTCTCAATTTAGAGGCATGAAGAAGCTTCTTTTGGTTTTCCGTCTGATGAGAGCGAGAGCGAGCAGCGCTCAAAAGAAACATACAAAGTTATTTCCTGATTTCCTGATCTGTCACCTGTCTGTATATGTGCAGTCAAAAAAAATATTACCTTTGGATCTGTTAGTGCTAATTTGGATCCACGCCTCACGGACAAACTCCATCTGCTTCTGAGGATCGTGTCAAACGAGCAAAAGCGCCATAAAAGCTGCTAAACTGGTCTTGAGGGGAGACGATTTGTCATTTGTGATCATGGAGTTTAAATGATGAAAGCTGACTATAGATTATTCTAAATTTACATCCGCTGACAGCATGTTTGGTGAGATCATCGAAAACCATTAAACTATGTCAAACTTTTGTTTTCTTGCCACCCAAGGACGCCATTTCATTTCATCATCACCGTCAATCATCCTGGAAGAAGAGCAGCTGTCACTCTTTTTTTTTTTGTCTTTACATGGCGTCAATCACGTTTCTGAAACACAGATGATGTTTGACATTTGCTTCAAGAAAACTTTAGGACCGAGAGTTCTCCTCTGTTCTGGACCTCCGACGCGTCTCCATGTAAAATTCACGTCTTTATCTCCAACACAAAGCCCCGACGCAGGAGCCCGGCCAAGGGAAAGGACAGAAATTGTGAAAAGGGAACGTGAGAGAGAGAGCGTGAGAGTGAGCAAGAGATTTCAGGACATTTCATCATTTCGGCTGGAAGCCATCTTTGGAGACGAGGTGTGGGGGTGGTGGCGTTGTTGTGTAGAGGTAGGGTCAGGCTCTCAGGTAAGATCCAGCTTCCTGTTTAACCTTCTGACAGCGTCTTCAGAGGCCACAGGTGACCTTGTTTCCTATTCAGCAAAGAGCGAGAGAAGAAGAAAAAGAGCCGGGACTACCCCTTCTTATCTCGACAGGAGCTGCTATAATTCAATTAAAGCTGTGACACGGAGGTGAGGACAATTGATGTCTGATATTGGAGAAACACCCCGGTCGGATTAATTACCCCTCATCGGCTGGTTAAACGGCTTTTAAACTGTGATCTGCCTGAAATTGTAATAATACCATCGGTAATCGAACACAAAAGGGAAAGCTCGGGATGTATTTCCATCTGTGGCGGATTAATAACGGTTCATTAGTAATAGTATCAATTACGTATCTACTGTAAGGACAGTGAGGTAAAAAAGGGGAAAGAGAGCTCGTCGTGTTTGCTTTGCTTTGCCGCTTTAATTCCCGTGTAATGCAACTTTAATCAGAAAAGTGGGTGAGCACTTGTAATTTTGTAATGAGCTCATTAAAATCTGTTTATGCAGGCATGTGAAGGCAAGGCTGAGGCGCCACTTCGGTATCACCTAGGCTTTTTTTGTGGTAACGTTTCACACTGTCGGGCTTATTTAAATACATTTCTAAAGAAATTAAAGAAAGAGCCACTATAGCTCAGGTGGTGAAGCAGTGCCATCATGCAGAGTAATTAATCAGTGTTATATCAGTGCATTCCGACAGGTGACAGTCTGAAATCATGCAGATATGTACATACATGAGTCACAGAGGGGGATTTTTTTTAACTACCTTAACACATTCAAGCCTAATTAAAAAAAAAACCTCTTGATTGATCCCTTAACGAAAAAGCTTTTAGACTAACGCCACATATACTGCAGTGAATTTTCTAGCCAAGAGATTCCCTGCGTACAAGCAAAGGAAAAAAAAAAACAAAAGATCTTTTTATCTTTGACAAACTATCAGAAAAAGCAGATCATTCCCCAAATCACTGCATCAATACAGAGAGAGAGAGAGAGAGAGAGCACGAACTGACGCCGCGAGTGCAGCCACATCGCATACAGACGAGCATTCACACACATATTCTCACCAGCCAGCCAGCCAGCTTTGTAATCCAAATCAAAGATGCAAACATTGAAGCAGTACCTTCCGCTCACGCAGAGCTTCATCCTGGAGACCGAGAGATAAAATCCTGCCGCCTGAGCCTTCGCTGGGAGAATGGAGAAACTCCCTCCACCTCCTCCTCCTTATATATTGGCTCTCCCTTAAAGCTCAGAGAAACCCCCTCCACATGCAACCCACCGCTGCCACCACAGTCGCCTCCAACCACCACCACCACCACCGCCGCCACCTCCACCACCACGCCGCTCCAACAGCAGCAGCAGCAGCTGAGCAAGGAGGGAAGACAAGAGGGAGTGAGAGAGGGAGAGAGACTGTGCAAGAGTGGAAAGACAGAGAGGAAGAGGAGTGGGAGGGAAGGAGCTTAAAGGAAGAAGACAGGGAGAACGCGGGGGCGTGATGATGGAGCGCTGAGAGATGTGCAGAGAGAGAGAGAGAGAGGGGGAGAGAGGGAGAGGAAAAAGCTTACCTGATAGTGTCTATGCCGTTCATCTCTTCATCAGGCACCTAAAGAAAATGACAGCATGTTAGTGGAGGGGACACATCAAAACTGGCCCGGGAGCTGCCAAGAAGAGCACCAACGCTGCAGCAGCAGCAGCAGCAGCAGCACAAACACTCATCAGAAAAAGGAATGAAACATACATATTCAGCAGGCACGCTCTCTCTGTGTTTTTGTTTATGTTTCGTCTCCCCTCTCTCTCTCTCCCTCTCTCTCTCTCGCTCCGTTTCCAACCCCGCTCCCTCATTCGCTCGTCTCCCTCCTCCACTCCACGTCGCTGCCGCCGCTGCTGCTCGTGAGCGAGCCCAACACTCATCAGACTGCACCTGGCTGTCTACATCTGCACTTACTTGAGGTGAGGAGAGAACAAACGTATCATAACCAAGAGTGTGTGTGAGAGAGAGCGAGAGAGAGAGAGAGGGAGAGAGGAGGAGGGAGAGAGAGTGGAAACCTCCATTGCAGCCAGACTGCAGATACATGGCAAGCCCCCCCATGAGGGATACTGGCAGCAACTCAATATCCTTGTCGAGGTGCTGAATCGCAGAGAGAGAGAGAGAGACAGAGGGAGAGAGGAAGAGAGGGAGACAAAGACGGGGGAGGTGGAAAGAGATGGAGAAAGGAGGGAGAGAAGAGGGGAGGTGAGGGGGAACAGGTGGTTCAATCTGTTGAATCTTACATCTCAAGTCCCAGGCTGTTAAGGGAGAATACGTTTTTTTTTTTTTACACGTCTGCTGCTGGCCCTTTTTCTGAAGGCGATGAATTATGCATCATCTTGAGAATATTCCCCCAGTATCCTCGTCTTCATTCAGATTTTAGGGTTCAGGCCTGATCGAGCGTGGCATCCATCCGCGCTTTCTGTGTTATCGCGTCGTCGTGATTCGAGGGCGTGGGATTCACGCACGTTCACTTGGGTCACTAATGAAGGAAAGCGACTCCCCTGCAAAGAGATTACATTTGATCTCCAGGGTCAGCGGGAAACATAACCGATAGAATTCACATACACACACAGACACACACAAAAAAAACGGAGGATGCTTAACGAACTCGGCGCGCATCTTCAGCGAGTGAACAACAGAAGGCCGTGTGCCTGTGAAGAATGCTGGAAGTACAAGGACTCGTTGTGAGGAGATGAAACTTGGGTAGCGACACACACACACACACACACACACACACACACACACACACACACACTCACTACACTGAGATGAACACCAACAGGCTCACATGCCTGCCTCTCAGCCCCCACACCACCCACCTTTTTTTTTTTTCAAGCAGTTGCTAAGGTGACGGCAAAGGCTGAATTTTAATCAGACAATAAATTAAGCCAATGTGATCGTTATTATTAAATGACAGCTGTGACGCTTTTTAGGAGGCCTGTCGAGTATGTTTTGGGGTTCACGTTTAGGGGATGTTTCACGCTGTCCAGGGAATGCAAGACGCTGCCATGTTTGAGCTAAATTTTGCACTTGAAGTAGCACATTTTGAAATTACAGGAGGGATAGCCAGATGGATTATCATCTACAGCTGAGAGAAGTGTCACGCCGAGACTGCAAATACACTTTTGATGCAGTAATTGCTAATTGAGCCTTCGGGCCTGTCTTCCTGTGACACGCACGCTGCTGCTATAAGTCTGAGGAAACCACCGGTTGCTTCTCTTTAAGAACAGAAAAACAGTTGTTGTTTAAACAGGTTCTCTGCATGCACGGCCATTTTAGGAAGGTTATGTCTCAAGTTGAGTAAATGAAGGATGCCACGCGATAAAAGGCTGGCGAGCGGGGGCTGAGTCAGTAAATGACTGCATTGTTCAGCAGTTGAGATTGTGTGGATGCTGATGGGTAGAATGCTAATGAGCGAACCCATAAAAGCCTGTTCGCCGGTCAGCACGTTCACCGTGCACGCATCCTCCTAACTGTTTTATTTTTATTTTTTTCACTGCATGAGAATGATTTGAAACTTTTCTTAAAAGCAACAACGAGAAGTACGGCACTAAGTCACACACCACCAACTATGACTAAACTGGATCATATTTTACGGACTTAAAGCAAACTGCTGCCAACTGTAGCTGCTGTTAGCTCAGTTTGTTAGCGGTGTTGCCTGCATTGTGAGCTCAGAGCACCGGGGGAGTATAGTCCTTATATAATAGTAAGTTTTGGACCACTGGGAAGAAGTAGGACTGAGAATGCCGATGGGGGCCGGAGCCAGTGTCGTGCCAGAACAGGAGCTGGACAATGTAACCAGGCTCAGCAGCCTCTATGGACATAATGAAGTGAAAAAAACGAAGGAAACATTGACAGAAGAAGCAGGGAAGAGAAAGATAGTGAGCGAGCAAGAAGCTGTTGGACAAGAGTGGATCTGGGACTGACTTTTAGCCATTGGTGAAATAAAAGCTAGCTAGCTAGCTGCTAAGTCTTGTGTTGTAATGTAATCATAACAAACAACAAGCGTGCAGCTGTTTGTTTTGTGTATTTGTAAGTTTTCTCATGAGATATGAACATGAGCAGATTGTGAAAATAAATGTCCCTCCTCCCCCTTTCTCTCTCTCTATATACACACCATTATTTAATAATTTCTCTGATTTATGTGTTACTGCTACATGAGTTCCTGCGTGCTGCTGTTGAAATCTTGATTAAAACAAAGCCGCAGTGCATTAGACAAATAACTTATAACTTCATGACTTTCCCAGCTCTCCTTGTACCCTTTTACAATGAATAATAGAGCAGAAATCAAGAACAGCTCACTCAAATCATCCAAAGACTCGATTTATTCAGACATCACTTCAAACTCTGTGAGAAACAATTTCCGCTCCAATCATAACATATGTTCCGCGGCCTGGCTTTGATTAAAGACTGGGATGACTTTCATCACTCACCATGTTCATGCCCCTGGGCAGAGAGGCAGATTTGTGGGGGTATCTGGGGAAGTCGCGTTGAAACTCCGGAAAGGGACTCTTCATCTCAAAGCCTTGACAGAACTGTGGAGGAGGTGGGATCACGTTTTCCTCATCTGTCTCCAGCTGTGGTGCCGTTTCTACTTTTGTCTGTGCCTCCTCGTCCCTCCTCGCCGCGTCGATGTTGGTCTCCTGATAGGTTTTCTGTGCCGGGTCAAGATCGTCTCGGGTCGTATTCTGCTCGAGTACAGAGCCCTGCTGTTGGGCCATTGAGCAGGGCAGCCTGGGGCTCCAATGCGTTGCCTCTTGAATCTTGTCTTCAGACTGAGTTTGGGTTGTTGTGGTGAAGCTGGAGGGAGAGACCGGTTTCCCAAATGCCTGCAGGCTCTTTGGGTCAAGCACGTTAGACGCCACCTCATCCAGGAACCTAGAAAACTTCTGTTTGGCTTTGACCGTCTCCTCCAGCAGCGACTGTTGTTTTACACTTTTAGCGCTGGTCTGGGTCTGCGTGGAGCTCCTCCCCTGATCCAGCCCAGCCCTCTCCGGCCATGCGTCGATGGTGCTGTAGATGTTGCCTTCTCCCTGCTCCACCTGTGGATGAGCATGAGGCCTTCTTCTCTCCTCTCTCGGTCCAGTTTGAAACACGTCATGGTTTTGCTTCTTGACAAAGCCGTGAAGGTTGCACGGTGCTCCTGAGCTCCAGCTGTGCAGACTACCACTGCCCTCGCTGCTGTTCCTGCTGCCTCCTAGTGGGCTGCTGTTGTTGGGATCACTGGGGCTTGATGACAGGTAAGATGAGGAGCCTATCAGCTCCTCCAACCAGACCTGGTCGCCATTAAAAATAGAGCACGGAGCTCCGGAGGAGGCCCACGATTTTGGTGTTGGCCGGTCCCACATTGCTCTGCCTCTCTGGGCGAGGAAGCTGCTCGTCCCATCCATCAGCCTGTCTGCATGGATGTGTTCTTTCTCTAATTGTTGCAACTGGCAAATGATCCATGGTCCAGTGGACAGCTCTGATTTTAAAGAGTTTTACCCCAATCCTGTCTCATTGTTGTGCAAGCCTGACCTAGAAGGGGTCCAATACATTTCACTCTAGGCAGAACAGATGGCCTTCTTTGGTGCCAGGATAACCCCCTGCTATGTCAGGCAAGGACATCCATGACTTAAAATTTAATGCAGAGAATAATGGAGACGTCCTGCTAGGTCAGTCTTACAAAACGCAGATTTTTCAGTGTTTTCCACAAACATCATCACATCTCATCTCTAGGATGGTTTTAAAAAAAAACACTACAGCTACTCTGCTCTTAATCTGCTGAAGCTCCAGGTTTGGGTTTAATGAGAGGGAGTTTTAGCGCATTACGAGCAAGTGTCGAGACTAGTCGAGCAGAGCTTACTCCGAGGGTGCTGTTCTTAATTAGACCGCCTATTGATAGCAGAGCAGGCAAAGCTTTTTCAGCTATTTCCAGGTCAGTGGTCGTAGAAGAGCATTGATCCAACAGAGCACATGGCAGCTAACACACACACACACACACACACACACTAATGGACAGGCTTGTTGACTAATGGATTATGGTAATCTTATCAGTCTGTCATTAACAAAAGAGAAGTCTAAAGTAGGGAGGAACTTTCTCTGGTGGAATAATGGATAAAAAAGATACTAATTTTAATTAATACAGCTTAAAATAGTTTTGAAAAATATGCTTACTAGCTTCTTGCAGAGAGTTAGGTGAGAAGATCGATACCACTCTTACGACTGTGTGTTAAATACAGAGTTGGAGCCAGGAGGAGGTTAGCCTAGCTTAGCATTTAGAATGGAAAAAGGGAAAACGGCCTGGCTCTCACAAACACGCCCATTTATAATTTCACAAGGACTGATGAAGCAGCAATCTCCGTGGCTGTGAAGTGAAGCCAAGTGCCAAAAACTGCAGTTCCTCAAACGTCCACTTGAGGCTGGCTACAGAACGAGTCAGTCTCCATAAGTCCCCATGTTAAAATGTCCAACTTCACAGCAGAAATAAACATGTTTACAGCCTGGTACAAAAAACAGTTTTTACAATCTCTATAGCTAATTTCCACGTTCATGACAACTGTACTGAGGGTGAATTTATATACAACTCACCTGTTCAAATTATATTAAGGTTTAAAATTATGCAGCGTTAACAGTGTGGACGCTTTGATTGACAGGTTGGTGCTGTTACAGATGGCTTGTGTGAGCAACATTCAGCCCACCTCAAGTCCACAGATGAGCCACATCTTTGTCAATTTTTAGATTAGCAGGAGTAGAGGCAGGACTGCCAACATGGCAGTGGCCAGAGTCACCACACTGAGCTTCAAACCTGTGGGTGACGTCACGATAAGCTGTCCATTCTTCATACTGTCACTGAGAGGTACATGGTGTAACTGTTTCATCAAGAACAACAGCTGGGGCAGAGCCAGGACAATAGAACAACTTGCAATATTTATGCATGATCTCATTAATAATCCCACAGTCTAAATCTCTTTGAAACACACAGTATATCAATATTTAGTTAATGAAAGATAAAATCTGCATAATCCATTACTCAACAAGACCCCTAACATAACGGTCTACCGGCTACAGCTCCCACACTTAGTATTGATCTCCTAATCTCTGCTAATTTAATCATGCCCTGATATGCATGCAATTTGTATCATGAAGACATTTTTCACATACTGAACCGTGTATTAATATGGGCAGACATTCAGCTGGTTACATAACTGCATCAATAACACCTCTGTCAGTCCGTGCACGGGAGGAGTGCCGGAGAACGGGATTCACAAGTGAGGGGTAGAAGTGAAATACGAAGCTCGGCCGGGTGGAGTCCCCTAATCCAAAACGGAGATTAAAAATTAATCTGAGGTGAAAATTAAGGCTGACAGGAGAGCAGCACTCCAGTTTTGGTTTTCTTCACTGTGCCGTGTCTGATAATAGACTTCTCACCACAAAAGAAACCCACTCGTGCACTTGGCTGCAAAGATTTCTCAACCATGAGTCCTTAATATTCCAAGCCATGATGATCTAATTTAATCTCTGAGCATGAGACCACAGAGGAGACCTTCAACCTGTCCTACCGATAGTCTTTCCCCAAGTCTTTCACTTGGATCAGACAGAGATAATATACTGTACAGTGCATCTTGTCATGCAGGAGCCAGACTGTTTTGGTCTCTGGGGGTATCATTAGCACTGCATCCGATATGTAGGATTTTAGCCATGACTGGGTGGCCTGCTGTGCGCATGCGTTCCTCCAGACTTGGGCCCCACACCCTGCCTGCTGCTACAGCCCAGCCGGCTTCACAGGACACCCAAGGGACCACCCTGTCTGGTACCAGGGAGGAGCACCAACCTTCAGCTCACAGACGTATCTCTATATCATTTCCTCTCCCCTCTTTCTTCAGGCCCTCTCCATTGTGCCACCATTTCTCACCATTTTCCAGACAGGCTCAGGCCTCTTCTATGATGAATGTCTTTAATAATCTCTTTTCAATCTCAGGAGGAGGAGAAGGGTGGGAGCCAATTTAGAACTATCGCCCTGACGGGAGAGACTGTCAGCCCGTGGCTGCCCAGAGGTAATGGTGCTGAAATGGATTCCTGCTACAAGCGCAGAGGTGGAGATAATTGGTGATGCTTGCTTGCTCAGTGGTTGCACACTGCTTCGCCCCTCTCGCTGCCTGGCTGCTGCCTGGCTGCTGCCTGGGCTGAGCTTCTGCAGGGGCCACATTCTGCGTCCCTCGCTGAGCCCACAGAGCGGAGCAAATGCCACCGCTGATGAGCTCCGGCCACGAGGAAGTATGGCCTCGTGCCGCTCAACGTGTTTTGGCCTTGCCCTTCTCGTGAGTGCTGCTATCGCACAGCCTCATGCCAAACGCCGGCTGGACGGGAGGTCAGTTTCTCAAAATGACAAAATCCAGTTTTACTTGTGGCTGAAAAAAAATGCACAGGCTTATTAGATATGGCAGTGACAAAAGAGTGGGCCGATCCTGTCTACACAGGGCAGATAAATCTAAAAGAAGAAGAATCTATTTCCGCTTTGCACCATTTAATGTTTTTACCCTGCAAACTGATAAAATGTGTCAGTGAATTAATAGCTTGTATGAGAGCAGCAGAAAGCCCGACCTGAAACTTAACATGACGTGCTCTCAGCAAGATCTTTTAAAGCAAGCGATTGATTTCACATCGTTAAGAGGCTTTTTCAGAAAATCACTTAACCTGTTCCCATCTTTAGGTCTGCGCATATCGAATGCCCGACTATGGAGCTCACTAACTGTAAGCTTGTATCTTAGCCCAGCATGTCAATAATTGCTAACAGGAACAGGTGCACTTGTGAACAGCCAAGGTTGCGTGACATCAGTAATCCATCTCATGCAGAGACACTTGTCAATGCCCCCGGACCTGTGGGGTCGTTTTCAGGAGAACCACACTGTGAAATCAAATGAGAATAGGCTAAATTGAATAAGGGTCAGCTCATTCTGGAGGTTTCCTGGGATCCCCGCAGAACACACAGTCAGGTCTGCAATAACATGAGTCAGACGGCAATTACAGAAGAATAGCAGAAGAAGAAGAGCATCTGTTTCAAACAGGAAGCATGTTAGCACAAGCAAAAACAGTTTATAGTTTATGGCGTCCACCAACAGCTCCGGCGAAGACTTCAGGAATATTTAACATCCTCTCCTCATAGAACAGACTCACAGCAGCTTAATCTATAGTTCAGAGTGGATGTACCCTGCATAATGTTTCTATAAGGATGTGCTTCTGGGGAAGGGGACCACCTGACCTCAATACATATCATTATCATACCACAGTTTTCTGTCAACAGAGCCTGTCACACCAATGTGTGTGCGCGCTCCCACCACCAACTCAGTCACACAGCAAATGGCGACTGTAGCGTCGTGCGGCAGATTAACTGAGCTGTGATCGAGAGTGTCGACGGACTTCACGGTTGAACAGATGAAGGAATGAGCGCCACCTGCAGAAACTCCAAACTTCATCAACAGAAAGTTTAACCGAAGAAGACATCGTGGTGGGATGAACTCTTCTCTGTGCTTACTGGGAAGTGCAGGCCAAAGATACTGGAGACGATATAACACACTCAGTTCAACAGCACTGCGACCTACATCCTCCGAAATGATCATGAAGTTGAATCAATGTGTCTGAAAGGGTTCAGGAACAAAGAGATAAATACTAGCATCTGCATGCTAATATAGTCACAGTAACAATGCTAACATGTATGAGAGTATGAGGCTGGTGGGAATGTCTTTAGTTTTGCAGGTTTTTAGTAAAAAATGAAAGACAGCAGAACGGATTGACACGAGCCAAATAATTAACAAGGCCTACCGATGGCTTGACTTTCTGTGTCCTCGCCTTCTCAGTCACAGTGTGATGTTGCAACTCTTCAGAGGTGACAGTTAAAGAGAGTTCATCGGCTCTGACCTTCCTTCTGTCTCCTCCATATACGCCACACATGTCAGACTCGCATTCAACCCCCTCTCTCTGAGACGGGTTTTAAGTGTAGGAAATGTGCCTCAGGACCAGCAAACATCCTGAGGCTGTTTTCCATTTGAACTCTGGAAACAGGTAGATAACAGCACAAAGCAACAGGCACTTTGAAAAATAACAACGACTGCAGCAACACATATCACTTGACCATTTCTATCTACTTGCATTTGTTTTTGTTGTATTTTGTTTGTCTGATTTTAGGAGCTGTACTCAAATTTCTATCAACTGTGTTGATATGACAACATCATCCTGTTGTACCTGAATCCAAATGTCAGTTGTTGAGACATTCACTGAAACTAAAACTGTCAATTTTATGGTGAAGCTAGAAGAAAAAGATGATCACCAAAGACATTAGGCTTCATCATCTGAGGACCATGAATGATTGCTGGTGATGTGTTGCGATATTTCACTCTATATTGAACTGCAAACCAAGCTGCAACCTCCATGACCATGAAGGGAAGCCAATGCAAAAGTGCCAAAAACTGCAGTTCCTCAAACGTCCACTTGAGGCTGGCTACAGAACAAGTCAGTCTCCATAAGTCCCCATGTTAAAATGTCCAACTTCACAGCAGAAACAAACATGTTTACAACCTGGTACAAAAAACTGTTTTGGTTTCCCCAAATTTTTATACAACTCACCTGTTCAAATTATATTAAGGCTTAAAGTTATGCATAATTTACAGAGTGGCTGCTTTGATTGACAGCTAGGTGCTGTTATAGATGGCTTGGCTCGCCTCAACGGTGCCATTGCCCATTTTTAGTTCAGCCAGGAGGTGGAAGAGGCAGGACTCAGCCTCAGGTTTTGAGTTTTTAGAGACCTGTTGGTGACATCACTCCTACGCTGCCCATTCTTCTGCGCAGCTACAAACAACTTGATTCAAGCGTGTGTAACAGACAAAAGCTTCCGCACATCCACGTGTAACGCTACAGTTTATTCAATAAAAATCAATTAGCTCATTATGTTTAATAAATGTTCCCAAGATATCCAGTACGTAGGCATCAAGGCACCCACCAAGGCAATGTTGGTCCAAATAAATTACTTTCAGAAAACATCTACCTACAAGTTTCTGGCCACCAACCAAGAAAACATATTTAGAGCAAATTGCTTGTCAAGAAGATAAATGCAGCAGCAGAGTATGGGAGTACTGTTTCCACGGTTATTTTTCCGTAACTTTTCTTGTAGCATCCTTGCACACGCACGCACGCGCGCACACACACACACACACAAAGGTTGCCAATTATAGTAACAGTGTGATGAGGTTTCTCATACTGAGCCCCATGCTACCTTTGCCTCTAATCCTTTGTTATTAATTATATCTTCAACAAGCCTACACAGTTCTTGTGGTGTCAGCACCGAGTATCCATGGCAACAGCCGGTTGGTCCCAGCTCTCGGGGATGCACACATACACACACACACACACACACACTCTGCTGCCTGACAAAACCGTGGATTGCTGCAAAGATGCTCCACTGACAAGATGAATAACTCAACTGTAGAAAAATACACAACAAAATGAAAATAAATCCTGCACCCCCCTCTGCCACCGAGCATCGAGCTTTAAGCCTCACAAACTTCCCCTCCTAGTTGTCTCGAGGCAGGAAACAACAACACTCGCTGTCATTGCCATAGTGAATTGGTAAAAGATGCCTGTTGCTAAATGCAAACATTGCATGAAGTGAAACAGAGTCAAGAAATCCAAGATAACCACTAAAACTCTGTCCGTCCCTGTGTACTCTGTATGCAGTGGGGGAAGTACCTTTAATCAAATACTGTACTTAAATACAGAGGTACTTTGACCTTTTGTACTTCACTATATTTCATATAAACTTTGTGCTTTTGACACTGTTTTATACAGTATAACAGCTGTAGTTACTTTGCAAATGAATACTTTAATATGAAACACGATAATCTTATGAAATGCTTTTATTTTTGATGTTTTAAAGCAACATTTTGTAACTTTTGTAGCTTAAAATGATTTTAAATCATTTTGATGTTACAAAGACTTGTAGTCAGGGTAATGACATCTTTTACGTTGAATGCTTAAGGGCGCCGTGCCAGAACCGGAGCTAGGCAAACGGGAAAGTCACTTTAGTCATCAGTTGTGGCTGAAGACTACAAGTTTAAAAATAAAAAATATATATCACAGCTTACCAAACATCCTCGTCTCTGCTTCAGGCCAGTGAGTCCAGGCTACATTAAAGTTTACCGTGTGTTGTGATAGTAACGGCTAATTATCCAGTTTGAAACGATTAGCTTCCTAAAACACGAATCTGGCGGTCGAGTTGCATTGTGGGTCATGTAGGCGCCAGGAAGTAAATTTCAAAATAATCAATAATCATAATATTTTTACATTTATTTAAATGCCTATCTGGAAAATGAAGTCAAAATACCTCAAAACTTTGTGTAAGATATCCAAATGTTTTCTGTTTACTTCAGTAGTTGCTCCTTCTCTCTGTAACACCCCAAGCTAGTTGAACTGGAGCTCCCTCTTCTGGCTCCTTTCATCATGTACATGTAAGACGAGAGTGGCTCTCCATCACCTGAGGACGGGTAGACACGAAGGGACACCGAGGTTTAATGACAGGGCAGATCTTCCAACAGATACACCGGTGAAGTTTCACCTGAACTGGTTTACTTTCACGAGGATGTGACTCTTTGCCAAACACGAGGCTGTGTGGTAAACAAGCAATGTTTAAATCATGAGGGTGGGCAATTACAGCCAAACAGTGCCACCTACTGCTGAGATGTACAAAGGCCAGTGATAGAAAGTATCCAGATCATTTCTATATCACTTTATTATCAGTCAAAAGTCTATTTAATTAGAAGTACTACAGCATTATCAACAAAAATGTCAATTGCCTCCAATTTAGTTTGTAAAATGATTCAATATTTTAACTTGTATAACTGCAGATTATCATTCGATTGTAATACTGATTCATACTTGTAGCATTTTAGTGTTGTAGCTGGTTGAGGTGGAGCTAGTCTTAACTCTTGAATATAAAGTTTAGTATGTAAATGTAGAGATTTAAAGTCAAGTCTTCAACACAAATTTGACAAGTTTAGACAGTTTTCTGTAAGAGGTCATCTGGGACAGGCTTCAACTCCCATGACCCTGATGAGGATAAGCACTTACAGAATATAGAATGGATGTTACATGAATGTAGTAAAGTAAAAACTAAGACAGAATGGAAATACTTTGCACCACTGGCAAAGACCAGCCACTTGCAGTCAGTACTGAGTTATCCGTATTAGAAATCAGAGTGTAACAAAAAAATATATATAAAAATGGTGGAAAACATAATTTTATTGTCACCAAAACATGAGTACAATCAATGCAAAACACCACATGATGAGCGATATTGCCAGACATGATATGAACATTTAAAAAACAAGTGGGTGTAAGTCCTCTGTGGTGTTCAGCTATACATAGATTTACATATTTTTGCAATATGAAATACATAAAAACACAGTCTGCAATCACATACAATATACTATATGCAGACAGTCCAATATAAAACCACTATAGAAAAGTGAGGTTACAGTGTGCATATTCAGATCCAATGTAAAGCGTAAACAACTCATAGAACACGAGTATAAAAGTTTGAGGAACATAAACCAAGTGTTTTACAGGTTGTGCTCATAGACAGCAAAGACAGTAACAAACAAAAACAAAACCAGTGTTCCTTGTAAGCCATTGATATTATACCCAGATAAGTGATCCCTTTAAAACTGATATTAATATTCATTAATACAGCATGCCGCATTAAATGTGCAAAATGAATGCCAGACACCACAAACGTTAAAAATGTTTGGTTGGAATGGGCTTTTGAAAGATCCAATGCAGAAAAAAAACAGGTACAACAACCCCGTCCTGATCTTACCTAACAATACCGAAAAATAAAATAAAATTGTTTATTGCATAAAAGTGTAAAAAAAAAAAATACTTAAAATAAATGAGAAAAAAACGGTAAACGGATGCACAGTTCAAGGTTAAAAGGCATTAATGAATCTTCCAACACAGCATTAAGTGAAATAGTGTATGGTGCCTTATTGAAAATATCTTCCCCACTCATTAATAACACCATAAACTAAAGCTAAAATCCCCAAAAGACGGAATTACAATACCTACATCCTCTAAAAAGTTCCATTTTCGATTATCTTTTTCTCCTGAATACAAATGTTTAGTTTGGATCGACCCGACGTAGTGCACATTTAATATTCTACCCATTTTCAGTTCATTCCTTTTTTTCAGGCTCGATGAGCTTCCCCCTGTTGTACTTCTGTCCGATCCCGTAGGGGACGTGTGCAGATATGGTTCCCAGTTCCTTGGCCCCCTCGATGTGGAACATCTGGTCGTCAAAGAAGATGTGCGGTTTTATTTTCTGCAGCAGGGGCCCTTTAGGAGCTCCGGCCAGGAAGAGGGCCTCGTCGATCTCCAGGCCCCAGCTGCGGAGAGTCTTCAGGACACGAGCCCCGGAGCTGGCGGCGCTGCGGGCCGTGACCAGGAAGGTACGGATGGGACAGTTCATGCGCTCGTTCTTGGCGTAGAATTTTCTCTGGAGCTTGCCCAGAGCCTCCAAGAAACACTTTAAGGGACCCTGAAAGAGCCAGACATGTAGCTTTGTTTACAAAGTCACTGAACAACAGCAAAACCGGCTGAGCAGGATTCGTCAACCCTGCAGACATTTCCCCCATACAGGTTTCTAGATGAGTTGGTGATTAGAACTTCTGCTCGGTTTGTTTGTTTCTCACTGTCATTTTTGCTCTCTGCATTTTGCTGAATCATCTGAATCTGAGTCAAATCACGAAGAAAGCGACTGGTGTATATTCTAGACACACATTCTGCACAAAGTCTCTCTCTTTGACGTAGAAACGTCCATCATTTACCTGAGCGAGAGGCTTGTTCTCAAACTCCTTCTCGTGCTCAAAGAAGGTGTCCAGGCCGTGCTTCTTCACGATGATCTCCGATTCGTCTGAGAAGAGGACGGCGTCGCCATCAAACGCAACTCTCAGCTGAGTGTCGCTCAACTCCATCTCCGTTTTTGGCATGAACATGGTTGCTGCAGCGATGCCTGAAAGGATGGAGGGAGTTAAAAAACACGCTTTGAGATTCCCCTCCGTCTTTCATTACAGCTTCTATCTTTGTGTTCCTTTCTGGTTAAAGGACATTTCTGAAAGCTGGAAACCTTTTTGGGGTCTGAATATAAATATGTCACAAAGGCAAGACGGAGCGTGCCCATCAAGTCAAGCCTGTTCTGATCATCCACTTCATTCTAAATAAATCTCAGTGTACGTCAGAAAACTGGCTGCTATCCATTTGTATTTCAAGTCTGTCCGTGCACAAGTCAGATGCGCCTGATCTGAAAACCTGACAAGGTTGAGGCAATGTTAGTATGCATCACATGTAGGGGCACAAATGTGAGCTATGAATATGTTATGCTGAAATGCTCATGGTGGATTTTATATAAAAACAAATCATCCTTGTCCTGTTCCTCTTCTTAACACAAATCTCTCCGATAAAGAACCATTAAAATAATATGTAATAATAACACTAATACACATGTTACAGTGTTAATCTGTTGTATTAGTCAGGGTGCTGTGCAAAAGGTCTACTGTAGGCAGCTCAGTGGTAAGTGAAACCAAAAACAATCACAAGCCCAGAGTGACGCCCCAAAGGTATTCAATTTACGTTGATAGAAAACAGAAACCTGCTATTTTATTTGCATTTTTGATCAACTGTAAACTGTCATACTGCTTTTCATTTGATCGTTGCGTAACTGTTGTGAGCCGTAAATCACACGGCATGTCTCCGAGCAGCTCCTTCTTGCTGCACAGTGTGCGGTCGATAATTAGTCACACGCAAAGTCAACATGCAAGCATGTAAATACGAGTGTGGTACAAACACACCTCCAGGCTCCCTATAGACAGATTTATTTCTTACACGAGAACGCGCTGCTTGTGATAGAAGTCAGGATTATAATCTGACTTACCTTCCTCTATGGCCTCTCCGACTTTCTCAGAGTCCTTGGAGAGGTAAAGGTTTGTCATGTAGGCCTTTAGATAGCCGATAGGACTCTGTCCTCCCGTCATACAGAATCTCTCTATGGTCAAGTCTGAAAAAAATAAAGGCAAGTTGAAGATGTGCGGAGAAAAAAAACATACTAATTACACTATAAGTGCTCTTCTTCATATCTAGTGTGTAATTACTAGACTGAGTGCTGCTCTTTATTGTGCTTGTTGCTCTAGCAGCCGGCGAGCTGCCACCATGTTAACACAATCAACAATGTTTGGTTTAGGACTCAGCGTACCATAGTGATTAATGCTGTTTATCAGACGCACTCCAACTTGGGCATGATTGTTCGTCATTAAGACGATGTCAAACAGCTCCTCGCTGTCTGGGTAGAGCTCCCTCAGTCGAGAGTTGACGTTCATCAGCGCCTGTGTGTGAGAGGACGGACACCAGGAGACGGGATGTTGTGTCAGAGCGTCCGACGTGAGGTTACAACACAAACATTACAACACTTTCAGTCAAAGAAAGAAGTCAGACGGTTTAAAAAAAGAGAACATCAGGACATTAAAACAACCCTGAGAGAAGGAACATGCTTTATAAACCACAACAGCCTTTATCAGGGTACCACACGATGTTATCGTATTAGTATGAGTGTATTTCTACTGATAAGAAATGAAACAGAAATGCTGACAATTTCCTCGAGTTAACGTTGAAACTGTTGCAGCACAGAGACACTTACAGGTTTATTTTTGAAGTCAAAGTCCATGATGCATGTTAAATATACATACAAACATCTCTCAATATAAGCCAATATAATCCAAAAGCACCACAAATGACAGTCTCCAAAGTTACTATAAAGTTTAATCAACACATTTTTTAAAGAATTTGATCGGATTGTGACAAGACTGTTAGCTATATAGCTAGGTGTACCCAATAAACTGACAACTGGGTCTATATCCATAACTGTGGATTTGAAACTGAGCTGGAGTTGTGGCCTTTCTGCCATAAAGAACTGGCCTTTAGAGAAGAAAAGGAGCAATGGTGCAATGGAAATAAGTAACATGCTCCAGTGAGTCATCGATTTCTCCGCACTCAACATCCAGCCGGGTTTACGTTTGACGAAAGCCAAATGAAGCCTTCAACAAACAGCGTCTGCTGCCAGCTGTAGTAGCATGTCTGCATCCCCTGTCATTGAGTAGTTGCATAAGAGCCAAGATCATTTTACAGTAACAGCATGTAACCACTCCACGGTGTTAATACCCATGAAGAAGTTCATAGACACATTTAATAGCGGTCTGATGAACAGCAGGTCTGCACATCAACCAACCTTTATGAGGAAGTTGTACGTCAAATATGGAGATAATCAAATGTGGAGGCCAATGAGGAAACTCCAACATATCAAAAAGGTGGATGACATTAATACGCAAATTAAGAGCGACAGTGTGCATATTTATGATTGTAGTGATCAGAGTACCAAAATCCAAATGACTCACTGAGGTGTGGCTTTAATCTCTGGCTAGATAAAAGAAATCTTCTGCTGAACACTGGTATTTTTGTCATGACTTGTATGACTGCATTCCAAGAAGGAGTGAAGGTGAAAACATGCAGTTTTTGATAGGGGCTTCCCTTGTTTTCGGACTTTTAGCAGAGCAAAGTCTGAGAGTGATTTGTCTTTAAATGAGGAATATGGAAGTCTGTGAGGAACTTCCAACATATCAAAAGGGGATGACATGACTTCCTGATAACTGACATTTAAAAGATGAATGAACGTGTGAAAATTAAAAGAGAAACTGACATCCATTTTCACTTGAAGGGGGAAGTAAGAGTTTTATGATTGTAGTAGAATACACAAAATACACGACTTATTGAGGCTTTACTAGAAACTAGAAATCATCATCATCATCAGAGATGTGTCTGCTCATGTGAAGCTTGATTTCCTTGCTGAAGGCTAGTGTGATTTCAAAACTTTTAGCAGAGTAAAATCTGGACCGATTTGTCTTTAAATGAGGAATCTGAACATCAGTGAGGAACTTCCAACATATCAAAAGGTGGATGACATTATAAAGCATGTACAGAATGAATGAACACATGGAAATAGCAGAGAAACAGACACTTATTTTGACTTTTTATAACTAGTGGATCTAAAAGTGCCAAAAAAAGTCAAATACATGACTTATCGAGGTGTGTAGCATGTCTTACAATCTCTAACTGGAACTACAAGTCCTGCAGTCTGACTTCAGAGACATTTTTCTGCTCTTGTGCAGTTTTTTGTAAACTTTTTACCTGGTGTGGAATGTACCAACACCTTGCTTAAATGCATATCAAGGGACCACACCCTGCAGAGAGACGTGCAGCAGCGTCTTCACCTCCGGGTCTCAGGCCTACCTTGACGAAGGGGAAAGCAGCTCCCGGCTTCAGAGGTTCGTTTTCATGCTCCAGCTGATAGGCCACATACTTCTCCAGCCCTTCCTCCTCGTAGATCTTCCTCTCTGCCACCATGTTGAAGAGCGTACGCGAGGAGACGGCGATGGTGACAGCAAACCGGGGTTTGGGCTGAGAGAGGACGGAAAGTTTGATAGTGAAAGCAGCAGATATGCATGCGGCAATGGGGTTATTTTACACACATAAAACCAGGTTTGCTGTAAAATAAAGTGTGCACACACAGGCTTGTGTTCATAACACTTACAGGTCTCGGTTTGTGTGTTTTGAGGTTGTCAAAAAAAGCTTTGGCCGCAGCCCAGTCTTTCTCCTCTCCGTTATCTTCAGCTGGACCTGACTCGTTTGGCTTGATTTCACTCATGTTTCTAAAAGTTTATACTCCCTAAGATCTTAAAAAACTTGGATAAAGGTGAGGTCCACTGCAGCTTGTAAACTTTCCCGGAAACGTACTAAAAGAAAGCCTGGTGGGCGTGTCTCCAGCAGTGACGTAGGTCAGAGCATCACTCACACTTGGTTGGCTGAGAGAGCGAGAGTAAACATTATACACACATCTAGGTTATTCAGTGTGTGTGACACACCCTCAGCAGTCACTGGTATTTCTGCCCTGTGGTAACAGTTTGTGGAAATGGTTCTTTGCTGCCGCTGTGCTGACAGGAAGGTCCATGAAGAAATAATGTTATTTTCCCTGTTTGGTTGCAACAAATTTCATTTTTGGTAGTTTAGCTCCCACAGTTTCAGAGTGCAACAGTTGACTACTTTGCTCATAGCCGAACATCAAGCAAGGACAACAACCACCTTCTGTGGGGGAAGTGCTAAAACTGTAATTCCTCGAGTGACCACTTGAGGCAGGCTGCAGAAGTGAATCAGTCTCCATAAGTCCCCATGTTAACATGTCCAACTTCACAGCAGAAATAAACATGTTTACAGCTTGGTACAAAAAACAGTTTTGGTCTCTATAGCTAATTTCCCCATTCATGACAACTGTACTGAGGATGATTTTTTATAGTCACTTACCTGAAACCTACAGGTGATGTTACTCATGCTTGTCCATTATTTATACTGTCAACAACACAGGACATAGCTTTCAGCTAATACCAACAGCAAGAAGCCCAGCTCAGCGTCTGTCTTTCAGACTTTTACAACTAATGGTTAGTCCCAGATTTACTCTTGTCTGTCAACTTCTTGTCTTCATGCCTCTGTTATTATGTCCATAGAGGCTGCTGCCCAGCTCCTGTTCTGGCATGACACCGGCTCCACTCCCCGTCAGCTACAGTTCTCATATATGTATGTAATGCTCTGGTGTCTACATGCAGCTCTGGTACACTACATGTATCCAAGCTTGGAGTGAGTAAAGTAGAGATTAAGGCAAGGCAAGTTTATTTGTAGTTGTTGTTGTTGTTTATTTTAAATATCAGCATAGAAACAGAACATTAAAAACAAAAGTAAAATGACACATTACACATATGCAGATAATACATATAAAAATCTGATGTTTTGATCACACAGAAATATATATGCTTCTTATATGGTAAACTCAACTTTGTTATTCCCTGATAAAAAATAATACAAACATGGTAACAACAAAATAAATACACATCTGTTTCTTGTGGAATAACTTATTTGACAGTGATACTTTGCAAAAACTCCATCGCCTCTCATAAACATGAGGTCAGAGAGGTCATATCCATAGCCAGAAGTGACACCACCTTAAGATTTTAAGTGGGATATGAAATTAATATGGTGGTCTGAGTCTGACTGCAAAATCAATGCTGTTTATCCTGGGACTGCTACCACACCCTAACCCTAACCAAATTTCCAGAAAACTGTAAAACTATAGACCTGCTTACTGTAGATATGTTTCTCATGAAATACTAAAATTACTAGAACTTATCAATAATTTACAGATGTGGCTTTTCATATTGGAAACATTAGATGGCAGTTACTTTCAAGGTGAGGGAGAAAAAAAGGCCATTATCTGGATAAAGTGAGCGTTATGGCATTTATTTTCTTTTTTTTTTTTTTAAATAACTGTACACGAAATATATTTGATTCATATAAATATAAATATGTCTTTATCCTAAGGTTTCATTTCTACTACTGTGCACCTATTTAATCCAATTAATTATTTAATTTAAAGAATGCATAGATGTTTGCTGTTACTAATGTCACATTTTCCTTGTAATTTTTTCCTTTAATTGCTCTTATATTTTTACTTAAATTCATAGCTTAGTTTTACATACCTCTTATTATTCATTTTTTATTTTCTTTATTTGTGTTTCCACAACAGCTGTATTCCTCTTGCTGGCACTAAAGGCTTATCTAATCTTATATTTTCCTTTTTTAATATCGTGTGTTGAACATAACTATCGTACACAGTGCCCTGTAGTGTTATTGAGACGCTTACACAATCTGTGTCACACACACACGCACACACACACACACCGTCCACTGGCACATGAATGACCTCCCTCCTCCCATCACACCGCACCCCCCCGCCCCCAACAACACTTGGTAGAGTCCGGGACGGAGCATCATGGCGATTGACGGTAAGTGCACGGTCTTAGGTGTACTGCGGGACTCAGTGTGAAACTTTGCTCAGGACGGAATGAGAAAAATCATATTTTATATTCACTGTTGGCCTGTTATTTTTTTTAAAAAATTCAGTTTATCACGCCGTGAGTACCGCAGTGCTCTGGAGCTGGGACAGCTAGCAGCCAGTAGCACGGGGCTGCTGATGCTGAAGTGCGGACACCCGCAGGCGGGCAGCGGATGCAGGAATGTTGTGATCCCTCCATGGGATGTACGCGTGAAGAAGTGATGCTAAAGTGGACAGACACACAGACAGTCCCGCTGTTTTAGGTGTTTAACATTATTCGATTTGAAACACACGCTTGTTGCAGTGTAGCAGCTTAATTAAATAAATATATATATTTATATATATTAAGCTAAAATCACAGCAGGTAGCTACTTAGCATCACATGACAGCTACTTTCTTTCTGAAGAACTACATCACTCGGCGGATGAACATGGCGTAGTAGTATCGATTTTTAAAAAATAACGGTTTGAGTTCTAAACCGTTTGTTGTCAAGCCGTTATGGATGCACGTGCTCTTCTTTAAATGCTCTCCCGGAGGTTCATGGGTAATGTGTACAGTTAATATAAAGGACTACACGAGGATGGTTAAGTCTCTCTTTAATTGTTAATTGTTGTTTTTTTTTATTTTAAGTGAAAGTGACCGGAACACATCACACAGTATCGGTGAGGAGTAGGCGCGTGCCGTCATACAGTGTGTGCCGTTATGAGTTGCAGTTCTTATTGTGTCACGTGCAGCCGAGCGTGCAGCTGGGTTTGTTGATGGAGAGTGACACCTGAGAGAGAGAGAGAGAGAGAGAGAGAGAGTATGCTTTCATAAAGACCTGTCATACACACAGACCGGCCACTTTATTAGGTACACTTCTGTCCAGTGTGGTCCAACATGACAACTATGCCCAGGGCCGTTTCTAGCTGTTTGGGCAGCCCTGTGTAAGATGCTGTCTGGGCGGCCCTATTTTGTCAAACTCTTAGTTTTAACCTTTTTAGGTGATCTGTGGCGATGTAACAAAAAGGAAAACAGCTGAGAGTACATTAATAAATGTCAAACATTTAATGAGACATATCTTGAAGTTGTGCAGCTCAAAGGAGCAGTGTGTAAGATTTGGATAATTTCAGAATAAGGCAAACATGGAATAATGAATATATGAATTTATGATTGTATATAACCTAATAAAAGTCTTTTAGTCTCAGTCAAAGTAAAGTAATTTCACTTTATGGTATCAGACTTACTTAAAACATCACATAAATGTGAATCCTGTTGACCGGTTAGTTCTCAGAAGAGCCTGCCATAATGATATTACACTTCTTAGTTTAGATTTTATTGTGTTACAGTTTCAAACTATCAGTTTTACTTCAGAACAGTCAGCACAAACATGTGGCCCAGTGATCCACTGATCTTCTGAACATGTAAGAGTCGAGTTACTCTAAAAATACTTTAATCTTCAACTGCTGTTTTACTTTAAAACCACCATTAAATCGTCATCTCGATGATGGTTTTAAAGTAAAATTCCATATTACTGTAAAAAGCTCTCTTTAGCTTAAAGTGGTGTATTACTGATTTTTGGCAAGGGTTTTATCTCTCCAGGAATAGCTAGCACAGTTTGTCTACCATTAAGTGAATTGGTCCACAGAGAGTCTGCCTGCTCTATGACAGAGTCTGCTTCAGAGATTTTTTCTCATCGAGTCGTCACCTCAGACCATTTTCAGCGTCCAATCCTTGATGTGAGCCAGTAATAATTCAAAAAGTCAGTGGATGATTTGTGTACATTTTATGCGTGGCGTTCAGGGTTAAACCAAAATGACGCCCAAATCTCATCATTGTAAACTGTTACAGAGCCAAGATCTACTTCTACCACTCTGTAGATACCTGAACCATTAAATATTGAGGTGTTGTGCCAAGAGATAATAGTAATAAGCCTGTGGGTGTGTGCGTGAGGGAGATACAAGTGTCAGTATCCATGAAGTTGAGCCACAGGAGGTTTTAAATGACTGATAGGTAATAACTGCTAGGCACTATAACAACAACCTGAAGTAAACATGTGCCACTAATTGGGTGAAAATAGTAAATCCTTGAATATATTTTAAGATGATCACATTATTGATGATAATTTGGTGAAACATACTACAGCCCTTGTAATAAATTGAATTATTACTTTAGTTGCATCACTGTGGTTAATATGAATAAATTATCACATGAATGAACGTCACAGTTTTGACCCATTTAGAGATAAATATTTAAATTTATTCCATTGTAGCAGGAGGTGTTGTTGTTTTAGAGATGGTTACTTTTTTTAGAGTTAGATGATATAACTGATACTACTTTCATATCTGTCTGTTACATACTATATGAAGCCTGAACCAGGAGACTGTTAGCCTAGCAGTAGCAGTAGTTGGAAACAATCAGGCTGGCCATGTCCAAAGGGAAATAAATCTACCCCACAGGCTGTATAAAACACAGACGTAACATCAGAGTCTGGCCAACATCTTGGCAGTCCTGCCTCCACTGGCTCCCCACTAATCCAAACATAGTGAGTGGGGCAAAGAAGTGAAGTTGAAGCCTGGTGCTGGCTCAAACAAGCCACCTGTAACGATGCCCACATGTCAATCTATGCAGCCACTCTTAATTCTGCATAACTTTAAGCCTTAATATAATTTGAACAGGTGAGTTGTATATAAATTCACCCTCAGTACAGTTGTCAGCTGGAAACATGTTTATTTCTGCTGTGAAGTTGGACATTTTAACATGGGGACTTATGGAGACGTATGACTCTGTAAGCCAGCCTCCAGTGGACATTTGAGGGACTGCAGCCAGTTTTTGGTTCTGAACATAAATAATGTTTTTTTTGTATGCTTGTAGACTGTTTTCTACATGCATCCGGTCTTTATGCTAAGCTAAGGTGCCACGCCATTGTTTTGAAACCGTATTAGTCTGAAAAATTCGTAAATGGACCAAAAAAAAAAAAAACCCCTGAAAACAAACCTTTAATCCATTTGCCTTTTTCTCCTAACAGGCAAATCTTCTGGCCTTACACCAGACGACATTTTAATCGATTTTACTCACAAAGTTTCCAGCGTTAGAATAAAATCCAAAAAGTTTGATCTTTTCCTAAAATATGTTGGTGTGATGGATTGGTGGGCGGGAGGTAACAGGCTCTCGGACAAATGGGCTTTCAGCCTGATACATTTCTCTGATTATTGTGGTTTTGTAATAATGGGACGTGGAAACAATGATGTCTCCTGGCTCCAGATTTACATTTGAGAGTGAAATTGAGATTGGAGAGTGCTATCAGTCTTCTCACGTAATGCACGAAAATGAATAAAAAATGTTGAACCAGACACCTTAAACTTCCATTCACAGATATTCCACACTTGTTTTCCCCCCAAATATTCTCTTCTTTATTGCATATTTATGTTAACCACGTTTACGAGTGTCGTAGTTAACAGTTAATTAGTCGGTTCCAGCTAATCAGTTTTATATTTGCTGGCATAACCATCTGCCAGCCTTCCTCACCCGAGGTCTGAACATATGTTTTAACCTCTGACTCCCAACTTTTTCATCTCTTTTCTCTCCCAGGAGGGGGGAGGAACTGTGGTGTTCATGAGCTCATCTGTGCCAGGCGAGGTAAGGCCATATCACATTCTTGTACTTGTGCGTCCGCGTTAGCATCAGAGTACATTTTTTGTGTTTTGTTTTCAGTCGTCAGCCTTGTACATGACGTGCACGCTTGGCTGGACTCCACTACATCACTTTGAAAGCACAAAGGATTTGCTACATCTGAATATTTAGCCAAAGCTCTCAGCTCTCCTTCATTCTTGTGAATGTTCACCGTAGTTTTGTGTGTTGAAAGTGTCTCTATATAGACTTCTGAAAAACATAACGTGTCTGTGTGAGTGTGTGAATTATGCATGGCATATCAAGTTTTGGCTCACTTCAGCAAAAGAAGGCAGCTGTGTGTTCATGATTTATTCAGCGTGGAGGTTTTGTTTCGTATCAGACGTCAGATGTGTAAGCAACATTTCCAGATTGCCTAGCTACTTTTTAAACAAGCCTGCCCTGTAACAGTCCTACAGTCGAGTTAAGTATGCGCTGGTTCAAAAGCTTCAAATCACTCGATTGAATTAATGAAAGTTCACATCGAGGATGGTTTGGCCTAATTTGTTTTTGGCTTGAGTCCCAAAGATGTCGAAACACACCAGAATAATTTGTTTCCCTCTGTTTTGTTTGACAGCATTTCATCTAAATGAGCTCCATGTTTCTTTGAGGTTATTGTTCATTTGCTTGTTTTCACATCGAACGCTTCAGTGGCTGCGTGTTCATGTTCGTTAAGCCAGCTTGCCGGAGTCATTACCTGGAAGAGGAAAAAAAAAAAGAGAAGCAGATTGAATCCTTGGGCTCAGATCAAGAGTCCCGAGTTCAGCCTCAGTTCACGCGCTGTAAAAAAAGCAGATTTATTCGGTTATATGTATCTTTATTCGCCTCAGGCACACAAATTGTACATGCACACACCCGGAGAGGAGGGGATACGGCGGGAGAAGGGTGTTAAAAAGGCAGAGAAAGTGGCTGAGATGGGAGAAATCCATTTTAATCTGCTCGGCTGTTGAGAGAAATATCAGACTTTCCTGAGAATGATGGGTATTATGGGGCGAGGTATTCCAAAGGCCGACCTGCTACTGCTCCACTTTCCAGTGTACATTGACGGAGGCATCAGGTTACCTCAGGTGTCTAAATTATTCATCTGTCGTTGACATTTACAGAGCAGGGCCGTGTATGAAGTGTCATCACACCCCGGGGCTCGGGGGCCATAAGCTGCTCGTTTCATCGGGCGGCTCCTGTACCCGCGGCTGCAGAGGTCATTTGGGCTCAATCAACGCCGCTGTCAGCAGTGAGAGTTGATACGTAAGCCTGGCAAGCGCTGGACGGGACTAAGAGTAAGGGATTTATTACATGTCGGATTACTTCAGAGCTGGACAACTTTGTTTTTCCCCCCTCTTCTTAGATCATTTACTATGTATAGCAGCAGAAGCACTGATAGTGCTTTTTGGGAACAGCTGGCTGTAAAGAGGATATTCATTTGGTGAAGGTAAGCGTCACGCTGCCACATCGCTCTCTTATCTCTCTCGTGCTTCTCTCGCCATTTCTTGGGGGAATTTAGCATTCATCATTTTGTCAGTCTGCAGCAGGCAGCAGCGCTAGTTGTCAGGCTGCAGTGGTCTCAGCCTGTTGCCATGGTGAAACAAGTCTGTCCATAAGTTCAGTCTGTCGTCGGGAGGTTTGAGAAACTATGCCTTCCTCTCTGGTTTGGGCTCTCGGCTTTCACACCGTTGACCGATTTAATCAGCGACTGGTTGTTTTCTGAAATGAGCACCTGCTTACAAACCACATGCTACAACATTTGGACTCTGCCTGCATCACCAGATACAATGACCTGAAATGCACCACCATTTTATTTATTTATCTATTTATGAGGCTGCAGCTGACAAATGTGTTCATTATAGATTAATCTTAACGGTCTGTTCTATAAAATGTTGGAAAAAGGTGGCTCTGCGATTTCCTGAACCCAACTCGATGTCTTCAGATAGCCTGTTATGTCTGATAAAGTGTCGTAATTCATCATTTTACGACCTCATGACAAGAGACAAATCCACAACTGAGAAGCTGGGAATGTTTGGGAATGTCTGAAACGATTAATTGATCATCAAAATAGATGATGATTTAATTTCTTTTAATTAATTAAGCTCTAGTTGTCCGTGTATTTGAACTAAACAGCAAACATAAATCAGACAAACAAAAAATGCAATTATAAATACAAATTAAGACAAATTAGATTTCCAAGATAAAGTGGCACCTTAAAGCTGCGCTACTCAATGTTTTATAGTGACAGTGAATCAACAGTCTGACTGTTCTCATCAGTCCGTTGTTTCCAAACACAACTTCAGATAAATCATCTACCTGCTCAGCACCAAACAGCAGATAAAGTTAGTGACTAGTATGTATGGAAAAGGCAAAAGAAATGGCCTTTAGGATGAGGACTGCTGTTGGCACCTCCAGGTCTGAGGCCATGTTTCTCTGCTGGGAAACAGTGGAACGTTCCCTCTGGTTTAGAAGCGAGTTGCTGCCCCAAGTGAAGGCATTGTCGGGAAGAGAGAGCTGAGCAGAAGGGCAAAGCGATTTTCCATCCATCTACCTTCCAACCCTCACCTACGGTCATGAGCTTTGGGTAGTGGCCGAAAGAACAAGACAGATAAGATACAAGTGGCTGAAATGAGCTTCCTCCACACGATGGCTCAGCCTTAGAAATACAGTGAGGAGCTCAGACATCCGGGGGGAGCTCGGAGTGGAGCCGCTGCTCCTTCACATTGAAGGGCATCTGATTAGGATGCCTCTTGGAGGTGTTCTGGGTATGTTAAACTGATAGGACACTCCAGGGCAGACCCAGGATCTGCTGGACAGACTATATATACCCCATCTAGCCTGGGAACACCACTAGATCGCCCAGGAGGAGCTGGAACGCTCAGGAGAGCGATGTCTGGAACATCAGGGGAGGGGTTTAGAACGATTAATTAAAAAACACCTGTGTGGGTGTGGAAAGCCTTTAACATTAATGCCTCTATTAAAACACTAATTCAAATATCTATGTAAATGTGGGATCATAAAACAGCATTATGCGTCTCAAGCTAAACTCCTCACCTCATATCACAAAGTCTCGCTTGCAGTGCTCTTCATTGGTACAAGCTGCCCTTTCCACTGAGGCGTTTGCTCTTTAGAAATGCCGTTCATGCTTCATTGTGCACCGACTTCCCCTTTTTTTCTCCGGTTATTACACTGCGGTCGTCTCTGTTGTAGAATATTAAGTGCAGGCCCAGTGCGGCTCGGCTGGTTTACTGAGTCTACGTTTTCAAGAAGGACGCAGTCCCTCGGAGGCTTCTCGTAAAAATAGCACATCAGGCAGCAGAGGGCTGCATAGTTACATGAAGTATGGTTGGCCTACATACACTGCTGTAGATTGTATCCGGTATGTCTTTGCGTCTGTTTGAAAGTATAACTGCAGATGGTTCCCTGACAGGGCAACATTTGAGTTTGATTTGAGGAGTTTGATTCCAAAATAAGATTCCTATCATCAAATAAAAGTATTTGTGGCGTGAGAGTGGGTTGTTTATAGCCTTTAAAGTGATGAAAATAGCAGCCATCTGTGGTTTCTTTTTATTTATAACCATTGTGGTATTTTTTTTCAACAATAAAAGACTGCTTTGGAAAGTTACATACCTCCATGATCTGTATTACTTTGTTTGTCTCTGTCTAAATTGAATTTTCTTCTGTTCTTCTTCTCCTCAGTCTCTCCCGAGCTCCTGGGTGTCCTGTCTTCCATCGCAGCCTTCATGGTGTTGATGGCTGTGTTTTTTCTTTACCTCAGCAACAAGCTGTCAGTGGAGAGTCCTGACGATCTGTCACACCTCGGTGGCTATAAGAACAACCAGCCAGGTACGCGACACACTTACAGATCTACCACAGTGGCACAAACAAACAAGAGCCGTCCTTGCAAAGAGAATAAGCAAATCATCCCCAGGTGTGTTGGGGAGGTGCACACTTCAGTTAGCACAATGAAAGTATTGTTATGAGATCTGATCTTGATTTCCTTTCTCCTCACGCCTTCTTGGAAAATCCTTGATCAATTTCTGGGCCATGGGCCGGAGGACAGAGGAGCGAGGAAGGGAGTGTAATTATCAGAATGGAAAGCAGTTAGAAAAACAAAGAGGATAAAAAATAAAATGGAATACTGAAATAAAAGCCCCAATGGAAAAATCAAATGTTCTCTGTGAAATCTCTGCTGTGGGCATAGTGTCACAGGAACCACCGCCAGTCTCTGAGCTTCACAGCAGCCTCCTCCACCTGTCACCGCTCTCTTTCTCCTCAGTTTGTAGTAATGTGTGTACTCAGGCTCACATTCAAAGTGCTCACCCGCATCTTTAGAATCAGCTAAATATTGAGCCATGACACTGAAGACCTTTTACATAACACTAAGCTACACTTAGTACTCCAACTCTTCCCGGGGCATTACTACTTCACGTTACCCGTGTTGACCTCCTGCATCCTTCCTTCGCCTTATCTCTTCGGAGTCGGTAGCAAAAACAAGCAATTTTAACGGACGTATTTTGGCAGGACACTGTTGCACATAAGGATGCCGTAGTAGCTCGTTTCGTGGCTGCATGCCGCAGCACTCTCCCTCAATACTGGACCAATTTCAACACTTATTATCCATGTTTTGTGTCACAATTCATCCTCAACCTCTCTCCAAGCGCCAAATAACTGCTTTCCATTCTGCCAATTATGCTTCCTCCTCTAGCAGGAGGCTTGTGTGCCCCCTCCAGGTTGAAAAATATCAGAGTTGCCCTTTAAGTGGAGGCTGAAGCAGAGACAAAACTGCTGATTTTTTTCAGTTCAGTTCATAAATTCATGTAATTATTTTAATTGTGGTTGCTTCTTTCAAAAAATCCTGAGAGCTCTTGTTACAAAACATTTACTGTAGTCTTTTCAGTCACCATATTGTTTGGTGTGCATGCTCGTATTGGTCTCAGCACACACTGTGATGCTGGCACCACACCCTGCTAACGACCACATGTCCGTGTCAGTGCCTCTCATGAGCTAATCTAGCGGTCAGCGTGGTGACTGGATACCCGGCTGAGAGATGGCCTTCTTCAAGAGCTTCCAGACCAACCTCCCATCTGTCAACATTTCCTCCATCTTGGACTCGGTCACCAGTCGCGTGGACGACCTGGCCAACGCCGTCAGCGACGTCACTTACGCTGTCAGCGACCAACTGACAGAGCAGGTTACCACGATCATCAACAAGGTGGATGAAGGGGAGAACACTGGTAGCCAGGAAGGTGGTCAGGCCTCCGCAGGGCAGGAAGGCAAATCCAGGAATAATAGCATATGGCAAATGGGTAGAGAGTCAGAAACGAGTAACACAGCCGCGAAGACCAACCAGGCGACTGACACCGCAGAGGTCGAGACGACCAACGTGAGCCAGCTGGAGTGGGAATGGAGGGACGGATGCTGGCGAGTTAAGAAGACAGAAGCCGAGTTAGCAGAGGAAGAGCAGAAGAAGAAAGAGGAGAAGGAGCAGCAGGAGAAGAAAGAGCAGAGGAGAAGAGAGAGGAGGGAGAAGCAGCTGGAGAAAGAGGCCAAGTTAGACAAAAAGAAAGAGGAATCTGAGGAAAATGGAGAACAAGTGGAGGAACCAGGTGACAACAGTGAACCAGACAGAAAGGCGAGTGACAGTGGAGACCAAAGCACCGCTCAGCAAAGAACTGATGACTGCGAAGAACCTCCCGAGACTAAAAGCAAATCATCAAAGGAGAAGACACAACAAGAAGAGGAGGAAGAAGAGGAAGTGAAGGAGGACAGCCTCGAGAGAGAAGGAGACGACGAGGAAGATGCTGAGCTCTCGATATCCTCCTCAACGGTAAAAAAGAAAAAGTCAGAGAAGAAGAAGGCGAAAGGAGCAAAGAGGGGTTCGAAGAAATCGCAGGATTCCTCGGATACGGAGAAAGTGAAAGGAGGAAAGGAGAAAGTGAAGAAAAGCAAGAAGAAAAAGAAAAAAAACAAAGGTTAGATGGTGTGCTGCTTCTGTTTCACCTCGTGGATCTCTTCTTCTTCTTCTTCTTCTCATTCACCTTTTACTTCTTCTCTTGTTTCCAAACTGTTTAAAGATATGAAATCATTACCTGAAACTGAATCTGTGTGCCACTTTTCAAACATCTGTGTCCTCTTCTTTTTTTTAAACGCTGCACATATGATGCTCTGTGAGATAAATGTAATGTTTGAACTGCAGTCTCTTTGTGTTCTCTCCAGAGGGAGTTGTATCAGACAGCGAGGAGGAGAAAGGCCCCGAGGCTGTGGCCCAGCAGAACACGACCTCGGCGTGGGGCAGCAAACACAAACAGTCCAACGAGCAGGGGGGCTACAGCAGCGAGGCCTCCAGTGAGCGAGGTGAGAGCGAGCATGTGCTGCACCGTCAAACAGCTAGAACACAAACATATAAGATATAATAGAGACACCCTGATCAGCCTGAATAGAGACCATGCAGATAGTATATGAAGTCATGCTGGTGTGTGACAGCTGGGACCTGTGGTGGAGCTCCTTCTTACATGGTGGGAGTAGCAGTCTGTTGTTGAAGGAGCTGTTTCAGGCCTCCACAGTCTCATGCAGGAGGGAGCTCTGCTAACATCCTCCTCTCTCCCCCACTTCCTCTATGGACTTTTCATACATACAAAATGACAACATTTATATCAGTCTGATATTTTCCTTCATTCCTGATTATATTTCTATGACACTGAAGTTATTCAGGTTCCATTTATTGTAGCAGAGCCTCGCTCTGCAGCAGCACCCTGACTCTGTTTGACCTGAATGGAACTGAACCTTAGTTAGTATGACTGGAAACACCTGTGTTTACTATTTCATGTCAAAATGGCTGCTGTGGAAAAAGATCTATTGAGTCTCTATTGAGTTATTTAGTGTCTTTGTTTTTAACTTTAAATATCTTGAATTGTCTAACTAAAATGTCTTATTATCATTTATTTATAATATTTTTTGCCCTCTGAATTGAATCTTAAAGCAATAGTTTGACATTACAGTAAATACCCTCATTTGATTTCTTGCGCAGAGGACTGATACGTCTCTCATGTCTGAACGCAAATATGAATTAAACATGAAGTTACAGCCTGCGGATAGTTAGCAGCCCACTTGGCTCTTTCCAGAGCTAACAAGCTCCTCTAAAAGTCCCAGAGTAACACATTTAAATCTTCTTTAAAGCACTTTAATCTGCACAAAACTGAGGAGTAAACACGACTATTAGTGGTTTTAAAGGGGCTCCTGTTCCATACCGTTTCTTGGTCGGGAGTTGCTTCTCAGTGGTGTTGATCTTCTCCATGAAAATGTTGTACTATTCCTTTAATTTGACTTTATAAATATATTATACAACTGCAGTTTTAAAGGATGCGCTCACCTGTGTTTTGGGCACAGTTTAAGAGGTCAGCTTGACTCTGCGATAGACAGTATGTCACATACATAATGAGGTCAGAGCACAGTGTGTCTCCAGTAACCGGCCTTACATATCACATTACTCTCCTCTCCGTCGCTGTCACTGTGGAAACAGCCAGCAGCATCCAGAGAATCAGGAAAGATTCGTCCCTGAACGAGCACAAACCTCCCCCGTACCAGGACGAGGGCTCTGCGGCGCGAGTCTCCTCTCGTTCCCGCTCGGAGCGAGGGGTTAGGCGGGGCTCGTCCCCGCAGCGCTGCGACAGCGCCCGCTGCTCCAGCGAGGCCAGCGTGGACCAGGACACCGAGAGCTACCTCAACAAAGGCTGCGAGGAGGACATACCCAGTGACAGCACGGCTGTGCTGGGACCAGAGGTGAGGTGGAAGCAACTGTATGTTCCACTTTCTGTGTCCTCAAGCAGCACATAACAATTCAATTTATCATGTGAATAAACTTTTAATAAACCCTTAAACCTGTAGTTCACCTTAACTAGAGCATAAAAAGTCATGATGACAAGTTAATTAGACATTTATGTGTGACCACGGACGTAAGTAAACTATCTGATGCAGTACCTCTCACTCTCTCTCTCCTCCGCTGAAGGACGGCTCCGGTCCTCAGCTGCCGACAGCCTACGAGCCAGAGGCGCTCGGCAAATACGGCACGCTGGACGTCGCCTTCGAGTACGACTCCAGTGAGCAGTACTTGGCCGTCACAGTCACAGCAGCGACAGACATTCCTGCCCTTAAACAGACGGGCAACATCGCGTGGCAGGTCCACCTGGTCCTGCTGCCCACCAAGAAGCAACGGGCCAAGACGGGCGTGCAGAAGGGTCCGTGTCCCGTATTCACGGAAACATTCAAGTTTTCCAGGGTGGAACAAGAGGCCCTCGGGGACTACGCTGTTCGCTTCCGCCTGTACAGCATCAGGCGGATGAAAAAGGAGAAAGTCCTGGGAGAGAAGGTGTTCTACCTGACTAAGCTCAACCTGCAGGGCAAGATCGCTCTACCTGTCACCCTGGAGCCGGGCTCTGAACTCACAGTGAGAACACTTTGTGAATTTTTATCCTGCACGCTGCAGTTTTATCTGAGGCACACAGATATTAGTCTGACAGAGAACATCCACATCCATAGAACTGTCCTATTCATGTGCCAGTGATTCGAGTGTTTCAAGTAAAGGCTATTTCATCATCAGTTAATCTTAATTTCTCAATCAATAATTGAGAAGTGGTGACAACACGCTGACGTTTATCACATTAAATATTTAGTATTCAAACATTTGCCAATTTACACAAAAGTCCAAACAAAGGACAGCTGAGGCTGCTGGGAATGTGTCACCAAAGTCATTAGGGTTCATCCTGAGGGGAGCACGAATGTTTGTACCAAATTTCATCAGTGTGGACAACACGACAACTCACATTACATTTACATCCCTGCCAATAGATACCCCTGAATCTGACACACTGGACCTTTAAAGTGACAAATAATTAACATCATCAACCTCATGGTGACGCTAGAGGAAGAGTCACTGAATAATCCTCTCAGGAGCAAGAAAAGCTGGACAGTAACTGAGATTTTTCTGTTTCTGTCTTTACAGCCGTGCTGCTGAAATGCCTTTATGTAATCTGGTTCACTGATTCTCGCAGTCGAAGGCCAAATAAACCTTCAACATAGTTTTTTTTTCTAGTTTTGTACAAACTGTAAAAGCCTTTGTTTCCTCTCTGAGTAACTCCATGTGTTTCATCTTTCCAGGGTTGCGGCTCTCTGGTGAGCGTCTCTCGCAGCGCCGGGGCTCTGTCATACCGCTCCACCGAAGACTCATCCTTGCCAGAGATCCTCCTGGGTCTTATTTATAACTCCGCCACGGGTCAGTTATCTGCTGAGGTCATCCAGGGAAGCCACTTCAAAACTACAGCGTCTGATAAACCCGTCAGTACGTACAAAGAAGCCTCCATGCTAAATCGCTTTAATTCTCTGCTTTCCTGCCAGCTTGGAACGAGGTGTTGTGTAAATTTTCCTCTCACTTGTAATGTGCGTTCCTCCCAGAGTGCGCTGATACTCCAGGCAATTGTTTTGGCAAAACATATGGGCAAGGCTCCCAGCAGCGTGTAGCACAAACAAATTGTGCACCATTACATTTAAATGTTTCCTGGCAACAGCACCGGCTTTTTTAATAACCTAAGAGATTAAAGCTATAACGCTGAAACAATTGCTGAGTTCCCATGAAAGCTGACCCTCCGGTGTGTATCGCCATCTTCAAACTGTTAACGCTCTCTGCTTCCTCCTCTCTTTCCTTCCTTCCAACCTCGTGTGCCGTGTTGCGTGCCACAGACGGCCTGTTCTGTTGTATCAAACACTTTGTAGGCGGGCAGCTTTACATCATGAGAGGTAAGTCAGCAGAGACGTCACGTAATCTCTGCATATTTGGTTCATTAGTAGTTTAATAGTTTCAAATATTTGCTTTATTCACCTGGTATATGGTAACATTGATGCTGCTCTCATGTCTGTACAGTAAATATGAAGCTGGAGCCTGGAGATTAAAAACACCTTACAGCGTGAAACGTGAAAAAGAAGTCCTTAACCTGCTGTGAAGTTTACTTTTGCGAGGGTCACTCACTTAATTACTTTTGTCACTACTTCCCATAAAAACCTCACCTTGACATTCACACACATACGGACTAAACACATACAGGAAAAATAAGACGAGCTTTAGATGAGCTAACGGACAGAGCAGACAGGAGAGCGGCATCGATCCTGTAACGGGGCAAGAAATGAAATACCCATATTTTCCAGAGTGCTCAACTTTTCCTTCCACAGCGGCCATTTTGACATGAAACACTCAGGTTAATGATACTAATTAAGGTTCTGTTACATTTATTGTAACAGAGACTTTCCAGTGAGTCAACATGCAGCACCCTGACCCTGTTTATGTTTATGCTGAACCTTTCCTCCTGGAGACACCGTCTATTTTAGGCCTCAGCGATGTCGCCCTGCGTGTCGTACCTGGATTCTTTTTTTGTGACACAACATTTTCATTGTGTGTGTGATTGCGTAACTTTTCGTGTCACCCCCCTCCCGCCCCCGACCTCATTGTGTCAGCGCTTTTCAGGACTTTTTCCTCTGTACAGAGTAGTTCCATCGAGGACGCAGATTCTTTCTTTTGACTGATTTGCGGGCGGCACAGTTCGGTGGTGCGGCGTTTGGTTCGGTCACAGCTAGAAGACGGTTTCCGAGGTTCAAACCTCGGCCGGGGGCTTTCTGTGTGGAGTTTGCATGCTTTCCCGCTTCCTCCCACAGTCCAAAGACATGCACTTAACAGTTTAATTGGTGACTCTAAAGTGGACTGTGAGTGTGAGTGTAAGGGTCAGCTGAGATCAGGCCCCGTGCCTCCCTGATGAGCAGAAGCAGTCAGACAGATATTATTTTTCAGAAACTTTGGCAAATAAAACAAAAACTGCTCCTGGTTAGATACCGATGGAGGTACAGAGTTCTTGTTTACTTCCAACACTGACTCTCCTTCAAAGTTACTATACTGTGTTTGTTGTAGTACTGGTGTCCCGCCACTTGATGGCGCTCTCTCATCGCTCTCTCCCACACCTCCTTGCAGACACCTACGTGAAGCTGACCATGCTGGACTCCAAGGGGAAAGAGATGTCCAAGTGCAAGACGGCGGTGTGCCGCGGCCAGCCCAACCCCACCTACAAGGAGACGTTCGTGTTCCAGGTGGCGCTCTTCCAGCTGTCCGAGGTGTCGCTGGTGCTGACGGTGTTCTGCCGCCGGAGCAGCATGAGGCCCAGGGAGAGGCTGGGCTGGGTCTCCCTGGGCCTCAACAGCTCCAGCGAGGAGCAGCAGGCCCACTGGACAGAGATGAAGGAGGCGGAGGGACAGCAGGTCTGCCACTGGCACACACTGACCGACACATAGGAGGAGGAAGACTGACGAAGACTCAACAGCATTCCCTGAACAGTCAAGTGTGTGACGTGTGTGTGTGATGTGTGTGTGTGTGTGTGTGTGCTGCATACAGGTGTGAGGACAGGCATGGGTTCCCAGTCTTCACTGCCAGAGACTGCATGAGCACCCTTTAATCTGCCACTTTTCCTCAGACGGCAGGTCGGCGTCATCGGTCGGAGGCGCAGTGACAGAAAAAAGAACGACGGAAACATCCTGCCTCCGGCTCGATCTGCATGTACACTAACTGTTTACAGGACCACGTTAAAGACTCTTCCAAACATTTTCTGTCTCTGAATCTTGGACCAAAGAGCTCCGGGTCCAGGACCAGCAGAGACTCCTCCCCTGTTTCTGGACTTCAGCTGCCACCAGCATACCAGACATTTCTCTATCAGTCATAGCCATTGACAAAAAGAGAAGGCAAAGAAAAAAAGACTGTTACACGAGAAAAAAAAGGGCCTACGACATGCTGCAACTATGCTTACAAGCTATGCTTTGTACAGTTTGTTTACATGCACATGACATTATGCAAGATCCATCTCACAGTTTTTGGGGATCAGTCAAACGGTTTACCAGTTTTATCTGTTGTGTGCGTTACACCGAGGTTTGTTTTTTTTATCGTGGTCTTCTATGCATCTGACGCCACTTTAAACGAGAGGAATGAAACTCTGTCTTGCGCTCGCCGAGTCTCTCGCAGAATTGGACACAGCTCCGGCATGCCTCCGGTATCAAAGAGCAGCTTCCTCTCCTGTGTGTGTGATACAGATTGAGCCTCTCTCTTTCTCTCTCTCTCCTTTTTTTTTCACCATTCAGCCTTCTGACAACTCAGCCATGTTCATTCATGTAGAAACACGGTGCTTCCCCACTTCTGAGGGAGGAATATGCAAAAGCCTGCGCAGTCCAATAAAGCTGGCTGTAGTTTTTTGTTTTTCTGCGAGGCAGTGCCGACCGACTGTGTTGAATGAGATCAGAGAGAGGTAAATCATATTTTCAGATGTGCTGTTCAATAAATAAATACAGAGGGGCTGTACTGTGAGGGATCTGGTCATACCTGCGCTGTCCTCATCGGGACACAGGGCCAATCAGAGAAGAGGCTGAGTTAAAGAACCCCCCCCCAAAAAAAAAAGGCTGAAGACAACCACACCCGAGTCTCAGCCAAACTCTCTCCCCTCTCTCTCTTTCTCTGGCTGGCTGAAGCCGACGGGGTGTGGGACACATTTTTCTCTCCCCTTGTCAAACTGATGTCAGAGCTTAACCCCCTTCCCCTTCCCCCTCCTCCTCCTCCTCTGGGTTCGGGGGTGCTTCAACCACACCTCATCCCTTCGGTTCTTCTCGCAGGGCCAAGCATTTCGTACTAAGTCAAATTTTGTTCATTATAAGACGAATGCAAACCAGATGTGCAGCATTCCTACCAGATAAACAACTGGCTTTCTGGCCTTCTCCCGTGTCTGTGAGAAATATGAAGCTATAGACAGCAGCTGGTTAGCATGAGACTGAAAACAGGTGTTGAAACGTCCGCCAACGATCACCTCTGAAGCTCACACCTCTTTGCCTTTATTACACTTCGGTTGATGAATGGTTTATTCCTTCAGTCTCCCTCTGATATGTTCGGGGCTTTTCCAGGCTGTACATGGCTGAAGAGTGACAGGAAAGCCGGGATCGAACCCTGGGCCGCAAACCCTTAACAACTGCTCCACAAATCTCTGCGATGGCGATAATGGCAAAGGTTTTTTTTTTTCTTAATGGTTTTGTAAGTTTGGTCTCGGCACAATCTGTGCGCAGCCATATGATAAATATGAAGCTACAGACAGCAGCTCGTCAACTCGAAGACTGAAAACGTGTCGAAAAGGTGCCAAAGTCCGCTGATGAAACTCACACGGCTCTTTGCATTTCAGTCGCTGTATGGCTATATACACTAAACTACTACTCTGTCAGGCCGCTTTCCTTGAATTCAGATTTTTTTTGGAGCCTTTTTGAGCTTTATTTGACAGAGGTCGAAGGAGATACACGCTCAGCAAACGGCCACAGGTTGGGATCAAACTCCGCCGAGCCTTCGTGCATGGGGGCAAACACTTAATGAGCTAACCAGCTCCACAAATCTCCGTTAGTTGCCCAGCAAACGCCCCTTGTCCAAGAAATGGCGAACGTTTGGTGTTTCGTGAGTTCCAATGGCGCCAACACAAATTCCTCATGACGATGGCAGCTTCTTGGCTATGCATTTATTATTTTCTTTGACTTTAACTGTAATAGAAAATATAAATGATTGATTTAAATGAATGTACCTGATGTAAAGTATCAGAAGCATATTATGCATGTGTGTCAGGAGGGCCACGGTGCCCCGCCTTGGCCACCCCTCCTGTCCCCACCCAAAGGTCAAACCATGTCTTCAGCGTTGTAACTCACCCTTCTTTATTTTAAGGCTTCATCCGACAGTCGCGGTACCGATCGCAGGAATAAAGACAGAAAAGAACGAGGCTGTAAGTCAGATAATGTTTTAACAACTGAGTGTTTTTATTTTCCACTTGTCTGGCCTTCAATGGTTTGTTTGACGTTTGTCATCAGTCTGGTACAGCTCGAGCAGCGTTGCAGGTGGCTGGAGCACATAGTTTGACAACTCCCTTACACCTTCCTTCCAAAGGGGGGGGGGGGTGATTTATCCTGCTCCAGGCCAGGGAAAACCAGCTGTGCCACAGATCTTAGAGGGAGGGCGGGTGGACGGCAGGGATTGGAGGAGGCTCCAAAATACCAGCCGACCCCGTCTTATGCCCCGAGGACGGGCTGAGAGTCAGCCAGGTAATTACGGAGGCACCTGGAGCTCCAATAAAAGTGTTAAGACGGGAGGAAGGGGTTCGCAGACAGGCTGGTGTTTCAAGTCTGGTGCAGCAGAGTGTAATTTAATCTATATTTCCATTTTATAATTAACACAATTAAAAATCTGGCACTTCATTCACCCCTTTGAGCGAAATATGCCCAATCACATATTTCTATATTTCGCTGCAGGGGGCTTGGAGAGCAACACCTGGAGCAGGTAGGCTTCAAAGACACTTTATGACAGTGTCAGAGGTCGACCGGGTCATCTCGCTGCCTGATCTCAGGTCAGTTCAGTTCTCCCTCCAAACGTTCAGTGGCAACAAGCTCGTTTTCCTCGGCCGGCTGACGGATCAAATCGAGTTGGGACCTCTTCGCGTACACGGGATCAGGAATAATAATAAACTACAATGTCTCATAATTTTATTGAATGTGTCATTATCAGTTTAAAAAAATCTTTTTTTAATAATATATTCAATAAATATACAGGAACCATGGACTTATGAGAGTCTTTGTTTCATAAAAGCATCCTCACACCTACTTCTTTTTTTTTTTTTTAAAGATTAATCTTTTGTTCAGATTACAGAAATTAAGTCTGACGAGGTCAAATGAAGGACTTTGGATCTCCAATACGTGATGGGAAGGCCTCCGATGGAGTGACTCCTGGTAAAGTACCGGGCAGAGTGAGTGGATTACTGGTGTACCGGACTGCATCCTTTGAGAGCAATCATTCACACTGTGCACCCTGAAAATGATACTGTAAAGCAGCAGACGTCGTACCTATTTGGCAAAGAAAACATTCATCAAGCAATGGTAAAAAAACAAAAAAAACAAAGTGGAACCAATGTGGCGACACCGTAAAGTGACGTTTTCTGTCTGAGCCGAAGAAGTTCTATACAGGAGGGTGACGTGAACGTAGCAGGACGTATCTAATACTTCTGAGAGTAGTTCAGACTTTTGGGAATTATGTTCGTTTGCTGTCTGGTTGGAAAGCTTCGGCTGAATTCCACCGGGGCCCGTTCTAGTCACAGATTCAAACCCCACGAGAAGCGCTGTGGTCCGTTTTTCAGGAGCAGCTGCGATCTGCGCAGAGCCGATCGAGCTGACGGGCGTTGAACGTTCGCTTCTCTCCTGGTGGGGTTTGAAATCACGTGTAGCTAGATAGCTTAGCACAAAGACTGGAAACGGGTAAGCAGCTTGTTGTTGTTACACATTAAAATAAAGATATCGCGTGCTAATTAAAGAGCTTCAAAGATGCTGCTACCTTTGTACGGAGCCAGGCTAGCTGTTTCTATCCATTTCCAGTCTTTATGCTAAGCTAAGCTAAGCATCTGCTGGCTGTATAAGTGCAGCTGGTTAGCTTAGCATAGCACCAAGGCTGGAAACTGCTTTTCGTTTTTTATACTTTGTGTTTGTGTGTTAATTTAAGAGCTTCACAGGGGCTACTAACTTTATGCAGAGGCAGGCTAGCTGTTTCTACCCGTTTCCAGTCTTTATGCTAAGCTAAGCTAACGTTGGCTGGGTGTAGTTTCATATCTAATGGACAGATTGGAGCGCTCTCTCTGCCAGAGTGCAAAAACATGTTCACAAAATGTCAAACTATTCCCTTTAAATCTAATGTTCTTAATCCTAATAGCACATTTAAGACTTCCTTTATAACTACGACCTTAATTAAACATCCATCCAAGTTTTTTTTGTTGATTTTGGCAGCTGTGGTTCTTGACCTTGTTGCACTTCAGTCAGGGACGTAGTAACCCATCGATCAGTTCGTATTATTACATTTAAAACGTGACTACTTCAACCGTGGACCAGTTTTTACAAACATTAGTAAACACTCTAGAAGCATAAAAAACAGGCCATTTTTGACAGATCCTGTACGCGTAACAGAACGACAACAACAAAAAAAACGTGGCTGGTTTTCATGACAAATTCGAGGCATTATGGTGACCGCTGAAGTGTGGATTCCTTCTCGAACACGTGACACTGCTTTAACATGATTGGGCCGAGCTGTTTTTTGTTCGTTTTTAAACTCTTCAGTCGAGGTCCTGTAACGCTCTCGGACGTTACAGCTCTGTGTCTGATCTCCCACAGGCGGAGGTTCGGGTTTGTTCGACAGATTTACACATTTAAACATCATTATTTAAAAAAAAAAAAGAAAGACTGTTCAATAAAATACTTCTCACCGTCAGTGCTTCTCTCGCGTACATGTACAGTTTTTTTTTGTTTTTTTAAATGGAGAACAAATACGACGACAAAATAAAGCGCGGCGGCAGCTGTGTGTTGCCACTTTTTTTTAACTCTCCCAACTGAAGCTGTCAACAGGCTGCCGGCGCTGAACGCAGCCTGACATCAGTCTGTCAGTGATTCGGTAACGGATAGCTCCATTGTCAGGTCGGGTTCATCGTGGGAGAGTTTCTGTACACTGTGTACAATCGCCCTCTTTCCTCAGCAGGCCGTCGAAGAGGTGCAAATGACATCTGTAGTGGTTGATGATTGAGCGTGATTGAGGGACACGAAAAAAGGAGTGACGTCCACTGAAAAGGCTAATTTTGTTGGCAGTGGTCCCTTTCAGCTTCCGCTCTTCAAATCCTCAGTCGAGTTGCGGGTTAAACCGCAAGCCGACGGCTTTTAAGGTGAACTTGTCTGTCCCCCCTGCCGGGCAAAATCCGAATCCCAAAACTTTCCTTCTGTGCTTTTAATCTGGCAGTCCATCCGTCTCCATCCATCTTCATCACTGCTCGCAGTGCTGTTCTTTAAAACAAACAAAAAAACACACCAAGTCCTTCAATCTCTCACTCTGCTCTTGGCTCTTTCAATGCTAGCCCCGCTGTAGCCTCGATGCTAGATGAACTTGAAGCACTTGGTCTTGTCGTGGGGCAAACGAGTCTTAAACAGCACGGAATCGACGCGAAACTGCGTGTACAGCAGCGGCATGTAGCCGTACACCTTGACGAAGAAGTTGATGCACTTGTGGCGTTCGTGGAAATGCGAGTCGTCGTGCGAAAGGGCCTGAGGGCAGCCGGGACAGCGGAAAGTCCAACGGGACGTTACCTTAAGACAGATGGAGAGTCAGCCTGTTAATTTATGATATTGATGTTACATTTAAAAACACATCTAAACAACAGTAACCAGGCACAGCAGTGCTGTGAAGTATTGTATGTGTGAGGCTGTAATCTGACCGATGACTCAATCTGACTCAGAGTTTGGAGGCTGCTTTCTTTATTTAAAACACAAGACCAAACACGCAACGAAAGAATCAAACAGCACGTCCAGCTAACGAGCTGAGAGAACTCAACTGTTACTTCCAAAGCCCAGTAACGTTAGTCACAGATGCTAACAGATTTTAAGCGAACGTTAGCAGCCCTTTATTGGATTTGGGGACGTTTAGACTCCGGGCAGCACGAGCCAAACGACAGCGTTATGTTTGGCAGAAACATCTGCCAGTCCTCTTCCTGAAAGTTCTTTCACAGCGTAAAAAATATGAACAAGTATGTAAGCTGAGCAACCAAACTTTTTGCCTGGGACATCAGTCCTTTAGCATGACGTCATTTAGGCATCAAACATGTAATTAAGATTCTTGTTTATAAATGAGTCTGCTGGGGTAATTAGAAAGTCAGCCGTAGTTTTGCTTTTGTCCACAGCTGTCTGAAATCTTTTAAAGGATAATTGAGATTCAAAGTTAGAAATCTGCCGCCGTTAGCATGTAATTGTGCGTGTGCCTTAAAAAATGGCAAAATAGGGAAAAACTTCAAGTTTGATTGTTGTAAATTCAGCACCAGCGGCGCATAAAAAGTCATTTATTTCTTGTTTTATTTGGATTAAAAGAGAAACGTACTCCCTCACCATTTACAACTCCGCGTTCAAACTTTGCCCCAAATTCATTATTCACAAAGCTTATTTCAGGCAGTGAATTGCTGTCATGCGACACATTTCATCAAAGGCGTCCTTAATTCCCCTCTGAAACACCCTGAATATTAACACCGCACTAAATCAAAAAGAACTTAAACTGAGGGCTGCACTGACATTTCTGTCCCAGCTGCTTCCACCGCCTTGATCGCTATAATTATTTGTCTAGCCGTAAATATGCACTCCCGTAATAAATATCCTTCCAATAAAAATCCAGGAGGGAAAAAAAACAGACGTAACACACCAATTCGATCTTGTGTTTTTGATTTATCATTTGTGTGGAATATTGGACGTGTCAGTTTGAGTAATGGCGAGGCTAAGTGGACAAAAATATAAATACACCGAGGCCTCGGGGAGATGCAGAGTTTTGTCGATGCGGAGCTGAGCACAGCCGGACTGCGCGCTCTGTCACTGACCTTGATGGGTGGTTTGCGGGTGATGTGAGAGACCAGGAAGTTCATGGCGATGTCCTCGCAGTTTATGTACTCGTCCACCATGTCCCGGATGGCCTGAGGCATCACGTAGGAGTACAGATAGGCGTAATACTACAAAAGAAACACACAGGGGAGCGGTGTGAGTGAGTTGGCGAAACGGCAAAATAAAGACACATTGTTATTTTTCTGACCTTGTGGAAGAAAGCAGCTCCTGTCAGGACCATGGAGAGCTCACAGGAGTAGTTGGAGTTGTAGAGCCAGGACTGGTGGTTGACGTCCCAGGCGTGATACCTCCCGGGGAACCCCACGATGCGATCTCTGGCTTCACGCCACACTCTGTCGGACACAAAGTCGGCGAGAAATCCATTTTCAAATCGATTACTTAACCCCGGATGAGCCGAGATGAATAAATGTTTTTGTAGTTATGTGTAACATTTCTTGTCAGGAGTTGAGTTTCCAAGTGTGCGCCTGTGCATATGCCACACTTTTACATCCATCTGCTTCAACGTGTCATCTACGGATTTAAGCAATGTGACTATTTGTCTCTCGGGAGTAATTAAGTACCCGTTCTGTTGTCTTCTACTGGTGTGTGTCAGCTTCTTCTTAAAAAAAAAAGATTTTAAAACCCAGAAATGTCACTCTTGGCTCACGTTTACACGTACTGCTGCCCAGTCACTCCTCGAAACAAGAAAAGAAAATCTGTTTCAGTTTATCTGATTAGACACTTGGAAATCTTTCTGCAGACGCAACACGCAAGAGCCGTCTGATGTCTCGTGTGAGACCACTTGAACGCAGTCAGCTGCTGCGTAATTTTCTTCTCCTTGGCGAGAAAACATTCCTGGGTAATACTGGAGGAGTTGAGATAATTCATGACAAATGACCCCATTTTTTTTTTTTGCCTGCCTGCCTGCCTGGACAAGCTGCTACAGCTACCAAGTCGTAGTAGAGGAGTCTGAGAGGGAGGGAGGCGCGGTGGGGTGCACAGAAATAACATAACGGCACGCTTGATAGTTTAATTGGTTTAAACATGGTGTTTATGTTCAGCTCACGTGAGTGCTGTATTAGTAAATGCATCATGAATACAAGGCACAGGCGGCGTGCGCCCTTTTATTTTCTCTTGTTCAGTTTCTTTTCATGTCTGCGTCCTCAGGAATGTGACGCTTCTGCATCTCTTTTGGACATTTTCACTCCTCGCGGGAGACAAAGTTTCTGTCTTCCTGCATTTTTCTGTTCAACTATCACACACAGCACTTCCCCTTAGAGAAAAGAAAAAAATCATATCTCGGATTGCAATTTAGCTCAATAAATTATTAGTGTCCAGCTGTAAGATGATAAAACATAAAAAAACTTCAAAGGGATCCTTTTAAAACGTCAAAAGTAATGACGATCGCAGCCTCTGTCAGCGTCACTGACCTGAACCCGAACATGATCTCATCGTGGCGGAGATGAGCGTCGTCGTCGATCGACAGGATGGCCTCGGTTTCCACGGCGTCCCAGGGAAGGAAGCGGTTGTTCAGGCTGTTTTTTTCTGTGCGGACAACCTGGAGGCGTACAAGAGACAAGAGTCTGCTTAACAACAACATTTCTGTCGGTTCAAGGAGTATATTGTGATCAGGGCAACATGCGTCTTGTTCTTCTACTCGACCTGCAAAAACAGATATTTTCGGACACCTGGAGGCAGTGGAAACAAGATGTGAGCACAACAATGACATGATCCACCACATTTAAAGTTCTTGTCAGCAAACAGTTGATTATTTACAAAAAGGAAACCTCCATGGCTGTAACCAACACCGCAGATTTTGAGCTTCAAAGCAGCTCTTTAGAAACCTACATGTGACGTCGCGCATACATTTCTTACGCATCCTGGAGATATAAAGCAGCATTAGCATGAAGCCTTTTGAAGTTTTAGCGTGTGGCCACTTTGGAAAGTCCAATATTCACTCTCATTTTAGCTCCGCTTTGCTCTCCACCAGCTCCTGAGGGAAATATCTCTTTCTCTTTGTAGCTGCTAAATCTTCCAACATGTTCACGAGCTGGTATCAAACTACTGGTTTGGTGCTCGTCAGGTGGAGTACAGAGATCAATTTTTCCGTGTTTTGTTGGATGGAAACGACTCTTAAGAGAGGAGAAAGGAGGAATCAAAACAGTACATGGGTGAACGATGATTCTCCGTGGGCTCATTACGAGAAGTAATACACATGCAGATAGTCATTTAATCAAAAAGCAGCTCCTAAAATAGTTTGTGAGGCGAGTATGAAAGAATTCCTCACAGGCTGTCGTATGATTTGACTGTACATGTGTCATATATGAACAATGAACATATGAGCTTGTCTGGTCTTGTTGCCTATGATGAATACAGTCCAGTTCATCAGTTCCACTCACATTTGACACAAACTAACGGTGTGAATATGAATGATACGACTATTTTTATTTTAATTCAAAAGCAGACATTTAAATTTATTATTCATGGATGTCAGACTTTGTTCACACCCTTTTAGTAAAGCTGCTGGTAATTTGTACGGAGTCCTGCAGAGTTTCAAAGAAACGCTGATTCGAAAAGCTCAACATGATGTATTTAAGCAGACTGTGCACCACCTCTGACACGTCAGAGATGTTACAAGCTACTTTCAGAGAGACAGGATAAGAAGAAGATGTCCTTGCTAAAGAAACCGACACCGTTTAGATGAATAGAGTACTCACCACAATGGGCAGGCCGATGTCTGGCCACAGTAGGTCGTCTGAAGGAGGCTTGGGCGAGTTCCACACCACCACTACCTTGTTGAGGTACGGCAGTCCATTCAGCCTCTCCAGAGAGTTCATCAGCACCTCCTCCCTTTCATACGTCAGCATGACCACGGTGAACTGTTCTCGGGGTACGTTCCCTCCGAGGGCTGCCTGAAACTCCTTCCCCGAGCCTCCCGTTCCTCCACCGATAGGCCTGAAACCGGTACCTGAGCCGAGGAATTTGGCTTCAGAGGGCAGCACAGGGTCCAGAGGAGTGTGGGGAAACAGATGGAAAGGCCCCGGGGCCCGGTTCCATGCTCTGTAAGTGTCTGCAGCTGTGTATGTGAAGTTGCGGAGAAAGCGCGGAGAGGCGTAGGGGGGCTCTGTCTCAACAGGACCCAAATCCAGGTCACCGTTGTCGGCCAAGTTGGCGTCGGTTCCTGCCAGCTTCCCTGCTTTGTGAGGAATCTCGTGGGCGGGCTCTTCTTTGATAGGTGCAGCGGGAACCTGGATGCTGGTCCTGATGCTGGCGAGGAGGGTGTTAAGCACATTCTCTGAGGTGGAGAAGTAGGTCTCCCACAGGAAGCGGCCCTGCCGCCTCATAGCTAGCATGTCATTGTCTGATAGGCTGCGCAGCAGGAAGTGTAGCTCCGTGACACGAGGCTTAGGAACTATAATGGCGGCTTCACTCCACCGAATGAACTGGTGATATGGTAGTCTGGAGTGGTCCCCCAACACGACTGGGATGGTCCCTACCTCGAGGGCCTCAAAAAGCCTCATCCCGCAGCCTGCAGAGGCAACCAGTTGTCCATCCCCTGGAGCAATAACCAAAGAAAATGTTGAAACCTTGAGAACCTCCAGCCGGTCCTCCCTCTCTCCGCAAAGAGCCCACTCGGTCGGCAAACTCGGCCTCGGGTTCTTGCAGGTGAACTCTACCAGCACCTGATCTAAGTGGCTGTCCTGCACCGCCTTTAAGGTACCGATAATGCGATCGTCGTAGTCGGCTGGTGGGTCTCCTTCCATTTCCTCCTCGAAAGACTGAGGCGGTGCCTCCTGCAAGCTGCTCCTCAGCGACTCCACCCTCTCCCCCTGGAAGGTGAAGAGGTATTTCCTCTTTACGGGAACTTGTGGTGGCACTTCCAAAAAGTTCGGTTCTGAGAGGGCGTGAACCAGAGGAGACACGACTAAGTCAAAACCCTCGCGGTACTGCTGCTCCAAGAAGGTGGACTGAGCGACCGCCGCCCGTCCTGTGCTCACATTATAGAGGAAGTTCTGTGTCATGGACTTTCTAGAGAGATGCACCAGTACATGATTGTGTCCATCGGATCTCCAGTAAGGAAGAGCTTTTAACTGCTTCTCTAGCTCTGAAGGAGATGGCAGCGGGGAGGAGGACGACTCCTGTAGCTCCCCTACCAGCACCAAATACAGACAGGCGATGCTGGGGTTATCAGTTACATAAATGTTGCTCTTTACTGAGGCTGCGAAGGCCTGCTTCACCAGTGGGTCAAGATAGTCCCCCCATGGATAGGAGCCTGTGTCGTAGACGTACACAGGAAACCCAGACGTAAGAGGGCAGCGAGCGTAATCAAAGCAGGAGCGTAGGCGGCAGGAGCGTGCAGACTTAGGCGGTGGCAGTCCTGGGTCCTCCTTGTCTGGCAGCAACCTGACCGGCAATGACAGCTTGGGCTGGTTCTGTGCCATTAGTTCTTTATAGGAATGCTCAGTCTGACTTATAACATTCTTCAGCTGCAGCAGATCCTGCTTGGCGCTGTCAATGCTGCGCTTGCAGGCCTCGATGCGCAGGTTGAGTCGGGCGATCTCCCCGTTGAGCTCCTGCCTCTTGGCCTCGAGCTGCAACAGCTCCTCGCTGACTGACTCGCGGATTCGGCACAGATCCTGCACGTGTTTGGCCTCGCACAGTTCGCCGCCGGGTCGCGGCCCAAATATGCGCTTGTCGGGACCCCCGGCTTCGTCTATGGTGGTGAGGTAGTAGTGGGCAATGAGCGGGAAGAAGACCAGGATGAAGAACAGCATGAAACTGAGCCAGGTGAGACGCACACGCCGCAACACCCATGGCTGGCCACCGGCACCCACACCACCACCGTTACGCTGCATTATTGACTCTCTCAATCTGCTCCTCGCCCCACCAAGGAACCGTTGCTATGGGGATCAGCAGCAGCCATGGTACGACCTTGTCAGTAAGGCAGTGGGATGGTTACTAAATCATCAAAGCTGGGCTGTGTCCTTCTGTAAAGGTCATCTGAGGCGGTTTACCTCTTCTTGAGAGTCCTGTGGTTATTGGCTCGAGGTTAAGCCTCACCTGTATTCTAATATGTACTCTGATGTGTTGTATCTCACACAAACCAATGCCATTTCTGTCGCGTGGTTCAGCTAAGCTTACAAATTTATGTCAGGAAACAATCCCGCATCTGGAGAGGGGTTCCCCTCGATGGGTGATGGAGGGAGGGCATGGCTGCTCACAGGTCAGCGGGGTAGCTTGTAGTTTCTATCTGGGACGTGCTCATTTTCTGGCCCCTTGTCAGGAATTTTGGCTGGAGACGAGTCTTCTCAAAACAGGAACCTGGGAGAGACAGGAAATAAAATATTCCAACGTGAGTCACAATATCAGAGCAACTACTAAGACCAACTGTAAGGAAAATGTAACTGCGTTTAATAGAGCATCTGTGATGAAATTCAGTTTAAAATGTCTTGAATGAACTCCTTAGATACAGGCACAATTTTCTTTTGGATTAAAAATAGCGCCTTGTTTGTCATTACAGAAACACAAGAGGTGAAAACTTCAAGGCCCAAAGGTTCACAGTAACACATATTTACAGTCTGCCTTCCCATAAATCAGCCACTGTTAGTGTTTCTTTATAAAGAACGACTCTGCAGCTCATCCTGTTTTTCACTGCACGACTCCCCAGTCCAGGAAAAAATCATCAGCATGCCGCAGAATATCGGGGGGTTTGTGTTTCTTTCAATTTCCCTCTCCGTCACATACAGAAAAAATAAGAGGTTAGAGCCATCACTAGTAAACTAGGCACATTAGGCGAGGCAACACCAACAGCACCTCCAGCAAATCTCATTAAAGGCCTCCTGCTGCATCCCGACCTCATCACTGACTCAAATTACTGAGCATCCCTGATAAGAGTCCATCTCAGAAGTGATGTGGAATTATCTTCACCAGCTCAGAATAGAAAACAGCTTGGGCTTTTACAAAGGAAACCATAGCTGCATCTCCTGATGCAGGCTATTGTCTTGTTGCCAGATTTATTTCAAAGTTTCCCCGACGCTCCTGAAGCCACCCGAGGTGAGTTTTCAGAATATAATAGCATTGATTTTTATCTTGGATAACGTCAAACATATCTTCCTCTTCAGATCGCTTTCTTTGTATGTTGGGAACTGGTTTGAAAATATAAAGAATGTGAGGAAAACGCTGCAGATGTTTGGAAAAGATAGCTCGAGGCTAAAACCCAGAGCAGATATACAAGTTCTTGTAGCTCCTCTTTGAAAAGAATATTACATCACGAGCATAATCTAAATCACAAACTGTCTGAGCTCGCTCAGCTCAAGCTGTATCACACCGCAACACAAGCCCCGAGGATGTCAACCGATAGGCCGTGTGCCAAACAATCCTTATCAAACACGTTACTAAACCCACAACACTGAGAGCGAGCCTTTATTAAGCAGTTTCAGTTCAGAGTGACACGGTCACACACACCACAGGGGGACTGGAATGCAGGTGATGTTTACCTTTCGCCGACATAACAGCTCCTCCTGATAAGGACGTTATTCCCTGGGCTACAGGTGAATTCAATTCCCTGTAGCTACTGGTGGTTGTAACGCTTTCATTACTGCCGGGTTAGATCACAGCGTACACAGATACCATCTTAAAAACAAACACAAGAGAAAGCCATCTTTCATTCTGTCTCAGTCAAGTAATCACTTTTCCCCGCTCGCCTCCATGTGACCGGCATTTCTGATGTTTGGAGATTACCGCTTCCACGACTCTCCGGAAAAAAACCCCACAGCATCTTGCGCTGCAGCTGGCACGTATGTGCGCGTCTCTGTCGGGGAGAGGAATGAAAGGTGCTGGCCAATCACATGACAGCCCCGTGGTTTCGTCTTGCTTGAAATGACTGACTTCCTGCTGCTACTTGTCTCCCTGTGGCTGCATGTCTGAATGCACGTTAAACCTTGCATACCATTAAGTATGTGAAGTTAAATCTGGCATAAAAAAATGTCTTTATGACTTTTAAACACAGCTCTGTCGACATCTCTGTCCATTTTGCATTATTTTAGACTATTTTTATTAGAAAACAACAAGATCTCGAGGTGATTTTTGCTAGTTTTGACCAACCAATATCAGATATTCAATTTTCAATGCAGAAACTTTAGAGAAATTAGTAGCATGTCCTCACACCTCCCTCCTGAGAGGCTGAAATCGCTGCATTGACATTGCTACTGGTGAAATTACTGAAGCAAAGTTTAATATTAAAATAGCTGCGGATTAATTTTCTGTTGATCAACCAGCTAATTAATTGTTTTAGCAACAAGCGACATCCTCTGTGAGTGTGAATGCTGAAGAGTCAAAAACTGCAGTTCCTCAAACGGCCACTCGAGGCTGGCTGCAGAACGAGTCAGTCTCCATAAGTCCCCATGTTCAAATGTCCAACTTCACAGCAGAAATAAATATGCTTACAGCCTGGTACAAAAAAACTGTTTGTCTCTATAGCGAATTTCTTCATTCATGACTGTACTGAGGGTGAATTATTATAGAACGTCCATATACGCCGTCCATTCTTTATACTGTCGGTGGTTGCAACTAACCTTTTTTATGAACGATTTGTCTGGCAGTTACTTTTCACTGACTTGAGGCTCATCACAGTTTCCTTGAGCCCTTGTGACACTTTCAATGTCCAAAAAGATATTCTAATTATAAAAAGAGAGAAATATTACCAAGCTACAGGACTCAACAGTGGCCGATTTGAATTTTCCGAATGCCAGCTTATGTAGCAATTACAGAGCACCGGTATGCATTACACAGAGAAGTGACTGTACAGTGTATTATTAGCTGTGAAAAGGTGCAGCTGCAGTCAAATAAGGAACAAGAACAATCCAGGTTAACGTTAGACAAGACGATCTGGTCCTGCACAGTAAGTACAGCCCAGTGCTTTTTGGAGTACTGAGGAAAGAACAACACCCTTTGAACGTTGACCCTCATCCTGCTGCTTAGTGATGGGCCCGAGGTGCAGAGTGACCGAGAGGCGACTATCACAACTATCTGATTAATTGCTGCATGACTGCCCGTGTCACCGGGGTAATGGCAGACAGATGTTGGCAAACGCTGCTGCTGAACATAATCTGGTGCCAAAAAACATGCTGGTTTAAATCTCTGTCCTTGGCTGCTTCTGAGGGGAAAACACACACACACACACACACGGAGACAGACACACACACTGATAGAAACTAAATCTCAATCTCTTCAGTTGGAGCTTTCCAATCTGCAGAATGTCTTCTCTCCACTGCAGCCGGCTTAATCTGACTGCTGTCTGCATGGAAAACACTTGGGAAAGCATTGATCGCTCTGGACTGGAGTTTGTGGGGATCAATGATAATGCCATCATTACCTACCGCCGAGCTGCGAGGCGGTTTGGTGTTAAGCACCTAAAAAGGGCCCACTGTTGGAGCCGTTTTTTCCACTTGTAGACTTTAGGCAGCACGGGGGAGTTATAAAAAAATATTAGTCCTCACGGAGAGAAACTGACATGCCCGTCCTTGCCTTCTTTTTATACATCTCACTGTGCGGCGCAGTTCAGTTCCTCTGAGCAGTAACACAATTATTTTGATAGATGTCGGCATGTTGAATCACTTCCTTGCAGATGACAACTAATCTCTGTATATTATAATCGAAATATTCCATCACTCATGAGGAAAATCAATACAAATCTGATCTGAAATATAAATCATCCCACTTTTTTCTGAATCCTGCTCTCAAATCAAGAGGTCTGTCGTCCGTCCGTGGGGAAAGGGAGACGCCGAAGCAGATGACCCACATAGAAAACCTTTGGCTCCACATGGCGAGCACTGAGCAAGCAAAGACTTAGTCAGCAAATTACTGCTCTGGCCTATGAATAACACAGGGGCGCATTAGTCTGGCATTCTGCTAATTTGATTCAGAGGTGTAAAAACCCGACGAGATGCATTTAACACGGGCGTTCACATCAATCAAGATCAAGTTCTGAGCTCGTGCCAAGTCGAGTCGGTGTGAAAGAATGTAATGTTGGTTTCGCAGGCGCTCAGCGATGCATCATGTTGTGATTAATACAAAGCGGGTCCGGGCAAAATATCTTCATCTGAAGTCAAAAGAATAATCACAGCAGGTGCTGAGCTCAAAGCCTGAATGAAGAAGTGGGACGCCGCTGCTTCCAAGTTCCCAGACATTCGAGGGCGAGCGCTTGTATAAATGTTTGAACAGTCTCTCTCTGCACACTGGCTGCGCTTTCTGGGACTGTTCTGAAATTCCTCTACGAAGGAAGCGCAGACAGAACTGACATCCAGAGAGAAACAGGTTTTTACTTGACCACCAATCGACTCGGCTTAACAGCCCTCCTTTCATGTTGGGAGGATGGTGAAAGGCGGCAGGAGCCGCCCGTAAATGAGTGAAAGCTGACGTTTCTGGCATATCTTACAACAAAGTTGAGAGCGAGGGGGCCTGACGGAGTTTTTTTTTGGACAGATAGTGAGACGAACTGATGGATTTGAGGGCGGACAGACAGATCATACAGCTTGTATTTTTAATAAGGCCACTGACAGCACATCTGAAAGAGGTAGCTACTGCAAAGGCTGAAATATTAATAAGATGGATCTTTGATTTTTCTTTTAATGTGTCAAGAACAAAAAAATCTAACTTCTAATGAGAAGACTGACGGTGATTTTCAACACTTCTTCCACTGCTTTATTTATGACTCACCGCTAAATCAACCTGAAAACACAGAGACAAACTATAATAAGACAATCTGTACTTTGTAATAGTCTGGTTGGACTCCCGGCTTCATTGCGGCGTGGCTGTGCTTTTAGTTAAACGCTTGTGTCAACCGCTGACAGTATAAAGAATAGACAGTGTATTATTACACACATTAAAGCACAACTTATTGTACTTGTGTCCCTGTTTCACATTAAATACCAGGATTTAGCTTCTTTAGTAATCAGAGCATCGCTGGTTCAGTTGGAAGTGTCCTTGAGCGAGACTTGAACTGAACCTGAACTCCAAACTTGCCCCCGATGGCTGATGACGTCGGTGTGTGTGTGTGTGTGTATCGCTGAGCCCGGTACCAGTTTGGCTCGGAAGTACTGTGCAGTTCCTGTCGAGCGGTTGGCACCTTGCATGTGTAAAAGCGGTTGGCACGTCAGAAAGGCGCTATATAATTACAAGTTCATTTATAATCTACGTCTATTATCGAGCTGGACAAAAAGAATAATTTAATTCAATGTCACCTGGAGTTTTGGAACATTACGGCCGTCAGTTTCTTTGCATTTTATAACTCATAGTGTTTGTATGATCTCCACTGAGTTACATAAAGCCTTTATTCCCTTTTTTGCTCACGACTGACATGTGTGTGACGTCAACCACGGGTTTCTGAAGAACTGAAATCAGTGGCTCTGGCAGCCTTCATGTTGCTCTTCCACCTCCTTGCTAATGTAAAAATCTGCAGACGTGGATCATCGGTACTGGTATTTCATTTTCCGACTGACCGACTGACCAAACCGCTCTACCAGCACGGCTAACATTCTCACATTTCATTCATGTATCTGCGACGGAAAACATCTATTTACAACTGACAGTATATCCAAACTATAACGGTCTGAAATAAAACTGTCCGAGGACAAATCACAAACTCTTTCTGCAGTGTTGCACACATTAAGTATTTTTTTTTAGCACTTCTACTGCAGCACAAGGATATATACTGTAGGGACCGCTTATTATAAACCATGAATCCAAATCAACTTGTCATAAACTAACCGTACTAAAACGATCTTGTTCTACTGTAATACGGCCCATGTGTTGCATTACATAACACGCTGACGCTGGGTTTTCTTAGCTGGTCAGTGGTATGAGTCACCCTCCGCAGGGTCATAAACTACCTTTCAAAAATCACTCAGTTCGGTGTCGAACACGGAGCTGTACAAGTGCCGGAACAAATAACCAATTAGTCGGCTAACAGAAAATGATTTTTTTTCCTCATTTCATGGGGCATTTTTCATCATTTCCAGACATTTTATGGACGTAAACGATGAATCTAGAAAGCAATTGGCAGGTTTTCATCAATAATGAAAACATCTGTTAGTTGCAGCCCTGAGCGGCACCGTCAGCAACAAAGAGACAGTGGTTAGGACCGAAGCGTGTGAGCGTAGACAAACATACAAATCTAGTTTACTGCAGCAGCGAGCGCAGGCCTCTGGAGGAAAATCATCACGCCTGTTGGGACACCAGGTTGCCCTGATGCATTTCTCCCTTTAAGGGTACCTGGCTCATTGTGCTTGCAGACAACCCTTCTCATAATTAATTGTGATTTCATGGAGAGGATAGAGGTAGGGCAGTCCCTGTGGTGGTGATGGGAGGGGAAAAAAAATAGATGGAGGCAGCTGCAGGGGGAAAGCACAGTCATAGGGCTGTGCGAGGGGAGCAGCTGTTGCAGCCATGGATCACGGCTCATCTGCAGACGGCTGAATGAACCATCTGAAGGACCCTTTTCACTGCAAATTACAGAGGTGACTGTATGGCTGTGGAGTGGTGCTGAAAAGGGAATGAAAATATAGAAAATAAGAAGTTTAATTTCCATGTTTTTGAGTACTTGAGCACTGCTGAAACATTTAGTTGATCAATCGAATGGAAATTAAATCAACCACAACAAACCTTCACTCCTTACTTTTCAAGGTCACACCTCCTCAGTTCCTCTCTGTAGCAACATAACTGCATTTTTTAAAAATATACAACCATCTCAAAGTTTCCTCAGTTTTTCTTCAGCGTCTTCACTGAGTGAAGCGTTCAAACACTGATATGAATCACTGTAAACTGAGTATGTTTGGCTTGGGTTGGGTTGGGTTGGTGGCTGTGGCCCAGGTTGTACAGCAGGTTGTCTAGTAATCGGAGGACTGCTGGTTTAGTTCCTGGCTCCCCTATTCCAGTCGAAGTGAAGCCAATGTGGACATGCAATAAACTGCAGTTCTTTGAACGTCCACTAGAGCCTGGCTACAGAACCAGTCAGTCTCCATAAGTCCCCACGTTAAAATGTCCAATAAACATGTTTACAGCCTGGTACAAAAAACAGTTTTGGTCTCTATAGCTAATTTCCCCGTTCATGACAACTGTACTGAGGGTGAATTTATATACAACTCACCTGTTCAAATCATATTAAGTCTTAAAGTTTAAGAGCGTGACTGCTTTAAATTGACAGGTATGTGCCGTTACAAGTGGCTTATTGGAGCAACCAGCCGTCATTCAGCCCACTTCAGGTCCACAGATTAACCCGGAGGGGGGAAAAGGCAGAACTCTGAACATGTGTACATACTATAGAGATGATTATAAAAGGAAATACAAGCAACGATCTTGTATTTAACAAAGCAAGCAAGCGAAGTCCTATTTATTCATCTTTAATATTATAATAATAATTTTCTTGTTTAGGACACCTGTACTGAGGGTGAATGTTTATACAACAACCGTCCATTCTTTATAATGTCAGCTGTCAAAGGCACTATATAATTACAAGTCCATTTATAATCAAACTATTATTGAGCTGGACAAAAAGAATAATTTCATTCAATGTCACCTGGAGTTTTGGAACATTATGATTGGCGTTATTAACTGTTTCTTTGCCTTTTATAGCTCATTGTGTTTGCATGAACTCCACTGAGTTATATAAAGGCTTTATTCCCTTCTGGGAAGCCTCTATATGTTGGCTGGAGTCCTCCAACTGAAACTGGGACACCGTGACATGTGAACCACCTTATCCAGGTCTCCGATCTCCACCTGCAATGCGGGTGCATCATCACCATGATTATGTAGTCGTTAGTGAACAAAAAAAAATAAAGCGATTGATTATGTAATGATGAAAAACGAGCTTTAATGACGCTGTTCACGAGGGCAACGTGGATAAAATCTAGTCTATTACCGTACATGTAATTTCATACATGTAATATGTTGCCATGGCGCCATGTGGGTGGAAGCCAGTGCTATCCTCACCACGAGTTGCTCGCGAGACTTGGACGAAATTATCATTACATATCCCGATAATCCAGCAAGATAAAGAGATTAATTTATACATAAACAATCATTTTTAATCGCGTATACATCCCTACTCGCTGCTAACTCAACTCAGAAGAGCAAAGACGAGTTACTCATCCAGCTTGTACACTGTGAGCTGCTGTAACAAGTGAATTTCCTGGTGCTGGATCAATAAAGTCTATTTTATTTCATCATCTTTATTTCATATGCTTCATATATCAGCTTCATTGGGACCAAATGTCTATTTGTCTTCTGCTGACAAAAAGTATTTCAACACACTGCTGTAAAAAATCATTTTTTGCCATAAAACAGCTGCTAATTAATTAGCAACACTCGCAATACCCTAACAGTAAAGGAAAAACGCTGATGTTTTTGTATAGTTTCTTGCTTATATCATCATCTAGTCCAACCCTAATGTGGTTTATTGGAAATGCTTCGCCATACAAGCTTTCAATATGTTTTGTTAATTAAAGTTCTAATAACGGTATCGAAGTTGAAGCACCGCGCCCTGCATCAGCACCGAAAACTTAACAGAGATGCTGCTGGGTCCTTCATTTTATTATCCAATAATGCTGAAGAGATGACAATGGGGCCGTTATGATCATCAGGAGTATCGCCGCGGTGATGAGCAATTAAGACGGCCCTCCACGTGGACCGCTTCCTGCTCGACGCACGCGTGTGTGTGTTGACCTTTATCTCTCATTGTGTGCACTGTAAAAGAAGAGACAAAGACGAATGGAGGCGAGATGGAAAACTCACCCTTCACTGCCCTGTTACACGGAGACAAACGCCTCGCACACGTGACTTGTGTGGTGATGCGTATTCACAACTTTGCTGAGCACCATTTTGCACAGGCAGAGACACAGAGATGTAGATAAAACTGAAAGAGGCAGAGAGAGATAACCAGAGAGAGAGAGAGAGAAAGAAGGAATGAGTTCATAATGACAGATGGGCCTGGGCGCCTTCCAACCTCCAAAGCTCCCGCAATATGACAAAGATTACACAGGAGAGGAATTTAAAAGGGAAAAAAAAGCGCCTATGCCCTTGCATGTTTGTCTTTTACGATTCAAGGTAAAACAAATACAAAATGTTTGCACAGAAAGATTACACACATTATCCGAAAATATTGTTCTGGGCGCATCTGTCGACCGATCTGTGCACATCTTCGGCGACGCGGCTTGTGTTTGTGACGGGCCGGGAGAGTGATAAACGAAACGCATCGCACTGGCTTTGCAGCTCAGCGCTAATCTGTCACCGAAGCCTCTGCTGTAAAACTGCTGTGGCACGAGCTGCCCCGCAGGGGTGAGGCGAGGAGAGACTCTCGCTGCGTTGGTGAGAATCGAAAATGTGACAGCCAATTAGAGACAGAGCAGACGTACAGGCTCGCAGGACTCCGCCATTTTTTTCTCAGCACACGCACACATCACAGCTCTCACATTTTTCTAATGAGCTCCAACTTCTAATAAAGAAGAAAAAACTCAAAAGGGGATGCTGTGACATTTTTTTTACATTTTTTTACTCGCCCTTTCTTTGCCAGAAACTCACAGTAGGCAAAATTTTAATTATGCATCCTTGAGTTTCCCATAGGGTGGTTAGTTAAAACAAAATAACAGAGTTGGCAATTTGCAGCTCTTTCGTTTCAATTATGGTTCTACTGGTGTTGCATTTGTCCAACATCCATGATGGTGGACTGGATGTTTGGGAAATTGCAGTCAACTACTCTTTGCACCAGGATTACAGTTTAGCAGGGCAGGACAGAGAAGTGAAGAGTGAATCTGCATCCAAATACACGAGACAAGTCCAATAAGTGGACCGCAGGCAAGATGCAACACTAATCCTTCTTGACGCGGTGTGAAAAGCAACATTTCACCATTTTCCTGGCTTCTCCTCTTCCTGCACAGCCTCCTCATACATTTTACAATTTGACATTTTCTTTATTTATATCACTGGTGTGAGTGCTTGATTGGCAAGCGTCAACCTCTGTGGCTGGGAAGTGAAGCCAATGCAGGAGAGGCAAAAACTGCAGTTTAAAGAAAGAGTCAGTCTCCATAAGTCCCCATGTTAACATGTCCAACTTCACAGCAGAAATAATAATGTTTGCAGCCTGGTACAAAAAACAGTTTTGGTCTCTGTAGCTAATTTCCCCGTTCATGACAACTGTACTGAGGGTGAATATTTAATGAACTCACCTGTTCACATTATATTAAGGCTTAAAATTCTGCAGAATTAAGAGCTGCATAGACTGACGTGGGTGCTGTTACAGATGGCCTGTTTGAGCCAGCACCAGGCTTCCACTCCACTTCTTTGCCCATGTTTGGATTAGTGGGGAGCCAGTGGAGGCAGGACTGCCAAGTTATGCAGAATTAACAGCGTGGCCGCTTTGATTGACAGGTAGGTGGCATTACAGATGGCTTTTTTGGTGCAACCAGGTGTTATTTGGCCCGGCAAGAGACGGAACGTGGCGGCAGGCAGCGCCACAGATTTTCAGAAGCCTACGAGTGACGTCACGGATACGCAGTCCATTCTTTGTACTGTCAGTGATTATATAGATACAGAACTGACCCGAGATGAACTGCTTTGTTTCTGATGTGCAGTCACAAACGAGAAGCTTCTGTGATATTTGTGCACGCCGTTGTTATGTGTGACACTTAACCATCCGACGAATAAATCAGCTGGCAGAGCTTTCTTGATTAGCTTACAGAGTTGGGCCTGATGAGCTTCCTGAATTAATCATGTGATGTCGGAGCTGATAGTGTTCACTGATCAGGGGAAGAAACTCCACGAACACGTAGCTGTCGGTCGGGAAGAATCTTTCAAACACTGCAGGAAAAGAGTGCAAGGCCCAAACTGTGGTCAACTCTGAAGCTTTGAATAGTTGCGTAGGTCTCTTGAACGTGGACGTAAATGTCCTGTGACAGGGCACGTCCGTGTCCCTTGTGATGCTCCGACCGTGTTGTCGAGCCTCGTCTGGGGAGGGAATTTCTGAGCCTGTATGCCTGCAACTGGTATTTGACCCATTCATTACCAAAAATCTAATTACAGGCTGCCACATGGTACTCATTTAACCATTCGCGTCTACATAATTACTTTAGGCAGAGATGAAAAGGGACAAAAGAGTCTGAGGCTACAAACAGCCCTGTCACACACTGTCCAACCTGGCAGAAGCAAGCAACGCGTCACCTAAAACAGGCTGAGTTTACCAGCATTCTGTTATTAGATTTACAGATCTTATTAGATTCTCCTTTATACCTGCCTCTCTACATCTTCTCCTTCATCCCACCTCTTCACTGAAACGGCACAAAGCAAACCAGAACTGTGATCACTTAAATCTCGACATGTTGCACAGTGTATTCTGCCATTTTTCTTCTGTTACAGTGCATATTAAATAATCCTGCCATGGCGCCGCGTGGGTGGCAGCCAGTTACAGTAGCTCTCTAGCTCTATCTCAGTTTTGTGTGCAAACATGGACTTGGAACTATGGAGATTAGGCTTTTTAGGCAGACTGCCTCTTTTTGTTTTTTGTCATACTTCATGATACATTGAGCGACCTGTTCAAAAGAAAGCCACGGCTCTCTTGTTTACACTCGGAAACAGCTGTGAGAGCGTACTCTCTGTGGAAAGACTGGTGGTCCTGCTGAAGTGAGAAGGAGACAGGGATGCAGAGCTGGATCTAAGACGGTACAAACCACGGCACTCACTTCAGACTTGCTGGTAACTCTGGACGGCTTTCAACTGGTGAGAGCGGACAGGCCGTAGTCAGAACCGGGTCGCTGCAGGAAGGACTCAGCCTTTATAGGAAAATTTGGGCTCAATAAAGTTACATCTGTTTATCGTCATTTGTAATGCCGTGTTTTTGTTACTCCCCTAGGATCCATGGTTGTAAATTAGCATTCTTGTTAACTCCAGCATGTTTACAACTTGTATTTTTATACCACTGTTCATGAACATGCCCTCTCTCTATCAAATAAACAAGTAAAAGACATTCCTTGTAAAGAAAAGCCTCCCCTTTCCTTCTTCAGCGACTATAAGCGTCAGAGATTTATTCTGATTTCAGCCAAAAGAAGAAGTCATCTGAATTTTCCTAACCAGGTGCATGTCAAAAAGGTCTTCCTACAGTTAAATTAATGTAAATTCCTTTCATTAATCAAGAGCTCGGGACATTTTCACGAGCCAAAATGTCACCATTTTGAAGGGCAGGGCCAGCCTTAATTAGTCGCCTGGGCTATAATCATGCTTTATCTGGAGCAAAGTGAATCCAGCCGTCACAGCTAGGAGAACTTCAGCGGCTCGCAGTTCGTCTGAGGCAGGAAGAAGAATGAGGGCAGAAAGAAAATGAGAAAAGAGTCTCTCTGTATTCCAGAGTGGAAGCTGCTTCTGTGATTGAATACACGTCAAGCTCACCGCAACAGAGGCTCTCGTGTGTCAAGAGAAACCTCTTTCTTTCTCTCACTGTGGCAGCTTCAAAGTTAAAGTTGAATAATGTGAGAGTACACTGTCCACCAGATCTTCTCGTTCTACATGCAGGCATGGGTCCACATTAAGAATAGTACACGGAGGATGGAAAAGCAGATAAATCAACTGACCCTGCTCATCTGCTGATCACGAATTTCTCATTTCCATCTCCAAGATCCAGTACGAAGCTGGCAATGATAGTTTTTTATACACATTTAGTACCTGCAAAGGTGAAGTCAGTACAATGCCACTACTGTAGACTTAGTTTGGTGAACATTTGAATAGTTTTAATCAATGCAAAGCAGCATTTTTCACTGCCACCACCGTTTGCCCATCGTGCTGGGAAAGGGAGGGCGAGGTGAGGCAGTTGTAAGAAGCAGCTATGCCATTATCTGCTACTAAAATCCTACAAACTGGTAATTTAAAAAAAAGGTGTCGCTCTGCACTGTAAAATTATATGGGAAAAAATGTCAAATTTATATTTATAGAAACCGAAGGTGCATCGGGCACACGCTCTAACAAGGTGAGCTACCAGGGCGCTGTGGATGAATCATTAGAAGGAGAACGCAGAACATTTCTGCAGATGATAAAATGAGAGTGAAGGTGTGTTAGGAAAATGTTTGTAGTGCCAAATAAAAGCACATTTCAGATTTGATGCATGTATTTTTATTCTCCATTTGTTAATAATGTCAGAATCTCTTACGCCTTGGTTATACTGGGTACTGATTTGTGATGTTTTGGTGTGTACTAGTGAGTTTATCCTTGGCGTATGCGCCTCCACCATGGGCTACAGAGTTTCCTTTTTAACTGTTTTTATGATTAGGAGACTGCACGTGGTGTTTTATTTTGAAAACTGATTCTCTGTGTCGTTTCTGTCATTTCCGATCAACTCGATCTGCTCTGTCGCTGCTTGACGCAGCTTCTGTCAAAAACAGACAAGGGGTGTATTCTCCGTGGAGTCAAATGCCGCTGCTGGGACACTTGTGAAATGTGCTGCGTCGTTTTCGGTACAATCGCGAGCATTGTCTGAGAGCGGCTGCCGTCGGCTCTGGCGCCTGCATCGTAGCCAAACATGCCGCGTTCGTGCCCCCGAGGAATCAAACATTTCGGGCTCAAAACACTCAACGGGGGGTTCGTGCTGATCAAATAAACCAGTTCGCTGCACTCCACCCTGACACAATCCTTCAAGAAGATGTAGACGGAGCGGTTTAAGGCAGAGCTGGGGACAGATATAACTAACTTTATCCCGGGGATCTCCATATGGTGAACAACTGCGCACATATGAGAGACACTGAAACCTTTGATGACAACAGCTGTTGTCAGGCACCATCTACCAACACTATGTCCAGAGTCCTCGTGAATAAACTGATGCCACATTAGTCAAACGGTTATAGACTTGTCAAACAAAGGCGTCTTGGTATTGTCCATAATTACTCACTTAAAAGGCCTACTGGAGCGTCTAAATGGAACAGAGACATCATTAACGTTATTAGTTACTTCCACCTGTGTTTCCTGCTGTAATTAGTCAGAAAGTCTACAGGGTGAAGGGCCTATTTTGTACAGAAAGTACACCTGCTGGGTTTGTAGGAGGCGCCGCGCTCACTTGACCATTTTCTCAGTGTGGTGTTACATCTACAAACGCCACAGAAAACAAGTTATTGTGCCTCCCTCCTCCGCCTGCCCTCAAAAAGTCGCGAACAGCTGTGCGCTCGGAACGGTCTGCAAATGGAAGTATGACTCCAAATATTTGCTTTGACGACTGAATCTAATTGTGAGGTCTCTGCCAATTCCATCTCTGAGCATCAACAAGCCGCCGCTCTGTGCCAGCCCTGCAGTATCAGCAATTTGGTTAAATCCATAAACAGGACTAGTTTGTAAGCCGTGATAATCACACAGAAAAATAGCCCATGTCTGGCTAACACTCAAAAGTGATTTGAATCCACAGAGTGCTGTCCTCCTTCCCTAAATAAGACCAATTTAAACATCACTTTGATGCCGTTAGCAAAAATATCATCAGTCACTGGCATGTCCTTTGTGGATACGAAGCCGTTTAGCTGATTAGAAGACTGGCTTTGACTTAAAAAACTGAAATTATTGATACAATGTTAAAAAAATGAAGACATGTGTCAACAGAATAAGGACGCATTCAGACATAGCGACCTGTGTCGCTGAAGTTAAACCAAATTCAACTTTTGGAGGTTTTTTGAAAGTCACACTGCAGCCAGCAATCGGACGATCAGACCAGTCAGACTCCTCCACGGTTCAGTGAAATGTCTCTGAAACTGAGACTATCCAGGTGGACTCCCGGCTAAACTCTACCCGGCTTCTAAATGTGTGCCTGACTCACAAATTATGCCACAAAATAAAGACACAGGGATGTTTAATTTGGTTTGAGAGACACCGTCTGAGGGAACGCTGGCCTCAATAAAGCTGATCAGCGAAGTAAAAACTTATTTCCTGATTGTTTCATAGACGCACCGCCGTACAACTCTGCTGTGATTCGCCACAGCGCCGGAGTTTTTCCCGTGTACTGCAGTCGCAGCTGCACCTCACAATTACTTATCACCTGATTCATTTCTAAATTTGTCACTTCATTGCTTCAGCTATGAATGTCCATCACGTGTTCCCTGTGTGCAAGGTCACATCTTCCAACATCCAACCAGCAGAAAACACAAACAGATATTTCATTTGCAAAGATATAAAGCAGCTCATGCTCACGCTGGACAGGCTGATGTTCAAACAATTACCGAAACAATTATCAACGCTTAACAAAATTGCGGGCGGCGATTAATTTTTTTATGCGTCGGCTAATTGTTTTAGCTCCACTATCATTAGTTTCATTACACCGTTGAGTAAAATCCTCTCCATCGACGTGGCTATCCTCTGCGAATATTTCACAGAGACAACAGAAAAATTAACACAGCAGCCCCTGAATTCGTGCCCTCCTAACAAATAAATCCTCTTGTTATCTTGCCATAGCAGTGGCAGCAGCCCCGCTCGCTGCGTCCTCCTGAGAGCTCTTCCTCCCCCCCCCTCCTCCTGTGCAGGCTGGCGTTGGCCATAACAGATTGACTCAGCCCGACAACAGCTGCCAGAACCCCGCAAGCCTCCGTCCTCCAGACACTGATGGATTGTGGGAGGGCAGCCAGGGTGATTAGCCCCTGACATGGGAGAATTATTGCAATGTACCACCCCAAAAGAGATTGCACCTGAGTATCAACGGAGGGCGTTCGCGCTACTTTAAGTCATGTTGTTAATGCCCATTCGGCCTCACGGACGCTCGGCACGTCAGCAACAAGTGGCAGGATTGTGTCGAGGGCGCTGATCCAACTTATCACTATCTGCAGAATTAAATCAGGGAGATACGGGGGACAAAAAAAAAGGTGATGGCCTCACGGTGTTAGTTTGTTAAAAAGAAGCGACTGACAGTCAAATATTCACTTTTGCCTGGCATGGAGGTGTTTATTTTTAACTGGTGTGGTCACGTATGACAGATAGCTTAAATTTGACAGTGATGAACACTAAATAAGGTCCACAAGGTGCTTCTATTTGAGGAAATACTGCTGCTTGGAAAGCGAATTAGCCGAGAAACCCAACTGCTTGACTAGCAGGCATGGGACGGAGAGCTGCTGTTTACTTACTCTGCCAAAAATAAAACCAGATCCGCTGTGCCTCTCTCTCTCTCTCTCTTTTCGCAGCATTTTTCTCCTCTCACACGATCCGCTTCATCTGTTCTTGTCAGGGCTTTTATTCATGCCGTACATTTCCTACCTAGCGCCAGAAAAACATACAGAACAACCTGTCCTAAGTTAATGTAGCCTAACTCTTCCTGCCTCTTAAGGCGGATGTTGATCAGAGTGGAAGGGCTCGCTCCTCCACGCCGACGCTCACTTTCTTTAGACCGGAGCAGGACGCGAGACGTCAAGAGGCAGCAGCTCCCTTCAGGCTCTCATTACACGGACATGGCAATTAACACCCGAGCCTCAAAGTTCAACACCACAGCCACATTCTCTCACTCTGGCCTGTGATTTCTTTTTTTTTTTTTTAATCAGACTAGAATCGGGCTGCAATTAAAAAGTATACTCCATCACTAAGATTGGCATTGTGGCGTGCTGCACAATCAAACCACATCCTACGACGCCACACGCCAGCCAAAGGGCTCAAAATAAAAGACTTTGAACTTTCTGCTTCAGGAGCCTCCATGACAAATGAACTTTCGGGTGGACCTAACTGTTATTTTGATTAATAAAGGCACTATGCATTTATGTCAGCTTGGTAATAAAACTGTGACATTAAACGATGTTTAAAGGCTTTAATACAGTGACTAACTGCAATCATTTCAACTGTCCTGAAGTCAAACCGTCTAAAAATCTGACTGTAACCTTTAACTTTGTTGCCATTTATAGTGCTTACTTGCATAAAACATGATAAATTATTATATTTTTATTTAACTCTTTGTTCATTCTTGGCTTAGGTAGTTTAAATTATACATTATAAGCTGCTTTGGGCTAGCGTAAGGCAGAGGCCTCTGGAATATTTAATACTGCTGTGAAGACAAATTTCTGCTTCATCATCGGTTATTCGAGTTTGACTAAGACTAAATTTTTACAGGACTACATTTGAACATATCATGTTAGTGTTAACCTTTACCTTCACCAGATAATAGACCTTGAACACATCATATTCTAACTCAAGGCCCCGTAACAAAAACCCGACCCCGGTCTCGTCAAAACTGTTACCCTGTTCCAGCTCGGTGCCGGTTATGATCCTCGCCTCCGTCCTGTCCTGACTTTTGGGGTCGATTTGAGTAAGATTCTTGCGCTGGTGCTTGGTTTGCGTGTCATCCGTGACAGCGCCTCCATTTACTTTCTTTAAATAGCGCAACAGGTATCACTGCTGGCATGACCGGGGGCGATGATCGCTACTGTGGGAACGTTTCAGATTCATTATATTTTTCATGGTTCTTGCACCTCAGTCAACGAAAGGCTGCACGGTTAGTCGAGACCTGTCTTTGTCTCCAAAACAGACACCCGTGTACACAAAACATTAAACATTCATTGTGGGGATCATGTTTGTTTGCTGTGCTAACTAACTTTTTGGCCACCTATGGCAACGTGGCAACCCGAGGCAGAACTGCTTGCCAATTTCTCCAAACGAAAGGCAACTTCTCCTGTCGAGCCCTGAACTGCTAAAAAACAGTCTGACGGTGATGCTGCATGACTTTTGTTAATCACATCTAATTGGCACCTTGTATCGTCGACAGATGGAGGTCTTATCATCACATTTAGCTCACGTTCCCTTGGCTGTTCACACAATAAACCTTTTTTCTTCTCCCCAGCAGACATTTAGACATGTCATTATGGAAAAATACCTCACGCGGCACAGATGCTGTGCATGCTGCATGTGAGTAAGTCAACGGAGGCGTCAATGACGTTATCAGCTGGATCTGTGCTACCAAAAGTCAAAATGTCTTCCGTAAAGGTAAGATTACATTCTTGATGAGTCTCAGGCCTTCGTGGCGTCTTGTCAGATGACGCCTTATATCTGATGCATGCAGTGGACGTAGAACAGGTGCAACTACTAACATAAAAATAATAACGGCTGCGCTTTGTGTTTTGTCACCACCTGGTCGAACATTTTCTCACTTTTAGCTCCGTTTTTGGTCTCCACCACCTCCTGGGGGAAATATCTGGAAATATCTTGTTGCTAAATGTTTCACCAGCTAGTCGCTGACGTGTCTGTCTGTTATTTGGTGCTGAGCAGGTAGGTACACAGTGAGAGGTTTTTTTGCTGAACATGGCTGCCTGCTGTGGTCAAAAATGACCCTGTGAGAGCAGTTAGAGCGAGCCAAAACAGGAAAGTTACAAAACAATGAGCCGAAACTCATTAGAAGACTCTGCAAAGCCGAGGGGAGCTGCAAATGTGGGTGATAATTCTCTACAAGTTCATCATTACAAGCGCCTCCTTTCATGTCGTCATATTATTCATTTTACACATTATTATAATTAAAATATTCATCATAGCTCCAAACTTTGCTCTAAACTTTGAAAACCTGCATGCAGCTCAACTGGTTTTCCACATTTCCAATTATCAACACCTGCAACGGGGCAAAAATATTCCACATTGATCAACCACTTGCTAATTATGCCGTCTACACATATGATAATTGAGAAAATCGCAGCACCAGGCAGGTGTCCGAGTGTTTAATGAATGCAGCACATCCACAAGCACCTTGTCACATAATGAAATGCTGATTTTGCCATTATTCAGCACTGTGGCACTTGTTCATTAGTATGTGACCATCACAGGAGGGGGGGTGGAAATCACACTCCTATGAGGAAAAGATCAATATACTTGTCCACAGTGGGAATCGCAGCGGTTCACACAGCCCATATTAATGCTGCTGTGGTCCAGACTAACCATAACCGTAAGAGGGAACCGTACAAGTCATGTGACTGGCTCTTTAACTGGATGGTCAGAGATAAAAAAATCCATTAGATCATCTTAGTTGTGGACAGAGCTTATGCATGTGGACAGAGCTCTAATCACATTTGTTCAGTACCGACTTAAATTGTTTAAATGGTATAAAATGACATATTGCTGTTGTTTATATCACAGTGAAGAATTCCTGGGAATAAAAACAACAATCTGTAACACACTGCTGTCAAACACCGACTGTGTGAGAAGCAAATGACCTACAAAAACTACACCTCTATCTGGGGTTACTGCTGCCCAGTCCTCATCATCTCACACAGACGCTCATTAATCTAATAATACATGACAAAATTACATAACTGGAAAGTGATGAATATTGGTTTGGAAGTGAGGAGAGAACATAAAATCCAGACCGAGACGTGACCGGTACAACTTTTGCCACTTGTGCCGACTCGATACCTCAGATGAGTTTTTGTGTTTTCATCCCTGCAATCCTCTTTTTTTAGTTTTCTCTACATCATCACATTGAGGACACTGCATACGTCCCTGCTCAGCAACTTTCCCCCCCCAACAACAACATTTCAGACTTTGAGAGCTGTAGTTAATAACGAAACAATGAAACTGATGCACATGTTCAACTCATTATCTGTGATGTATTAAGTGATCTGAATCCTCATGTTAAGTAAAAACATGCACAAAAACACTCTGTGATGATGCAGCAACAAATAAACTGACCACTACGAAGGCTGCTATTAAGTGCTCAAACGTCGGGCTTAAACATCTGAGCCAAAATGGATTTACCGGTGACTTAAACATGTCGTAAAAGCAATGCTTATGTCGGTAAGCTCAGTGTTCCCACAATCATGTTAAGCCTCGCTTTAATAGTAGCCACTGACTACAAGAGGCTGGCTCCCCTCATTCAACTTCTGTGTTTACTGAGGTTGTCTCTGAGCCCATCAGTCAAACACCCACTTCCTCGCTCACCGTCCTGTTCATTAGGTACAGCTAAATAAAACTAATGCAGTCTAATGCATGTAATAAATCCCCCTGTAACGCTGGTTACTCTTAGCGTTGACTATAAACCGGACTGTGGCTGAATTAAATTACTTTCAGGCTGTTGTTGTAAATCAAAAGCACGAGGACAGCGTCCCCTGTGACGACGGTCACTTTAACGTCCGCTTCAACAGCAGGACAACCGAACACCGACAGCCAAACGTGATGAACCGCATCGTTTGACCTCATATCACTCTGCCAAATCTTAACCAAGCAGGTAAGGTGTACTGTATTATATACTTCCTGTTCTTAATACAGCTACAGGATATTAGTAGTTCTGCATCCATCATCGGGATCTCTGGAGGATGGAGGGGTACAACTTAGACAAGACGGCAGTTCATCACAGGGCACACAGACCAAGCAACCATTCACACTCATATGGGTGATTGAGAGTCACCAATTAACCTGGTAAGGTCATGTCTTTGGACTGTGGGGTGGAGCCGGAGTACCCGAAGAGGAGAACACGCCGAGGTTCGAACCAGTAACCTTCCCGCACCTAAAAAATAGTCACCATGAATTAAATCATGCCATTTCGGGCTAAAGCTGAGAATGAATCAAGTACGAGTGTTTTCTTATTTATAAAGACGGGATGGACGGTGTGATCAGACACAAAACACTGGCACAAACCAATTATCATCCTCTCACACCTCTGACTATATCACATGGGGTTACAGCAGGTATTCCTCTATGGGGAGCGCACACCAAATCAATGATTACAGTTAAACTTGCAGACAGAACTTCCATTTGCAAATGTTTATCCTCATAACAGGACCCAGCAGTGGTGACAGTGTAGGTGCATTAACGTACAACATGACGGCCAATGTGTTGGGGAGCAAATCGTCTGTGTATTCAAGCATCTAGACTCATCATGGCTGTCACACTCTGCATAAATCATCACGCTTGTGTGTGTGTTTGCACACTGAAGGTCGATATTAAATTTTTTTTGAATGAAGTTCGGCGTGACATTTTTTTACTCCATGCCTGATAATAAAAGAGCGGGTCCAAAATATATATGTTTTATTGTTATTTAAAGGCCAGCTCCTGGCAGTCATCACGGCAAAGCAACCGACAACACCGGCTCGGTTGACGTGTGCCTGCCTGAGAGACGAGATCAAAGCAAAACAGACTCACGACTTGCAGCGGCGACCAAACAGGGGACGACTCAACTGCCTCAAAGTCTCCAGAAACCCGACAAACCTTCAACGTTTGAGCCGGAAAATCCGCGTTTGAGACGGAGCGAGAACAAGCGGGAGGTCAGGTCTAATATTTTAAAGATGGACCTGGGGGGGGGGGGGGTTGCAGGAGAAAACACACACAAGGGGCCATATGTCTCATCTGGCCAATTAGCTAGCCTGCTAGCCAGCAACGGTCACAACAAAAATGCTCCGTACTCACACAGGCTAGGTTCATTAGCTTACTCACCCCCAACGGAAGAGTCCGGGCTGCCCTTAAAAACTAAGTCACAGCTGGCCGCCGGGTTTGTCCAACCACGGTGTCGTCGTCGTCGTTGTTGTTGTTGTTGTTGAATCTGAGCGACTGAAACAGTCTCCGGACAAGTCCTGCGGTGCTGCTGCTGCTGCTGCGCGCCGCTCACAGCACCATTAAACGCTGCATCGTCGGAGCGACTGCCGCCGGACAAACAGCACGGACGAGCACCGCGCAAAGCACTCTGGGAAACGGTGTTGATTAGATGTGGCTCAAACTACATGAAATGTTGGTGGGAGGCGACGCCCAGCGGCCAGCGTGGGAACTGCAGGGAGAAATAACGTTTATATATTTAAAGGTCCAGTGATTTAGTGAGATCTATTGACATGGAGATATATAAATATTTATATAATAAATATAAATATTTTTTCATAAGTACAGAAGCTCCAGGTGGTCATACATTCATACATTTTATTTCCTCCAATAGCGAGTTCATTTGATTAGCTTTCTCAAGATGACAAGTAAATTTCACTAGTTTCTCATGATAATGACTTGTATCAAAATCACAAGTGGTGTTATGCTGAGATAAGAACATAATTAATCAGAGATCTCAAGGAAATAAAAGGATAGATTAGTATTCTTATTCTTATAATTCTTACAATTTTACTCCACTTATTTACAGAGAAAGCATCTTTTTTTTCTCCTTTGATCACCTCTACATGTATTTGCTGAACTCATTTTTAAAGAATCAGCAAATATATCTGTTTTTAAAGGAACGGTGTGTGGGATTTAGTGGCGTCTAGCTTGTCACCCTGTCCTTCGTAGCACGAAGGAGAAACAGGGACACACCTTTAAGGTGTGCATGAAGGACACTTTACACTAATAAAACCAAAGTTGTGCATATTATATTCAGTGTTTCTTAATCTGTAAATAACCCCTCAAATCTTAAAAAAAATTAAACACACATCAAATTCATAGAAATATGAATATTTTATTCCATGTCTGCTTTATTCTGAAAATAAAGGACCTGTTCGCTCCTCTCAGTTCTAACTGGGCTGTAACATGTAATACAGATTTTTATTTTAATGTGTTTAACTCTTTCAGTCTGTTGCGTGTTTCACCCTCCGGGGCAGAAGATGGCGGTAATGCACCAACAAGATGGACGCCGCAAACGAAGACGGAGAGGAGGAAGAAGGAAAACGCAGTCGCAGGCTGATGAGGTGCAGCCTGGAAAATGGAGAGAACACACATGTCAGCTTTTGCTCTGTATCAGTCATTATCAACAGACTTACCTCCACCTGCTAAGACGGCCTCCCTGCAGGTAGACTGAAGCAACATGGCACACACACACACACACACACACACACGTGTCTGTCACAGCTGTGTGCTCCTGATAGAAACGTGCGTTACACCTGTGTTATACTGATTTCTCCAGACAAACTGCGCAGCTTTCATTGTGTTTTTAACTTGTATGATGTTCTAGGTGGTGGAGAAGAAGAAGAAGAAAAGGAAAAAGGAGAATGGGGTCAGTAAGGTCAACACGGTTAAAGCTCAGTTAAAGCCTGAGAGGAAGAAAATGCGCAAGAAGCTCCTGAAGTCTGCACAAAGAGAGGCCAGCCTCAAGGGAACTGCAGAAGTGAGTGTGTCCCTGCTGCAGAGATGCACAGATAGACGCTACGGGGCGCTACTATGCATCTATGACATGTTATGTTGTTTTCATTACCGTTATTTTCTACCCTAAACTGTGTGGTTCATGGAGTCTGTATGCTTGGCATGCAGGTGGAGGACTGTGTGAATAGAGACGGTGGAGAGGATCTGGACGCTTTGCTGGCCGACCTGGCCAAAGTCAGCAACAGCAGGGAGAGAGCGAGTCAGCTCTTCCAGTGGCTCATCAACCCAATTCCTGCCAAGACCTTCTTCAGGTACCGATGCTGACAGTGAAACTCTGAACTCCATACGAATCCCAAACAAGTGTAAACACTCCAGGACGTTTTAGCGAAGCGAACACTGGACAGCAAAGTAACACGCTGTGTTTGAAATGTTGCAATATTTCTGTTTCCTGTTTCTGAAGGGACACCTGGGAAAAGAAGCCAATTCTTGTTCAACGTAAGAACCCAGATTACTACAAGGGGCTGTTCTCCACAGCGGAGTTCGATCGCATATTAAGACAGGTAAGGACCTCGGATATTACCCAGGCAATCACCCTTTGTAGGGTGAACATGCAAAAATGAAGCAGGTACTCCTAAACACAGCAAGTGTTCTTTTTCTTTTTGGAAGCAAGTATTGAAAAATATTAGAAATCAACTACAACAATTGTCTTCCAGTTGTGTTTATTAGGACACTGGTCTGCAAACAAAAGTTTGCTAAGCTTTGCTGCTACTTTGCGGATTCTTCTGCTCGATCTGAGACCTCGAACCTTTAAATTGCACAAATTAGTAATAATCAAGAGAAGTCCTGTTGCAGTTTGGCCTCATTTTTTAAAGTGTATATGAAGAAATATACCAGAGTATGAAGTAAATCATCTTGTTTTAATGTGAAAATGAGCCGCCACACATTGTGGCTGTATATCATGTTACTAATAGCTCTGTGCATTCATCTCGTGCTGCATTATTTTCTGTGATAAATACTGACCTGCATTATGTACCTGTATTCATTTAAGGAGGATGTTCAGTATGGAGTGAACCTGGACGTTACGAGCTACACTAACGGCACGAGGGAGACGCACAATCCTCCAGGGAGAGCTCTGCCGCTCACTGTGTGGAACTTCTACGAGGTAAGGCCGCACCGCTGCAGGTTTGTCTGCAGTATGAGATAATTTCTAACGCGACGTTAAAGTGATTCTATATATTTATTGTCCTGATCACATTCCTTATAATTGGGCCCTTTGCAGCACGTTAGCTGCACCAGCGTCCTCTGTGGGATTCATTAAAGTTTCGTCTCACTTTTCAAAGATTTCCAGGTCCGCCTTCATTAAAAAGCAGATTGATGTGTGTTTGAGCAGTATATTAATTTTAATGTTTTCTGTGCTGCAAGCTAGAAGTAATCGTGTGTTAAATTCATTAACTGTTTTAACTGTGCACCATCGGCACTGCTTGCAAATCAGTAATCATCATCATATCTCCGTTTCCCCCAGAGCGGCTGCTCCCTCCGCATGCTGAACCCCCAGGCTTTCTCCTCCACCGTGTGGAACGTGCTGTCCATCCTTCAAGAGCAGTTTGGCAGCATGGCAGGAGCCAACGTGTAAGAATTTAGGACTCCTGGAAACCTTTTCTGAATAGTTAATTGCTATTAAATATGTCTTGATGTTTTTTTTAACAGATACCTGACACCACCTGGAACTCAAGGCTTCGCTCCACATTATGACGACATTGAGGCGTTTATCATCCAGCTGGAGGGGAAGAAACACTGGAGAGTTTACAACCCAAGGTGAGAGAAGCTTTGAAAAGAGCGGGTAAATCCACACCGGCTTGTTTTGGCCACATTAACAATGCATGATTTGTAACCCTTTATAATGTTTCATATGTGGCTTTTTGCCAAGAAACACACTCTGAAGATGTTTTTCTGACTTTTTCTTAGGACGGAAGATGAAGTCTTGCCTGTGCTTTCAAGTCGTGAGTAAAAAGATGTTAATTCCATCTAGTTTTTTTGCCAGTGAAGTGCAGGATGTGCTAATTTGTCTCCATTTGGATTTATAAATAACCGTTAACTGCATCTTATTGGCTTGACACGTGTGCAGAGAGGAATTTCAGATACTTATAATACTCACATGGTGTCATACCATCATCTCCTCGGAGCTGATATACCGTAAAGCAGACTGCTGTTGTTTCTCAAACATGACCGCTTTGCTTTTCTGCTCCAGCAAACTTCGATCAGTCAGACATCGGGAAGCCAATCCTGGAAGTGGTGCTAGAAGCTGGGGATCTCCTTTACTTCCCTCGAGGATTCATCCACCAGGGCGTATGCCTCCCAGATGCTCACTCCCTTCACGTCACCATCTCCTCTTACCAGAAGAACAGCTGGGGCGACCTGCTGCAGAAGGTAAAACACTCCGATCGAGCCTCTAATCACAAATCTACAAAGCGGCATCAGGCTATGTGTACACAGTATGACACACCCAGTGGCACTTCCCTTGTGTTACTTCTGTGGTTTAACCTGCAGCCACATTAGGAAAGTCTGTGTGCTGATCTAAACACATTCAGTTCTTCCTGGAAAAAGTACTTGGGCACACAGAAAATTAGGCATTTTTGGTTTACAGCTGCAGCAACAGCAGTTATTTATGAATACAGAAGAAGTTCTTCTGGTTGAGCTGTGGTAATGTATGCATGTGTTGCTGCTATCTGCATAAACACCACAGCAATGTGTGCACAAAATTCCAAATATTGTTACATTTAGTTAATAATAAGAAAAACCTTTTTAACGAAGACTCTGGTCAGAAAGTTAGGCAAAGTCTATGTTTTTTTTGTTTTTTTTGCTTTACATAAGGCAACAGTGGACATTTATTAATATTCAGCCACAGTGTGAAAGTACATTTGCACAAGAAATTATGTATTTTATGTCTGCAGCTACAGCGGCATAAGCAGAAAAATAATAATAATCCAGTCTGAGGAGTGACAGCTCACATAGTTAGAAAAGCAAAAAAGACACCAACATTTTAATCCGAAGATAATCCGAGGGGAAAAAAACAAGAAGGCTGTTTTTAATATGCAAGATATTCAAGCACACAGAGTCAAAACACTGCATCTACAATCAGGACGTGCTGTATTTATTTAGGTAATATGGGAGAAAGATGGTTTTAATCATTTCTGTGCAGTGTTCCAGTGTTGATTCTGGATCAGAATAATGTAATACATAAACAATACAGTAAACCGCTTCTGTCTTTTTCAGTCTCAGGAGGAAGTCTGGTTTAAACACTAAACCATTTTTTATATTTTCTGCAGGTGGTTCCAGCAGCACTGGAGATCGCAATGGAGGAGGACGTGGAGTTCAGACAGGGCTTACCGCTCGACTACCTGACGTACATGGGAGTGCAGAACTCTGACAAAGTAATAATCTGTTATTTTGTATTTACGTGTCACCTCCCGTCACGGTCGCCATCACCCATCCGTGCATTTTCACCAGTTGCCCACTGCTCAAGTCCTCCCTGTGTGTTTAGGATGACCCACGCAGGACGAAATTCTTCTCGCGCATCGAGAGCCTGATGAAGAAGCTGACGACTTACGCCCCGGTCGATGCTGCTGTGGATCAGAAAGCCAGGGACTACCTCCATGACTGCCTTCCTCCCATGCTCAGTCCAGGTACCTGATGGATGCTCACTGTACTCGCTGCATTGCACGAATAGGTGTGATTTTGAAATTGTGCAGAGATTCATAACACTTCTGATTCTCAAGTATTTCATGCCATCTCCCACAGTGGAATCAGCCAGCAGTGTGAAAGGAGCACCTGTTAGGTGGGAGCGTGGGCAGGTTATCGGCATAGGCGCACACATCACTGCCCAGACCAGAGTGAGAGTTCTGCGTGCTGGATGTGCAAGGTAACACATTTTATTGGATTTCACAGCAGGTTCACAACAGGCAGGTTTAAAATGGACTATTCGAAACGAGTTTAGTGCCTCTGACTATAAGAATAACTGCTTCGCTGATCTGTATAAAGCATAAAGATCTAAGTTTAGATTTGCTTTAGTTTATAATCTTTGTGTCTTCACAGGTTATGCAGTGATGGAGAAGCTGTTCATCTTTACTACACAACAGACAACTCCAGAGTTTACCACAAAGAGGAGCTCAAGAGTTTTGAAATAAACGCAGAGGTAGGCTGGAAGAACCGTGTGAATTAAATCTGCTGTAGACGGTGTCGGAATAATGTTGTCACCGCCTAATAATTGCCTTTTCTTTCAGCACACAGATGCCATCGAGTTTCTGATCCATTCATATCCCAAATTTGTGACAGTAGGAAGTTTCCCATGTGATTCTGCAGAGGACAGGGTACGTTTATGGCCTCTTAATAGGCATGTCACAAAACACACAGCATTTTATTATTTTTCAAGATGAACATTTGAGCCTGTTTTTGTGAAGTAAGTGCTTTGAGTTGTTCTTCATCTGGCTTATTTCCCCCCCAACAGGTCGCTCTGGCTGAGCTGCTCTTTGAGAGGGGGATTATCCACACTGCAGAACCTCTGTAGTGGCTACACACTCTTCAGTCATGCTGACTGCACAAACAGATTCAAATTGTTTGTACAAAAAGTTGCATCTTGAATACAAAACACTTTTTGTCTCCATTTGCTTTACTGGGATGGTCAGACTAAACAAACCAGTTATAGATTCTCTGTTCAGCATCAAATAAACCTGTTTTCTTTAAAAAATGAAACGGTGTCGCGTGTTATGCAACAAAAATCACCAGCAAGTACCAAATGATTTTGATGAGAAAGGGCATATTTATTGTAGGTTGATACAACTCAAAATATTATAGATTATAGGAAACAGATGCAGAGGTCTTCTTAAATATTCTGATTTGAGGGCCACCCATCAGTCAATCACACCACAGATGACAGGACACATTTCAGGTAGATGTAGTCTACTTCCAGGTCACCTCCTCACCAGGCTTCAGCTCCCTGAAGAGAACAGGAGTTAGAAAGTTACATGAGATTACGCCCCAAATTTGGATGACGTGTGTATACTATCACAATCAACTCTAAAAACAGCTAACTGCACCTTGCATATTATATTTAAAGAGCAGTGAGCTCTGTTCTGCTTAGAAACAGCGGCTGTAATCAGCTTTTTGGTGTCACATTCAAATGGGTACCATCTCCATAAATGTTTATGTTAAGTGGAGCAACTACATATTGGATAGTCGAGTGTTGCACCAGCAATTGTATGTTTTCCCTTTACCACTGTGCATTCTGCTGACCTGCATGCATAGTAATTAGAAACTATCAGAGCTGAGTGATGATCTAATGGGACTCATTTTACTTTAACAGGTGGAAAACTTTTTTTTTTTTAACTTACCTTCTGTACAAAGCACTTTTGTTCCTGAAAGCTGTCAGTTTCTGGTCCTCCCGTTTGTCAAGGTACCATCCAATCACAAAGCCCATGGGCACCAAGATGTTCACCCAGTGCTCGCGAACAAGTAGCTTAAAATTAACCATGGTTCCTACAGAGAGAAGCAGAAGACATGCTGTAACATCAATGCTGTGATCCTCTACAACAGTTATGCTTCAGTTCTGCTATCAGTTCCCATCATGCTTAAAACGGACAGAATCATTCGAGTTCATCTAAAAACAGCCAAGATTGTGTCATTGCTGTAGCTGCTCTGCAGTGCACATTTGATAATCAAAGCCAGTGAGAACAAACTCCTGAAACATTTGCATGATAAGGAGCACCGTGAAATGCCCAAGTGACGAGAGACCAGGATGACATCTTTTACTACAAAAGTAAAAAAAAATAAAAAGGGACTTGATTCAGAGACACTGAAGTGGGAAACAACTATAATTCTTAACAATAATATTGGATCTGCTTGAAGGGATTAAGAGGCAATTTCAAAATAAGATTTACTTACTCCCATATCACATCTGCACACCTACAAAGACAAGCCTACCTCCTATCTTAGGTTAGTCCATCTTTGTATACAGGACCACCTCAAAACTAGTGACACTAAGGGTAAATAAGACTCTATATATTCCATCTAGATATAGATTTCAAACTATATGTGACAAATCATGACCTCAAACTTCTGTAACCTTTGGACAAGCTTATTAGAGGTGACACCATTTGCACTCTATGCTGAACTAATGAAGGTTTTATTTGACTAACCCTCATTAAATACACATCTAACCCGTCTATGTACGGTCTAATAACGATTACTTCAAACCACATACGCGGTAGTTGTCTTTTCTCAAACGTGCACGGTGCATTACATAACAGCTGCCAACATAAATGGAGCTAAAATCTCAACAAAGTTGCCTTGAATACATTTTTAAACGTTAAACTAACGCTAGCTGCAGGCTGCTAATGGTTAGCTAATCTGTTAGCAGCAGTAGGTGTCAGGCCTTCGCTGAGAGCTCGTTTCTCATTTTAAATAGTTAATTGTGTTTAATTATGTTGAGTACCGTTAATATGAGTGCAACGGTTCAAATAATAAAGCGACATGACGTTTAAATAATGTAATATTACCTGATGTTTACACCGAGTCGTGGCCTTCAGCTCCTCATTCACCAGGCAAAGGACATTGGACTCTACCAACTGTGCGAACACGACAGTGGTCACCTAAAAAAAAAGAAACAATTATTACTATTAATGTCCGTTATGATTGCTTATTATATCTCTCACAGCACATTAATAACATTATTTAAGCACCTTTATTAAAATATAGAACGACTAAACTCGCATTTGATGTTTTAAAATAAGATGAGTCCGTTTTAACGCCGCTATACTTGGTACGCTCTTTCGCCCTTTGACACACGATGCAGCGGCTAACGTGTTTGGTAGCCGAGTGTGTGTTCAATGAGCCCAAAAACGCGAGTCAAAATGTCTTAATGTTTGAATTATAGTGACTCCACTCGTTGTGTTTCTATCCCAACGGGACAAATATTATATAATCTCATATTTAATGGTATGTTGCACGTTCGTTTGTCGGTCCAAGTCACTTATATAGCCACAGGGCAAGATTGTAGCTAGCGTGCTAAACAGAGTTTGCCGGGTAAACTGGTAACGTTTATCGCTCGTGCGCGTTATTAGCTGCAGCTGGCAACCAAAACTGTGTTTACTTTTAATTTATTTATCTTAACTTACTTATCTTACACCATACTGCTGGTTGTAGCCTGCTTTTTTCAGTTTACATGTGAACCGTGTCTCTGTTTTCTTTGTTGAATGAGTTGTTGTGTAGCTTTTAAGTCTCCCTGTGCTTTCAGCTGAGGAGAAAACATGACGTCCATCATCAAGCTGACAGCCGTGTCAGGGGTCCAGGAGGAGTCGGCCCTCTGTTACCTGCTGCAGGTGGATGAATTCCGCTTCCTCCTGGACTGCGGCTGGGATGAGAACTTCTCCATGGACATCATCGATGCTATGAAAAGGTGAATGCTGAGATAAGCTCAAGTTTAGAGGTTTGTTTGTCGCATGCAGGTTCACTCAGCTCAGTAATTATGTGACAGCACTACACATAAGTTAAAGAAGTAAAATACAACATTATAAACAATAATATAAAATACAAAATATATTATATGTATGAATGCACCGCACAAGTGACAAGGTTGTGTCAACTATATTCAAGTATTTGAAGATTATCACTGCATAAATGTCACACTGAGCAGATTGTGACTCTGAATTGTACCCTGCCGCTGTCATCTGGGATGGGATCCAGCCCCACCATGACCCTGATGAGTATAAGCGGTTACAGATAATGGGTGGATATTGCACTATTTAAAATATTGATGGTAAGAGTAAAGAGAAATGTGTTTTGCAAAGGTATTACACATAAAATAGCCTCTCTGGTTCAGTAGCAGCAGTCACGGGTGGTGTATATTTTGCATTTTGTTAGACTTTAATGAGCCCACAGTGGGGAAAATTCACTTGTTGCAGCAGCTCATATGCACAAAAAATTACTCATAAATAAGAAAGTTACCAGTTTGTTGAGTCTTTTTCTGTCCCTCCCAGCAGACGACTGTATATAATAATACAGATGCCACCACAGTGTTATAGAAAGTTTTAACAGAGTCCTGCCCACTCTAAAAAGACCTCAGTCTCCTCAGCAGAAACGACTTTGTCCCATCTTGTACAGGACGTCTCTGTTGTCCAGTTGTTGTCTTATTACATCAGTTTCTGCTCTGTTATGTGAGTTTAATAATAAGTATGTTTTGTTCCTTTTACCCTCCAGATATGTTCATCAGGTCGATGCTGTACTCCTCTCCCACCCTGACCCCATTCACCTGGGAGCCCTGCCGTACGCTGTGGGGAAACTGGGTTTAAACTGCACTATCTATGCTACAATTCCTGTCTACAAGATGGGCCAGATGTTCATGTATGATCTATATCAGGTAAGAATGAGATGGTGGTTCATTATAGAGGACGATTGCAGGATAACAATAGCTTTCTTAATCATTTCCTTGTTTCTACTTAGTCCCGAAACAACAGCGAAGATTTCACGCTGTTCACCCTCGATGATGTGGACTGTGCTTTTGATAAAATCCAGCAGCTGAAATACTCTCAGATTGTCAACCTTAAAGGTAAGTTATTTGCAGACCCTTATGGGTCAGGACTTAACGCTTCTTTGTGTATCACACATACCAGTGTGAGTGTTTCATGTCTTTGTTTTACCTGACAGGGAAAGGGCACGGTCTTTCCATCACTCCTCTTCCGGCTGGTCACATGATTGGAGGCACAATTTGGAAAATCGTGAAGGACGGGGAGGAGGAGATTGTTTATGCTGTGGACTTTAACCACAAGAGAGAGATGTGAGTAAAAACATTCATATAAAATGGCGTTTAGTTTTTACTTTGGCTGTCATTTACACCCTTTTTTCATAACTCTTCTAGTCACCTCAACGGCTGCACGTTGGAGAGCATCAGTCGTCCTTCCTTACTTATCACAGACTCCTTCAATGCTACATATGTACAGCCACGTCGCAAACAAAGAGATGAGATGCTCCTCAGTAAGTAATCTTCACGATCTTCATTGTATAGTAGTATGATATGTATTTAATAGAAGCAGATAACACATTTTATAACACATTTTAATGTTCTTTTTACTCACAGCCAATGTAATGGAGACCCTCCGTGGCGACGGTAACGTCCTGATTGCCGTGGACACAGCTGGACGTGTGTTGGAGCTGGCGCAGCTCCTGGACCAGATTTGGAGGACAAAGGATGCCGGGCTGGGAGTTTACCCGCTTGCTCTGCTTAATAATGTCAGCTACAATGTGGTGGAGTTCTCAAAGTCCCAGGTATCAATCACAGATTTTTACACTTCAAAAGATTAGATAAGATTATAGAGGAACTAGTGACAAACATAAATACATCTGGATGCATGTAGTAACACAACTGTATCTAGCTTAGTCCAGTCACTCTAAATATATAAAATTGCTTGTCTTTCTTTAGGTGGAGTGGATGAGTGATAAACTCATGAGGTGTTTTGAAGACAAGCGAAACAACCCCTTCCAGTTCCGTCACTTGACCCTCTGCCACAGTCTGGTGGACCTGGCCCGGGTGCCCAGTCCCAAGGTGGTGCTGTGCAGCCAGCCGGACCTCGAGTCTGGCTTTTCCAGAGAACTCTTCATCCAGTGGTGCCAAGATGCCAAAAACTCCGTCATCTTGACCTACCGCACCACACCTGGAACTCTGGCCCGCTACCTCATCGACAACCCCGGAGAGAAGATGCTGGATCTGGAGGTGAGACCGCTAGTCTCGATGCTGATTTACCACGACAGAGGGTTTCGATTTATTTATCTCTCGGTGCAGCGTTTGCCCCACGGGAAGCTCCTGTCTCTCACATTCAGACCCAGCTGAGGAAACAACAAAATGTGTCATTCTGTCATTTGCACCATATCCATCTTTCACTCTTCTCATCATGACAGGTGAGGAAAAGGGTGAAGCTCGAAGGCAAGGAGCTGGAAGACTTCCTTGAAAAGGATAAAATGAAGAAAGAAGCTGCAAAAAAACTTGAACAAGCAAAAGAGTAAGTCCCAGTGCAAATACACACAGGTGGACTCTTTATACTTTATACCTGCTGGTGTAACAAAACATTTGATTAATATAATTTTACAGTATGTTAACAGCTAAAACAGAAAATTATGTAAAAATCCAACAGAAATGCAAATGGTGGACTCATTTGCAAGTCTGATACAAGCTATTTAAATGGAAATCTGTAAATGGGGGGATGAGTCATGAGACTGTAAGACAACATTTATACCCTGCTCCGCCGCTGAAGAGAAATCTGTCCATGGAAACACAGTTAATGTTTATTTCATGCACTCGCAGAGTGGATGTAGACTCCAGCGACGAGAGTGATATGGACGACGATCTTGATCAGCCAGCTGCAGTGAAAACTAAACACCACGACCTGATGATGAAGGCCGAGGGCAGCCGCAAAGGCAGTTTCTTCAAACAAGCCAAAAAGTCGTATCCAATGTTCCCCACACATGAAGAGAGGATCAAATGGGACGAGTACGGGGAAATCATCAGGTACTACAACACGTACATACTTACAGTCATTAATCTGACGCTTTTATCCAAAGCAACAGGAGCGGGGAGTGGATTTTGGAGTTGATGTCATGGTGTATAACAGGTTTGGCTGGGAGCTGTTCACCTTTTTAATACCGATGATAGTTCTCAATAACAGATTACAGAAAGATGGAGAGACTACACTGATCTGTGTTTGCTGCCATCACCAACAAACCGTTGTGGTTCTTTCACAGGCTAGAAGAGTTTCTGGTTCCTGAACTTCAAGCCACAGAGGAGGAGAAAAACAAATTGGAAGCCGGGTTGACCAACGGTGATGAGCCCATGGATCAGGACCTCTCTGTTGTTCCCACCAAATGCGTCTCCAGCATAGAAAATCTTGAAATTAGGTGAGTGATCTAAGTCTAAATCTGTCCATAGTGGTGTGTTGGATGGTGTGAATGAATGGACTGTTTGAATGTTGCTGGAAAGAAAAAACAGTTTTTTCCACACTCAAGAAATCTTGTTGGCGCTGGTATTAAACAATGTTTGACAAATTGGCAGTACTAAAATCTTCATCCTGTGTCCCTCCTCCTACAGAGCGAGGGTAACCTATATAGATTACGAAGGGCGCTCCGATGGTGACTCCATCAAGAAGATTATCAATCAGATGAAGCCCAGGCAGCTGGTGATCGTTCACGGGCCGCCAGAGGCCAGCCTCGACCTGGCCGAGTCCTGCAAAGCTTTCAGCAAGGACATCAAAGTCTACACGCCCAAACTGCAGGAGACCATAGACGCCACCAGTGAAACACACATCTATCAGGTCGGCTTCATTAAAAGGGCTGCATGGCTGATTTTTCATTGTAGGGAATTGTACACAAGTTCATCATCGGTTTGTCAAGTACATTTTTTTTTTGTGGATTCATAAATCTCAAATATTCGGCTGATAAATCTCTCTGTCAGGTCATTTTTCCACATTTTACAACCCCTTGGCAACTGAGCCGAGAAGTTAACTGCTGCAAGGTTGATTTCTTTAGCAATGATTATAGCTAAAGCATAAAAGCAGCCTTCCATGACAGGCCAGTGCCTTCAACGTCCCGTCTCATTCTCTCACTGCAAAGGTGCGCTTGAAAGACTCCCTGGTGAGCTCCCTGCAGTTCTGCAAGGCCAAAGACACCGAGCTGGCGTGGATCGACGGCGTGCTGGACATGCGCGTGGTGAAGGTGGACACGGGCGTGATGCTGGAGGAAGGCGTGAAAGACGAGGCAGAGGACGGCGACCTGGCCATGGACATCGCCTCCGATCTCGGCATGGACAACAACGCCACGGCGGTGGCGGCGCAGCGTGCCATAAAGAACCTGTTTGGGGAAGATGAGAAGGAGGTGTCCGAAGAGAGCGACGTCATTCCCACGCTGGAGCCGCTGCCTCCGCACGAGGTGAGCCGCCAACACTTCAATGAAATGTGATTCTGAATATGAACATTTGTTGCTAGCAAGTTTGCAGATTCTCCACGTACTTCTTGGAATAATAATTCATTCACACTTGTAGCTTATGTATTGGAGCATGACTGGCTTCCAGAAGTCTAGTTGTGATGTCACAAAATCCTGCTCATATGAGCATGCCTTAACGTGCACATACATCATTCTGCACAGTGAAGTTCAAACATTTAAATGCAGCAATAATAAACATAAAACATGCAAATTGAGACTTTTAAAAACTTAAAAACAAGTTTTTCAGCCCTGGGTTATTGAGATAGATAAAGAGGGAGACGATACAAGATTTAATGTAACAACATTTTATTCAAAACTAAGACAAAAGTAACATAATGAAGAGTCAGTTTGTCAGAAAAATCAAACATGATCTCTAAAATGATTTTTCAAAAAACTTTGGTCATACATCCCACCTCTGACGCACTGGGTCATAAAAATGTGGGAAGAGGTTTAAATAGGGTGCTTTGCTTTAATTCAGCTTGGAAAGATTTTGTCTACAGCTGGAAGGCTTGTCCCATTTTGGCAGGTAGGTAACCTCATTTCAATTTTTCGCAGTCATGCAAATGAATTACTAATGACTAATGAGATTGTACAAGCAACAGATGACTTTTAGGTCCCAGCAGCTGCTGCAGCCACTGGACAAAAACTTTTATTTTCATGTCCTAAGACTTCACGTTGTCAGGGAAAAAAAAGTTGAAAGCGAGCCAGAACAGAGTATATACCAGAACAGATAGCCACCGGACTCATGGGACTGATTAAGGGAGGTTTGAAATGCATTTTTCCCCCCTAGTATGTGTCCACAAGGGCATGTAAGCAATCCAGACGTCCTTGACTCTGACTGGCGCTCTCTTCCATCCTCTCTCCAGATTCCAGGGCATCAGTCGGTGTTCATCAACGAGCCTCGCCTGTCTGACTTCAAGCAGGTCCTGCTGAGAGAGGGCATCCAGGCCGAGTTTGTGGGAGGAGTGCTGGTGTGCAACAACATGGTGGCCGTCCGCAGGGTAAGTGTCCTTCCCGCTGGCTCAGCGAGCGTGCCATCCATCAGCTCCCTGCGGCGATAGTCACTACTACGCCTGGACTAGCAGATGAGCTTGTTTTACGCTAAAACCAAAGAATGTTCTGGCTTTATTGATTCATATCTGGATCTATGTGCAAAGCGGGTGTACAGTTCGTATATAGCTAGTGTTTTAATTAAATAATTATTCACATCGCCTGTCTGCAGCCTTCAGAAACTTCTATTGTACTCTCCAAAGCCTTGGAAACAGCTTACAACGAATAATTTATCACTGCGACAGTCACAGAATGAATACATTCCCAATGACATGAGTATTTATTGCCTTAGATTCTGTTGACTGAGTCATCACAAGCAGCGTTCCACAGCTGAAAACTGTCCCCAGAAGACATACTATTATGGTTGTTGTAAAGCTGCATGACACATTCAGCTTCTCCCATTGTTTGATGATGGATTGTGCATAGCGAGCAATAGCCGCTGTTCAGCGCAGTGGGCAACTTGTTGTAGATGCTGTAAGAAAGACAGCAGCTTAGTCCGGAGTCTGTACAGAGCCCGAACACAGGCAGAGGCAAGAGGTTTGTAGATGTGGTAATAATAATCTGTAACGTTAATAGTGTCCTATGTCTATATTTAGCCGAAAATTCTAAAAGAGACGCTTGGTTTAGAGGTTAAGCTTTATTCACTTACAGCGCTTAACACAAAGTGGGACGTTAAACACAGAGAAACAAAGAAAAACAAATACTGCCCTCCTAAATAGGATTTAAAATACTCCCAGTGGCATTTTTCAGTTTCTCCACCTCAGAAGAAGAAATGCACACAAAAAAAAATGCACGCAAAACTTAACAACTAAAGTCAAAGGAAAAGTAGGAGTGAGTCAGGATACCAGCAACAAAATGCATAATTTACAAGAACTTAAAATAGACACAACCCAGAAAATGGAATCAGAGCCGAGACTCATAAAGGAGTGTGTGCTTGTGTGTGTGCTTGTGGTATTTAAATGAGGGAAACTGCTGTGTTCGTCTGTTAACGTGAGAGGGCGTACATCGATGTTTAAAGGTGAAAACCGTGTTGCACAAAGTGTTAATGTTATGTGAGCACCCACGTGACCTGTGCGTCTTTGTGCTCTTTGACCAGACGGAGGCCGGACGCATCGGCCTGGAAGGCTGCCTGTGTGACGACTACTATAAGATCCGGGAGCTGCTGTATCAGCAGTATGCTGTGGTATAGCAGCAGCAGCAGCAGCAGCAGCAGCAGCAGCAGCAGGAGGACAGGCTGCAGAAGAGCATAGCACGGCAATACAGAGACAATCCTTTACGAGGACTTTACCCAGAGGAGAAGAGTGTACCACGCTTGGGCTCCCTCTGCTTCAGGGGCGGCTCCAGCTGTTTCACTGAAAACCTTGTACATTTTCCCTTTTATAATTTTGTTAGTTTGTTTTTCCAGATAACTTTTTTTTATTATTAGTTTACCTCCAGTAAGTGAGAGGCAGACGCTCTTCCCTGACCTGGACTGACCTCGCCTCTCTATGTGAAACTCCTCCCACTGTACAGTAACATCCTAATGCACTGGACGGACTAAAGGATGCTTAGCCCTCCGACTCTGTCATTAAACACGTTCTTTTTCAAATGCGCATCACTGTTGAAGGTTTGTCCACCCTGTTGGCTTGGTGTTGAACCTCAATGCTCCTTGGGTAGCCACCAAGATGTGACTGGAGCATTGTCAAAACAAGTATCAAAGATTCACTCATTCACTACTCCCCATGTACACACGGTAGTTTATTTTTATGCCATATGCTGTGTTTTGGTTCCAAAAAGGTCATATAGTGGATCTATCTGGTATTATTATACAGTTAGCACACTCATGTAAAGCAGCAATATGTAAGAAACAAGGTCAACAACACAAGACATAGCAGGCAGCTAATGTTACTTATAGTCTAAAAGCAAGAAACCCAGCTCAGCGTCCGTCTTTGAGCCTTTTATTTCACCAAGCTCTCACCAGAGTCATCATCACCAGATTTACTCTTGTCCAGCAGCATCTTCGCTTCCTCCATTGTCTTCTTTAGCCTCTTAGCCTGAAGAGCAAGCACTCCCCCGGTGATCTGCACTCACAGTGCAGGCAGCATGGCTAACTAACAGTAGCTAACAGCAGCTACAGCCGGCATCAGTAGATCACAGAGATTTGAGGCATTTTCTCCATTAAAAATAGTGAAATAGTTGTGTGTAATAATAGTGGGGTGTAAAATATTACACTCTTTCATTCAGTGGTGGGTGTTGCCTTAAAATGGCAGAGGATCAATAGATGGCACTTTAAAGTGAAACTTTTAATTACATATCCTTTTTGATTATACATTTCCAGATTTATTGGAACATTTGCTCATTTCAGCTGACTTTTTATTGCAGTTTCATGAAGTTTGAACCTTTGTGAGACGCAGACTATGAGGAAATGATCCCATTAAAGCAGCAGAGTTCGGGCTACCCTGTGGTTTTCAGCTCATAGTAGAGGCCTTGAAGAGTTCTGGAAATAAAAGCTGGATCCGGCACTTCCCGAAATGCAATTTGATATCATCTTTCATTGAACCTTCATTCAACACTTTCATCTCGCAGCCCAGGATACATTATGCAATACATCTGATGTCTCCAGCTGAAACTGAGTTAACCCTGATGACGTAATCTGAAGTTTCTACAGTAAGCTGATCTTCATCACCAGCGGAAGTCTCCCTCCTGGTGTATTTCAATGAATATAAAATATTAATATCCTCTGAATAAGTATAAATTTGGTGCCGTTAAATCAAAATGATCCATGGTAAGGTGTGAGGGGTTTGAATTTTTTGTTTGCGAGCGCCGTTTGTTCATCCGCACACATGATTTACCTCCTACTAGGTCAACTAGTTACTGCAGTGACAGCAGATGGAGACATTTTTCAGCTGCGTTAAACCAGCCTCTGAATACCCATATCAAATCTGCACATGCAGCAGGACCATCTGTAATACAGTGAGTGAGCTGACATTGTCCCTGAAGTGATAACTGGGATTCAGGATAATTCAGCCTGCCATGTAGTTAGCTTCACTTTATATTTTAGTAAACTGTCTCCCACAGCAAAAAAAAAAAAAAAAAATCTGTTTACTTCCCTGGCTGTTTGTGACAAGCGGGGGGAAAAAAGAATAATGAAACGGTTCAGCAGTTTGTTTTCTTATCTTTTTCAGGCACACATGGATATACAGCCTCACCTCTGCTGTGCTCCAGTGAGGTCTAACCGGTGTATTAGAAAGTTGGGGGTGATAAGCGGTGTTGCTTGCGTCGAGGATGGAGAGGGGGGTGGGGGTGGGGGGGTGTTGTCATTGGCAGAGAGATGTGTCCGCTGCAGCCGTGGTGCCACATTGACTCGGTTGATTACATTCGCAGCGTTGTGTGAATCCCCCGGGGGGGCAGATCCAGCTGTGGAATGCCACTTTTATGGATATACCAAAACAAAACACCCCCGCCTGCCTCTCTGCCTCCCCCGGCAACTCCTCTTCATCATCCCCAACTCTCCCCGTGCATCATCATAGTGGCAGAGACTCCTCCTACACTGATAGTCTATTAAGCAATCACAAGGGGGTTCACACACGCACGAGCACCCACACACAAGTAGGGCATCGCTAGCTAGACTTGAGCACGGACGGATGGCTGGCTGACATGCAGGCCTGTTTTTCTACAGTTGCATAACATACAGTTTTGCACTTTAGAAACATTAAAATTTAAATGCTCTTTTTTTAATCCGTGGCTCACACACACACACACAAAACTTTCATGTCCAGAAACATGTCGATGATGCTTGTATTTATTTATTTATTTGTCCTCTCCTGAACCTCAGTAACCTGCCAGAGGCAGAGGCTGAGTGGAAGCTAGAGTGGAGATGAGGAGGAGGAGGAGGAGGAGAGAGGAGCTCTTCTGTGCCACAGAGCATGCCAGCCCTGCCCAGTCACTGCTTTTCATTTTGATAATTGACCGGGAACGCCAGAAATGTCCATCAGCTAATCCTCTTAGCTTTCATAATGCTGACTCTGTCACAGAAGCCCCTGTTTTAATGTAACGAGCAGCTAAGCCCAGAGCACAGGGCTAGAGCCGCCCTGGGACACCGAGGCTGCTCTGCCCCCTGGAGGCCGGCAAGCCAGGGAGACCTGCTCTCAACTCAACAAGTGCCAATCTGCCAATCCGTGAGAGCGCAAATCAAATCATAGATCCATAACCTGGCTCCAGGGTGACCGCCTCCCACTCTGCCTTTCATGCTGTACTCGCTGGCAGTACTCAAAACCGAGCGTCTTGGTCGTGTGTAGCCATTCATCCGTGTGGGTTGGAGGATGAATGAGCTTAATCCCTTTTGAATTCCCGGTCTACTCACTAAGCAGACCACTTAATGCCAATGACATCAATGTAATAATGTGAAAAGGGGGTGGATTTCTATGAAACCTCACAATATTCAAACATAACATAAGGCACAAAAATCCCATGATGTCCAGCTCTAAAAATGGAACTCGGCCGTGTCGCTCTGTACCAAACGGACATCACGTTGAAATTTCCGAAGCTGTATTACTGTGTTTTTTTGTTCAACCTTAAGCTCAGGTTGTTAACGAATACAAAGCAGTCCTTTGGCATAATGACAGTTGCTAGATATTTTAAAATGTGTGAGCCAAGCCTCAGTACTTTTGTTAAGCGTTACCACTGTTGTGCTTTTTTTTAATATCAAACTGCAAAATAATGAAATTAGACAGTGAGTTAAGAAGTGTCGACAAACCAGAGCTGGCAGCTACATCGAGACGAAATCCAATATTAACGCTGATACAACTGGTTTAGCTGATTCAAAGGGAGATTTACACAGTTCATTTGTGCCCGTGTCAGTTATTAAAGAAGAAAAATAACTGCAAAAGTAGCTACATTAAACCTTTTATTGGTGTGATTATAAAGAAGTAAGCTTGCAATAATTTATGAACATAAAGTCTGAACAATGGGATGTCTTTCTGTTCTTCCTTTACTGCCGACATTGCATGAATCAGTGTGAACTAACTCAAGTCACGAGTTTATTAGTGTAACTTAGCATTAAGACTGGAAGCAGTGACTGTGAAAGTGCCATAAACTGCAGTTCCTAAAACATCCACTTGAGGCTGGCTCCGGAAGTGAGTCAGTCTCCATAGGTCCCCATGTTAAAATGTCCAACTTCACAGCAGAAATAAACATGTTTACAGCCTGGTACAAAAGCCTGGTACGTCTTTGTTGATATTTTAGATTAGCCAGGCAAAACGGCTACAAAATGGCTCTTCAGAAGCGCCACACAGACGATATTGGCACAAATCCAGGTCCAGTATGAATGATTTTCCCAAAGTGTTATCATCAACTAGTGCCAATTCCTTCTAATGTATTATTTATATTAATATTTAGAATCTAAAAGTAGTTTTGACACTACTCTGGGAAGAAAGCTTTTCCATTTTCTCCCCCTGTACAGTTCTTAATTCCCCTCTCGCTTCCGTCTCTTCCCTGATTCCTCTCTCTCTCTCAGGGTAATCCCTACGTGCCAGCATCTTCCTGTGTCTTTCACTTAAAGGAAACCTCTCTTGCCCACTCCTCCTCTCTTTAAGACACACTAAAAGGCTTGTGTTGAACAGGAATCCTGAATTACAACATTATGGAGGTGATCTTCTTATGCAACCCGCTCTTCACACCCTTCCACAAAGCGGGAACGCTCACGAGCACAAATCCACGAAGACGCCCTGCTGCCAGATTATCCACAGTCCACAATACCGCAGCTGCCATATTTTCCCCCCTTTTTCTGACGAAACAATGCGTTTTGTTCGGCGCATTCATGGCTCTGACTGATCCCGGCTGGCTCTCTGGCAGAGACGTGTGGATGACTTAGCGATCATGTGTATGTGACTGGATATTTAGGACAGATCACATGAGATTGTTTTGCTTGGCTTGTGTACAAACAGCACATTCTTCTCGTCCCCGAGCAAAACAAACCTGACCAGTTGGTTGTCCGTAACTTGAGGCGATGCGGGGGAATAGGATCAGGAAACACGCTCTTTGGATGAGGGCAGCATCAGCCTCTTAGCGAACTGCATTCGGGCTGACATGTGGTTCCAGCCAGTCAGCAGAATGTAACCTGGCTGGCCTGCTCTTTCTGCTCAGCACATCAGAGGTAACCGGCCTTATCTGATGTGACGTGGCTGACACTGCCTTGAGAGCTGTGAGGAGACCCTGCTGATGATTAATTCAAGCTCAGAAAACACGACGAGGATCGGCTCTCTGTGTTTACCCCCGCAGACGTCTCTCCTAAACTCAGGATGCATCCCTGGCGTGGCACAGGGCCGTTGTAATAAGGCTGAATCATCTGCAGTGAATGATGTTGATGTGAAAACGAGCAGAGGCCAGGCCGAGGAGTGTGAATCCGGAGAAGTGACTCAGCACTACGACTGTTTATCTTTGTGCAGTTCAGTTTAGGTGCCAGCACTCTGAGTGGCGACCTGCAGACCTCGAATGTTCAAATTATTCTGCCTGCTTTAACTTGTAGCACAACATAAGTGAGGTATTTAAGAGGTCAGGACAGAAGGCAGATTTCTCTTTTTTTAAGATATGTTTTAGGCAGATACAGCTGAAGAGGGACAGGAAAGTGGGGAGAGAGGAGGGGCATGACATGCAGCAAAGGGCCACAGGTCGCAGTCGAACCTGGGGCCACTGTGACAAGACCCTCTGTACGTGGGGCGACCTAACCGACACCCTCTCACCTTTTCTTATGAGTCCGATTCAAGCCATTTCACGTTGAATGATAAGTTTGTTTCCAGAGCTGCCAACTCCAGACTTAAACCAGATCAAAACGGTGACTTAAAACTTGACCTGGACTTAAGACTTGAGACCTGAGAGCAGAAACATTCAAGTGTTTACCTGGTAAAACCCGATACAACTAAAGAACCGTCTCCTGCGAGAAATGCTTCACGCCACCAAGTCACACACCATCTATGTCCCTACTTTTGATGATGTTTTATGGAGAAAATGTTTTCAGTCTGTTTGTCTACTTAGCCCAGTTAGCCGTGCCTGGACTGGGAGCTTTGAGGACCGGAGGGAGCGTTGGTGTTGACGCTGCTGGCGCAGAAGCTTTTGGGCCGACGGGAAGAGGAGGTTTTAAGGCTTGGAGCAGGGAATGCTGGTGGGAACCAGAGCTGGGCAAGTGGGTAAAGGAACCAGGCTCAGCAGCCTCAATGGCAAAGGCAGAGGCAAAGAGGCAAAGAGGACGTGAAAGGGAAAGAGCTCGGTGAAATAAAAGGCTGCGAGACAGACGGCGAGCTCGGCTTCCTGGACTGGTAAGTAATATCAGCTGTCAACTGGCTAATTTTTGATCAAAAGTTAAAAAACATATCTGATAACTTTTCCATCAAAAAGCACGTTCCAGTCCTCGTGCCTGCTTATGAATAATAACACTATGACATTAACAGCTCCCACTCATCCTCCCACGACCCAGTGCCTATAACTTTTGTGTCCAGAGTGGAGGTGTGCGCTGAAAGCACACAGCAGGGAAATCTACCGGCTCACTGACTTTATTGCACACCCCTCCACCCCCAGTGCTCCAAGTGAACGAAGGGAACGAACTCACCCTCACTTTGCCCTCTGTTTCAGAGTACTGCTGGCTGTATTAATACAGACTTTGTATCCTGTCTCTGCAACTGTGATGCTATCTTCCCAGAATGAATGGGCTGCATGCTTCCAGTGGCATAACCTCTGTGGTCAGCCTGAATGGATCTCTCCACTGTTCTTTGCAGGGGGGGGGGGGGCTCTTTGCCTTCCTACCCTTCCTTTTCTTCTCCGCAGACAAAAGAATAATGAAGTTATTTATGTGCGGCTCATTACAAAAGGCTAAGTCTCCTCCAGATATAGCCAATCTTTCCTCCTCTAGTCACTGTCCGTTGTCAGGCAGCGGAGCCCTCCGAACGGTGGGACTTTCATCCAATTTCACACCGTCCTGATGCTCAACTGAATAAAACCATTTCAGAAAAAGTCAAATTGGTGTCTCGGGCCCAGGGGATGAGGCTGATGTTTAGATAGGTGAAGTGCAGTTTGTAAGAGGGAAGCGAGAAAAGTGAGATGGAAGAAGATTCAGTCCTACAGAACTATTAATAGTTTCTCAGCAGGACAGCTCGCAGAACGATTAACATAAAAGTAAAATAATTAGTGGCACGCTGAGATATTTCATCAGTGGTGTCTACAGTAGTAGAAGCATGGTTACTATTTTTAGATCCATGTTAACGTTTGACATAAAGAGGGTGGACAAAATAGCTTGAACACTGCAATATACCACTGCAATGCAACACCACCACAACTACTGAACTACAGCCTCAAACTGAGTGTGAACATACATTCTTGCTCTTGGAACAATAAGGTGACAAGAACTTCTTAAATCAATGTCCACTCAGCTGCATCTCACCTTTTTTTCCCCCCACATATAATAAGGGAAACATTTGGTTTTAAAGGTGATGTCCAAATGACATCAAGGCTTAAAGTTGTGCATAACAACAGCATGCCCACTTTGATTGACAGGTAGCTGCTGTTACAGATGGCTTGTTCGAGCACCCAGGTGTCATTCAGCCGCCTCAGGTCCGTCGATGCTGATTTTAAGAGGCTGAAAAAGCAGCACAGCCAAGATGGCGACGGTCAGAGCCACAGATTTTGAGCTTCAGGAGCCTGATGATGACGTCACGCATTCTGTTTACAGTCGGGGGTTGCCAACTGACATTTCTGAACTGAAATTTCTCAAGTTTGAGAAAGAACATCGTGTCCTCCAGCCAGGAAGACGCCAACGGAGGGCTAGATGGCGAAAACACAACCTTCTGCATCCGACAGAGTTTGTCCGCCGCGTTTTCCACTGACTTAATTCACCAAACCAAAAGTAAAGGCAGTCTGAAGCAGCCTGCTGTACACCACTCTGACACTTATGTGCTATGAAACTTTTTGTTTTGCTGTTTTATGGAGCATATAAACGTGTATTTCATGTTGTTAGAGTTCACAAACCCCTGCATGAATCCTAATGTCTAGTACTGATGTTGGCTGCGTGGACTTGACTGAGTTGTCGACAGGTGTATGGGGGGATTTTTGTGCTTTATTTTTTTATGTTCTGGAAGATGAGAAGAGCAGCGCTGTGGTGACTTCTGCCTCCAGAATACACAGATTAGACTCTCTCTGTTGCTCTTCTCTGCCCTGTTTACTCTTCACACCTGAGCAGGCATACAAATAAACCTGCAGTGCTGCCACAGAATGCTCAACGCCTCACGATTAATATTTTATTTTTCCTGCAGTTCACCGAGGAGCTTATGCAATGCAAGGAGTAAAAATCAGCAGGTCTCCTGAGACATTTCCTGTTTGTGTATACGTAGACCGAGGTCGTACTGTACTGTTAGTACCAGCCGCTGCCGTGAGCTTGGGAATAGTTGACAGGTTGAGGCAAAATAAAAGAGCCGGAGATATCTATGCCTCCATCTGTTTACTTGTTTCAGATAATTAGTGAAATATTAGTTACAATGCCAGCAGTGGATTAATGGATGGTGTCAGGCTTTCATCTCTGGCTCAGTGTCACCTTGCTCCACTACTAACATGCCTCAGCAGAATCAGCCCCACTCATACATGGGATATCCCAACACGGTGTACATACTGTATTCCAACTGCCCTTTCCTCCCTTTGTATCATCCAAACACAGACATTTTAAAGCTACAGTCAGAGTGAGGGCTAAAACTTGGAGACATCTCATCACATAGTCCTTTAAATTAAATCAACAAATTCAACCTTTTATTGACACATAGAAGCGTTCTCTGATCCGACACCATCAATCATCTGCCCATGCTCGAGTTAAGGTTTGGTTAGGCTTAGAGAAAGGACATGGTTGGGGTGAAAATAAGTGCTGTGTTGACATTAGAGAACCTTTGTTTGTTGTCATGGTTTTAACCACAATATTAAACTTAATAGAAATGGCTGTGCTTGTGGTTAAAAGAAGCCAACGTTGGCGGTATGTAGGAAATGTTAATAGACTTCCTCCTTTGTTCCTGTCACAGCCACTAGAGAGCTTTGTTACTCGGATGTAACCTTGTGTCATTTTGGGGCACTTTCTACCACGAGGTTTAATCCTTAAAGTGTCAGTGTGGAGAATTCAGTAGCATCTCGCAGCGTAGTTACAGATTGCAACCCCCTCACTTCACCCCTGTCTTTCCTAATGTGGAGAAACTACAGCGCCTGCAAAATACGTGTAAACATTTAGAGCCAGTGTTTAGTTTGTCAGTGACACAAATAGATCAGCCTGCAGAAGTAACCTAATGAGACTTTAAGGATCATTTCTGTCCTTCATTTTGACACCGCTCCATGCTGTGGTTACGGTTCATCATAGCAAATAGTAGCAGTTGGTAATTCACAATCTATTGACACAGACTAGTTACTCAGCTTCATTGTGTACATAATTATTGCATTGAAAAAAAACCTCTGGCAACAATAGGAATCTACGCTGAGTTGTTTAACCAGGACTTGCTGTCAAAAACCGACATATTAAATCTCTCATTGAAAAAAATGGTCACAAAAACACGAAGCCTGCATAAACTCGCACAGGCCTTTAAGACCTTAAGATCTTAATCACTGTATTAAACCAGCAAATAAACCACATGAATCATCGCAGCAATAATCGAGCAGCGCCGAGTCAAGCGGCAACCGTTGTTCAGCACTCACTCGGTTCATTGTTAACACCTTTGACATCAACTCATTAATGCTGTGCAGCGCGGGTACATGACACATGCTTGGCATTTATATCCAACAACACATTTACATTATGCTGACTGCTCCTTTTGACACGTTAAAACTTTCTTACAAAGTCTCTCGGTGTCCCTGCAGCCCGAAGCACAGCTCACATACATTACTGCCTCTGCTGCATCGCAGAGCCCATTGGCTAACGTCTGAGGACGATTTACCCTCCGGGGAGCATCGGCCAATGTTTCTGGGCTTCAGGTGTAGCCAGCGGATATCCAGAAAACAGATAATGAATATCCGGACTAAGACATTCTCTGCAGTCCGATTAATACTTGATGGACGAGAGTGTCGAGAAAGACACAATTCTGCTAATCTCTATAAACAGATGTCTGCATATGAATGCAGATAAAAAGCTAATAAAAAGCTAGATTGTTGTCAGAGGATAGCCAATGGGTTCCAAGATTACATTTCAGCCAATGCGTTACGCCTCTTCTGCTCTCCACACAGGCTGTAGCATCCAAAGCCCGCATAAGTGCGATTGGTCAATATTATTTGAACTACAAACGAAAACCAGAGTGGCTTCCGGTGCCAAAACCCTCGTTCCTTCGCCTACAGATTCTGCATTCATATGCAGATATCTGTTTGTAGAGATTAGCTCTGCTGCAGACCGGTGGCCTTCCACCGGGTCTTGCAGACGGCAAAGGAGGCCATGTCTTTATGTTTGACCAAGCCGTGGAGTGTAAAGCAGAGGCTAAATCTCTGTAAGCAGGCACTGGCATTGCTCCCCAGTTGCCTGACTGCTGTGTGGGCAGGAGTCTGGAGGGGAACTAATCCCTTGGCATGGGCACGGGTCACACATGTTGATGTGTTTGTGTGTGTGTTCATGCTGAAGAGCCACGCTGCAGGATAAAGACTGCTAGACCTGGCGACAAATTCAGAGAGCCCCGACTAATAACCTGCAACGGCGTTAATGCTTAACTAGCAGCTTTCCCAAACTCTTGGCTGTTCCTTAGAGATGATGGGTAATGTTTTTGGAGGTCTGCCTTAAACTGTACCAAACAGGGACGGGTCCTGATCTTACATAACCTTGGTCTGCAGAAGATTGCGTCAGAGCGTGAGGCCTTTAACCTTCTACATCTTGCTCTGTTTTTTTGCTTAAGTGGGCAGCGGTGGTGACTGTAAAAGACTTGACATGCTGCTTCAGCCTTGTCAACCTCTACGTGTAGATGGCCACGAGGGCGAAGGCAGCATTCCCTGTCTGTTATCTTGGCAGTTAAGGTGACCCACAGCAGGCCTGGAGGCAGCAAGAGCGGCCTCATGCTCTGCAGCCTCCCCAGGTCCCTCAACACATGTGCGCGGTGTTTGTAATTTAAGATTGAAGATGTAAGATTCCACTCAACTGTTGAATTGAATAGGTTGACATTTTGGGAAAATCTTGCAGAGAATTAGACGAGAAAATCAATTCATAATGTGATAATGAGTTCAAGTGGGAAATAATTGAATGAAATCAAGACAGAAATCATGAGAGTTTGAGTTGGGAATACTAATGAAACGATTAGAAACCACGAACACTTCTTTGTCCACAGATCTTTTACTTAGCAGCCATTTTGACATGAAATAGTCGGGTCAGCACAGGCGTTTCCTGTGATACTAATTAAGGTTCACAAAGATGTACCTTTGCTATTTCTATTTCGGCATAAAGTGAATGGTAACTGTCCGTCCAGGACATCATGACTGGATTGCTGTGGAGTGAAGCCGATGTGGAAGTGCCAAAAACTGCAGTTCCTCAAACGTCCACTTGAGGCTGGTTACAGAAGTGAGTCAGTCTCCATAAGTCGCCATGTTAAAATGACTTCAGAGCAGAAATAAACATGTTTACAGCCTGGTACAAAAAACAGTTTTGGTCTCTATAGCTAATTTCCCCGTTCATGACAACTGTACTGAGGGTGAACAAAGCGTGGACGCTTTGATTGACAGGTGGGTGCCATTACAAGCGGCTTTGTTTGAGCTCTCAGACGTCATTCAGCCTGCCTCGGGTCCGCTGATGATCCAAGTCTTTGCAAATTATTAGAAAACGGCTCTTCGGAAACGTCACACATACGGCATCCGTTCTTTATACTGTGACAGGGAATGTCATGCTCCATTAGTTCCAACATCCCTGATGGAGGCTCCCCCGTTTCCAGTCGTTATGCTAAGCTAAGCTAACCGACTCCAGGCCGTGGCTTTATATTACTTTTCTAAATGGAAACATCTGCCTTTCACTGAATGGGACAAACTGAATTAAAAGTCAAACAATGGGAAGTGACTTCATTATTCCAGGAGCAGTCTATAAAAAGCCGGGTAATAACAGAGGAGGCCTGCATTAGGGGAAACAGCAGGGTGCCGGGGCTTTTTCTGACTAACACTGCTGTAAAGTTTAATCTGGTAGTGAGAGTTTCAAACAGGCAAACTGTGAAGCTCTCTCCTCTGTGCTGAGGGGAGAAAACAGTTAAAAAAAAACATATAAAAGCGATAATATCTTGGGAACATCCATGCTGTTTCCTAACCGTGACATTAAATTACACTTGCTACCATAATAACTGGCTTCTTATATCAAAGTGTCCACTCACATATTGATTTTTTCCACATATAATGTACACTTGGGAGTCCGGGGGAATAAAACTGTCCAAAGACTTCCTTCAACCACAGGAGCAATCATTAACAAAGTGACAGCTCTAGCTGACAACAACTAACGCCAAATAATAGGTGAAGCGGTGACGCCTGACCTTCACCGGGGCTCTTTGTGAGTTGGCCTGCGTGGGTGACACATTTGCGGTGGCCGCTGCCAACTATCAAACAATTACGGATGTGGTGTGAAGGTTAAATCAGAATTTTAAGCTGACGTACACGTTTGTAGGGAATTCATGTGGCACGTTAAAAGTGAAGTGAGCCTCTTTGATATGAACTGATTTTTCCTTTTTTTTCAGTAATTGTTTGGCTTATAATGACCACTGACTGCAGGACACATTTAATTTACTACCTCGCTGACATAAAAGCTCCCCATTACATTATTCATTTCTAGAATGTACAGGTCTGTTTGTGTGAAGCAATTTTCTGACGGGCTGAATGCATAAACCATTATAATCTTGGCAAAAAAAAAAAAACCTTTAGGCAATGAGAAATTATTTCATGGTTGGAGATTTATGTGTGTGTGTGTGTGTGTGTAGGGAGAGGGGGCCACTGATGAGCCTGAAGATCTATAACCTCAATTATTCAGCATGATATCAAAATGAGGATAGCAGGTGAGTTGTAGGCCAGTTATTAAAAGGTTGGGCTGTGCTTGGGACCCAGAAAGAATATTGGCTTTGGGTTTCATAACGCAGCAGCAGCATAGCAGTGTGTGTGTGTGTGTGTGTGTGTGTGTGTGTGTTGGGCTCGTTTTTGAGTAGCATGATAGGGCTTGGCGCACAAATCCAACACGTTTAATCGCGACGCGCAAATAAGGTGGAAACATTTCCAGCCTCCGGGGAGTGATCGATCAGAAGCCGTGTCCGAAGTGGACAATAAGAGCAGGAGGGATCTTTCACTGGCTGTTTGCACATGCAGTCCTCGGGAAAGTTAAAGGAGCCCGGTCTCATTGGATGAAGGGATGAAGAGCGCATGGTGAGCAGCTGATGGTCCTCTCTCTCATCATCACTGCACGGCTTTTCTGCACAGAGTGAGGAGGGATTCGTGTGAAAGGGGGAGGCGCCCCAAACGAAGCGACCGCTGCTGCTGCTGCTGCTGCCGCCGCCGCCGCCGCTGCCCAAATTTAACAATTAACCTTGATGAGCACCGATTGGTTTCACTTACGCTAACAGGCGCAGGTGCGTGCGGAGCGGAGCGAGTCCACGTTTCTGACCGGACACTGACGCATTTTATGTCAAACACAGAAACTACACGGATAGAGGAGGGCATCGCAGCCCGTTTCTATACATACATATATATTTATCGCACGGGACAGGATGCGCTTTGCAATGGGATCCCGTCCGACACTCAGCCTCTTGCAGAATCCGAATTCAGGAGCTCTGCTGGATTGATTTGGACACCTATATCGGAATTTGACCGCCGTGTCATTGCCAGTCCCAGCAGCTGAAAAGCATCTTCTCAGCGGCAGGAGACAAGAAGAAGAAAAAAGAAGAAGAAGACGGAGAAGGGAGGAGGGAAAACCTGCTCCACTACTCCCCATCTGCGCCCTTTGGACGGCTTGAAATGAGGACCACAACCCGGTTGTGCTCCGTGTGAAGAAGAGGCAAAGCGGGGGTGGCTGTAGTTTTTTTTTTTTTTTTTTCTCAGGCTCTCAAGGACGCAAAAAAAAGTGGCCGCCGGGCCGAGCTGCGAGGCATGGAGCGGGACGACACCGACACCGTGAGCGTGTCCAAAAAGACAATAATTGCGAAGATATTTAAAGTTCGCAAGAGGAGGGAGATGCTTTTCGTTCAGGTGTGCTTTATCTGCAGTGTCCTCTTCGTGGCGTGGAGTATGTCGGTGATTTTAACCAAGACAGGTGAGTGGTGGTGGTGTGTATGTGTGTAGGGGAAGGAGGGGGGGTGTAAGAGACTGCTGAGATGCTCCGGGGCGCAGGAGGGGGGTGGGGGGGCTGAGGACGGAGCGTAACGACTCAGAAATCTGCAGTGAAATCATGCACCCACACGCGCACCACTTCATTGTAATAATGGAGCTGTCTGTCATCGATCACGGGAGCGGACCGATACGCTGTCCATGTCAAGGGCATGGGATCAAAGCGTTCTGCTCGTTTGTGTTTGCAGGTCTTGTCTTTATGCGCATGCCATGCCTGTGATCGTGTGTGTGTGTGTGTGTAGTTTGCATTAAAATGCAGCTCATAGCTCAGGAGGCTTCCAGTGTTTCAGAGCCCATCACGCATCAGGAGGGAAAAGTGAGCCGCACATGTTATTGTCAGGTCACAGCTTAAAATATTGGAGTACACACGCGTCCGTGTATGCCGCAGTGTGCGCGCCGTGGCAGCGGCACGTTTTTTTTTATTTTTTTATTCTCAGGCTGATAATCACGGCACACGTACACTTCGTGCTCCACACGCACTCAGCCAGAAGCCCAAACACGATTTGTCATTTGGGTTCGTTTCTGTTGTGTTTGGGTCAACACCGCACACACCGGAGCTCAGAACCGGTGGTTAATGCTGGCATCATCGCGTCTGTGCCCTGGGATTCACACACACACACACACACACCATTGCACACACTGGATCACCTCAATCATGTCTCGATCATCATCATCATCATCACCATCATCATCACGCTTCCAGGTTTCCGCATGGCCACCGAGGGAAGCTGCTTTTACGCATAGGCCACCGATGATCTTTAAAAAAGGAGAGAGAGAGAGAGGAGCACCGGGATGCTTTTTGCTTGCTTGAATGTTGCAATATTCATAGCTGATGGCTCCGAGGTGTGCAGCTTAACGAACGACCCATGGCTGATCATGCGTGATGCGTCACACACACTCCAAACATCATACCCTCCCATGCACACATGTTTAAACTCTTTACCTCAGGCCCGTGCAAATACCGCCAGGCAGAGCATCCCACACAGTCTCTCTCACACACACACACACACACACACACACACACACACACACACACACACACACACACACACACACTCACACACACAGTTATGTAATCAAACGAGCAACCTTGACATTTTTGCTGGTGAAGAATGATATCTGACACACCACCGGGATCAGAGGTTAACTAGGCAAAACGCACCCTTAGGACGTTACTGTTGTGAAGGGAAGATGAATTTTGCAAACATGTTCTGTTCAGTGCAGGACAGGAGGAGACGGGAATCAGGATTTCATCTTTGCGTGTGTGCGTTGAAGAGAAGAGATGTTTTATTTCTACTCTCAAAGTGCTTCTAACCCCCAGAAGCCTGTCCTGAGATCTGCCCATCTGCAACCACTCAGGCCTCCAGGACCTGAAAGCAGCTGTAAATTTGACCACAACTACTCCCTGACTGTAGATCTCTAACGGATGTATCAGGAGTTTTATTAATTACATTAAAAACAACAAGAGGCTTAAAAGATTATTCTGGAATGATATCATACAGGCCGGTGCAAATCTCTTATCTCCAAAGGCAGGCACTGGGAGCCAAAGTAAGCCCCCCTCGGTCACTAATGGCTTGGTTGTTTTTTTTTTTTTTCCCGCCTGACCCACACTGTGATTGTCTTGTGGGGGTATTTGACAGAAGGCAAAGCTCCTGTTTGACCAGCAGCAGCAGCAGCAGCTGATCGGATTTCAAGGTGACATGCATGAGAAGTGTTAATGTGTGAGAGAGCCAGAAATCCCCCCCCCCCCTCTGAACCCACAACACCGAAAGCTCGGCCATAATCAGATCTGTCTAATTGAATAGCTCTGGCCTTCTCATCTTTCAGGCATCCCAACGGGAATGCAGCATTTGTCATGTCACACTAAAAACCTGTGCCCCGTGTTTGCCACCCATTTGATTGATAGCAGTGTGGGGGAGTGTTGATGTGGTGAGTAGTCCAGATGGATGGGATTTGATGTACTACTCCTGGGTTACATCTCCATAAATAGGGGTGGGGCGCAACATGCTGTCGTGCATGCTGATCGGGGCTGAGCGTGTGTGTGTGTGTGTGTGTGTGAGAGTGATGGAGCTCCGCATGGGTGACCAGAACAGGTGTTTTTCAGAAGAAGGGCAGGGCTCGGCTCTGACAGGTAGCCGCAGCAGGCTTGACGCCGATGGCCGGGAGGGGGAAACTGTGCTGGAGATGTGTTGAACACGTCGAAAGCACGGAGAGATTGATGGATGGCTGTCCTCGTCCATTTCCCTGCTGAGTTGATTGAACAGACCTGGAGGATGACATTACTGCTGTGCTATTGTTCCTTGCTCCACTCGTGTGTCCCCCTGCTGCACAGTATTGTCTGATAGAGGTGTAGTCACATCCTTTTATTTATCCTATTTGAGCTTCTTCTCCAAAGTAACAAGATTTAGTCTCACTGAGCAGTTCTAAATCTTGTAACACAGGGCCGCAACTCATGATTATCATTTATAGATTCATCTGTCCGATGAGAAATGTGCGATACGATGGCGGTTTTGTTTTGCCTGGCCTCAAGTCTTAAAACCAAAGACAATCTGCAGATATTCAGTGAAGTGTCGTACTGCACGCTATTATTTGACGATATTTTACTATTGAATAGTCTACGACTGTTGCAGCACTGCTGTCACACCATATCGGTCACTAGAGACACTGACTTCTCGACACCATCAGACACAGAAAGAAGAGAATCTAATGTGAATTTACTTTTTATTAGTGACGTGTTTCATTCAAACTGTGGAAAAAACAAATCTGTGACCCGTCACTGGTTCTCACCCCCAAACTGTTGAACTTTCTGCAGCAGACGTATGGGCACAGAGCTCTACATGCTTGCTCTGCGTTACCCTCGCATTGGTTTGGACGTTTTTTTAAATTCTCGAGTGTTGCTTGACTAAAATTGAACAAAGTAGAGGAGACCAGAGGCAGTAGAGGAGCGAAAGTGAACTCGTTTGGTGAGGAGGAACAGGTTGGAGCGATGACTGGAGGGTTCGGTCCCTGGGATTGGAGAGCTGTGGGAAGCAGCTGCAGTCGCCTCGTGTACAGTCTGTTTGTCCAGCGCCTGCTGATCGTCAGGCTGTCTAACTGTACTGGATTGAAAGCCAATTAATGAAGACTTTTGTGTGGCAGTACACTGAAGTATACCGTCAGATCGAGGCGGAATATTTCAGGAAAAACCGACTGGAAGTTGAGAGTAGAAAAATCAAGATTTTAATGATCTGATGTAGAGAAGCTTGTGTTGTTTATTTTTCAGCCAGGCCGATACTGGATTCTGATTTTTGAGCTGACGGCCAGGTGTAATTTTGCTTATTGACAAGCAGAATCGCGTTTTAGCACCTTTCAGCTCATTGTTTTCATTTTTTGGCCCTCGGTTTCCGCTCTCATCAGTGTTCCAGCATGCAGCCTGTATCTGCCAAAATGATAGACCCGAGAGAGAGACAGATATTCACCTCGGGAGTTGGAGAGCAAAAATAGAGCTAAAAGGGGAGTGAATATTTGACTTAAGCTTGTCTAGTGGGCAGAAACCCAACGCCACATGGATGCCAATCTTGATCTCTGCCTGCCGAGCAGCTGCTCGCTAAAAAGATTCGCTAAAACAACTTAAGGTTAAACACACGAGTGGCGCAATGTACAGCTTCGGAACCACTTAAAATCTTTGAGTTTCGGGGGACAAAACATCCTGATTTATTCCAGAAAATAATCAGCAGATCAAACAAGTTAGTCCCAGCTCTGCTTCTAACATACGCTGAACAGTCAACTGTCAACTCATTGGTCCTCCTCCCTGTAAAACCTTTTCTCTCCTTGTCTCAAACATGACTTCCTCAAAGGAAGGGGGAAGGGGATTTGGGTTCCTGAGCGTGAGTGAGACAGCCACGTGGTATGGGAGACATTTACAAACACAGATGTCACATGAATCTACCGTTGCGTAGTCGTCTTTCGTAATCGTTGTTGTAAACTACAACCAAAAGCCTGACCGGGGGGGTGGAAGGGGTGTTTCTGTCAATGAACAACTTGTCTATGATTAACCACATCGCTTCAGTCGTCAGGGTGTTCCCTTGTGACCTGCCTGTTTTTAGAATTGTGAAGACAGCGTGACTCTGACGGTTTCTGGAAAGTCTCAAGTTTGAAATGCTGCACGACTCTGTCGCCATGATTTTTGCATAATAGATTTGGGACTGCAGTTTATATCCTCATTACTGCGGCTTAAGTGCAGTTTAGTGAAAAATGAAACTTGTACACTCCTCTTCCGCTCTCCCACCCCAAAACATAATGGCACAGCAGCTGCATGTTGATGTGTTGCTGCTGCTTCTGCTGCCGCCGCCAGATGAAAATGTCATATCTACATAAGTGAAAACTTTTAAGGGATTAAAGGGAAGCAATCTTGTTTGGATTAATGGCCGTGATCACGGATGGGAAACGTACGCGTACAATAGCGGCCATGTTAGTTTTGATTGCTGCTCTTTTTAAAAAAAAAACATGCAAAATGGAGTTTTCAAGGTCTCTCCTGAGCAAAATAAAAGACGCGTTCCAGGAGCATTAATCTCCAACGTGCCGCGTGATGGTAAACCAACATGCTTTGATACAAGGTTAGATATTTTATTCATGCTGAATGCATTATGAGTAAAACTGTGCTTGTTTTTTCTGTCGCAGGCCACGGGATGCTGGTGGAGGGACATCCGGACGTTGAACACTGGGGAAGACGGCTAATGGCTTCAGTGCCAGACAACGAAACGGAGCAGAAGAACTGTTCATCTCCAGGTATTCTGTTTTTATGAGCCTAAAGCTGCACCAATCCACTTTTTTTAATTAACAGTGGATTAAGTGACTGTGTAATGTGAGAGAGCTTGCTCCTAGTCATCATCGGTCACCCCTACCCTGGAAAGAACCAACACTACCTGCCCACCACAGAACAGCACACAAAAAAAGTTGGCGACTAGCTGGTGAACATAGTGGAACATTTGGAAGCTAAAGAGGCAGATATTTCCCTCCGGAGCTGTGACTTGGAGTGAATATTTGACTTACATTCATCATGTGGACAGAAACACGATTCCAAATGTTAATTTAGCTCCATGTGTGCTGGATCTGTAAATAAACCTGCACGTCCCCCTTGGTGATATCCAGTTTTTGACTGTTAGTGCTTTTTATACACACAAGTCCGAGCGCACACACACACACACACTGAAACCTTCAATTAATGCAGAGAGATGTCACAGTGGGATGGTTTGCCGCCTCACGGCGCCCTGAGTAGCTTGAGGTAAGGTGCCACACTTAAGGTCACCTTTAGCCACAACCCCACAGGTGAACCGGCACCTCTCCAGCTCTGTATCGACTGGTCCATGCTGGACTCGAACTGGTCCTCCCGTCCTAAAGCAAAGTCCGCGTGGACTCAACTGTTTGCTAACATTATGATTAAAAAAAAAAAAAAAAAAAAGACAATTAAAAATGCTGCTTTAAATTCACCTCGTTGTCAGGCCTCTATTGTTCCGACTCAGTTTAGATCACTTGCGCTGTAATAAGCACTGAAAGGGCTATAAAAAGGGTCAGATATTGATTATGTCAGCGCATCGTTGGTATACTTAAAGGAAGCGGCGTTCTCTATAATTAGTTCTGCTGTACGCTGACAGTCCCACTGACACCGCTGACGCCTGCGTCAGGCTCCTGGCGGAACAAAACGAAGCCTTTCATGAAATGTTTTTCATGAAATGGTCGATTCGAAGTGGTACGTGGGTTGTGACGGGACGTGTCATTTGTTTGTCTTTGTTTTTAATTTCCATGTCATTTGACTCGCCTCAGTCCCGAGCTGGAAAGACTGGTTCAATTGTGCTTTCCATGGCGGTCATTAAAGCCATCTGGGTAGAGGTTCAGACACATTTGGTGGTTTAATGATAAAGATATTTACGTCAAGTGGCGATGGAGGTGAAAGCAGGACCTGTTTGGAATCATTGTTTTGCTTATTTTGGGATTTGCATTTGACTAGCACACAGGGGATGACACCAGAGCGCAGATAATTTAGGAAATAATTTGATAATGTGCCTTTTTGCAGCATCACTAGTGACCCAGTAAGGACTAACTGGCGTTTACTTCATTACTGGTCACAGCAGGCAGAATCCTTGAGGGGATTAGTGAAGCACTGGTGCTGTAACCTGCTATTTTACCCATAAACAAGTAAAAACAAACACTTTCACAGCGCTAACTGTTCAGTATTGTGACCATTTCAATGTGTGTAAAGTGCAGGGGTCTTATTGAAAATACAAGATTACGTTCTTTTTCCTCCTTAATCCACCAGGATTACTTTTTTCCCATTCAAATGTCTTTCGCGCTTCACATTCCACGCAGTTCTCCTCGGCTCGATCCTTTCCCCTTCCTCTTATCCCGCCACCGTTCTGCCTCGTCAGTGTGTGAGCTGATCATATGACTCTTTGTTCTTGGTCTCGTGAATAATCCTGTCTTTCCTGGAGACTTCATGCTGCTCAGCTGACGGGTCTGCTAATGGGTTATTCTCAGTGGACTTTATGTTGTTTGGGATTGTTTTTAGAAACGGGGATCAGTGAAAGTTCACATGGTGGAGCGTGCAAACTGTTTATCCAGGCTAAAGCATTGACCTGTGTTGTCTAATAAAACATAAAATGTCCCAAAATTATCTTTAAGAAAAACAAGCTTGCAACAAATTGATAAGTTTTTGATAATAAATCATTTTAAATGACAGTAAACACCTGAATTAGTCACAGGACGTGCTAGGCGGCCTGTTGTTGCACAGAAATACTTTAATAACTTCAGTGCAAACGGATCAATAGATGTGTCTCGCCTGAACAAAACCCAAGTTTGTCTCGTGAAGCTGTAATCGCGTTAAAGGAAGTTGGTTGAGCTTTTGAGTGACTGCAATTAGCGTTGTTGTTCATGTTGTACTTGTCAGGGGCAATTATTGTTAATGAAACCAAATCCCATCAGGGACTGGAGGATGTATGAATCAGAGCGGCTGCTGATGGTCTCTTTGAAAAAGTCAAATCTTTTTGAGGATGACGCGCTCGTAGAGCGTCCCCACATCTGGTCGGTTCGTGGTGAGGGAAGACTCGAACCACGGGGCTGTCCTGGTTTCTCGTGCAGCTGACGATCCGGCAGTGAGTGTGCACACCTTCGGGGGCGGGGGGGGGGTCCAAGCTTGATTGGACGACAATCATTTTCGGAGGCTTTTAGTTTTTATGCTGAGTGTGTGCAACATCTGAAGCTGTGCTTTAATTAGGCTGCTGTTTGTGGGCTGCATAGATTACACTCAGCTGTCTTTGCTCTGCCTGTTTCCTCATCATTATTTCTGTGATCAGCGAGGGAGCCCTTTTCTGGGTGCTAATGTTTTTGCTTGTCCAGAGATTTGTTCTGCTAAGGCAGCTGTTCATCATAAGTGCAGCTTTTATTGGCTAATATAACTCCTGAAAAGCACAAGGTGCCGTCCGGACTGCTTGATTACAAAGCATGTGATCCACACAGGACTCACACTGCAACGGGCTGTTACAGCCACTTAATACTCCTCTGTCACATGCAGTCCTTGAGTCATACCACCCCTGGAGATGCATTACTCCTGTGACAAATGGAACAAATGCCGCTCTGACTTTTTCTGCTAAATCTGACCAGTTGATATCTCTCTGGAACAACACGTAACGTTTCAGAATGAAAGATCTCCCAGGCTTATGATCAGAGACTTGAGGTCTACTTGAGGACTCTCTCTCTCATATGTACCCCCCTTCCCTGTGCGGGACCAACCGATGCCAGCTGTGGAGTGCAGGCAAACTGGAGAGGGGGCAAAGCACCGTGGCTAATGTTGTGTAGGAGGAATAAATTGCTTTAAATAAAGATGCTGCTAATACCACATATTGAAACCTCCCACTTGAGTGGCGTAATTAGCCGGGTAGAAGCGGACGACGGCGCAGAAAGTCGAAGTGAACAACGAGGCAGAGGCTTTAGTGTGGGCTGGTTTGTACTATGAATTAATCCGATGGGATTTGATTGTAGTGGTTTTAGATATGGCACTAATCTGCTCGTGGGCAGGGGGGGGGGCTGCACATGTTACATGTTCGGCATGAGTGACGTGGGTTGAGGAGGAGCTGTAGGTGAGTCTGGACCCAGGAAGTTTCACCAAACGCTGCGAAAGCTTCATGTTTTATTTTGATGTGGCACAAGTATCTGTGAGCGAGAGCGTCACTTCTGCCGTTGGCGACAAACAAAAGGCAGAATTTGAGGCAAACGAGGAGTTGGACACAGTTTTTGTTCTGTTGATGGGGGGACAGTAGGCAGGAAATTTGGTGGCGGCGCTGAGGGATAAATCTGCCAGCGTGTAGCAGCCAGTCTACGTTGGAATGCGGGTTCGTCAACTCCAGGGAAACACCAGAAGGAGGCTTTTTAAGGGAAGGGAATTACACAAGCGGGGATTATGCTGCTGTGCATAATGGAAACTGACCTCGCTTTGTTTCTCGCTTGCACGCCAGCAGTGGAACAACGCAGCGGAGAGAGGGGGAGCGCAGGCACGAGCACCTGCACAGAGCTCTTCAAACATGCCTGACCTCTTTCATGCGTCTTTGCTTCCACCAAACTTTCATTCTGTCCTGCCTTTGGCTAGCTAGCCGGAGTCCTGCTTTCATTAAAACTAAGGCTACAAAGTACATTAAAGCAGCTTCAAAGACACATCAGGGTAGCTCTCTTTGTTGTTGCAGATCCATACCTTCACCCAGAGGGAGTTGTTTACCTCCTGCACGCAGCTGAATGCATACGCTTCACAGCGGTGTCCCCTTTAGGTTCTTTGACCAGGAATCTTCTGGTCCACCAGCTTGGCCTCTTTCAGCAGCCGGACTCACACTCTCACGCACACCAAACGAACACATAAAAGGCTGAAGGGGATTCGTGCTAAAATTAGACGTGTGATAGGTGTGTGCGAGGGTGTTCATGCAGGTGAAATCGCGTGTGTTTAAGCACTTACATGACCACGTGAGTTGTACATGTGATGCACGAGCATGTGAAAGTACTGGCCTGACAACAAGAGGATAATAATACCGTGTGTTTTGGGTCATACACGGAGCCCGTGCTCTTCTGAGAGCTTAGCTTCTTCGCGGCTTTTTAAAACTATTTTCTCGTCGTGTTTACAAGCGTGTCAGTCGCAGTCGAGTCACGCTGCTCACTCATGTCTGCCGGAGCAAGCTAATTATCTAATGCACTAATAATGACCCAGAGGAATCATTCTGCTCTGAAGAGTCTCTTGATTACTGTACTGGAGTGTGAACTGTATTGTGTTGTGTTGTTGGTGTTAATGACCTGGCCGGTCTGTGGGTCGGTGCGTGGGTTGTGACAGAAGGTAGCACCAGGCTGTATGCCAAAACATCTTGCTCACGTCAAAATATAGTTTAATACACAATGGCATCGTGCCTCTCTCTCAGAATTATGTATTTTAAGGTCCTTTGCATCCTCCTTTCTTTGCCCACAGTAGGAGTGTTGGATGACGGCTGGCCTGCCCTGTGCACCGTCCTATCTGCGGGACAACAGACGGCACTCGATACTGAGCTCCATTATGTAACGGCACCATAATATCTGGAATATTACCAGATTATGGAATAATAAATGTAAAGAATGGCTGGCATGCAATGGCTTTAATACGTCAATAAGTGAAGGTTATCTGAGGGGATTTCTTTCTAGCGAGACTTAAAACTGTGCAAAGAGGGATGTGTGGAGATGACATACGTAAGGCTTGAGATTTCTGAATTAATATATTTTAAATCACATGTAAATGTTCTGTGCAGACTAAATCATTAGTGCTGGCTCTCAAATCCAGACCACTTCTTTCCCCACCCTAATTATTTCCATACTGTCCCTCAACTGACCACGATTTAGACGGCGGCGGCCGTGCTGCATCTCATAAAATCCTCCCAACACTCCTCGCGAAGACTCCGTGTGGACTTGTAATTACTTCTGGGGTTGAAGATGACGCGGGAGGGGGGTTAGGGAGACAGATGAACAACTGTGTTGCCAGTATTTTCTTGCATAAGCGGCACAGTCAGGTGTCCAAACAGAGAATCCGGGGTTTATTTATAGATTTCTAGCTTAGCTTCTGAGGAGGAGTTGTTTTTCCCTTTTTTTTTTTTTTTTTTTTTTGCCTCCCGCCTGCCTGCTGCAGCAGTCCAGACGTCCTCTATTCATATTCTCCCATCCCTCGTTGCCTCCCCCGAAAAAAGACTCATGCAAACAAACTGGAACAGGCAGGATAGATAAAAAGTGGCTCAATCATGGAACCTTTTGTGCAGCCGGACAGATGTAGCTCGCTTGGTGGCACTCGTCCTGAACACATTTACCTGGAGATTTAGAATTTCTGGTGTAATTACTAAGAATCGGCACACGTCATTTGGTTTAAGATGCACTACATGTCAGAAAACATTACATTATGATGGATATCATAAGTCAATGTCAGAGCGAGACACAGCGAGACAAATTTGAAGTATTTAAAGATAAAATAATCATTTATTGATTTCCCCCGGAGGGAACATTCAGCTAAGATATGATTATATGAATTTGTATGGTGAGCTGAAACAACGGATCGATCGATTTCATCCCACAGAAAATTAATCCGCAGCCATTTTTCCTGCAAAAATGCCAAACATTCCCTTGTTCCAGCTTCTCACTTGTGCTGTTCTTTGTCTTTTGTGATAGTAAACTGAATATATTTGTTTTTTGGACTGTTGATCAGGCAAAAGAGAGGCTATTTTTTTTTTTTTTTTGACATCATACAAACCAAACGATCGGTAAGTCGAGAATATCATTGGCAGGTTGGATCATGAAGTCGTAACCTTCAAATCTTTTTTTTCCTTGAATGATTCAAAAGCGAGAAATGTTTGCGTCCACGGTGCATCATAATGATGTGCCTCCTCCATTATATCCAATATATCTCTTCGCTTATGTAAAAATGACACTTGAGCTAAGCTGAATATTATTTATGATTCTATTTATGGGCCTCATTTGAGATGCATCACTTAAGCAATCTGCCTGACGCTCCACTCCGCTGCATGTACATCCTGTCCTGTCCTTGTGTGGGGAAAGCGGCTGGTGAAGCATGCACATGTCCGGTTTAACCTCTACGGTGAGGAGAAGCCGTCTGGTTGAATGTTTACAGGGACTCGGGGAGGTGACCCCTGCCTGCCATCTCCCTCCGCCGTCGCCCTTCAAACGCCTCTTTCACGATCACCTATTTTTAACACACTCCCGGCCAGACCTGGATGAATACAGTGGCGAGGGGCTGAACACGTAACTAAAGAGCACGGATGGCAAAGGCGTTTAATTATTGATTAATGGCAGACCTGCAGGTTTGGTGACTGAAAGTGGGTGCAGGAGGTGAAAAGGGTCGGCCAGCAGGAAACAAACCTGATACTCCACCCATGGTTTTCATGTTTTTCAGATGCCTAACAGGAAACCTTCAGCAGCTCGAATAATGTATAGTCGTGGGGCTGTTTTTTGTCCATGAGGTATCAGTAGGAGTTTAGCCTTCTGTATTGGCATCAGTTTGTTTTCAGCCACCTCTGAGGGCACAGCTGACAAATCCTGTAATTGATTGCGCCTTTGCTTGAGGCCGTCGGCTTTCCGACACGTTCCGTTCAGCACATAAACCTGTCAGAAATGAAATGAGCTAAAGCCGCCTGCCACAGTCAACGTTGCTGTGAGATTCCAATGTCACCCAGGTGTTCTCCAGTTTCTCTTTATAAGTTAAGGTCATAATCTGCATCACTCGTATGTTCATTATTCATCATTCTGTCGGCTAATCGGTTGGATTTACTGTGCTGTGAAGTGCTGCAGCCTTGCACACAAAAACTCCAAATCAAGGTCGGATTAATTTGTGTCCCGCTGCCAGAAATAGCCTCGTAGTTTCTTCCGTGTCGTGGCTCTTTGTTCTGTTGCAGAGATATAACGTGTTAGGTGACACCTGGAGATGCAAAATGGACCACATTTCCATATACGTGATGTAATTGAGTGAAATCTGGGATGCATGCAGGATATTAAATGGGCTTTGACTACACACTGTATTTGATTTGCCTGCGCGCGTTTCAAAGGCTGTGCCGATTCAGTCATGCGTGCACACACCATCGAATATCATAAAAAAACATGCAGTGGTGAGGTTGGGACAGATGCAGCGAGAAGTCTCAGGTGAGCACTGTTCCACTTCATGAGTCCATATGTGACAGGCGCCCATATCATCTTTGTTTTCTGTTGCAAACAGCATTGTTCTGCTGGCTCAGACTGCAGCATTTTGTCATCATCATTGGCGTATTTGATGTTTGGCATCGCAACAATAATTAGTTAAATCCATGTGTACTTCAGGCTCACAGAAAACCTTGTTCAACTGTCCTGTTTGTCACGTGACTTAAAGGTCCAATAATCAGAATTTTGGTGAACTTTTTTAAAAGTTTATTGAGCAACTTTTCAAAGCACCAAAAACAGTCTAGCAAGGTTGGTTGATATGCTCCTTGGATCCAGACTGAAGTATCTCCAACAACTGTTGGTTGTATCACCATAAAAGTTGGTACAGACATTCATGGTGGCCAGAGGATGAACCCTACTGACTCTGGTGAGCCTTTACCTTCTCACCTATCAGCACCATGAGGTCAATGAATTGTATTCATTTTTATGGTCTCCTGACTTCACATTGTGCGCCGTTCTCAGGTTAAAAGTTGAATTGATCTATGAACTACAAAATGAATGACCATTAGCAATTGTTAGCATGCTAACAAAGTAAAGCAAAGCTAAAATTAGCATTGTCACTGACCGGCTAAATGGAATAATCTAATTTCACCAACCTCTTTTGTGGTGCAGGGCCTTCATCATTTAGCTCAAAGCACCGATATTAGCTGCTAGCATTTCTCTTCAGAATAGTTTATTCTCCCTGCGGAATAAGGCTAACTGTAGCTTAAAGGTATCTCATGTGAGCAATATGCTAGGTTTATGTCGCAGGCTTGTTACAAGGAGAGACAAGCCGCGAGCCTGCAGCACGGGGCCCAACAGGAACAGGTCGGACAGAGGCCGCTCGCCACAGATGCCGGGTCCCGTCAGGAAGACGGCCAGCTTCTGTCTCCAGCCAGGTGCACTGCGGAGCGGTTGTGCTCCCAGAGATCTGAGCCGTATGGTGGTACCATGATCAAACTGTGTTCCAGCTGGAGCTCTGGATGATGGATGATGAGTCCACAGCATGGGAGGGTTTTTTCTGCCTGCTTGCTTTAATTCTGTATGACTTCAGGCTCTTAATATAGCCTGAGCTCAGATTTTGAGATGTGATGGTTGACTGTTCTAGTTCGTTTTTTCCACGAATAGGTATGAAGTCAGTGGCGTGACATATCACAGGCTGGTGATGATTTTTCAAAGTGTTTAGAGCCGTTCCAGTTCTCTTGAAAATTTAAAACCTCTTCTTTTTTTGGATGATGATCACAGGGTGTTAGTTAATTTGCATTTGACCGCTTCCAGTTTTGTTGCCCTGTCTTACGAGACCTTTTCGCTGCATTAGATAATCCGGTGAAGAGAGATGGAACAAGAAAAGAAGGAAGGAATAACACTCCCATAGGTGCCACAACTAAACTTAATCAGTACGAGCTTTTCTGAACCAGCAGGGTCACCCCAGGCTCCTGCGGGTGGGGCATGTTACCTCGCCGTCCTGCTGTTGGTGTGTGGTGACTGTGACATTTCCTCTCTCCACAGCAATACACGAGTTCCCCGATGACCTTTTCTCCACCCAGGAACGAAAGAGTGGGGCCATTGTGCTGCACATTGTGGCGGTAAGAGAGCTGCTATTTCTTTTCCTTAAGATGCTGTGCCTGCATCTCCCATCGCATTGGTCCCCGGTCAACACTCTCCGTGCCGCTCAGCTGGTTGCAGGTGGATGTAAAAGCTTTTTTTCGCATCGCCGCCTGACTACCTTCCGGGCTTTAAAAGCTAGAAACGCACCAGCAAAGTGAGATTTTTGCAGAGCCAGATTGTAAAGATGCCACAGAGGAGTGCTTTTTTTTTTTTTAAATGCTCAAGTGATTATACACTCATTAAAATCAGCCAATTTTGTGCTCTTGTATAGATGTAAACTCACAAACAGATTAGTGTGTTTTACTCGGGAAGACGTCCAGGGGAAGGAAAGAAACATGGATGGAAAAGTTCAATAAACAAGTTGAGCGTGGAGGTTTATTCTTGTCTCCTCTGGGATTTGGCTGAAAGCTCAATGAACAATGTGATAAAATATCCTCAACACAAAGATCTGCAAATCTTTTTGTAGCTTAAGCAACAACCACGTTAAATGAGCTTGTAGTATAGTAAACAAAGTCCTACTAGCGATGCAGCATTATATGAAATCAGCTGATATTGACATCTAAAGAGGACGTATTTGTGTAATTGGATAAAAAAAATCAGCCAAACCCTTTTTATTAAATGCGCATCCGAGCTCGGGAACTACAAGACGTCATTCATTTCTCTGTCTGAGTGTCGTAAAGCGCGCGGTGACTCTCAGAGGGGAGCTTCAACTCAGCGGTGTGTGCGCAGAAGGCCTCATAAATATGGTAGTGGAGTATTTTTAGTCAGAGTTTAAATTTAAGCATGATTGATTAGAACATGCTGAGAGGTTTGATAAATAAAGGCCCGAGGCAGGAAATGAGGACAGGCAAATGTCCCTTTTTAAATATATATATCTCGTATGAGCGGCTCCTGCACATGGAAAAACCATTATTGTCTACGTTCAGTCATGCTCGGCTCCACTGACCGGTCATGAAGACACAGAGCCACCTGTGGAGCTTCATGCTGGATTTAACTGCCTTGGATTTTAGTCTTTTTTTAATAATGTATTATTTTGTTGAATTGTGGGACGGTTACACGATTTTCAATTCTGTTTTAAAGTTCAAGTATTTAGTCAAAAATTCAGTTTTAATGTTTTACTCCGCCTCCACTGCAGCTCAGCAAAGGAGCACAGGGAATTTTATACTAAGACTGTAACTACGGGGAGTACGAACATGATTTATCTCACTCAGACTCATCTTTGCTTCAGATGAAATTTTTTTTTTAATGCATTTTGAAGATGAAGATTTTGTCCTGGATCTCACACACCCGTAGTAATGATTACACCAATCAGAACCTGTTTTAATGTACAGACGTGCACTAGGCCACCTCAACGATGAGAATTTAATAAATAGATCAGGTTTAAGTCAAAAAGAGCCGAAACCCTTAAAGTGACAAAGATATAGATGGATGAAAAATGAACCCCCCGAGGACACGACCTTACTGTCATCACTGGCAGCTACAGCTCTGAACACACCCGGCGTCTTTTGACCTTTTTTTTTTATAGACTTGACAAGTTTTAGTGACGTGATGAATGAGAGCCAGTGTGAGCAGAGGTGTAAGGACTGCAGTTCTTCACACACCGTGGTTAAGCACTTCTCACCACAGAGACTACATTAGCGCGGAGATCCCCACTTAGGATACTTGCTATATGGAGAGTAGCAGCTCATATAAAAACTGAAAACTGAAAGACACAAACGTTTCCTGACGTGGAGGATCTTCCTGCACCGCTGTAAAAATACTGCAGCTGATTTCTATCTGTTTTGTGCAGCAGTGGTTCTCTTCGGGGTCACCAAATGGTTCTGGAGAATAAAGTAACATATTCTGGCAACCGGCGGGGAATGAGAGACGGCAGCTCTCAGTGATGTCAGCCCTTAAATGTTATTCATGAAAGGGGACAGTGTACCACCATTAAAATGCAGTAGTGTACATCTTCAGTTCACACATTAGGCAGGTTTAATCTGTTCACACTGCACCTCTCTTACTCATATCGCCTGTTCAGAGTTTAATTTGATCTCCACTTACTATCCTGCCGTCACGTTTTAGCTCATAACTAATCATAGATGTAGGAACGCGTGATATTCCAGAGAGCTCAGTTTATTTAAAATGTATTTTGATGGTATAAATGTTTTTAAATTAAGCTCAGTTAAGAGAAATATTTCTCCTTGAAGGTTATGGACTATATCCATGTTATCTATATGAGAATGGGAACTTTATTATTCTAGACGTCATGACTCTAAAGCTTTGAGAACCACTGTATGAGACCACAACTGTAGATTCTTTTAATTATAGATTAATCTGATTATTTTCTCAATCAGTTCATTCTTTATTTATGAAAACTCATGATTTGTATGCAAAAATCTTAACTTGTAAATGATTCACTGAGTGTCTTCCACACTGAAATATGGCTTTGTTATATTTGCTTCACTGCTGAGGAGGATAAAGTGTGTGTGTGTGTGTGTGTGTGTGTGTGTGTGTGTGTGTGTGTGTGTGTGTGTGTGTGTGTGTGTGTGTGTGTGTGTGAGATACTGCAGTCCTGCACTGCCCCCTGTGGATAGCATAGAGCAGAGCTCCTGAAGCTACAGGGGCCATGATGTCACACCTGATCTATAATTTATAGATCTTGCCTCAGCTACTGAAATAAGCTGCCTCCTCTCCTCTCTTCTCTTCTCCTCTCCTCTCCTCTCTTCTCCTCCGCTCACCGAATTGACATTTAAATTTAAAGCAGGTGCTGTTTTAATTGTGTGCAGCGCTCCAAGATTCCCCTTGACCCGTCCTTTAACAGGCGAATACCTCGGCCCGCCAAGCCTCGATTAACTCTGCTAATTTCTGCTGATTTAAGGAAGCATCCTTTAAATACATGGGCACACACTTTTATCTCTCACTCTTTGCCTTTGTCACACACACACACACACACACACACTTTTCAAACTTCGCTGCTTCTCTCTCTCACTCCAGGCACTCTACATGTTCCTGGCCCTCGCCATAACATGCGACGAATACTTTGTGACGTCGCTGGAGAAGATCTGCGAGGTACTTGGGAGTTGTAGTCTTGTCACGTCTCAGCGTTGAGTTGCTGTGAACGATGCAAGGCCGCTAATGTTTGCTCTTATTTGTGCAGAAATTAGATCTGAGTGAAGACGTCGCAGGAGCCACCTTCATGGCAGCTGGCAGTTCTGCACCAGAGCTCTTTGCATCTGTCATTGGTAACACACACTTACACACACAAATACACACGTACAGTATGCACACGCGCTCACATATTCCCAGATGGTTGGTGTCACCGCTGCTTCTGATTGGCCGCCTCCCTGCGTGCAGGTGTCTTCATCACTCACGGTGATGTGGGGGTGGGAACCATCGTCGGCTCAGCGGTCTTCAACATCCTGTGTATCATCGGCGTGTGCGGGCTCTTCGCTGGACAGGTGTGTTTGTGTTTTTGTGTGTGTGTGTGTCCGTGTGCGAGTTGGAATCGGTGACTTCCTGCTGCCGTTGTATCATTGTGTTTATTTATAGACTGCAGAGCAGCACATGTGTGGCAGAAGTTTTTCGCTGAGGGGAAACAAAGCCATCTGCTCCGGTTACTTTTCATCAGAACTGGTTTTAGTGGGGAAAACTCCGGAGGCGTAAACAGATCATAAATCTGTATTTCTTCCTCTAAGCTCTTTCTGTCCAGTAAAATTTACATATTAAGTGCTTTTGATTATACACTTCACAGAGCTCTATTCCAAAAAAAAAAAAAATGACTGTGCACTTTTCCCCTCCTTGAAATCTCAGGTGGTGATATTGACCTGGTGGGCAGTTTTCAGGGATTCCTTCTACTACATCCTGTCAGTCCTGGCTTTGATTGCAGTAAGTTGGACGCACTTTACCTCATGCATTTATGAATGAACACCAGCCTGATATTTTAATCTAAGAGACATGTCTCCCCTCTATTTTTCAGTTCATCTACGATGGGAAGATAGTTTGGTGAGTTACTCATCTGTCACTATAGACATGTTTTCCTCTATCTGTTTTTTCTAATAAATAAATAAGCAATATTAAATAAAACAAAATGAAAAAAAAATTAACAAATTATTTCTTTTTCTACTTTTTTCTGCATAAACCTCAAACAACTCTTTAACCCTTTAAATGCCAGTTTGTTTACTGGATATCACTGTTGTTTGTTTATGAAAGAACACAAACAATTATAGTTATTCTCCCTTTTTTTCCCACATAAATTAGATCAATCCTCAGTTGTTGAATATTTGGCTTGTTTTGAAGTTGTTAAAGAAATTTATGCAGAAAAAATATGAATTTGTAAAGTTTTTCTGGCATTTTTTTGAGGTAGTGTAGTAGATTAATCTGATGGACAAGGGTTAAGTTGTAAATGTCTCCATATTTTGTGACACTGTTATTTTTGGATAAAGATTTCCTGTCATGATTTGAAAAGCTGAATTCATAAGTTAAATACTTGCATCTAAACATTTAGCCGGAGTTGATTGCTCATTGGTTTGATATAAAGTCCAAGAATTGCCATGGAAGATTTTTTTCCACCGTTCGTGAGGATTTGTTAACAGTTTAGTTAATGACCATGGTGCATGTGGATTTACATTTTTTCCCTCAGACATGATCCCATTCACAGCGTAGAGTACATTAGAGTTGTACTTCACAGTGAGAATTACTCACACTCTGTCACACTCTGCAGCAGTCCATTAAAAGCTGTTGTTGTGTTTCATGCTCACCATAATAAATCAATGGACATTTGTTGTAACATAACAGCTCTGAGATACAACAGCACGAACAGGCGGTCTATTTATAGAGAGGAGCCATCTAACATCACAAATACTCTGAAATAAAAATTTAATTACCTCAATGCATGAACCGCTAAACGTTTTTAAAGCATCATCCTGTCACTGTTCATTTGTGCCCGCCGCGGTCATTCATCAGCAAAAGTTCTCCAGGTCTCACTTTAAAGTTTTAACAGCTTTGCAGTTAACTGAGAAAGTTTGGGTGAAATTAGCAAAAGTTCGGGGAGGTTTGAAATCAATAAGGAATTTTCTCGCTTCGTTTAATGTCAAGCTTAGCTGCTGGCTCCGAGCCCTGACTGAGCTGACTTCCCCTGCATTAATGATCCTATCAGGCGACTAGAAGACTAAGCTAAAATATCCTGGATATTCTCTTTATCATTGTCATTTTATTCTCCTTATCGTCCTCCTTTCTCTTTGCCAGGTGGGAGAGTTTGGTGCTGGTGGTCATGTATGCTGGATATATCCTTGTTATGAAGTGAGTATCAATAATATTGTCTGTCTGATGCATTATTATATACGTCATTGTTAGATTATTGTTACCGGTGCATCAATATGTAAGCAGCATTTTACTGTTAGAGCTGGTGGAGATGAGGCTAGTTTTAAGTGGGACAGCTCAGGGACCTTTTTTAGATGTTCCGCTACACAAATTTCGATAATTTCTTGGACATCTTAAATTTTATTTTGTGTTATATTGGAGAGTTTTACCTCCTTGAACAAAGAGTGACGTGAGAAGTTGATGTGCTAGTGCTAATGTGACATGGTGCCTCGACTTTTATGTAAAGGATCACAAGCCAAAAAGTTACAAAAGTAACTGTAGCGGAGTAAGAAGAACAGCATTCTCCCCCGCTCTTTAGTAGACTACTTAAGTAAATGTACTTAGTTACTTTCCACCACAGTTGACGTGTGCACGTCGAGAGATGCTTACATTTTAACGCACTGCGGGCTTCCAGCTGGAGGGGAGTGTCTCATTCAAGTCGCCCACCCAGATGTTCGCTGAAGATCCGAGTCAAGAGCCCTCTGATCGCTCCTAATGCAGTTTTTATGATGCAGTTTCTAATTTGAGAGCCCGTTGACGATTATAGTAGACATCAGACTGTGTGTTATTAAAATAAAATATAATGATTTTCTTAATTGCTGCACATAGTAACATCCAGGTGATGATTATTTTCTGAAATCAAACCACCTAACACACCAAAATGAACTTAAAATCATTATTTCAGATGTGTTTTATTACATAAAACTAACATACTTGAATCTATCAGATTTGAACTCTGGGGCTGTCTTTGTAGTGATGCACACATTCACCTCATCTGATCACAGTTTGGGGTTACTGCCCTGCCCCGATAAGGCTGCAGACTTCATCTATTACGCCATATTTGTGTCTTTAGAGCCCAAAGTGCATAATGCCAACCACTGTCTCCGTCCAGCTGGTAATCTGTGTTACTCTCAGCAGCAGCCTGCTCTCTCCCTGCCATAAGAGTTTAATCTTTGTCCCTCCGCAGTGGCTAAGAGCACAGGCTTAACCGGATCACTCATCTCCTTTCTCATTTGGAGGAAAGAAGTGCTTACTGTAGGATATGCTGTCATATGTCTCCCCTCTCCCAAAATACCCTGCTGATCATTTTTGGACCATTCCAGTCAAAATGGAGTAGAGTGGGTTATATATAGAGCGATTAGTGTTCTGAGGTGACCTTCGATGGCTCCTCGGCTTTGATTTTTGTTTTTACGCCCTTTAAAACTGGACGCCTGCTGCCAAATATAAATATATAAATAGCTGCACAGGGGAAAAATGTAATGTCATAAAACATCTTTTAATACTTTTGAATCTTAAATGTTTGTTTTTGAGTGTCATTACTCTATATCTGGGCCTAAAACCGACAAAATGTACCGTACAAAATGTAATCAGACACCCTGCTTCTGCCTGAATTACATCCATCTCCATCTTCAAGGGACATTCTGTAGATGTTTGTCTCTTTTTCTAATGTCAAACTGTTTATTAGCTAACAGTTTTTACAGTTATTTCTTTACTTGTGGTAATCTTTCATAGTTAGTTATTATAGTTATAGGTGCTATAGGCTAACAACCACTATCATTAAAACCTCAATTTATATATGAAGAAATCTTAACACACAAATTAAAGTGTAAAACCAATGAATTATTGCTAGGATTTTTAACTTTTACATTCTGTCTGCTGTTTCTGATCTCAATACATAGCATAGGAGTACATTCAACAGGGTTTAAGTTAAAGGTTAAAGGTTCAGTGTAAGATTTAGTGGCACCTAGTGGTGAGGTTTCAAATTACAACCAACTGAATACTCTCCCACTCCTAACCCTGACCTTGCAAACATGTCAGAAAAAGTCACATAAAAGCAAAAGGCCATATCTACAACTAGTGTTTAGTTTGTCTGGGTGAAATATGGTGGTTCAACATGGCGGACTCCATGGGAGAGGACCCGCTCTGATCACTTTTGAAGACATAACAAGTCTTATTTTCGGGTGATTATACTCATAATAAAAACATACCTATGCATATTAGTAGATACTCCTAGATCTTACACCTTTTTAAATCACGTCACTGCACTAGTATGGCCATGGCAAAGCCACCTATTGACAAATTGATCATTTTAAAGTCTCAAGGCATAAGTTATTTCTTCCATCTGGTAAATTTCCCAGATCTTCTTAATGTATGCAGGGGGAATCGGGCTTTATCCATTTAATTATGATACATTTAAGTGCTGCAGTCAGCAATATATGTAAAAGATGCTGCCAGGAACAATTTTTCCCAATATGTTTTGAATTCAGGGCATGTCCTGAATTTGTATAATATATGGAAGAGGGACATTTGGACACTATTGCAAAACAGACATTTTTCACTGTCAATGTTAGCTTCTGGAGGTGCGGGCTGTAACCTCTGGAAAAAGATGGAGCAGCTCTTGTGATGTTGCCAGTTTTACATCTGAAGACCTCTTTGTTCAAAGGCAGCAGTCGTGTGTGTGTGTGTGTGTGTGATCCATTTTTACGTAATGGCACTCAAACGGTCTTATTTGAAGGCCCGTGTGGCTGATGAAAGCCCTGTGATTGGCTTCTTGGGAACATTTTACTCTTTCTCGCTCCAGCATGAGCCATTTTTTTTGTAAAGTGTGACGCTGATGCTGTTTTCTTTTTAGAAAGTAGGCCACCTTAACTGTGAACTGATTCTATAGAAGTATGCAGAGTAAGTACATTTTGGCTAATTAACACATATCTATATTTCAAACAAGTGGGAGCCTTTCATCTGAAGTTCATGAATCTTACTGGATGCCCCATGTTGTTTACTTCTTTCCGTTTTGGACTGAACTATTTCAGTATCACTAATTTATGGGATTATGTTTCATCTGTTTACCAGATTCAACTCCAGCATGCAGAGATTTTTCATGGGGAAGTCGAAGAAGAACGTGGCCAATGGTAACGCTGCGACCAGCAGTGAGATGGAGGACGGTAATACTAGTTATGACTATGTTTGGGATGACGACCCGTCATCGCCTTTACTCTCAACAGGTAAGGTTAATCAGACAGGCTGGGTACCCAACACCATGATTAAATGAAATCTCTGGAAGACTGTGGTTGTTTCTTTCTGCTGGAAGGTCTTCGGCTTTAACCTTTGCCCCTTTCTGCTGAACTAACTTTTAACTGTATTCTGCTGAAAACTTCTCAAGCAATAGTTTGACATTTTACCAAATATGCTGATTTGCTTACTTGCTGACTGATGAGAAGTTTGTTACCTCTCATCTGCCCTATGAAAATCAGGCAAAATCAAGAACAAGTTGTTTTCTCATTGCATGTTTGGCTCAAAAATAACAAACAAGTCAACACGTGCATTTAAAAGGCACTGGTAGATGGATTTTATCTTCGGACAGAGCTGGGCTAGCTATTTCCAGTCTTAATGGTATGCTAAGCTAATTGGTTCTGGCTGTAGTTTCTTATTCAGTGTACAGACATGGGTAGCATCAGTTTTTGTATGACGGGGGATGTAAATTATTGAGTTTTAGAGTTGTGTGTGTAGGTTTTTGTCCCCTCCCTGTGTAGTATGCTAAGCTAACTGTAGCTACCTGTAGCTTCCTGTATCACCGAGGCTTGTCTTGTCTTTCAAACTTCTTAAAACCTTCTAGATAACATCTTTAATGTCATGTTTAGGTGAGATTTCCTCAGTGCCACAGTTCTCTTCTTCCTTTCCTACCTGCGACCTTTTCAGAAGTGTCTAATCTTCAACATTTAACCCCTCTGAGAGATCTAACCCTTCCCACTTTGGCTGCATTAGTGTGAACACGCCTGTCTGTTTAGCCTTACTAAACCTACTCTTGCTTATTGTCAACAGTGTTGTGCTGCTGTGTGCCAATTCTTTCTGCTTGCATACTACTTTTCTTCTGCTGGTCTCTGGGGCGTAGACCCACTCACTCCTAAGTGGTAATGAATTTCACATGAGGAAATGTTTATGCTGGCTCTGTTTACACAGCCTTAATTTGACTTATTATGCATGCACCAATGCACATAAATTAGCTGAGTTAAACTAATAAGTGTACTGTAGAACTTTTTTTTATTCCCCATACACTGCAACTTACATACAGTGTGGAGATATAGGATTCCAATAAAACATTTTATGATGTGTATCACTGTCAGAGCAACAACAAGGTGGACTGTCATATGTTTAATGCATCAACTACCTGCATAACAGTTTGAAATTCAAAGATGCCAGCGCTTACACCTTTCATGTTACAGATTTTTTTTTTTTTTTTTTAAACTAACCTTGGTCCGCACATAAATATTCACAACATGAAGGCAAACTTCAAAGCTGCACCAGGCAATTTAGGGAAACTATTTGAAGTTTTGATGGCACGTGGCATACTCATGTTAAAGCAGCTAGTGTGTGATGTTTAATGCCAAAGGAATAAGAGAATAGTGAGTTTAGAGGTGATTTGAAGTGAGAAAAGAATCTGCTGCTCCAGCAAAACCATGTGATTTTTCATTGACGTCCATGTGAGATTTCTTTCAAAATGCGTTAAATATGTTGGAAGCTAGTAGCTGAAAACACGTGAAACCTCTAACTCCAAATTTCAGTAATATATCATTCAAACAGTTTGTTTTTTTTCTACCAGTTTTCAGTCCAGGATTTGTGGGCGGTCCTTTAAAGGGTGGCTCGATGACATGCTGAGGCCACCCAGAACATACCCCTGCACCCCTAGCAGAGAGATAGACATTAATTCATCTCACTCAATGTCTCACTCGCCCAAAATCAGCTGGAATAGGCTCCAGCCCCACTGTGACCCTGATGACGACAAGCAGTTACAGATAATGGATGGATGAACCCATCAGCTCCAGTTTTTTCTGCAGATCTGTGAGAGTCTCATTCATATTTTCGTACATGCTTCTACAACAAAACCCTCCTAGCACAAGATTATCTGGGGGGGAAAGAACATAAATTTCCAGGGCATGAGAGGAGAACTGATTTCCATAGCTTTAGGGAACACCCCGCCTTGTCTACATGCTGTTGTTTAGGGGACGTTTTTGCTCTTAGGTTTTGATTTGTGGAGGCATTGAACTGTCCACGCTGAGCTCAAGTCTTGATTTAGGGTAATGGGAATGGTGTATGTTGACAAAAATCTTGCCTGGTGCAGCTTTAACACTGACATGGTGACAAAATGGCTCTGGCTCAGTCCATTAATAATCCTTTGGCCCGGGACAATGTAGTACTGCAGGCTACGCTGTTAAAGATTCAGTACAGCTTTTGATGGCTGTCCACCTCTTACTGCGCTTATTAGGATATTCCAATGAGGTGTAGCTGATTAATAATTAACTTAATTTCACTGTCAGGAAGGTATCAGGTACACACACTTGAATGAAACATAAAATTAATTGAAATGAATGAAAACACAGTTCTGTGCTGGTAAACTGATGCACCGTTTGTCCATTAAGTCATGACATTTGTTTTCGATGTATCATATTCCACCAACCTCCCTTCAGTCAAGCCCAGCAAGGCTTACAGCCGTGGATCGGTGGTGATGGTGGACGAGATCATGAACGCCAGCCCTTCAAAGTTCAGGTTTCCAGAAGCTGGCCTCCGTGTCATGGTCACCAGCCATTTTGGACCCAAGACCCGTCTGCGCATGGCCAGTCGCCTCATCATCACAGAGGTACAGCTGCGCGTTGTTGCTCCAAAAAGCAGATGTAGCTGCTGCTGCTATATGTTAACCTTCATTCGTGACTACAGAAACATTAAATATGCCAGTAGCGCAGCACTCAGGGCAGCAGCGTGCCTGCTCATGTGCTCTTTGACTTAGTTTCTTTTTTCTGAAAGCGCCAGAAGTTGGTTCAAGCGGCCAATGGAGTGGAGACACAAGTGGTCGACGGGAAGGTTGAAATCGAGAATGGAAACGTGCCAGAGGACAAACCCACCGAGGTGGAGGAGAACGAGACCATCTCACCGTTTCATATTCCAAGTATGTGACAGACACTTCGGGGGTGATGACCATATTTTATAAATCTATGACGATCTCTCGTATACGTTATTTAAAGAACTTGAACTTTCCACTTGATCCTGGCTTCAAATGTAAGAAACATGTATGTGTGAGTGTTTGCACTTCCAGTAGACAGAATGTCAGACTTGATGATACATTTTTAAGAGAAAAGATTTGTGGGAAATGTGGTCTGACAAGAGGAAAAAGACTACAGGTCAGGCTATTTACATTTGATTTTTTTCCACCACCAAGAGCGAGCATACTCTAAACTGTAAATGTCTTTCAATCAATATCCGATGATCAAAAACTAAAGGAGACTGGTTTCTTTTGCATTTGTGCTGCAGAGGGTATCGGCAGCAAGCTGAAGTGGCTGATCTCGTGGCCTCTGCTCCTGTTGCTGTTCCTCACCGTCCCGAACTGTGGCAAGCCTCGATGGGAGAAATTCTTCATGCTCTCCTTCATCCTGTCCACCATCTGGATTGCCGTCTTCTCCTACTTCATGGTCTGGATGGTGAGTGTGATGTGTGCAGAGCGTTTTACTCGGGTCTTGCAGTGTTGGTCAGCTTCTCAAATTTGCTGTTTTTCTGATCTTAAATCTTTGGGTTTGGAGTGTTGTCTGACAATTTATCGTAGTAGACGACACTGTTAGCACCTTCTTCCCTCGCTATGCACATCTGTGCAGCAATGTAAGCAAACTTCCAGTAAAGATTGACGAAAGGAGTTGGCCTTCTGAGAATTCAGTATATTGGAAAGGCTTTCTAATCTGTCCTAAGAAGGCTGATGGCCCTAAAATTAAGGGGCATTCGGGGTATTCTTTAATCACTTTGGGACAGGTTTAATAATGGATTTGCACCATGCTGACGGGATTATGCCTAATTCAAAGCATGTGCTGAAATGATAGAAGAGGACCCCTAAAAGATGATATTTAAAAACTCAACTTTGGGATACAGTCTGTTCTGGATCTTCAGTTTTGCTTCATCCACGGCCGTTTTAACTTCTGCTATAGAAGTTTAATTTCCCGGTAGATTCATAACCATCTCCCACTCAAAATTTTGTGGCACAGATGTAATATTAAAAAGGCTTCATCAAAATCAGGTTTCCTAAAAAAAATATCTTCTTTTACTCTTTTATTTTCAACATTCCAGTTATCTCAGATATTTTACATTGGTGTGGGTTGTTTTTTGGAGCCAATCCCAGCTGATTGGGCGAGAGGCGGAGTACACCCTGGACGATTCGCTCATCACAGGGCTGATTGTTGTAAAACTATTCTATTTTAACCAAAATATAACTCCTCCTGAGGCCTTTATGGCTCTTACATGTAACTTAATTACATGTTACCAACCCAGGAGTACCTCCAATCATCACTGACATAAACTGCTGTAGGACTAGAGTCAGCAGCAGCTGGTACTAGCAACAGACCATTTAAGTGGCGGTGACGGGAGGTGACGCCTGCTTGATTAATCGCGTGTTTGTGTGGAGCGAAGTAAAGGGGACGTTAAACTTGGGTGTTCGGTTTGAAGGTTAACGGGGGTGGGGGGGTGGGGTGTGTTATTCTTGAGCTCTCACTCTCTGTATGTTTCCCTCAGGTGACTATAATTGGCTACACTCTGGGAATCCCAGATGTCATCATGGGCATCACTTTCCTGGCAGCAGGCACCAGCGTCCCAGACTGCATAGCCAGTCTCATTGTTGCTCGGCAAGGTATTCTTTTTCAGTCTGAAACATTTTTAGATGGCTCTCTTGTGGTTTTGTTATTATACAGTGGAGAGGCAAATGGATGCTGAGGTGGTGCACATTTGGTCATTAGATTAAACAAATACAGATGCATGGTCTTGTTTGCTTGTTTAAGGGTCCAGTGTAAATATACTATCCATAACTATGTTCTCATTGGTGTATAGTCGCCTGCAGTGTTCCACCATGTTGAACCATCCTGTTCCTACAGTAGTCCCGACCAGTCAGACTGAACACTGGCTTTTAATTGGCCCTTATACGTTTTCTTTGTTTCGTTGACACTTCGCCGCCTGCTTTCAATCCCAACTCGCCAAATATTGACCGCAGAGGTCTTCAGTTGGTGGTTGCAATCTGCAACCTAATCCTGTACGCTGCTATCCGTGACTGCAGCTGTTATTTATATTTTTTTTCCTTTCCAAGGTGTCTTGTTGTCCACAGTGTTGAGTTTTCATATTACAGTAGCCCAGAGCAGAGAAACTAAACACTGGCTCCACATAGTGTCTTGCACCCACTATAGTTTCCTCACTAAAAAGGAGATGAAGAAACGACGAGATTGCAATCAACAACTGAGTTACACACTGGTCCTTTTTTATGTGGATACGGGAGAATGTGGATAAAGAAATGTAAGAGGTGCATGTCGTTACCGTTCATAAATTTAGTGTGACTTACTTACAAAACGGTGTCCAGAAGCGTGTTGTCTCCTACGTGCGTGGAAAATGGTTGAATAAGTCGGAATGTGAGGAGTATTACAGAGCACGGGAACAAGAGAAAATAGTACAGAGCTGTTTATAGACGTAACAGTGCAGCCCCACGTCACTCGCTTCCCATCTGAATAAGGTTAGGGCCCATGTGAATATTAGAAAGTACAAAACAGCAAAATGTTAATCTTCAGTTGGAAATAAGGAGCTTTATTTGGCCTAAATTCTAGATGGAAAAACTACCTAAAAGTCCCACTTGCTGTTTATTTAATAAGTTCATTTGGTTTTTGCTGCAGGTTTGGGAGACATGGCGGTGTCCAACACTATCGGCAGCAACGTGTTTGATATTCTGGTGGGACTCGGCATCCCCTGGGCGATACAGACCATGTGCGTCAGCTACGGATCGGAGGTAAGGAGCTTGTTTACCTTTTACAAGGACTCCGATCTCGTCAACTCCGTGTCTTTGTGAGTGCATGAACAGAAATCCACTTACTCCCCCTTATCCGTGAAAGATTGTAGAGCTGCGGATGATTTGTTGTTCTCTCCGTCTTGTGTGTTGCAGGTGATGATTAACAGTCGGGGCCTGGTGTACTCTGTGGTGCTTCTGCTGGGCTCCGTGGCCCTCACGGTGAGCAACAGTTAATGATGTTTATGCCGCACTGGCGTCACGTTGACCACTTCCAGGAGTTCATTGTTCAGTGTACCGTAGGTTTTTAAAGTGAAAAGTACTTCAGTATAGATAAAAACATCTCTGTTTGATGCACTGTTAGTGACTGGACAGAGTCATGGAAATAGTTCATAATAATGTTAAATTTGAGTATTGTAAACACTCTGCGCTTCCTGTGAAAAATCATCTGGTGCCGAGGAGGTAATGCATTTTTCTTTTTGGAGTAAACAGAACAAGATTCGGTTAGTTGTGCCGAACTCAGTGATTAACTTGGAATGCGAGACTCGCGCGGCAGAAAACAAACCAAAATGGATCTTTATTGCAATTCTAGTCTGAGAGCTGGACCAATTTTCTAAAACGAGAAATGAAATACCAGCTGGGATGTGTGACGTTTAGGAAAAGGCATGAAAGGGAGAAACACTGAAATAATCATTCCTGAAATTTTCAAATAACACACTGTAAAAAACGATCTATATCAATAAGCACTTCTTAAATAGACTTTTTTTAGTTTATTTCCGAATTTGGGTTTCAGTCAAAATGGCACAGCAGCGATTCTACTTTATAACAAGACATCAAATAAACATTACTTTTCTAAAATAAACTTTCTTAGTTTGACTTTTTATGATTGAGTCAGTTCAGGACACAGATTGGAGTGAATAAATCATTGGTTGCACATTAAGGTTTAATTTGGAGCCTGCACCAACCGTTCTGATTACATTTAGCTGACGCTGTCATCTAAAGCCACTTACAGGGAGCAGTTTTTATGCTTCAGTGTCTTGCCCAAGGACACTCCGACTGGAGGATCGATCGATCGCCACCCCTCCGGCCCCTGATTCTGACGGCGCTTGTGTTTTGTGCAGGTGCTCGGGATCCACCTGAATAAATGGAGGCTGGACGTGAAGCTGGGCTTGTACGTCCTCGTCCTGTACGCCATCTTCCTCTGCTTCTCCGTCATGATCGAGTACAACGTCTTCACCTTCGTCAACCTGCCCATGTGCATGGAGGAGTAGAGCGCACAGCAGCATGCCTCGGATACCAAAACCTCAACGCTCCCGTAGAAACCCCAGAATCTTTGTTTTTTTTTTCCTTTTCTTTTCTTTCGTTGATACTGGACCTATCTGCAGACTCTTTTTCTCCTCCCATGTTTAGTCCGAAGTATGAATCTCTTTTCCTCAAGAGGCAGTACACGCTGTAAGAGTGGACTCCATTCTATGTCTCCAGTTTGTCCTCTCGACACCCAGTGCCAGTCCTGAATGCCCATTATTCTGGGCGTTGCCTGTTATTGCAGTAAAGTCTTTATTTCCTCTGTGCGCCTGTTAACTTTCTACCCATCTAGCATGCCTTTTAGATGTCGGGGACCTCCAGAATCATAAGTGCCCCTGTTGATTGGTGGTGTGTGTTTTCACTGTTTTCACATTGTAGATTTTCACACGACATGTCCAAAGCTTTTCCACGAACCAAACCAGTCTGTGAAGAGAAAAAAAAAAACAATCCTAGGACTCCTCCAACCAAACCCCCACCCCAACGTAGAGATAACTCCTTAAAGTTAAAGAATTCCAGTGTTATCCCAGCACCCAAAAAAAAAAGAATACACTCCTTTACCCACCTCTCGACTCTCCCCTGGAGGAGGGCTTTGTCCTTGGCAGCTCCCCTCCTCCAGCTTGGACCCAACACCCCCCTGGCATGGCCTTTTTTGGCATCAGGGAGCAGATACTGTTAGCGCTTCACTTCACCCACCCGAACCCTCACCTGCTTGATCAAATCTGCTTTGTTTTTCTTTAAAAAAAAAAAAAAAAGAGGTAAAAAAAAAAAAAAGACATTTTGTCAGGACACTTTGTGTCGACGTGTCACAGTCCGGATCAGTTGACTGTGAGGGTGTTATGCATACGCAGCACGGCACAATGTAAAACTTGTAAACACTTTTTTTTCTCTCTTCTTGTTATTTTGTATTTATTTTTTCAAAACAAGGTTTTGTCTAGTATGAAACACGGAGGAGAGCTCGTTGCAAATATAGGACATTGCCTGTTTTTCACTGAAACAAAAATTGCACATGGAAAACGCTTTTTCTTGCTTTTTGTGCTGTAAGGAGATTTGACCACTCAGTGGGGTATCTGGCTGCTGCTGGCGGAGGTGGAGGTGGAGGTCGTGGCGTCGTCGGTGGTGACTCCACTTCCCAGCGTTCTTTACATTCGGTGATGGGTCAGTCCACTTTTCCCTCTGCACAACTTCGGAAACAAAAACTGGCTCCAGATCTGTGGGACGCATCTGATTTTTGTCATCGTCGGGTGACTCGTTCTCATTTTTGAGACTGCAGCAGAATGGAGGTAGTTTTAAAAAAAAAAATGCAAAGAAACCAGATGGTTCTCAACACTGACTGTCTGCTATAACAACTCCTGGCCAGTAGGGGGTACTGCAGCCCCTCTACCAAGGACAGGGGTGTCAACCACAGCCGTCGGTTATCAGGGAAACTCAGAAGGACAGCTCCATGAGGTGTCAGTGGTGATGGTCTCTTGATTTTGAGTTACATGTAGATATTGCACTTTAACAGCCGTCCTCTCATTCTGAATCAACTAGTGCTTCCTTCTGTGTGTGTGTATTTTCAGTGTATATGTGTCTGTGTGAGTGTGTGTGTGAGAGAGAGTGAGAGATAACATTGTGTGTGTGTGTGTGTGTGCTCAGTATGGGCCCATGCTACATTTCCTCACGCCGGGCTCTCGACTCTGGAACAGAACTGGGACCTCGTTAACACCATGAGCACACCCCGCCTCTGTCTGCAGTGCATGCTGGGACATTAAAACCGCAGCTCCTCCTCCACACAGCACAGCAAAACGGCTGAGGGCTTCTGGGCGTCTCCATGGAAACAGCCCGGGACCCACTTTACAAAAATCGGCAGCTACACTGCAATCCAGACATTTTGACATCATGCAAAAATGCCTGTGAGGAGTCCACGAAGTGAGGTGCAGAGACTACAAAACTAGAGGAAGGAGAAAAAAAAAAGAGGCGTGTGGGGAAGTGTTTTAAGTGTTGAAAATATTCCTCTGCCACGCGACTGGCAGCAGGCACTTGTATATGCAATCTCAGTTTAAAGAATTCTATGTGACCGAAGGCTCCTGCAAGGTTGCCATATAAAGACTGGGGGGGGGGGGGATCCCGTGGAGATGTGACGTCGGTTTGTCTAGTAGTACTTGATGTGTGAGCTCACAGGTGTGTGTGTGTGTTTGTGTGTGTTTGAGAGCTGAAGAACTGAGCCCAAAGGATGGACATTTCAGGAACAGTGGCTTTGAGGGAAGTCTGATTTTTCTTTCCCCCTCGTTCTTGGCGCGCACACTCCTTTCCCCCTTCTTTCTCCTCTCTCGTCCCCTCTTGCACAAGGGCATTAACTCTCCACCAACCCTAGCTGAAGGAGCAGAGGGCCAGCAGGGAATGCATGGATGGATGGATGGATGGATGGATGGATGGCTATCCTCCACTGCCCTCGGGACGTTCGGTACTTTGCAAAAGACCTGGATGAGAGCAGACTTTAAGGATTTAGAAAAAAAAAAAAAGTGGACCCCCTTTAAGCTTCTACTCTACCGGGGTTCAAACGGCTGTGTTTACTGGACGGAGGTGACCACACAGGGCCTGCAGACTCCTCCACACACCCACTGATCTCCTTGTACGCCTCCTCGTCATCCCCTCTCAGCCCTGTCAGTGGGTCTTCTGTACACACGGGACCTGATTTTGTTGTGACGTTTTTTTTTTTTTTTTGTGTGTGGGGAAGACACCTCTGTACTGGACTGCACTCGAGTTGATTCAGAATGTGCAGCGTTGAAGTTTATTTCGTGTATGTTTCTGTCGTTGCTCTGTGTGGTCATGTCCCAGTTGCCAGGTTTGAGTGGTATCACCACAGCGGGGGAGGGGAAACAAACACTGCTCCTCTTTTTTTGTCCTCATCTTGACCCGCAGCGTACGTTCTGACTCACATCGTTGGTACCAAGTCACTTTTTTTGGAAGAGGAAGGAAAGAGAGAGAGAAAAAAGTAGAATTCAGATGCCATACTCGTCCGTAGCTCTGCATAAATCCAGATTGTATGTATGGAAATCCTGTGTACAAACTAAGCGCACACACTTTAGAAAACACACGTTAGAAAGGCAGATGGAACACAAGACTGGTATGTATTTCTCGACTGAATGCGACCTGATGCACTGTGAGCTCAATGTGACGTGGGAGTTGTTTGTCAAGAATAATAAATGATTAAAAAATATATTTAATGTAAAGTTAGTTACTATAAAAACATTACTGAGGACATCTGTATAACTTATATGAATGTATTGTCTTGCTATACTGGACATATCCAACCAATGCATTTTACTGTAAAGCAATAATGTGAAGAAAAAAAATAAAATGGCAAAATAATTCCTGTACATTTGTCTCATAAGTTCTTGGCTTGTGTGTGGAAATATATATAGAGAGAATAATTAAATGAAGCCATTTGTACATGTATCTTTTGCTTATGTTGTTTTGTTTGTCATTACTCATGTACCAATGTGTTTAAATGATTAAAAAAGGCAGTCTGACACTTTTTATCCCACATTTTGGGTGAAAAATAATGGAAATATAGTACTGAAGTGCAATTTTAAGGTACTTCTGTGAACAGTTCCTTGTAGTACACTACACGAGGAAAATAGATTTTACTTTAAAGAAACATTTCTGATATTTAAAGTACATTCTGCTGCTGGAAGGAGAGGCTGTGATACCTTCATGCTCCAAAAAAATTAAATCCTACACTTCCTATAATGCATCTTCAGACTTTAGCGAGCTCTTTGTGGAGCCATGGGAGACATGCAACCGTTGGGCCAGGCTGTGTGCTACTCCACGTGATGACAGACGCGCTGTGCATATATAAACGATGTTCACCTCTCAAGCTACACAAAACAATGTATGAATTATCTCCCGTTTGTACTACAAATGCTCTTTTCTGTAATTTATGCAAATTATTTGCATTAATTAATTAACAGGTGACATCACTGAGGGATAATTTCATACTTGCTGACTGTAATTTTTTTTTTTCTTCTTAAAACCAGAAGCCGAATGACACGGTGCAGCTTTCACACTTCTGATATGAGCAGTAATAAATCTTTCTTGGTGAAATGACCCTTAAGGTAAAGTTAATAAGTTTGATGTACTCCTTATGGCTACTCTGTTGTCCAGCAGTCATTAAAGTACAAGAAAAGTCGCTTGTCCGCTCAAAAACTCTTTAATATATTCCAGCCATATCACCCTGGCTTGATTGCATCCTTTCTTCTCCTTCTTTATTTTTTCATCTTGCCAGCCTTGCGATTCTTTGGTGCGAAATGTACTGATTTTTAATTAAAATTCCGACATCCTCCAATCACATCAGCTGTGGATAAATTCACTCTCAGTCAAAGCTCTAAGTAATGCCATGCAACAATAATTTTAATTTCTGGGATGTGTGTGAGATTAGATAGCAAATAAATCATGCCGCTATTTGGTTGAAGCATCCCTGAAAAGAATATCGAAATGAATGAGTCCCACTTAGGATTGAGATGTTGCTGCAACAGTGTGCATTTCTCTCTCCCCCCCCAGTGAATGATGAATAATGATTTGTTGGTCCTTACTGGAAACTTGTCTTGTGTAATAATCAAGCTGAAGGGCGCTGCACTTAAGCAGACAGGGTGATTGCGAGCAGTTATTTATAGTGATGGCTGGCAACATGTGAAGAGTCCATTGAGGGGCGAGTGATTGGAAAATTCATGTTTTGATTGCATCTTGCCTCCATAAATCTAGATTTTTAGTTGCGAGCACCAGCAGGGGGCAATGTTGTGTAACGATTCGTCCCCCAGTGTCATGGACAAACTTTGTTACAGCTCAGGATGAAATGAAAATGGAGCTCCTTTACCCAAGTGAATATGAATCTGGCAGTCGGATGTAAAGTTTCCAATATCAAACTGTGACATATTGAAACCGTAATTGGAACGAATGCCTCATGTATGATTTCCTGCACAAAAAGAACACACTGCACATAATTTGTTAATGACGGATGTCCACATACTCCATCAGCCAGCAGATAGGCAGCCATCTGGTGAGACCAGCATGGCCCGTGCAGGCTACTGGTGCTTTTCCCTAATGAGCCACCCTCTTGGCTCCCGTGCTGCAAGTTAACAAGCTTCTCTGTCAGCCGTGATCTTGTGCACTGATGAGTTCCCTCTCTGCCCCCTAACAAGCCCATTTGGGCAGCTACTGCGTGTCTCCCGTGAACGCCGGCTTAGCTCCCCTCCAGTTATGTGTTGTGTCACATTTAGAGACAAGGCTCACGCATCCTGGCCTTCGACATGTACAGCATCGTAATCCTGCTTTGAAAAGTTGTTTATCTGTTCACCCTACCGCCCCCACAGTTACAGTTTGGGGACATTTTCTTTCCTTGTTTGTGCCTTGCCAGTATTTTTGACTTCGCTCTGCTGTTGGTGTAAATTGCTTTACTGCAGTGATGGATGGTGAGCAAACCTGCAGTCCCTCCAAAGGGCATGCTGTGCTGCTGAACTCAAGGTCCCGTAGGTCGCCCCGCTGTTGCTTTGGCTTCCTCTCTAGCATGCTGACACGTACTTTGACTGTGCATTTTTTTCTTTAGAGCATTTGTTCACTCAAACATGCATGCAAATAATTGTTTCTAAAGCAACTGAATAATTTTTCATGCAAAAACGGCAGGAAATGCTGCTTTCAGAGACGTTTCTCTGTTGTATATGATGTTAAAAGGGAAGTCTGACAGAACAAGACATTTCATGACATCGCCTTGGACCCTGGTGACATGAATAAATGTTTTCACTGTTTTCTGATGTTTTGTACTCCAAATGGAAAATCTAGAACATAAAGGCAGATTAATCGATCATGAAATGTGCAGAGCGAGTTGTCCCTGAGAACCAAATGCAATGGACCTCAGTAAAGTCTTGTTGTGGCGCTCAGAGCAATGAAAAAAAAATCTATTTTAACAGAAAGAAACACATATTTCTTTTTTTTGTTGTCTTTGTTACTAAATAAAAGATGACAGAAAGTAATTTGGACTTTAATCTACCTGTAATCTCTCTCAAAAAAGTCTTCTTTCTCCCTTTTTGCATCATGTTGCAGTAGCCTGGCACATGACTGGCCACGCTGAGGATATGTAACCCCTGAAGGGCTTGCATTCGTGGGTAATAGAGACTAACAGAGTTACAGCAATGATTGGCCGTGTTGCCTTCTGGCGTGTAACTCCTTAAAACTGAACTTACTTACTTTCTCGCCGGAGTGATTTTGTCTTCTCATTTGAAAAATTGTGTGCCGGATTCAGTGACATCTGGTGGTGAGGTTGCAGATTGCAACCATCTGAATACCCCTCGCTTCATGCTACCCTCCTAAGCTGTAGAAGAGGACCGTGAAACACAATAATTCTTATTTTTAGGCGATTATACATGAATGAAACCGCAACCAGAGGTAAGTGAAATCTATTTTTCTGAAATCTTTAGTTCATGGTGCTTTCCCAGGTACCGCACAGTGCTGAAGATGAAACATTTTAAGAGATGAACAACAAAATAAACTTCTTTTTCTTTGTTCTAAGCATCGACAGCGTTCTTGTTCGGCACTCACAACACAAACAAGAAGAGTCCATTTAAAGTCTCTAAGCTGACAGTCCACAGTCCTTAAATAGTACATTGTGCTCCATTACCACCATATGACCTTTCCCTGGTATTTAAACCCTCTGCAAACTTCATAACTAGATCAAATTAAAATGAATGGAATAATGATGAGGACAGTGACATTATCCGAGCTGTAACCTGTGGTCACTCACTGTTTTGGGTCTTTCTCGGCCAATAACGAAGCCCCCCTTTTATGAAACAGCGTATAAATCAAGCCATAAACTCGGAGGACAGTCAGCTGTTTTCACAAATAACAGCAGGACTTTGTGAAACAATGCACGCTCAGCTTTCATTTACGCTTATAGGTTTATGACAGCTCCCACAGTCTGTTCCCCTGTGCATTGTTGCTCAGTGATTAATCCATTCTGCACACGCTGAACAGTTCACGCTGAGCACAATAGCTCCTTATCTAAGTAAGTCGGCCCTGGTGATGCTAGCGGTGTGCAATAGAGACTGATAGTTTTGATAAGACCATCTGGGAAAATCAACTTAATGGTGAGTCATGCATTCAGCCCTTTAATCAAGGTTGGAGTTCGGATGTGTTAGCATGCCATAGATCACTTGAACGCGTGGACTTTTGTTAGGCTATTCCACAGACATCCATCATTACAAGAACACATTAGTGTTGGAATGAGTCCAAGGTTTCCACTTACTGTAGCCTGAAATATGGATCTGCACAGAGACTCTAATCTAATTTTAAATTAAAACAGTAAAGCTGACTCGTATAGGTGGTTTTAAGTAAAAATCATGGTCATAACTCAATGTATTGTCATCTGTAATTAAAATGGGATACTTCCTCCTTTATTCAAGAATTATACAGTAGGCACATGTAACCTAATATTACACGTAAATGATTAAATTTTAAATCACTATTTTCAGTGTAAATGAAGTGATATTTTTACTGTATATTATATATTATTAACTCAATAACTGTGCAGATAAAGAAACAGAAACATCCAAAGGCATAAAAATGTGCAATAAAGTGGAACGACAGAGGGAAAAAGTATTGAACACGAAGCCTTTGTTAACAGCGACAGCTTCAAGACACTGTAAAAAGAAACTAATCTCTCTCAGTGTTCAGGAGGGATTTTGACCCATTTTTTCCACCGTCTTTAAATCTTAAAGTTTCTTGATCTTCAGCTCTTTCCACAAATGTTCTGTCAGGTCCACTTCAACACTTTTATTAACTTTGCAGCACGCTTTGGATCGCTGTCCTGCTGGCGTGTCTTCACCTCATCGTCCTGGTGGGTAGTGACAGATTCTTCTCATGAATTTCCTGGTACGTGCTCTATTCATCTTAACTTTGACATTTGGATTCTGACAGTACAATCTGAAGAGAAACAGCAGCCAGTACTCTGATGCTAACCTCCAAAATTCACTTTAGATCTAGTATTTTTCAAGGTCGGGCAGAGCCCTTTCTTCTCTGAACATGGTGTGTTGTTTTGTTGCAGAAAGGTTCGATTTTTATCTTGTCCACGCTACGTCCTCCCAGTAATCTACAGACTTCTCCAAACGCTGTGCAGCAAAGTTCAAAAGAGCCCCGACGTGCCTTCTCTTAAGTCTTTCAGATCATGTATGGCGGCCGCAGCAGCGGAGTGCATTGCCTAACACGCGTGGTCGGTTGACGGTTGAGTGACGTTCCTTCCACTTGTGGATAATGGCCCTAGTGGTGCTTACAGGAGCATTAATAGGTTGAGAAATCTGGCAGGAACTAGTGCTGTGCTGCCTAACAGTGCTGCCTTACGAAGGTTTGGGGAAAACTCTACCCATCATGAGAGTTTTTTTGTGTGTGTGTGTGTGTGTGTGACAGGCTGGTTACAAATGATTTGTTTACTTGCATTCAGAGATGGGTAAGAGTGGAAGTACTAATCTACCAACACGCTGCTTCTAATTAGCACAGGTACAGGTAGGAGAACTAATTAGTTAAATCAGCTGGTTTAGTGCGTTTTCTTACCATCGTTGCATACCATAACTCTCCTTATGGATTGAAATGTGACCTAAATGTTTGCTTTTTTTCTTTATCGATAGCATTTATATGGTTTGTAGCAGCCGTTTTGACTTTAAATAGCAGGTAAACACAGGTGTTGATGACACTAATTAAGGTTCCAGCAGAGACTTTTTACTATCTCATGTCTGTGAAAAAGATCTATTGTAGCATAACTACTATTTTATTTCTATTTTTTAATGATTTAATTTTATATTTTACATTCTCTATTCCATTTTTGTTGTTTCCTTTTCTCTTTTTAAGTCTCATTTTTTGTTTCTAACTCAAAAGGCCACACCGGTAGCACGGCGGTAACAAACTTACCTATTTACACATCAAGCAGCCACGGAGCAACATCAGCATTCATTCGGAATCTTGTTTCTGGATGTCTGACATGTCTAAGCCCAATATTCACTCTTCTGTGAGCTCTGTTATTGTTTCCATCAGCTCATGGGGGAAATGTCTGGCTCTAATGCGCTGCCGTGTTCATTAGCTAGTCGCCTAATTTGTCTGACTGCTGTTTGGTTTTGCAGGTGATGCTGCAAGTGTACTAATTAGAAATCTCTTAATTATAGGTGTGAAGTGCTTTAGCTTTCAAGCAGGGAAGAGGTGTGAATGACATGTGATTAATACTGTCGCACACAGAAAGCTGACGATGATCTTTAGTCTATTAATATGCTTAGAAAGGAGACCACGTCATATCATCAGTATCAAACTGAAACAGAAACTAATTCTGTGTATTTTTAATGGTGGATTTTGCCAAAACGTCGACACATACAAGCTAAAAATAACTTGGCTCAACTTAACTCTCCGACTCCATGGCAACATTACAGTCTACTTCCTATTTGATGTGGGGATTTTGTCTGAAGGGGCGCCCACAGCCTCCACTAATTGTCACACAGAGATGTGAATATGCAAATATATAGCTGCAGAAATGTCATCGTCCAAAACACAAACACTCTCACCGAGGAGGAGGCGGAGGAAGCACTGAGGTGCTTTACCTTCCTGCATTCGTGTAAAAACAAACACGTCACTGTCCTCGCTGGCTGAGGTCGAGCTAATTATTAACCGTAAGGACTGCATCATGGGTTCATCTGATGATTATTTTATCTTTTATTAACTGATTGATTTGGTTTGTAAATGTTCTGAAAATGAGGAGAAATGCAGTCACATGCACCCAAAGTGACACCTCTAAATTATTAAAAATAAATTAAAATAATTAAAAGGAAAAGTCATAAAGTGTTGTATTTGTAAGGCTGGGTGGTTTTGCATAAAAATAGCTGATAATTGTCTTTTTTTCTTCATTTGTGAAGTGTAAGCAAAGAACTAAATGATCTTAGCTGCATTCAAACGCTGCGTCTCGCAAACTTTCGGCACCTTTTGTTGACCGGGCCTCGAGTGTGTTGCAGTTTTGCGCTAGAAGCTCCATCAAAGAGCGATTTCCATATAGATTACTGCGCGCGGTGGGTGGTACAGTTGAACGAGTGTGTAGCCAACAAAGTGATTACGGCGTGAGAACAAAGACTTTTTCCTAACAAGTGTGAAGCAGAGAGAACGTCCAGTCAAGCGACTGAGCGGCCAAACTCCTACAAGTCAGCAAATCCAAAGGTGGTCCGGAGTCTGTGATGGTGGAAAAGCCTCATGCATGCTACTCATTTCATTTTCGCCCAGACTTCAGTGCTTCAACAAGTCGTGGTTACCGACTTCTTACATATGGAGAGAGCGCGGCTACATTCCTGATTTGAAGGCGTTGTGATTCATGAATGAACCTCTCACTCTGTGAAAGGTGATCTGTTGCAAGGGTAGCCACAGGTAATATATCCCATTCCCAAGTTCATCATTTACTTCACCCCCTTCAACCATTCATTTAAACAATAGCGGCGTTATGCTGCAAGTCTAACAATGAGCTGTGATCCAGGCCACAACAAAGATTTGGTCTCAGTTGCAGACACGCCAGACGTAGCAAGAACTCATTCTGCGGCTCTCTTATTCAAAGGTTTTTAATTAAATGTTGGACCTGGTTCTCCATTCCCATTCTTTGAAAAAATAAAAAAAAACATTTTGCTGAGTCGACTCTCTGGACAGAATAAGAGACATTTAATAATGTGAGCTGAAGCGGGGAGCCAGCCGCGCTATCGGCTGTCATATAGGCTCCGAAATCTCACACATTTAGTCAGCTCATAACGCCGCAGCTTTAAATAGATAATACCGGTGTCATTTCAGCATTTAGAGTTACGGCCTGTTTACTTTTAACAAATGATTTTGTGGTGTGTGAGGTGTGTAATTAGATTTTTTTTTTTAATCTACTTGTTTATAAAACTGAGATTAACTGCTGTCCCCGCTAACAAGGATGCTCTAAATATAGAGACCAGGATGTGACAGTGAGGTGTGTGAAGCGACAAGATTCTGAGGGATTATTTAGTGGAGAGTGAAGAGTTGTGTGTCTTTCTGTTGGTGACGTGTGATTGACGGTAAAGAGTGTATTTCAGAGTTTGCATGCAAAAAAAAAAACAGTAAATTTAGACAGATGGCAGCTGAACAGAAACTGATTGCACCCTCACTGGCATATTATGTAACGATGCAGCAACGATGTCCTGATTTTGAACTTTCATCATTTCCATGTTTTATCAAAACCCAGTTTATCATCCGCTTGTTTCTATTGGTTATGAGAAATACTCGCCGTATGATACATAACTAACTCTGACAGGGCGAGCTCATCAGACCAGCTGTAAACAAGCCAAACATGGAGATGATCCCGATCACTTTAATTGGAGGTAAAACTGAAAACGAGCGCAGCCAAAATGTCAGATATGACACAAGAGTATGCGGTAAGCATGGACGGTCAAAGTCCGACTGTGAAACTGTGTTTCAAAGCGTCCAGCAGTTTGCATGAGCAGCACATAGTCAGCACATAATCCTACAGAGCAGCGATATAAGATGATCCAGACTGCACTGTGTCTTTTCTTGAATTCCCATCTTTGATATTCTCTCGGCCTGATCGGATCAGAGGGGAGCGTTTCATAACTGCGGGAATTCAGAGATGCACATTATTTATTGAAGGTGCTATTTTACATGAATTAAAGTTTCCCAGTTCCAGTTCTTTCCCCATAGTAAGAATATACCCGATACGATCAGCCCTAACATCATGACCACCTGCCTTCATTTACATTTAGTACATTTATCCAAAGCGACTTACAAAAAAAGGGAAACAATCAAGGTGCAGTGCGACTCGGACATGTTGGTGCTGTGACATTTGTGAGAGGAGGTACTCTCTGAGGAGCTGGGTCTAGGAACTGGTAGGATGTTCCAGCCTTGATGACCCCGTCACCAGTTCACTCACTGCTTTTCCTTTCTGACCACTCCAGATCAGGAACATCTCACAAGAGCTGCACTTTTGCTGTTTCGGATACTCTCTAGCCTTCACAATTTGGCCCTTGTCAAAGTCGTTTAAATCCTTACATATCTTTCCTCTATCGTCCTTTTGGCTGCACATTACCGCCAGTTAGCAAACTGACTGGCAGCTACGGCTGCGGCTTTTGTTTGCAAGTTCGTTTGAAACCTATATGATCGTCTCACCGTGTGTTTTTCTTTTTTTTTTTGCTCTGCTCCGCTGCCATGTTCCCAGATCTCAGACACTGACTCGGTGAGTATAATGTTTACAGGCAGGGAATCATGTTCAATCATGTTCAAAACTATGAAATGCAGTTGTGCTTAATAAGCGGATCAATAATCTGAATTTTAAAGCTCTCCTTCTCTGCCTCGTTTATTATAGTCTGTCACTCTCGAGTGTTTACTTTACAGTAATGCAGATGCATAAAAATATAGTAAAATAAAATATCATACATAACACGGTGTATAAACTTTACAACGATGAGCGCGGTGAGGAAACACTACGTAATACATCTATTTTTTATTTCATAAGTCTGTAATTCGGCTGGAGAGCTACTGTAAGACAGGCGCTCCACTGGAAAGACAGGTGGAATGAACAAGACGTGTCCGCGGAGATACGCCTCAGAAATATTTAATACTTCAACGGCAAGAACAATCAATATGTTTCTACAGAAGAGATTCCAGCAGAAGGCTTTGCATAGAGACTGTAAGCCTCAAACTGATCCTGCTCACCCAGTTAAACGACTGGCTCTTTAATAAGGTTGAAGCAACAATGCAGCGGGCACGAGGAATGAAACCAACACTTCGCTGTGTGTACAAGGTTTTTTGAGTCTTTGTCTCTGTGGATTTTGCAAAATAAAAACACCCTGGTTATATGAGGAAATATACAGTAATATGGATCTTAGAGCGATTTGCAAACCAGGCACAATTTTACCCGAATGTAAATAAAATATAATTAAGCTGTTGCAATGCCTGTCTTTTGCTTTGCTAAGGATATTTGGCAGTGCATTGAATGTGCAGTGAAACCTACTTACATCTTTCGTCTCTCTTTGATTTTACGACACCCAAATTAAGCTTTAATGCCAAAGATTAAATGCAGTCGTATACCTTTTTGTAAATGATAGGAGCCTCAGCTGAAGCCAGTCTTTGCACTCCAGTCTGTCTAACTAAGCTCCTCTGGTTCAAATTTTGAGAACCAGGAATGAAATCAAATAAATAAAAAAGTACATCATGTCGATGTGAAGTGAAAAGAAACGTCACTCCTTTGGAGATCATCCAGCCTCTTTATCACTCTGCAGCTGACAGTTATTGTTAATGGAGTGGGGCCGCTCGGGGTCTGAGAGTGCGTCCCTGCTGAGTTGAGATCAGCAGTTAACCTTCGTTAACCTGTCGACAGCGAAGTGACTTCCCTCATGTGGCCGACCTCTTCATCTCCCGCCACAACACTCGAGGTTAGTTAATAAAATTCTCCAGGGGGACTCGAAGGCAGGTTTGAAAACCGATACCAGGTCAGCGCGGAAGGAGATGAGCGTTAACGGGACAAAACTGCGAGCGGGAAGGTGATGAAGCTGACTGGGAGGAAAAGAGGTTCATGCGTTTTTATCACATTTTTAAAGATAAATTCATTGCTTGCTTTCCCCAAACGGGGTAGCCTGAGGGGCAAAGAATTAATGCCCGGAGTCCGGGAGGAGGATGCTCAGCCGTAAATATTTATGTGCTGTGCGGATTCTTCCATGCAAAGCACAACAGGAACGCCTCGCTGCGATGCTGCTGTTTGTAGCTGCAGCTGCTTTTCAGCACGACAAACGCACCAAATACTCGTTAATTTAGCTAAAAATAATATTTATTGAATCATAATGAACATTTTGGAAAAAGAAACCATGCTCTCATCGTTATTCTTTTATTTATACTTTTATTAAAACATCATCGGCCTCCAACAAGTAAAGAATGTACATAATGATAATAATAATGATAATAATAAACTGAATAACATCAGAAAAGGTATTTTCTGTTTGTATGTTATTGTATTTATCTTTTTATATTTTGTCAATTCTACAGTGAGGCGTTCTCTGGACTCTGATCTCTGCATTCTCTGACTTCAAGGCTTTAGCTAGTTTTAGAGGAATGTACAGTACAAGAAACAAAAAGTATCTTACCCCCGCTGTATTGTTTTTTTTTCTTCTTCTTCTCACATCTCTACATATTTTGTCTCATTTGCAATTCATCACACACATCAACCACTCACATCTGTTCCAAAACTATTTGAAATAAACCTCCTGTGGCGAACACGTACTGCACGCTTGCAGGCGTACATACTCTATAGACTAGTGTGCGTGCACGTAGACACACACGCACAGTGAAACACGCGCTTTGATGCCTGCAGTGGATGGTGTAGGTGCTGAGCTCCGGCGCTTTCATCGGGCTGACCGAGGCGGCGGCTTCCTTCCCCACCAGAGCCAAACACTGGAAGGGAAAAGCATTCGTCTGCCGCCAGGCTTCCTCCACACGGCACAGTTAGACCCCCATGACTGACCCGTGTCACTCCTCTCTGTCAGTGCTTCACGCTGAGTGGTTTGTCCTTTGGTGCTGGAATACAAAGGAAATGCCACACTGTCGAAAAAGTGACCTTAAAAAATACAAGATACTCACCAAGGCGAGGGACCAACTGTCCATTTTACACAACAGAATGTCACCGGGCTGCGCAGTGTGGAGATTGTCTCTTAATAAAAGTTTGAACTTTTTAAAACTCTTGAAACAATTAAAAACACAACGGCACAATAAAAACCTTTTTCGACTTTGATTTCTAAAGTTTGCACACTGCACTCAGAGTCAAGTGTAGGTTTACAGTATGTTCTGACAGGCAGGTGATGCTGAAAATCTCTTTTATGGTTTCACAGCAGTTCATGTGGGCTTGACAAGAGCAGAATATCATCCTGTCATGCAGCTGATTTCTCTATCTACTTCCACTCCTGGAGCTTTCGTAAAAAAAGAAGCAGTCAGTTTTCTAACGGGTCCGGCGGTGGCGGTCATGTGTCGATGACGTCCTGTGCCGGCGAAGGTTCGTGTGGCAAACTGGTGGCGTTGGGCAGCGGCTGCGTGTGGCTGACAGAGTTCTGCTGCAGCTCTAGCGCCATGGCGTTCTGTGGATGGGGGAACTCCTTCACCTGTCTGCGGTACTCCAGGAAGGTGGACGCCTTGGTGGCGATGGCCACCACGTTCTTCCCGACAAAGATGGTGGAAACGCGGCTGTCCTGAAACAGCACCATGTTTACGCCGCGTATGAGGATGGTGACCACGTTTATGGTGACCAGACTAAGAACCGGGTACAGCATCATCTTCTGGGGGGACATGTGCTCCCCCTGCATGCTGATTTCACTGAGCGACACGCAAGGCAGGATGAGCAGCAGGATGTAGCAGTAGAAGAACATCAGGCCCTCGGCCCAGATGGGCAGGCCTGTCCGTTGGGGTTCCCACAGGTTTGCTTGGATATCCAGCAGGTCCAGTAGGTCCAGAGCCACCCAGAATAGACGACTCCTCATGTCCTCCTTCTTCCGGAAAGTTCTCACATATTCCATACTATCCAGAGCCACGAGAACCAAATATAAGCCCGGTACACACACAGATAATAGTAACGTCAAAGCCTTCCGGGCCACCGTCTCCAAACTCTTCCTGTCTGCCTTGCAATTCTGGAACACAAAGTAGAGCTTGATCTCCAGGACAAAGATGTACAGAAACCAGAGGATCATGGCGTATCCTCTCCGGGCGGTGCGCACCTCGGCACCGACCCACACCGCCACGTACCGCAGCACTATGAGGAAGCACACGTCCCCAACCAGCACTATAATACACACACCGATCTTTCTGGGACCCTGGTTCTGCTCCACCAGGTAGGCGTCCATGAAGGCCATGCTGGTCATGATGACGATTGTGGTCAGGCACACGTGGCGTTTGTCTGGGGGCGGCAACACCATGGCGAGGGCACCTGCTGGCTCTCACTCTCTGTCCCCAGCTTTCAAAAGGTAAAAATAGTCCAGAAGGTAACCGCGGCACTGTGTCCCCTCCAAACCTTTTACGGTTGAAGAGGGGAAAAAAAGATATTTAAGGTGCTCTGACAGCTGCAGTGTGCACAGGAGCAAATGTCCAGCTCGTGTGTCCAATATTAAAATAATACTATAAGTCACGGCACTAATAGTCCATAGAGGAGGGCGGTTATTGCGGTGTAGAAGCAGAGCGGTGTGTGGAGTCAGCGGAGGTATGCTGGCTGCTGATTGCTCTCAGACCATGTGAAAACAGGAACATCACCTCGTTACTCAGCGCACTTCCATTGATCCGCCTCTGCCCGCGAGCAGCAGCTACACCAAGGGCTCTACAGCTGACACACCATGACTGATAGTAATCCACACGCAGTCAAATGGAGAATACTCAGGCGAGCGGGCTCGATCTAAAGGACGTGTGATGGGATTGCGGGACACGGTGCTGCAGTGTAGCAGTGTTTATGTAGGTGTTTATTTTTACATGAGACAGTACAGGGAACGGTGGCGGTAGTTGTCTGCGTGCCCGTGCTGCAGCTCAGCATGTGCGAGGAATTCCTCTTTGGATACTCCTGTAGATGGTGGTGCAGTGTGTGTGGCTCCTTGCAATCCTGCAGTGTGTGCGAAGGGAAACGGAGGAGAGAGAGGAGAGGAGTCTGCAGTGGCCAGAGGCCCCCAGCCGCCATAAATCAAAGAAGACAGCAGGTCAACGGCCCATGAGGCCTTGCGTCCGACGCTGGCTTCCCTGGGGGGAGGCTCTTACACCGGGCTGAAGATCCATCCTTCCCCCCTCCTCTTGCCACGTGCCAGCCTCTCCACAGCCTAGAAGAGGGAGAAATAAAGAGGAGGAGAGGGGGGAGGGCAGAGGAGGAGAAGGAGAAAGAAACCTGTCAGCACTACTGGGCCATATAACACAGTTTTCATTGCCAACGGCCCTCCACATATGAGGAGCCAAGTAATGTGTCAGCTTGGCTCAAATATAGCCTGTTTCACTATTGATAGGGCAGAACATATTGCACATGGTACAGTAATACTGCGTCAGGATGTCATTACCTCTCTATTGTCTGCGATGTGTCACACGGCAGCTGGATGCATGGCTTAATATGCTCCAGTGGTAATGTTATTGTATTCAGCACATTTGCTGCCATAGCACTCAGTGGTTTAATTTTGGGAGTTAAATTAATAGAGGATTTATGACAAGGAATTGTAGAAACCAATTTTAAAGTCTCATATAGTCGCTAACTGCTCTGCACCTCTTCTGCATTACTTGGCACTACGTTTTCTTCTTGGACGGCGGTGAATGGGGGGGGGGGGTAAACCCACAAAGAGTTCATCTGCTGCACGTGTTTTCAGTCACTCTGGTGGTTTATACTTCTGTGCTGCTGTATTTGTGCAGTTTATATTATTAATTCATCCTTAATCTCTATCAGATCACACAGATGACTGTTTTTCTATCTTCCTCTGGAATCGAGTGGAAGCGTCCAGCTTCCAGCGCCACAGGCGAGATACCACATCTGAGCTGGGCACAAACAAACCTCTGTGCTCCAGATAGGCTGAGGCTGACATGGTGCTCCGGATGATAAGTACCTTTAATCAGACTGTACGTGCTTAATTTTGTTTTATTATGTTTTAATTTGACTAACGGCACTATAATACAGAAGCACATACTCCAGGTTTTGTGGCCTCTTTGTGCACCGACAAAAACAGGATTGTATCAGGTTCTGTTTGCTAACAGTAACCGCAGAGGCCTGCACCATCATCTAAAATATAAGAACAAGAGACTGTGTGTAGCTTTCATAACCGAGATCCCCACATAGCTTGACCTTATTAAGGACAGCTCCTCGTGTCCTACCTGCAGCGTCTGCAAAGGTAAGATCTGGAATAAATCACAAATATTTTTTTTAGACTCTCCCTTCTTGTACCGTGTATTGATGATAATAATATTCCTCATGTTTTGTAAGTGTTTCTGTTACAGCTACATTTTTTTTTCTGCGTCGACCTGTTTAGTATTCCAGCTGACGTGTGAGTGGAGGCGTGTGACGGGTTGGGTCAGGCGGGTCCTCTCCAACAGCCCGGGCGGACGTTTACGGCGTTTTACAGAAAAAAATGCTAAAAACTACCAAAAACTGTACAGATGTCGAGCGCTTAACTTGCCAGCAGGAGCCCACCTTGTGCACTGGCCTCATCCATAAATAACACAGCGTGTCTAAATATTAGCATATAGAGGAAACAAGACTGGATAAAAGAAAGTGAAATGTGTTAATTGAGCAGAAATGTCTCCCTCTGTTCGGGTTTGCTGAACTTCAGCAGAAACTAGAATTTATCTGTCGCTCTGCTCTGTTCCGTTTATTCCTGTCTGCTCCTCCTGTCACTGGATCCTTCGAGCAGAACGCAAATAAATCACATTAGTTTCTCTGTCAGCTGAGGAACGTTTCATATCAAGATGACTGTATCATTCAGAGAATGGACTGGCAGCACTCCAGTAACTAGACTTGTTTGGCTAAAGCAAGTGACCATGAAAGTTCTGCCTCTGCGTTATGTAGCCATCCCGAAATCTCACAAAGAGTACAATGAGAGGAATTTGAGTTGACACGCAGAACCAGACAGGAATAAATATAATACTTTAGTCTAACTCTCAGGGTTATACCTGACCCGTAGGTTTGCCACATCTCAATGTGATAAAAAGAAAACTGACAAGTTAAAAAGCCTGCAGTGTGTATAAACATTAAATATCGATCTCTAAAGGGCACTCCAGTGAGTTAGTATTGCTTTTCCATAAAGATGGGGGACCTACAAGAGACAGATTTAAAGAAGGGTTAAAACGCAGACTGTGAACCTCAATGTCCTCGCTTAGATTCTGGCTGGGGACCTTTTATGAAAGTCATTCCCTCTTCTCTTTTCTCCCCCCTCATTTCCTATCATCTCTCGACTATCACCACCTAATAAAGGCAGAAAATGATGATGACATCTGGGTTATTTTCAGAGTGAACACTTTGATTTAACTGTTTTCACAGGCTGGATAATACCCTCCATGACAATTCATTTGATGTATAAAGTCGGTGAACTGCCTCTTTAACTTCCTGATTAGGGTATTTATAGTTTTACATTTTATAGGCTGGAACTAATGGCTTCATCAATGGTCAATAAGTAATTTATTCATGTTTAATAGTCTAGAATTTGTCAGCTGTGATTGGCTCCAGCCCCTCCACTACCCTTTAAGAATAAATGCTAGATAATGAACGGATCAGTTATAAATCAGAATAAGGACACATGTAACGCTGCCACATTGTGAAAAATCTTATTTATCAGATGGTCTATTTCTAATAAGTAATAACACAATGATAAATCATCAAATCTACAGTCACACATGTCAATAAATTGTTTTAAAAATGTTATAAATATGCTGATTAGATCCTCATGAGATGAGGTAATTAACATCTGTATAAAATATCAGCAGCTGGAGCCGCTAGCTGCTTAGCTTAGCTTAGAAGAAATGACTGAAAAAAGCTAGCCTTGCTCTCGCTCGCTTTAAAATGAGGTAAAAATGGCAATTTGCTGAGGGGTTACATCTGTGAAAGACACTGATCACAGCCAAGAGACAATCAGACCCCTAATCACCTATAAAATGTATAAAACATAGAACCTGTCAACCTGTAAATGATGGCGAGGTGCCGGTTGGGTGATTTTGTTACCTTTGGACGAAGTTAACCAGCTGCTGGCTTCAGCTACATATTTACCGCACAGACATGAGTGTGGTATCGACCTTTTCATCTAACTCTCGGCCTTTTGTAAAGAGTGCTTCATTAGAAAGTGACACCGAGGTTGAAGAGAACATCGGTAACATAAGAAATGTCATAAATGCGTCATCAACAGTGTTTCGAAGAGAAACTGAAGGCCGGATCTTAAATCTACCCCCTTGCAAACAACTGCAAACCTTTTAGTGACATTGATTTGATTCTTATTAAGAAGCCGGTCTGGTAATGCATTACAAATTGTTCAACCACTGTATTTGCCTTTCTTAATCAAACACTCCCGCTCTGACTAACTCGGCTCTTGATATGAGAGATTCAAGCATGTGATAAATAAACATGAGTTTGTTTTCTGCACTGTGTGAAATCACCAAAGCAGCTTTTTTTTTTATGAATGAGATCCAAAAGATTGTGGAGAGGTTATTTTTCAGCGGGAAATACCACCCTTGAAGAGCATGAATTGTATGTACTGTACATTCTGCACCCATGAATGATGCAGAGAAGAAAAAAAACCCCATCAGAGCTTTAATGGCTTCCTGTAAACTGTTAAATAGATGCGCTGTGCTCGGTCATTGTGACATATCCTGGCGCAGCGAAGGCGGAAAACAACATGCTACATCTACGAACATCTCGAACCAAATCCCGTCGACAGAAGCTCGGTGTTTAAGGAGAGCGCGGCGCCAGAACGAGCCTCATTTGTAATCCGAGCATGACTTTGAATGTTTAAAACCCATTATGTAGAACAGGGTCTAAGTAAGAGATTAAATTCATAAGATGGTGATTAATTGACTGATTAGCAGAATGCTGGGGATCATTAACATGCTATAAGGAAGGCTGCTCCCACATATACAGTCATCACATCATCATTTAAATGCCATTAATTATCAAAAAAAAAGGACTGAGATTGTTTCCCTAATGAACGGATTACAGCCGTCATGATAATATGAGAGTCGTGAGTTGGTTTGAACCTCGCTGGAGTTAAGACCTCGTCTGCGAAACATGGATCCCAAGTTGTTATTGGCGCGATTTGGTGCCCTACGAAACAGGAAGCTGATGAATTTTGACAGTAATGGATGATTATTAATCCATCTGTCATGTACTGTAGAAAAGTGCCTTTGTCTGTGTGAAATGATGACAGAAGCTCTCTTTTGCATATTCTGTTCAGCATTTATAATGTATAACTCGAAGCTGGAGATTAGCCCTGGGTGTCTTCACAGAAATAGAATAAATAAGGAAAGAAACGTCCATCGATATGAGATCAGACAGCTCTGATGACTATCATTTCACATCTTTACTTGACTTCTCTTTCCCCCTCCGCGAGGCTACGGCGCCGTGTGCTGCGCCCTGTATGTTTCAGCTTTGCTTATATGCTTCAATTACAGCGCATTAATTATGGTGCACTATAAATAGGCAACATGGAGGGCTGTGAAGTGGCAGTGCAACATTTCTTCACAGAGGGAGGCTATTATAGTGTCTGTGGTCCAGGCCATTATCTCTCTAAACAGCCAGCGCTTCCTTGTCAGGCAGTTTTATTAACAGTTAGCCTCCCCGACTGCCCACAGGCCTCCGCATGGATCACAACAAGGACAAAGGTTAGGGCAGACAGTGGCGTTACTGCTAGTTTTACTGTTTGTTTTGCCAATTGTTGTAAAAAAAACAGTAAAAATGTCTGTTTAGGCCGAAGAACAAGACGTTTGGTACAAATGGAAGAACAGGATGCTTCGACTTTACCGTGGGGAAAAAAAAAAGGAAAAAAGATCAGATCATTTCCAGGTGCTGCTTTTGAATCTACACAAAACTCTCTCCTTTCAAGCACTGACTCAACATAATTAGCCACATTCTGTCCATTGATGTTTGCCTCTTTTGACACAGAGCTTCAGGAAAGTGAAGTCCGCCGGAGCATCGAGACGCTCCTCACACTCCACACGCCAGGTGAGAGCTGGGAGCTTGCACTTGTTTACAGCAGCGAGATCATTTCAGCCTGCAACTGTGGATAACATGCTCTGTTACCTGCAGGCTTCAAAGAAGACTGAGATGTTTATGCTTTTTTTTTGGGGGGGGGGGGGCGCATTGATATGCATTAAATGTATTGTAATACTGGGCTCCACGTTTCTGCTCTCCTTCCTCCTAGCCTCGACGTCCCCCCACGAGGATGATCAAATGTTTACGTCAATGTCAGCCACGCTGCAGCGGGACGGCGCAGGTCTCCAGGGCGACCCGTTTTGTCCGATATTTATGTCAGGTTGTCTTCATTAGGGCCAGAATGAGACCCATATGTCGTCTTGGCTGCCAGCCATCTCCATCATCTCAGCAGGTGTTCTGCGCCGTCCTTTGTGTTACAGTCAGTGCTCGGCTAGTTTTGGGAGAGGTGGCAGATTGCTTTGAATTTGCCCAGTACACTGAGTACAGCTCAGCACGGCTCTCACACGTGTTATGCACAAATATGCACATGTAGAGATGCTCTCACACACACCTTCCTTGCCTCATAGGTTGCCGACAGGATGCTGGCCACATCTTTATCTCGTCCTTCACTGCCTGATAACAATCTGCAACCACGCACTGATCATATACATCCTGTTCTCATTATAACATAGCATGGTGTTATATCCCCAAATCCCTGAACGCATGTTAGGAAGTGTCTCAGATGACCGAACCGACTATATCCAAAGACGTCAGCTTGATTCCCCCAGTCGCACTGATGAATGTGTGACACGCAGACGCTCTGCACATTTCCTCAACGTATTAAAAGCTCCAGACTCAGCTGCCCTCGTAGGACTCGGGCTCGTCTGCGATGCATTATTCACAGTAGTGTATCTAATGAAACGCCGCGATGGATGTGTTGAAATTCTAACCACGTCTGCTTTTACGCATTTTTGTTGTCATTATTTTTGACTGGTTTGCTCCTTTCCACCTATTTCGTGCAATTCAAAGGCACACATCACTTAGTCTCAACACAACACACGAGGTCTCCGCGTTACTCGCTGCTCTTAGATTCCCATTCTCTTGTTTTCTTGTTATCCCCGCATAATATGCTTGTAATTGCTTATGAGGTTTCACCGGGTTAGAATACTGAGGAGGATCTGAAACCGAGAGTGTTTTGTAACAGTGGCTAAGCTCATTTTTATCACCCATTATGGTCGATTAAGGCTGATCCTCACTCTCCTTTGCCATGTCATGTTGTGCATGCATGGTGTGTGTACGTGTGTTAAGCATTCGTGCTTAATTTCAGCACATAACCGTGGCTAACCCAATCTGTATTCGGGCTGGCTGTGCTTTTAAAAAGCTGTGGGTGTTGATCAAACGCTGCCGAATTCACACGAGCCGCACACGACAAAGGACAGATAGATGCTATGCAGTGCAGGCTGCCATAATAGGCATTGTATAGGGTTAGATGTTGAAAGCGGCTCAAAAGTGCTTTCCTCTAACTTGGCCCTGAGCAGCAGAGACAGGGGGCTTTTCAACATGACAGACGTGTCTTTTTCTCCCCTGCCAACTCTCAAACGGCCATAATGTGCAGAGCGTCAATCAAAGTGTATTCTTTATTCACAAAGCTGGGGAGAGGATCAAAGGCACCATGCCACAGTGAGTCACCATCAAAGTGAGGAGCAGCCCTCTGACATCCCACCCGGCAGTTACTCACTGACACGGGGGGCGGCGAAGATGACTAGTTGCCCAACGTGCACGCATGAGAGGAGACACTACCGTCCAAAAAAAAAAAAAAAAAGATGCTGTTTAAGTGGCTGCAGCTCACAGAAGTTCAACCTTTGGTTTAATAAGCGTGTAATTTCTATTTTCTACCAACGTGCACTCCGGAAGAGGCTCCTATCAAAAAGAATCAAGTCAATACGTTGCGCTCATGACGACACTGAGAGAGCCAGTGTTGCCAGCTCCTGTAACTCAATGCAATCTCTCCTTTCATCTCTGAAAAACTGAATCCTGGGGTTACCATCAATATTCAGCGTTCTGAACGTCATTGAGTATCTACACCAGTTGCTATTAGACATTGAACCCTTGATGATTTTATCAAAGGTGAATCATGCTTTATTAAGTTGGCATTCATAAAACTATAGTCCCCCTTTAGATACTGAGCGAGTTCCACCCACGCTCTAACCTCCGCTGTCTAAAAAATGTGAACCGTTCCCGTCTGTTGGCTCTGCCACTTCCCTGGCCTCAGTCTAAACTGGTGACATTTAACCCAGTATTTAAAATGACCATAATGCTCCATTCAAAAATAGATCCAGACCCAGAGTGGATTGCACAACATGCTCCAAGGTTGCGTTACAGAGTTGGATATCTTTTAATTTGTGTTATTAAAAATACCAGCATGATTTCGAACAAGGTTTTCGTGCTTTCTTCTTCAGCACCCAGGCTACTTTTCCCTGCCTTGTGTCAGTAAACGTGAACAATCATACGAAATCTAACCAGTGTCATTACAAACTTTCAGGAAGTGAAGAAGTTACACCGGGGAAAAAAGTGTAAATAATCACGACGGCTCAAATGAATTGATCCGTAGCGATGTGTGGCCGATAGAACGAGCTGTAAACACGGCGCTGACATTTTAAAGATAAAAATATGACAGCAAACCGTTGCCCTTTTCCACATCCAGCAGACATTTAGCAACATTAGCATTCATCTTAAGATGCACTCTCCTCTTACTTCTTTTTTTTTGTTTTGTTTTGTTTCCACCAACTCCTGACAGAAATATCTGGTTTCTTCAGCTGCTCATCGCTCCACCGTGTTCACCAGCTCAACGCAAACTGTGTCTGCCTGCTGTTTTCGTGTTGGACAGGTATTGTACAGTGGGTTTATTAGACCTTCTGTCTCTTTGTGCTAAAAACAGCTGCCCGCTGAGGCTGGAAACGACGTTGAAGCGAACGCTGAGTATATAAAAAAAAACCCACAGTAAAGTTGCGGGCCATAAAACCAAAACAATGAGCTAGAAGACACTAAAACACGAGTGTCTGCGCCGGGAGGAAACTGCAGAGTTGCTGATTTTTCTCTGCGGATTCATATAGGCAACGCTTTTCATGCCATTCCAGACATTGTTCATATAAAAGTATTGATCACGGCAGCTTTAAAGATAGAAAACATTATGTTCTGCCAATACGTGATGTCTGAAATGATTGATGGGTTTGCTATAGACTGTGAAGACCTCCTTTTTGCCATTGTTTAAGAGGACGAAATAAAATAAAACCCGGTGAGGAATGAGGGAACACTGCCACTGCTGCTGTCTGCGTGAACCTGAAACTATAAAGGGAAACCCCATTCAATTTAAGAATTATTGCCGGTTACACCTGTGATCTCGGACATTTCAGTTGACCTACAAAATCCACTTTAATACCCGAGTGTGCTTTAGCCTCTAATGCCGCTGTCAACTCCGATCAACGAAACATAACCTCACCTCCTGGAAATAACCCCTCATTTTCTCCCGCTTTTATCAAACTTCCCAGATTGCAGTCAGTGAAGCGAGACTGCATATAAATCCCGGCTGCTTTGTCCTCGGCTTTTTGGTTTTTAAGACTTAAACTTTAGCAATAACAATTAGGAATTCCTGAATAATTAAGTAGAGTTCTCTTTTTAATCCCTTCTGTGGACAAAAAAACAAAAAAAACACACCTTCCGGCACAGACAGTAACTACCCTCACCCCTCACACTGATAATTGGATTGTCCCCTCAAGTGATTGTTGGACGCCCCCTTTAATTTTTTAAATTGAGAGCCACAAAGGAGCATAAAGTGCCGCAGTGATTACCATTACCCCTCATCTGCACACACACACACACACACACACACACACAGATAAACATCTCTGGCATGGCATTGATGCTGTACCATGGTAACGCGCTGTTACACACTCCCCTGGCTTTTAATTCTCCCGTACACCAATGGAAGAGTTTAACAAGCATATTGATTTGCCCATGCGACACTAGCGCTCATATTCATTTCTCTAATGATAATTTGGGTGTGCGATCACCCAGGGACAGAAGTGATTTTTATCCAGCGGTTTTACAGGGAGATCCATTTAATCTTTGTGTCAATAACCCGCTCCCGCCTCCCCCCTTCCACTCTCTCCTAAGCCTGCTCTTTTGCCATGGCTTGCAATTCCTCCTCCTGTGTTCACTGTCGCCATTTCTAATCTGGCCACCCTGAGGGAGGTGGCTTCCATACCTCATTCCGGTCACGCTTCCTTTCTGTTTGCTTTCAGTTGCACTTGGGGATAAAATGACTTCTCAAAGACATCAGAACCCTCACAGGACCCGCTCAGTATTTATCATTTTTTTTGTATTGCGTTAAAGCAGCAGTGAAATAATGGCTGGAAATGCAGAGGATCCTCGGAGCTTTGTCAGTAAATCGCACTTTGTTTTCTACCTCAATTAAATACTCACACTCACACGCCCCGCTGCCCCCATTAGTTAGCATAAAACAGATGCGCGTTGGCAGGTAAAAGGTGCAAGACTAGTCACCTTCATGCGTGTCCGCTGAGAGAAAAGTAAAGTAAGAGGGGAGGGAAGGAGGGAGGAGATGAAACCGAGGGGGAGAGAGCAAGGGTTGCTGGTCCACGTGATTGAATAAAAGGCAAAAGAGATGCGATACAGGGAGGATTTGAAGTGCCGCTAATGAGCTGGGAGTTAAAACGGATAGCTTTGCAGAGGAAACAGACTTAAATAGTACCAGCCGGGGATTTATGATGAGGCAGAGAGAGGTTCTCAACAAGTCATTTCATCTCACATTCAGCCTTAAAAACTTATTTTCCATGAAGCGAGTGCAAAACAATCTATTGATAGTGTGAGAAATGTTCCGCCGTTTTAAGGACGATAGGTTTTTAAAACCAACAACTACACGATCATTTACCTCAAGTAGAGATGTTTGAGGGTCGCTGTCAGACTCCGTGCGTGTGCTTTCTGTTACGTGAAAGCGAAACCGGGCTATTTGACAAAACGCTGCAGAACTTTGAACGTGTCTCGCGGGCACGGCGGCTGCTGCAGGCGACACCTGCTTTGTATGATAATGAAATGGAAAACAATATTTCACTCAGGATTAGACAATTGTTTGCCGCGCGACTCGCTGAGGAGTGTCGGATTTCTTGGCAACCGCCTCTGCGGAGGTGTGGTTGGTTATGACTAAAGTTTGGAAGTGCTGTGCACCTCCTGAAAGAGCCATTCATGAAATTTATATTCACTCACTGTGGAGTTCAAGCGAGTGAAAGAAAAATAATTATACAACTGTGATTTGACTTCTGCTTGTTGCTCACAGCTACTTCCCTATTATGAGTGTTGCCTACTAAAGCTTTACTCACAATTATTGGCTGCGTCATTGTGGCCAGTCGCGGTAGCTTTTGGTACACTGTTGTGAATCTGTGTGCAGTTTTTAAATGGGTAATGGATATTGATGGGATACTTTGGCTGTGCGTTGCAGTTCTGAGACTGTAGCTGTTTACAGCTCTCGCAGCAGTGCTGGGAATACAATACTTGAACAAATGTAACCAAATACTAATTGCTGCCCGCACAGACCCAGGGAACAAAACAAACCAGCGAAACGACACGACACATAAATAATACAAGTTTGGATTAGCTGGCTAACGAGAGCATTCTTACTCCTCCTTTAGCTCCCGAATCAAATAACCTACAAAGTTGAACTCGCCTTCAATTCCTGGTAAAACAACGAACAAACCGATCTGACTAAAGTGTCAAAGTAAAGCAGCATTGATGGGATTAGCAGCCTTACTGTAATTTCAAAATATATTCCCTCTGCAAACATGACATACACAGTGTGAGTAAAGCTTAAAGCCCCTGCAAACTGCTTCATCGGTTCATAAGAACATGATCAGAAATCCTATAATCCTTATTTACTATGCAGGGAACTGTATTTGCTATCTGTCTTATTTGAATGTCCAGATTCTAAGTGTGAAATTTATGCACCATATGGTGAACTGAAACTCACAACAGATGCATCAAATGTTGAATATTACAAATCTTCATTCAGTCCTTCAGGTATGATTTATATCGTTATATTTATTACGTCTGTCGACTGTTCATCGCATAGAAATCAGTGAAGGAGTGAACGAGGGATTTCATTTAAGCCTCCGTGCCTTTGTGAAGAAGTTTATTCCTCAATGATCACTTCAGTCAGTTGTGCGCAGGAGTCCAAGAGGTCTTACGCTGAAAGGTTTATTGAAGCTCGGCCAAGGTGAATGGACGGAGGATTTATCAATGCACTTGTCATGACACGATGCCGCCTCAACCCCGAAGAAGCTGTCTGACTCGTCTATAGACACTCAGAGAAATGACACAACTACCCTTAGTGCTCTGACGCTGTTTCTGACTCTGTAGAGGCTTCTACACTATCCTCTGACCTCGGTTAGCACGGTAATGATCTGAATGGCGTCTGCTTGTGTAGTGACCCGGCTCAGTATCCGTTCAGAACAAAACCAACCAAACTTATGGAATTTAAAATGTCATGCTCGGACCATTTTGAAAAATGTAGTAGTTTAAGCTACTACTATCTTTTCTTAAGCCAGCCCACGCCATCCATAATTACTCAAAAGCAATAAGGTGACTCCTGAATTTGGCAAACTGCGAGTTTCCTGGCACCACTGCTGCCAGACAGTAGCTGCAGCGTTAGCTGGTGTTACAAAGTGGTGACCTGTGATGGGCGTGTGTCAAGATATTCCTCCATAATAGACATTTAGTGACAATTAGGGGCGATGCATCTCACTTTGTCACATCTAAAGCGGCCGATCGCTTTATGGAGTCAATAAAATGGCTGACTTGCATTAATTAATTTTAATGGTGCAAGTAATTTATTTAACAATTTAAATTTCACTCATTTAATTTGTCTTATTTCATATAATTTATTAATTCCACTTGGGGGAAATTCAATTTACAGACTCTCGCTAATTTGTCCTGTAAAAGAAGAACCAAGGGCTCTGTCAAGTACATCAAGCACCATTGACATCCACTTGATGCTAATAGCCTGTTCTGCTGCTCTTAATGCAGCCGTCTTCTTATCAATTAGGAAAATCTGAAAGCAGGCATCAAAGAAATGACATTAACATCAGGTTGTGTGATGTAAACAGGCCTACAGAGGCCCCCAAGCAGATGGGGCACACTAATAAACTTCTGTTATGTCATGCTCTTCAAACAATGCTACGCACTAATTTGCAAACAATCAACGATGCAGAGAAGTCATTAAGATAAGCAATTAGATTCTGAGGTAATAATTAATGTGACTGCAACAATTAGGATTTGAAACACAGAGAGAAATGTGCAAAAAATCATTTTTACACGTTACGTGTCGGTTTATTTCGTAGGATCTGATGTGTTGCTGAATTTACAGCCTCTGTTTGTCAGAAAGGAATTAAAGGCACAGTCGAGGCTCGAGGATGGCGATGAGTGCCAGGGCATCTGTCGCTGCTGTATTGATCTGACTATATGTAACAATATGCTAAACATTGTAAACATTTAATAATGTGCATCAAGGGGATGAAAAATTCACCGCAGTACTTAATGCAACCACCTATGAAGCATTTTTTAAATTTATTTTTCATCCTAGGGAGCAATCAGCAGTTTATCCATCTATTAAATCATCAATGCATCCAGTTGGTTAAAGCCAAGCTCAGTGGCTGTGATGTGAAACAAAGCAGTTCCTCACACGGCCACTTGAGGCTGGCTGCAGAATGAGTCAGTCTCCATAAGTCCCCATGTTCAAATGTCCCATAAACATGTTTACAGCCTGGTACAAAAAACAGTTTTGGTCTCTATGGCTAATTTCCCCATTCATGACAACTGTACTCACCTGTTCAGATTATATTAAGGCTTAAAGCTATGCATAATTAACAGTGTGGCAGCTCTGATTGACAGGTAGGTGCCGTTACAGGCTACTTCTTTGAACAGCAGGCTTCATTCAGCCGCCTCAGGTCCACAGACAATCCACGTCTTAGCCGTTTTTAGATTAGCAGGGAGGCGACAGCGGCAGATGTCGACATCCAGAGCCGCCACGCTGTGAGCTTCACGACAGCTCCCTTAGTAAATCTGTGTGTGATGTCACAGATACAACGTCAATATTTGTACTGTCTACGATCAAAGCGCAGAGCTCCAGTTTGAGAGAAGACGCTGCAGTTATTTCGACTGTCAGGGTTGACTTCTATTTTAGTACCGGCCAGCTGACAACCCCCTCAGCTGCACCAAAAAGAACCAAGAACTGCTAATGAGTTTACTACCTCTGTTTGCTGATCATGCAGGAAGTCGTGAAGGTACATTTGTGCATGTTCGCATGTGTGTGTGTGTGTGTGTGTGTGTGTGTGTGTCATCTGGTTTAATCATCTCTGAAGGTCAAATAAATCTACACGGTGTCCTGTGGACCACAAGAGGAATTATCTGCATAAAGCAGTCAACTACCGTGACGTGCTAACCAAGCGGATAACTATCTTGAGTCACAGCAGTAATTCAACTGTATTAGTATAATTGTAGTACTGTTAAAGGGGCCAGGAGGGCAGACAGAGCCTGTGCTGGAAATAAGGATGCTTAAAGTTATATCTGATGTCTAAGTGTATATTAAAAGATTAAAGACACATCAGGAGGTTGGACACAGCTGTGATACATTTCTGAGACATGGCGAGTCAAATTTCAACTTCTTCAGCTATCACAATCGATCTCCACCTTTATTTACAGACTGTATTTATTCTACATTATGGTAAAGAACAAAATAGTTTGATTGTCCTTGAATGTTCGGGGACTGCCCTGTGCACAGAAACTAAAGCGGAGAGTCGTCTTCTTGATTTCGTCATTGTTTTATTTTTGTCATATCTAATGGCGCTTCAGTTATACGGTGAACGCTGAGTCATGAATTGATTTGAACAGTGAGGAAAAAAGAAAAACATCGTCCCATCCTTACTCAAGGTCTCAGAAGAAAGCTTGGGGGGTTGTTGTGAGCTAAAAAGTCAATCTGATCAATCAGCCAACCGCCGTCAGCCTTTTCAAAATGAGAACAGCCTCCATCTGTGGAAGTGCTATGCTGATGTATGCCGCACACACACACACACACCTCAGGCTAGCCTGCACCTTCATCGGCAACAGAGTGAATAGAGGAGGAATTAAAAAACAGCAATTTGGTGTCTTTTCTTCAGAATGTGCTCTGTGTTTCCAAATGTGTCTCTGCCTCTGGGCTGTGCTGTGGCGCCTTTATTAACAGATTAAAAGCCAAAAAGTAATTGAGAATTAGCAATTCATCAGCAAGTTATTGGCAGTTTGGTCTCGCTAAAGTGGGTGTAGAATCATTCAGGCCACGGGCTCCTTTTTTAGCATTCCTATTTTTTTCCGACTCGGAGAAGGAGCCGATGGAAACGCACTGTCACTTGCTACTGTAGTTCTTTTTGAGGTTTGTAATGTCCTTTGACAGACGCGCAGCCCTATTTAACTGCCTCCTACGTTGACACGCAATTTAGTTTTTGCTAATTATAGGGTACAGCGGTCATAAATTATTCCCTGCTCCTTAGCTCTCCCTCACCCACTCTCTTTCTTCATACACAGACAGAAACACGCAGACACACACACACACCCACGCTAACCACACAAACAAAATGACCCATCTGCTGATTTTCACACTAAGGCTGAATGTCACGTACAATGGGATGCCTCACACTGACTCGGGGCAGGGGCAGATAGAAAGAGAGCCGGAGAGAGAGAGAGAGAACGAGACAGAGCAGGCGGAGAAATGAGAGCAGGGAAAATCCAACAGTTCATCTCTCCCCTGCTGTTAAAGGCCATTCATAAATACTCAGCCTTCACTCTGCCTCGCAGTCACTGCTTCTCCGAGACTCCAGTGCAACATTTTTAAATTATCTCTACACCCAAAGTTGGAAACATTAAATGCATCTTGACAAGTAGAAGAAAAGGCAGCGGCAACAGCCGAACACAACAGAGCAGCCCAATTAAAATAATGAAACATTCACAGAGCTGCTGTACTCGGTCTGCGTGCTGCAGGAAGATACCGTTAGCTTCTGCAAGTGCTCTGTATATTTGTGATACTGTGCAAATGTGTCACTATGTCACCGAGTTAATAAGGTCTAATGGCAAATACACAGAGGCTAAATGAGTGAGAAAAAAGGAAATGTGCACAACTTAAATATGATGATTACTGAATGATTAAAACACACTTTAGTCTAGGCCCGGTGTGCTATCTCGGCTTAAATTGAAAGTGAACGCTTAAAAGTGTTCATCAATAAACCACAGGTCCCTCGAGGATTTCTTGTGGCGAAGCGTCAACATTTTACTGCTGACAAAATAAACAAATATCAAACAGCATTTGCAAAAACACGATCAGATTTTACTGGATTATTGACGCCAACACACACACAGCCCACAATCCCTAAAAATGACCGTCCGCATCGCACCTCGTCATTCACATCCAGCACCAACCAACGTTCGGCCCCGGTGCAGGAAGTACTGTGTCCTTAATGTAGCGAGGCAGAGAGTAATGTTGTGGAGTATGGGTGGTTGTTAGCTGAATATTCACTGTTTT